>CM075977.1:107476006-107796590 GCA_038087875.1 Malacoraja senta
TGGAATGTAGAAACAAGGATCTGCATATGCTTATTTGATAACAAAGTCGCTCAGCGGGTCAGGCAGCATCTGTGGAGAACATGGATAGGTGACGTTTCACAGCGTGCTGGAGTAACTCAGTGGGTCAGGCATCATCTGTGGAGAACATGGATAGGTGACGTTTCACAGCATGCTGGAGTAACTCAGTGGGTCAAGCAGCATCTGTGGAGAACATGGATAGGTGACGTTTCACAGCGTGCTGGAGTAACTCAGTGGGTCAGGCAGCATCTGTGGAGAACATGGATAGGTGACGTTTCACAGCGTGCTGGAGTAACTCAGTGGGTCAGGCATCATCTCTGGAGAACATGGATAGGTGACGTGTCAGGTTGGGACTCCTCTTCAGACTACTTGTGGTGGAGGAAGGAAGCTGTGAGACTGGAGGGGCAGGACAAAGCCTGGGAAGTAATAGGTAGAATAGGTGGATTCAAGTGAGGGGAGGGGGAGGGCTTGATATGCAGATGGTTGGACAAAGGCCAGAGATGAGAAGACAGAAGATGTGAGATAAAGGATTGCAGAGTTGCAAATATGGAGGAAGGAAAGTAGTTGGAAGGGGAGGGGGAGGGGAGAAATCAGCGTGGGTCCAGATGGGGGACAGGGGAAAGAGGGGGGGAAGAAAGGAAGGGGTTTAGTTAGTTACCTAAAATAGTAAGATTAAATGAGAACTTACCAGTTTGAAGTTTGATCGTTATTTTATGAGGAGTTACGATGAGGGATTACGTGAAGAAGAGCCCGTCCAGCCGCACGCGCGTCAATCTTCAAAGCTGCGGTGTGAAATCACAGGTAATAGTGACTGAAGTATAATAGTAAGATGAGAGAAGACTAGAACTACCAGATGACGTTTATGAGGGTTGGGAGCGGAGGGCACGTAGTCCCTCATCGTAACTCCTCATAAAATAACGATCAAACTTCAAACTGGTAAGTTCTCGTTTAATCTTACTATTTTACTTCGGAGTCACGTGAGTGACTACGTGAAGATTTCAAAGCTCTGATTTCATGCTGCAGATTCAAATCCCGGCGTCTCACTGCATTGATTGACTCACAATAAAAATTAATCAATAATGCATCAACCATAAAATTGCTTGAAATGAATTAACGGTTTATTTATAAAGAAACAATAGCCAGGGAGAAACTATAAAACTGAACTTAAAACAGAATCGGCAAATACCCCCGAATTGGCAATTGGCTTATTATAAAACTTTTGGAACATCAGTTCACTGGACCATCCTGCGGCCGCGAGGATATGGCCTATAGGGACGTCCATCACCCTGGCCGCTGAAGTTGATGCCGCCCTGGTGGAATGAGATTTAAAATTATCAGTGTCAATCCCAGCGTAAACCAGCACCTGCTTTAGCCACCTTGAAATAGTTTGAACCGACACCTTTCTATGCGTTTTTAGTGGCTAATAAATAATGCTCATTCCTCTCCTCTTAGGGTTCTGGTAGCCTCAATGTAATATAACAAACATGACACTACACACAGGCGGGAATCCGTGGGGTATGCCGAAAAGATCATCTTACACCCTGTCACCCCTATTCTACTCTGCTTGAGCAAATCATAGATATAAAAAGTAATGGCATCTGGTGATACCTCCATCATATCTAGTCTCAGCTTCTGTAATGTCTGCACACGTTGGGCTGAAACCAATGCCATAAGCATGACTACCTTCATGGTGAGTTTGGGCAAAGACAGGGCTGTGACAGGAGTCCACTGACGAAGGAGCATACGAACTTCACTCACATTCCAGTTAACCGAATACCTGGGCCTAGGAGGATTGGAATTAAAAACTCCCTTCATAAATCTAGAAACTAGAGGATGTGTCACCACAGAACATAATTCTGATCCCATGGGTAAATATGAGGATAGAGCACTTCTGGCTATACTGATCGCAATATAGCTTAACTTATGATCGAAATAGAGAGTTGACAAGAACTCCAGCACGTCTGGGATGCCTGCAGTTTGATATGAAATATTCTGCCGTAAGCAGAACATCTCCCACTTCCTTATCGAGGAGATGTACTGCTTCTGAGTACTATCCCTCCAGGCCGCAGTGATAACATCCACGGTGCGATCGGACAGTCCTCTCCCCAGGTATGGCCATCTTAGAATCTGCAAATTAACAGATCAAAACGATCATGTAAGGGGTGTTGATCGCCAGTTACCGGGTTCACCAGTAGGTTTTTATGTTTGGGAACAATCATATGAGGCTGAATAGCCATCTGCAAAACGAGAGGGAACCATGATTAGGCCAGTCTGGTACTACCAATACTCCTGAAGTGGAGTCCTGCTTGATTTTTTGCAGGCATTGACTGATGAGACAGAATGGAGGTAATGCATATAAAAACATTCCACCCCAATGCAGCGAGAATGCATCGACCGCTGCTGCCCCAGGATCTGGTTCCCATGAAACATATTTAGGCAACTGGTGGTTTAATCGGGATGCAAACAAATCAATATCTGGCATCTCGAATCGAGCAACAACATCATTAAATATGTCCTGATTCAACATCCATTCTATGTTGTCATTGACCTTGTGTCTGCCACTATGTTGAATCTATCTGGTAAGTAGATTGCTGAAAGCCAGATGTGTTTGTCAATGCACCAGCTCCAGATATGATTTGCCAATCTGTCACACGTTTCCGACTTAACTCAACCCATGTGATTAACATATGCCACTGCTGTAGTGTTGTCAATTTGAACCTGCACATGCAAGTGACTCTTGGTGGAGCAGTAAGCTTTAAGCCCATAAAAGGTTCCCAAAAGCTCTAAATAATTGATCCCTCGCAACTGCAGAAGGGATGCCTCATCACTATTCCATCTGCATGCACAACTGGAAAACATATCAGTCGCACCCCAACCTAGAGCACTAACATCAGTCTGTAAGACTATGGAAGGTGGTTCAACCAAAACTTCCCTGGAACTACTTGAGACTTTCGTGACCCACCATTGTATTTCTGAAATGGCTTCAGCTGGTAACGTCATGGGCCTGTCAAAATGACCTGCATGTGTCCTCAGTGCCTCTTCTTTTTGTTCTTTGCAATTGTTGATAATGCAGGCCCTAGTACTGGTTTTAACAATTTGGTAAACAATCTAGGAACTGAGGTTAATCCATTAGGCAGTGCTTTGAATTGCCATAACTGACTCATCCAGCTAAATTTCAAATATCTTCTATCAGCACAATGAACAGACACTGAGTAATATGCATCTTAAAGATCTATGCTTGCCATATAACACCCTTTGGAAATCAGCTGTTTAACCGTAAGAAAAGTCTCCATTTTGAAGTGTCTATACTGTACAAAAGGGTTAAGGCTCGTCAGGTCCAGAATGATTCTACATCCCCCATCCTTTTTAGACCTAGGAAATATATTTGACACAAACTGGTGTAGTTGACGAACCGACTTCTCAATCACCCCTTTACTACACAGTACCTCACGTTCTGCCTGTATCTGCATATTCTCTTCATGTGAGAAAACAAGTGTCCGACTTGGGACATGCTGAGTGGGTGGACACAAATGAGGGTAGAATTCAATTCGAAACCCTTCTATACTGCACAGCACAAAGGGATCTGATGTTACCTCTTGCCATTCTTTTAGGAACAAGTGTAACCTGCCCCCAACTTGAACATATTTCCCATTTAATTTGATTCTATCAGGAGCAAAACCACTGACCTGCATGTTGACTGATGGAACTTGTTGCTCCCTGTTCCTCTTGGGAAAATTCATCCTTCCCTGTCTGGCTGTGGCAGGGTGCCAGCTTCGTATGTTCGGGAACGAATGGCTCGTCCCTTCACCAGCCTCTGTCATTGCACCGCTTCGATAAGGGAATTGCCTCCGACCCATTTTGCTGCTCGTCGGCACTTTTATTAACCCCACAGTTTTTGACTCATCATCTAGGTCTTTAACTCGCTTTGCGAGGTCCTCCCCAAACAGCAGATTAGGCAACTGTACATTGCTAGGCTTGCAGAGCGATGCAAACTTCGGGTGAATATTTGGGCGTATGGCACTCTTTCTTAAGCAGTTCACCTCAAAATGTGCACTGCACAGAAGCCCCAGAGCATCCTGGTGTGCTTCTGATAGGTGGCCCTCGTCCACCGTTCTGGCGAATGCAGTGATGCCTGCAGCAAGCAACTTCAGCACCCGCTGGAGTTTTAGCTCTTGTGCCCGAACTGTAATCCCCATTTGTCCCCATATAACATGGTTAACCACCGGCACCTTCAATAAGGCACAGTCAACCGGGGTTTCATACTTCTTAATAGTGTCATCCAATACCAGCTCTTGGAGCTGATGGGAGAGCAAATAATTAATAGTTGTGTACAACTGCTGCCCCAATGGCTCTCCTGCTTCTGTGGGAATGGCAAATTTTGCAGCCAAATCAGGTATTGTATCCTCATGCCCTTCACCCCCTGGGCTCTGTTCACCCACTGGCTCAGCGTCAGTATCCCCCTGACCCGTCAAGCACTCTTCCTCCATGAGGGAGCGATCAAGCAGCCCTATTGCAGGCGCTGCTGGCACAGGCTCTCCATCAGCCCGTCGTGGACACCACTCATACTCACGGAGTGTATCTTTGCGAGTATCCTCTCCAACAGGACCTCGATTTAAAAACGGTCTCCCCTTGCGGAGGTGACTTCTCCTCGCCCGACTCTGAGTCAATGGGCCTAGCAGACTTGGAAGTAGCCTTACGCCCCACCGGCGTGGCGACGCTGCTCACAGGCAACGTGTCTGCAGTTGCTAACCCACCTGTTAACGATGATATAGGTGAGCTAGGCTGGGACCCGCTACCCGCACTCCCGCGGTCTCCCAAACGTTTACTAACGGGTCGCCTCCCCTTCACCTTCGTAGCTTTCTGCATTTTAGTACTAGCGCTGTGAAACCTAGTGTCTCCGAAGTTAAATTGGAGAATCCAATGTTCATACCATTGTCATATCTGGAGCTACCCAAGCGTAATATGAGGAGTTAGCTACCCAAGCGGAATATGAGGTGTTCCTCCTGGTGGGATGAAAGGTGAGGACCAGACGAACTCTATCATTCCGTTTGGGGGGATGTGGAGCGAGAGCCGGACTGCGGGATACAGAGGAGAAGCGGGGTGATGAGGGATCATCTATGACAGCAGTGGGAAACCATGTTTACTAAAGAAAGAGGACAACTTGGATGTTCAAGAGGAGTTAAAATAGTTAACAACCGGAAGATCCAGTAGGCCTTGGCAGACAAGCGCAAGTGTGCAGCGAAATAATCGTCGCGTCTCCGCTCGTGCAGGACATACAGGAGGCCACATCAGAAGCACCAGTTGCAGTAGATGAGGTTGGAGGAGGTGCACGTGAACCTCTGTCTCATCTGGAAAGACTGTTGGGGTCCCTGGAGTGAGGTGAGGAAGAACGTATAGGGACACGTGTTGCATCTCCTATGGTTGCAGGAGAAAGTAACTGGGATGGGGCTGGTTTGGATGTGAAGGTATGAGTGACCAAGGACGTGCAGAGGGAGTGGTCTCTGTTGAAGGAGGAAAGGGGTGGGGATGGGAAGATACAACTGGTGGTGAGATCATGTTGCAGTTGATGGAAATGTCAGAGAATGATGTCTTGGATATGAAGGCTGGTGGGGTGAAAGATGAGGACCAGGGAAACTCTATCCTTGTTCCATCTGACGAAAGCTGGAAGACAGCAGGGGGAGAAACCAAATTTACTAAAGACAGACGACAACTTGGATGTTCTTGACTGGAAAGTCTCATCTTGGGAGCAGATGCAGCAGAGATGAAGAGATTGAGAGTAGGAGATAACGTCTTTGCAAAGGGCAGAGGGAGAGGAGGTGTAGTCCAGCTAATTGTTGGAGTCGATGGGTTTGTAGTAGACATCAGTCAATAGTCTGTCCCCTGCGATGGAGACAGAGAGATCAAGAGGAAGAGATAGGAGAAAAGTGAGAGTGCAAGTGAATTTGAGGTCAGGGTGGAAGTTAGTGGTAAAGATAAATATATCAATGAGTTCTGCACAGGTATAGAAGTCAGCCATAATACAGTTGCCGATGTAGTGGGGAAAGAGTTGAAGGTTGGTGCCAGTGTACATTTGGAACAAAGACTGCTTGATGCAATCAACAAAAAGGTAGGTATAGCTGGGGCTCATGTGAGTGCCCATGGCTACACCTTTAACTTGAAGATAGTGGGAGTCAAAAGAGAAGTTGTTGAGGGTGAGCACAAGTTCCACCAAATGGAGGAGAGTGTCAGCAGTGGGAAATTGATTGGGTCCCTGTTCAAGGAAGAACTGGAGGCCCTTTGAGACCTTCCTGGCAGGAATGGGGGTGTAATGAGACTGGAGCCCATGGTAACAATGAGGCAATGGGGATCTAATAATTGAAGGTTATTGAAGGGCGTGTGAAGTGTTGGATGTAGGTTGGAAGGTACTGGACTAGGGGAGTTATATGATGGAATCAAGGTATTTGATGAAGAATTCTGTGGAGCAGGAGCAGGCAGAAACAATGGGGTTGTAGGGCAGTCCTATTTATGTATTATGGAAGGAGATAGAAGTGGCAGTGCAGGGCTGGGGAAAGTTAAGGTTGGAGGCTGCAGATGGGGAGATTGCCAGAGGTGATGAGATGGGAAACTTTGTGGGAGATGATGGCCTGGTGTTCACCTGTGTTTAGTTTAATTTAGTTTAGTTTTGAGATACAGCGCGGAAACAGGCCCTTCGGCTTACCGGGTCCGCGCCGACCAGCGATCCCCACACGTTAACACTATCCTACACCCACTAGAGACAATTTTTACATTTACCAAGCCATTTAACCTACAAATCTGTACGTCTTTAGAGTGTGGCAGGAAACCGAAGATCTCGGAGCAAAACCCACGCAGGTCACGGGGAGAACGTACAGACTCCGTACAGACAGCACCCGTAGTCGGGATCGAACCCGGGTCTCCGGCGCTGCATTCGCTGTAAGCCAGCAACTCTACCGCTGTGCCACCGTGACCGCCCTTTGGACCCTTGTGGGGTCATGGTCAAGGGGTAGGTATGAGGAGGTGTCCAAGAGCTGGCAGCATGCCCCAGCACAGTAGTGGCCAGTCTGCCAGACTACAACGGCACCTCCCTTGTCAGCGGGTTGAACAGAATGTTGGGATTGGGAATGTTGGGAATGTTGGGGGTTGAGCAGAGGGCTGTGTATTCAGAGGGATGGGGGGGGGGGAGGGAGGGTGGGGGGGGGGAGGGGACTGGAATGGGTAAGAGCAGTGGATGATGTTGCTCTGCCACTTGAAAATAAAAAGTGTAAAGAGGCATGAAGACCGGCAGTGGCAGACCATGAGGAGGAGCAAAGTGGAGATGGGAGAAGGGGAAGTTCTCATTGCTGGATTCAGGAAGGGAAAGGTAAGGTTTTTATCAGTGGGATGGCAGTGGGGAGAGTCAAAAGCTTCATGTTCTAGCGTATATACATCTCCGAAGATCTATCCTGGGCCCAGCATACTGATGCTTCCACAAGAATACACAGTCCTCTGCTCACCCTCTGAAGTCTGAGTAGATTTGAAAAATGACACAATGTATACCATTTTTTCTCACAGCCATCTTCATCACATTGAATGAGCCTCAGCATCCGGTGTGTTTGGCATGAAGTGTTTGGCCAGAAAACAGCTCATTCAAGAATTACCTGTTCGCATAATGATAGTGACACATAGCAGGCTATTAGATAGGCAGATGGATATGCAGAGGATAGTGGGATATTGATCACGTGCAGGCAGATGAGATTAGTTTATCCTGGAATCTTGTTCAGCACAAATGTTGTGGGCTGAAGGGCCTGTTCTTCTGCTGTTCGATGTTCCATTTTCTATACACTAATTGGTGGAGGCTGATTCAGAATGAGGCACACAGAGGGTTTATCCGAATAATAAGGGAAGGAAATTAGCCAATACGTCCTTGGTTCTGAGGCTTCCCTGCCAATCTTTGGAAGCACAACCATTTCTTTCAGATTCAAAGCATTCAATTAGACCTCAGATAGACACAAAATGCTGGAGTAACTCAGCGGGACAGGCAGCACCTCTGGAGAGAAGGAATGGGTGACGTTTCGGGTCTCGACATCACCCATTCCTTCTCTCCAGAGATGCTGCCTTCCCGCTGAGTTACTCCAGCTTTTTGTGTCAATCTTCGGTTTGATTTGATTTATTTCTTGTCATTTGAACCTCAAAGAGGCTCAAACGAAACTCCGTTTCCACAGCCATACAAACAAAACAATTCCTACACGACACACAAACAATTCAATTTACAGAAAAACATCAATCACAGTGAATCTCCTCCTCACTGTGATGGAGGGCAAAGTCTTTTCTCTCCCCTGCACCATTTTTCTCCCGATGTTGAAGCCCCAGGCGGGCAATGTTAAGTCCCACGGCCGTTGAGGCCGCGCCGGGCGGTGTACGGCCTCGCTCCGGGCCCAAATGTCACAAAGTTGGAGCCCCCGGCGGGCGCTGGAATGTCCCGTGGCTTTAACATTAAAGCCGCGCCGGGCGATTTACGGCCCCGCTCCGGGTCGTTCCAACACCGCGACTCGAGCTGGAGAAGTTGCGTTGCGGGAGCTCCGGAAAGCGGTCTCTCACCCGGACCCGCGAGCTCCCGATGTCCCAGTCCACGGGTCTGCAGCTGGAGCTGGAGCTCCGGAATGAGCAGCAACGAGTCACCACCGCTCCCCGCGCTCCGAGGACGGCCAGCCCCACGATGGTAAGCCCGCAGCTCCACAGGCTCCGCGACTGGAGCACCCAGGTCGTCCCGGTCGGAGGCAGCTCCACGGAGCTAGGCCCCAACGACAACAGAGACCCAACAGGGAAAAGGTCGGGTCTCCCGTGCAGGGAATAGATTTTTTTAAAGTTTCCCCCTCCCCCCCGCCCCGCCCCCCACATATACACAATTAAAACAGTACAAAAAAACCACAAACAACTACATTTAACTAGGCAAAAATAAAGAAAGAAAGACAGGCTGTAGGGGCCGCTGCAGTAATCCGCACTGCCGCACTCTGTTTAAACCAGCATCTGCAGTTCCTTCTTAAACAATTAGATCTTGTCTAGTTTTAGAACAGCCCTGTCTGCCAGGCCTTTGTTTTTGTGTTTAGTTTATTTGTCATTCAGAGCTACAAACTTGCCAGTCTTTGACAAGAGAGCCTAAACCATTTCACCTGTTGAGTGGTGGTTATTGAAACTGTTCTCATCCTTTAAGCCTTTCTTTCTGTAGTTTCACTTTCTAATCCTTGTTTGAGAATTTGCCATTTTTAAGCCGGCTCTGGGTAGTTGTCACATTTTAGTGTTACTCTGCTCTCCATGCTGGGTTACATTGCTGGGTTTTGTAGGTAACCTTTCCTGCTCATGTGTGTCACGTTTCCTGCTCATGTGGGAGAGGATGGGAATAAATGCCTGAGACGAAGGTAGGAAAAGACTTGTCAGAAACTGCCTTTTTAAAAAAGGTGTGAATTATTTAAAAATCTATTATATTTTAATGTGTTTATCCAAGTGAATTACAATTCACATTTTTAAAGTTAATTCTTACAGTCAAAGTTTATTAAGCGGTAATTGTGGCTCATTACACCATTAAAAGCTCATTTAAATCTCATTTGACAAACTAATGCAGTTTCAGGGTATTTTACATTAGAACTTGTTCCAAAATGTCATTGTTATCTGCAGGTTGAACTGAGTCAGGTTCAACCTTCAAAATAGCGTCACTGAGCGTAATCCTTCGATTTCGTCCTTTGACTTCGCATATTCAGAGTCGCTCTTAATTTCAGGGTTTAATATCATGGAATTCTGACAGTGTACCTTTTGTTATTAGGTATGATAGAGGATGAAGACAAAGAAGATACAGAATATGGGAGGCAAAAGGAGGGAGATTGACAAATGGTATTGATAAAATTATCTTTGTCCAAGTCCAAGTTCAAGTTCAAGTTCAAGTTCAAATTTATTGTCACATGTAGCAATTGAGGTACAGTGATATTTGAGTTACCATATAGCCATACTAATTAAAAAGCAACAAGACACACAGCTAAGTAAAATAAAATTTAAAGGGCCTGTCCCACTTGGCGATTTTTTTCGGCGAGTGCCGGCATCATATCAGGTGCGCCAATAGATTTTGAACATTTCAAAATCCAGCGGCGATAGAAAAAATGTTGCGACACTTGAAAAAACACCGCGCGTCCAGTGCTTACGCGGAGCTCAGAGAAGCAGCAATCCAAGAGAAGCATGGAGAAGAGATTGGCTGAAACCTGTGGGAAAGGTGAGTCAGAGGGGAAAAACTGTTTTAAACTGAGGAATTTGATTTGTAAAATGGCAAATTAGGCAATTTATCAGCCAATATAAGCAAGGCTGCTCGAGGGGAGCAGCAGTGAGGGAAGTGCCTTGAGAGAAAAGTGTGAGTCTTTGGCGAGGAGGCTGAGGAGAGGAGGCTACACAAAAAACTGGTGAGGACGGGACGCAGTGTACACATGATGGGTAAGATGAGACAGTGTGATGCTTGCAGGATGTGGGAGGCCAGGGACACCGATGGAGCCTCTGGCTGCTACAACTGTGGCAAATGTGTCCAGGTTCAGCTCCTGAAGGACCGTGTTGGGGCACTGGAGAAGCAGCTGGATGCCCTCAGGGCCATCTGGAAAAATGAGTGTTTCCTGGACAGGACCTACTGTGAGGTTGTCACGCCGAGGATACGGGAAGAACGAAGGTGTGTGACGGAGAGAAATGGTGGTAACCATGGAGTGCAGGAGACCCAGGTGGCTGTGCCTAATGAAAACAGGTACGCTCTCTTGGGAACTGTGTGAGGAGACGATGTTTCCAGTCCAAGCGGCGGACACGTCGGTGGCTCCAATCCTAGAGATGGGACTCGACCGGCAAGACCGACGTCGGGCAAAGCCTTAGTGGTGGGTGACTCCATTGTCCGAGGTGCGGATAGGAGATTTTGTGGCGGAAGACGAGTTGCCTCCCTGGTGTCAGGGTTCAGGATTTCATGAGCCGAATTCAGAACATCCTCGAGAGAGAAGGTGAACACGTAGGCACAAACGACATCGGGAAGAAGAGGAAGGATGTTCTGCAATGTGAGATAAGAGAGTTGGGAAGAAGACTGAAAGGCTTCAAGGGTGATTATCTCTGGATTGCTTCCAGTGCCTCGTGCTAGTGAGGGCAGGAACAGGGAGATTGGGGATCTGAATGTGTGGCTGAGGGGCTGGTGCAGGGAGCAAGGATTTAGATTTATAGACCACTGGGATCTCTTCTGGGGTAGGGGTGACCTGTACAAAAGGGACGGGGTACACCTTAACTGGGGGACCGACATTCTGGCAGGTAGGTTTGCTAGGGCTACACGTGTGGGTTTAAACTAAATAGTTGAGGGGAAGGGATTGTCAAATTGGGAGTATAAAGATGGAGTTGAAGGGGAAGTGAGTACAGGAAAGTTACAAAAGACTTGAATTAATGGGAAGGAAAGTTCGAGGAGGGATAAGAGAGAAAGGTCAGGGCCAATTGTGAGTGGTGCGAGAGGGGAGGTGAATACTGAGGTCAAAGTGTTGTATATGAACGCGCGAAGTATAAGAAATACAGTGGACGAGCTTGAGGCTCAGTTAGAATTTGGCAAGTTTGATGTTGTGGGCATTACAGAGACATGGCTGCAAGAGGGCCAGGGCTGGGAACTAAATATTCAAGGGTATACATCCTATCGAAAAGACAGACAGGTGGGCAGAGGGGGTGGAGTAGCTCTGTGGTGAGAAATCAAATTCAGTCCCTTGCAAAGGGTGACATTGCAACAGGAGATGTGGAGTCACTATGGATAGAACTAAGGAATTGTAAGGGTAAAAATACCCTAATGGGACTTATCTACAGGCCCCCAAACAGTAGCCTGGATATAGGGTGCAAGTTGAATCAGGAGTTAAAATTAGCATGTAGTAAAGTTAATGCTGTGGTTGTTATGGGAGATTTCAACATGAAGGTAGAAGGGGAAAATCAGGTTGGTACTGGACCCCAAGAAAGGGAGTTTATAGAGTGCCTCCGTGATGGATTCTTAGAGCAGCTTGTATTGGAGCCTACCAGGGAGAAGGCAATTCTGGATTTAGTGTTGTGTAATGAACCGGATTTGATAAAGGAAATTGAGGTTAATGAGCCATTAGGAGGTAGTGACCATAATATGGTCAAGTTTAATCTACAATTGGAGAGGGCGAAGGGTAAATCGGAGGAGTCAGTGTTATATTTGAATAAAGGGGACTATGGCGCCATGTGGGAGGAGCTGGCCAAAGTTGACTGGAATGATACCCTAGCAGGGATGACAGTGGAACAACAATGGCAGGTATTTCTGGGAATAACACAGAAGGTGCAGGATCAGTTCATTCCAAAGAGGAAGAAAGATTCCAAGGGGAGTAAGGGGGTACCGTGGCTGACAAGGGACATCAGGGACAGTATAAAAATAAAAGAGAAGAAGTACAACGTAGCAAAGATGAGCTGGAAGATAGAGGATTGGGTAATGTTTAAAGAGCAACAGTGGATAACTAAAAAAGGTAATACGGGGAGAAACAATCTTCCTGATGTACTAGTGGCCAGAGGATCTGGGGTGACGGAGGAACTGAAGGAAATCCACATTGGGCACGAAATGGTGTTGGGTAGGCTGATGGGACTGAAGGCTGATAAATCCCTAGGGCCTGATGGTCTGCATCCCAGGGTACTTAAGGAAGTGGCTCTAGAAATCGTGGACGCATTGGTGATCATTTTCCTATGTTCTATAGATTCAGGGTCAGTTCCTGTGGATTGGAGGGTAGCTAATGTTATCCCACTTTTTAAGAAAGGCGGGAGAGAGAAAACAGGGAATTATAGACCAGTTAGCCTGACATCGGTGGTGGGGAAGATGCTGGAGTCAATTATAAAAGATGAAATAGCAACACATTTGGATAGCAGTAACAGGATCGGTCCGAGTCAGCATGGATTTATGAAGGTGAAATCATGCTTGAATAATCTTCTGGAATTTTTTGAGGATGTAACTAGGAAAATAGACAAGGGAGAGACAGTGGATGTAGTGTACCTGGATTTTCAGAAAGCATTTGATAAGGTCCCACATAGGAGATTAGTGAGCAAAATTAGGGCACATGGTGTTGGGGGTAGAGTGCTGACATGGATAGTAAATTGGTTGTCAGACAGGAAACAAAGTGTAGGGAATAACGGGTCCCTTTCAGAATGGCAGGCAGTGACTAGTGGGGTACCGCAAGGCTCGGTGCTGGGACCGCAGATATTTACAATATACATCAATGATTTAGATGAAGGGATTCAAAGTAACATTAGCAAATTTGCAGATGACACTAGGCTGGGTGGCAGTGTGAACTGTGAGGAGGATGCTGCGAGAATGCAGGGTGAATTAGGTTGGGTGTGTGAGCAGATGCATGGCAGATACAGTTTAATGCGGATAAATGTGAGGTTATCCACTTTGGTATAAAAAACAGGAAGGCAGATTATTATCTAAATGGTGTCAAGTTGGGAAAAAGGGAAGTACAACCGGATCTGGGGGTTCTTGTTCATCAGTCAATTAAAGTAAGCATGCAGGTACAGCAGGCAGTGAAGAAAGCAAATGGCATGTTGGCCTTTATAACAAGCGGAGTTGAGTATAGGAGCAAAGAGGTCCTTCTGCAGTTGTATAGGGCCCTAGTGAGACCACACCTGAAGTATTGTGTGCAGTTTTGGTCCCCTAATTTGAAGAAGGACTTACTTGCTATTGAGGGAGTGCAGCGCAGGTTTACAAGGTTAATTCCCGGGATGGCGGGACTGTCATATGCTGAGAGAATGGAGCAGCTGGGCTTGTACACTCTGGAGTTTAGAAGGATGAGAGGGGATCTTATTGAAACATAGAGGTTTATTAAGGGTTTGGACACGCTAGAGGCAGGAAACATGTTCCCAATGTTGGGGGAGTCCAGAACCAGGGACCACAGTTTAAGAGTAAGGGGTAAGCAATTTAGAACGGAGGAAACACTTTTTCTCACAGAGAGTTGTGAGTCTGTGGAATTCTCTGTCTCAGAGGGCAGTGGAAGCCAGTTCTCTGGATACTTTCAAGAGAGAGCTAGATAGGGCTCTTAAAGATATGGGGAGAAGGCAGGAACGGGGTACTGATTGGGGATGATCAGCCATGATCACATTGAATGGTGGTGCTGGCTCGGAGGGCCGAATGGCCTACTCCTGCACCTATTGTCTATTGTCATAGGTCATCATGCCATGTCACTGCCGCATCACGCCGCAAATTTATCAGTGACCTGATACGTCAGTCAGTGATGCTGGCAGTCGCCAAAAAAATCGGCAAGTGGGACAGGCCCTATAAACATCCACCACAGGGAAATCCACATTCCTCACTGTGATGGAAGGTAATACAATTCAATCATCTTCTCTTTTGTACACCCATGGTCGTGGCTGTTGAACCGTCCGCAGTCGCCGCTGCTGGCGGTCCGATGTCCGAAGCCTTCGCGTCGGGATGATCGAAACTCCGGAGTCGGGACGGATTGGAGCACTCTGCAGCATGGAGCTCCCGAGTCGGCCTCTTCTTACTGGAAACCGCGGGCTTCACAGTGTTAAAGTCCACAGGCCACAGTGCTAAAGTCCACAGTGCTAAAGTCCGCGGTTGGAGCTCCTTTGCAGGCGATCCTCGGCAAAGGATCGCTGGCTCCACAATGTTAAAGTCCACGCGCCCACGGCTTGAAGCGCTGGGCTGGTCTTCAGGAAAGGCCGCACCACTCCACGTTGTTTGGTCACAGTGGGGACAGAGATATGATACGGAGAAAAATCGCACCCCCGTTGAGTTAATTGGCACTACCCTGTGTTAAAGACGATGCATTATTTAGCAATTGGAATGGGATTTCACAGCAAGTAGATAACGTTGCTCACATTTTTACACATTTGCAAATATGCACAGATAGACAAGAGGTACCATTGCAGTATTATCCAATTATAATCATAGTGATAGAGTAATACAGTGTGGAAACTGGCCCTTCGGTCCAACTCGCCCACACCGACAATGTCCCAGCTACATTAGTCCCACTTGCCTGTGCTTGGTCCATATCCCTTCAAACCTGTCCTATCCATGTACCTCCTCTGGCAGCTTGTTCCATACACCCACCATCCTTTGCGTGAAAATGTTACCCCTCGGATTCCTTGTAAATCTTTTCGGCTTCATCTTGAACCTATGTCCTCTGGTCCTCGATTCCCCTACTCGGGGCAAAAGTCTCTGTGCATCCACCTGATCTATTCCTCTCATGATTTTATACACCTCTATAAGATCTCCCCTCATCCTCCTGCGCTCCATGGAATAAAGACCCAGCCTACACAACCTCTCCCTAAAGCTCACACCATCTAGTCCTGGCAACATCCTCGTAAATCTTTTCTGATCCCTTTCAAGCTTGACAAGATCTTTCCTATAAGATGGTGCCAAGAACTGAACACAATATTCTAAATGCGGTCTCACCAACGTCTTATGCAACTGCAACATGACCTCCCAACTTCTATACTCAATACTCTGACTGATGAAGGCCAAAGTGCCAAAAGCCTTTTTGACCACCTTATCTACCTGCGACTCGATCTTCAAGGAACCATGCATCTGTACTCCTAGATCCCTTGGCTCTACAACACTACCTAGAGGCCGACCATTTACTGTGTAGGTCCTTGTTCGACATCCCAAAATGCAACACCTCACACTTTTCTGTATTAAATTCCATCAACCATTCCTCCGCCCACCTGGCCAATCGATCCAGATCCGATTACAATCATTCACAACCATCTTCACTATCTGCAAAACCACTAACTTTTGTATCATTAGCAATCTTGCTAATCTTGCCTTCGCTCCATAGATGCTGTCTCACCCGCAGAGTTTCTCCAGCATTTTTATCTACCTGCTAATCTTGCCTTGTGTGTTCTCATCCAAATCATTGATGTAGATGACAAACAATAACGGGCCCAGCATCGAATCCTGAGGCACACCACTTGTCAGAGGCATCTAGTCTGAGAAACAGCCATCCACCATTACCCTCTGCTTCCTTCAATGGAACCAATTTGCTATCCATTCAGATATATCTCTCCTTGGATCCCATGCGGTCTAACCTTCCAGAGCAGCCTACCATGCGTCACCTTGTCGAACGCCTTACTGAAATTGAAGTCCGTAAATTGAATGTATTTTATGAAACTAGTCAAAAGGGCAAGTCAAAGATGGAACATTTGTTGCTGCACAGAGCGGAGAGGGAGCAGGAGTAGGGCGGAAGTCATCGGCTCTGAAGTCCTAATGTGCATGTTTTAATATCACACAGCAGGACTTTCAGAGTCAATGGAGCAAGTCATCTTCTTATTTGATCAGCCAGGAAATGGTACATTTCCCAAAATGTCTCACGGGGAGAAAATGATAGATTCAAAATTAAATGAAAACAATCTCTAGTGATAAATATGCCACGGCGAAGAGATGGGAAACATCCAGTATTCAGCAAAAAGCACCTGTCAGGTACAATTTTCATATTGCTTTAGTTGCTGAGGGACGGAGTTCTGTAGTAGCAGTGATATATTTTCAGGGAAAGAGCCCATTGTGGTCTTATTTGCAGTCACTCAGGGAAACATGTAATGACTGTTCTGTGATGGCACTTTCTACAGTAATAAACTCAATAACACAAATCCGTCTATTCTATTATTCCTATTTTTCACTTTTCAACTCAGTACCGGGGGCATCCTTATCGTTTATGTTCCTGTTATGACAAAAAGTCATGTTTTCATTTTAGGAGAGAAAATCCTCTCACCATGTGATGTGTGGCAAAGGCATAAGCCCATTGAAAAATAATAATGTCACTATTTTTCTATTGATAGCACAGAATAAAAAGTTCCTTTAATTATTACTATCAATACTTTCCAATATTCCTTTTGATGGCTGAATTCTCTTGAGCTTAATTTACGTGTTAATGGTTTATTTGGCCAGGCAGCTCACTCCTTTCTGCCAAAACATGCGCTATTGCAATAGTTTCTAAGGCTTTATTCACATGTCACTGGCTATGTCTTGTCATTAGAAGATTATTTCCAGCCAAACTGTAGCGCAAATTGTGTACTCATCATTATCATCACCATATGATCTGATCCCTTGATTCCATCATGGAAAAGCAGCATTACACAATGATAGACTGTGCTGCTATGTGCAAGGTCACAAAGAATCATGACAAAATAAATGTAAGGAAACAGAATCCATCGGCAGAAGACTTGAGAAACTAAAGACATCAATTTATGTCACTGGCAGTGGAAGAGAAAGCAACATGAGGAGTAACTTCTGACAGCAACGTGTAATTTTGAGTCTGGAACTTACCCCTTAGGATAAAGAACCAACACTACCACACAGGAATGGGCTCTTTGGCCCACAATGTTTGTGCCGAACATGATGGTAAGTGAAACTGATCTCATCTGCCTGTACATAATGTACATCCCTTTATTCCCTGAACTTCCATGTGCCTATGTCAAAGCACAGGGTGGGACAGTGGTGGGACGGTAGAGTTTTTCCCTTACAATGCCAGAAACCCAGGTTTGATCCTGACTATGGGTGCTGTCTGTAAGGAGTTTGTACGATCTCCCTGCGAGCACGTGGGTTTTCTCCGGTTGCTCCTGTTTCCTCCCACACTCCCAAAACATACAGGTTTGTCGGTTAATTGGCTTTTGTAAAATTGTCCCCAGTGTGTCGGATAGTGCTGGTGTACTAGTGTTTGGGTGATTACTAGTCGGCACAGTCTCGCTGGGCATAGGAACCTCTTTCCACTTACAATAAAGATTAAAGTCTAAAATCACATTGAACTGGAAAATTAAATGATTCAATAAGAAGACACAATAGATGCTGGAATCGTGAGTAAATAACAAAATGCTGCAGGAACTCCATGGATCAGGCAGCATCCGTGGAGGGAAATGATCAGAGGAAATTTCGGGTGGGAACTCGACTTCAGAAAATATATATATATTTAAAATCATGTCTAAAATTGTATATAAAATCATGAGAGGAATAGATCGGGTGGATGCACAGAATCTCTTGCCCAGAGTAAATGAATCGAGGATTAGAGGACATGGGTTTAAGGTGAAGGAGAAAAGATTTAATAGGAATCTGGGGGGTGAATTCTGCACACAAAGGATGGTGGGTGTATGGAACGAGCTGCCAGAGGAGGTAGTTGAAGCTGGGACTATCCCAACATTTAAGAAACAGTTAGACACAAAAAACTGGAGTAACTCAGCAGAACAGACAGCATCTCTGGAGAGAAGGACTGGGTGATGTTTCGAGTCAAGACCCTCCTTCAGACTGGTTATGGATAAGGGAAACGAGAGATATAGACGATGATGTAGAGAGATAAAGAACAATGAATGAAAGATATGCAAAATGTAATGATGATAAAGGAAACAGGCCATTGTCAGCTGTTTGTAGGGTGAAAATGAGAAGCTAGTGCAACTTGGGTGGGGGAGGGATAGAGAGAGAAGGAATGCCGGGGCTACCTGAAGTTAGATAAATACCACTGGGCTGTAAGCTGCCCAAGCGAAATATGAGATGCTGCTCCTCCAATTTGCGTTTAGCCTCACTCTGACAATGGAGGAGACCTAGGACAGAAAGGTCAGTGTGGGAATGGGAAGGAGAATTAAAGTGTTTAGCAAACAGGAGATCAGGTAGATCCTGGCGGACTGAGCGAAGATGTTCACCAAAACGATTGTCCAGTTAGGTTTGTTCTCGCCGATGTAAAAGAGTCCACATCTTGAACAATGGCTACAATAGATGAGGTTGGAGGAGATGCAAGTGAACCTCTGGCTAACCTAAAAGGACTGTCAGGGTCCCTGGACAGTTAGACAGGTACATGGATAGGACAGGTTTGGAGGGATATGGACAAAACGTGGGCAGGTGGGACCAGTGTAGCTGGGACATGTTGACCAGTGTGGGCAAGTTGGGCCAAATTAATAAACGAATTGTCAGCTGACAGGAATGTGTTCGACAATAGGACTAACTGGATTGCTCTTGCAAAAACTTAGCATATGTTTGATAAGTCATAAGCTCGCATCTCCTCAGTATTTAGCGTGATTCTGTAATGCATCATGATCAGCATAAATTAATAATGAATATGCTAGTGTGAAAATTATAAGAATTATCAGCTCTATTTGGTAGATTTGGTTTTATGCAACGCCTACAATGAACCCTGGTTATATCGGACCTCAACGTGGGGAATGGTGTCCGTTATTTCCGCTTGTCCACTATAACTGAGTAACGGATTACCGAATAATAGAGTGTCATTGTATCAGTAGGAGATGCTGGTTACAAAGTGCTGGAGTAACTCAGCAGGTCAGGCAGCATCTCTGAAGAACATCGGGTCCAGACCTACTTCAGGCTCATGGTCTGGAACTGGGCCTGGAATCCAGTTCAGTTGGCATCCGGGGGAGAGGTGAGGATCAGTGGAGTCAATGGTTGCGGCCCGCAGGTTGCCGGAGTGCGGAAAAGTCGATGGTGGCAGTGGTGGGAGGCACGGCCTGGAAGCAGCCGATGAAACTCGGTGGGCGACACGGTGGCACAGCGGTAGAGTTGCTGCCTTACAACACCAGAGACCCGGCTTCCATCCTGACTACGGGTGCTTGTCTGTATGGAGTTTGTATTTTCTCCCCATGACCTGAGTGGGTTTTCTCCGAGTCCTTCGGTTTCCTCCCACACTCCAGACATACAGGCTCCGAAGGGCCTGTTTCCGCACTCTATCTCTAAACTAAACTAAATTAAACTATGTGGGCCAGTGGTGGCGGCAGTAGATCTGGCCTGGAAGCGACTGGGGGAGGCAGCGTGGGCCGGTGTTGCCAGTGCAGCCTGGGACCAGACGGGGAGGCAGTGCGGGCCGGGAATGGTGTCGGCAGCTGGCCTCGTGGTGAAGGTCAGTAAATCTATCTGCTCTAACCAAAATCCGATATAAAGAGGTGCATATAAACAAGGGCTTACAATAATTTAAATCTGAAACTTGGTAGTTTTGAAGTAAAGAATAACTCATAAGGAATGGTCTCCTGCATGACCATCACTTCCAAAGAAACATGGTTGAAACTCGTTCTTTGTTTCTGAATAGCATTTCTGCTTCTGATGAATTATGCCAGTGGAGTCAATGTAGGTCCATAGAGTTAGTCAGCCACAATTTTTCTTGATGTATTTAGCCAGGAGCAAAAACAACCATGTCACTTTCCTTATTTTTATCATTACTGTGTGCTTTCATTCACAAGAATATTTGGTTTTGTATTCTGTCTGTAAAATTATTTTGCTTTCTATTAAACTGGAAAAGCAAACAAAAATCCGATTTATTAAACATGTATTCCAAATTACAGCAGACAAATGTGAGTCATTGTCTATCCTCTAACGCATAAAGGTTGCTCTATTATTTTGTAAATCATTCACCACAATTAACTCATAAATTAACTCATTAATTTCATTACAGAAAAGATAGTGTCTTTTGGTAAGAAAAATGGCAAGGCAATAAATTCCCTTCAGATTTAAGGGTGCTGATATACAAATCATTGAAATTAGTGACACATTTTAAAAAAAGTTCTCAAATCACTGCTGGGAAGATTGAAAAGCAGAGAAATTATGTCACTTCGATTGTACCACATGTAGTCTTAGTTGCACTGTCCTGATCTTTCATGTTATACAAAGGAAACAGAAGATTGAGAAAGTCTACAACTAATTCAGAACAAATAAACCACAACTGAAAGGTTATGCAAATCAGTAAACAGACTGGAAGTTCCTCTCCAAATACCTAACTTGTGGGTTTTCTCTGGCTGCTTTAGTTTCCTCCCACATGCCAAAGACGTACAGGATATTTGGCTTTGTTAAAATTGTAAATTCCTCTCATATTCCAAAGACTTGCAGGTTAGTATGTTAATTGACTTCTGTAAATTGTCTCTAATGTGTTGAATAGTGTTTGCACTAGTGTGAATATGTGATGCAGAGTTAGCGTGGAGTTGGTGGGCAGTTTGCATGCTGCATCTGTCAATCAATTCAGCCAGAGAAAACCCGCACGGTCACAGAGAGAACGTACAAGCTCCATACAAACAGCACCCAGAGTCAGGATCGAACCTGGTTCTCAAGGGTTTAAGGCAGCAACTCTACCACTACGCATCTCCAGGTTGTTTTGCACTCTCTTGTGGGTGGTCCTGAAACAATATGTGCTTAGCTTTAGTTGATAGATATCTGAATCCCACTATGCTAATGAGCATGTAACAGCTATCAATGAGGCCACGTTAAACTAATCTTCTCTGCCTGCTCATGATCCACATCTCTCCATTTCTTGCATATTCATGTGCCTATCGATAAGCCTCTTAAACACCACTATTGTATCTACCCCCACCACCCCTGGCTGCCCATTCCAGGCAACTACCTCCCCCCCATTTGAAAACTCTACCCCCGCACATACACTTTAAAATTTGCCACTCTCAGCTTAAAGCTACACCCTTTCCTAGAGTCATAGTGTCATAGAGTGATACAGTGTGGAAACAGGCCCTTCAGCCCAACTTGCCCACACTCGCCAATATGTCCCAGCTACACTAGTCCCACCTGCCCACATTAGGTCCATATCCCTCCAACCCTGTCCTATCCATGTACCTGTCTAACTGCTTCTTAAACATTGGTATAATCCCTGCCTCAACTACCTCCTCTGGCAGCTTGTTCCATACACCCACCACCATTTATGTAAAAAAGTTACCCCTCAAATACTTATTAAATCTTTTCCCCTTCACCTTAAACCTATGGTCCTTGATTCATCTACTCTGGGCAAGAGACTCTGTGCATCTACCCAATCTATTCCTCTCATGATTTTATACACCTCTATAAGATCACCCTTCATCCTCCTGCGCTCCAGGGAATAAAGTCCCAGCCTGCCCAGCCTGACAATAGAATATTTCATTCATGGACTTACCACAAACACTAAGATGACATGTTCACAGAGCAGGAGGTGTTGGGGGGAAAGGGGTTAGTGAAATCAGTTTGGGACAATGTTCAGAGTAACTTAATGCATTTTATCATGTGGAGTATAATTAATGATGCATCTATTAAAATGTGCGGAGTCATATGTGAGCATAACCTGATTGCCACGATTCAGTCATACAGTCTAGAAACAAGCCCTTTGGCTCAGTATGTCTATGCCAATCAAATCATTCTACAACTTTCCTGTCCTTGTATCTGTCCAAACATCTTTGAAACATTGTAATCGTACTTGCATCTACCACTTCATTAGCAGCATGTTCCATTTATTCATTACCCTGTGTATGAAAAACCTGCCACTCAGATCTGTTAAATAGTTCCACTCTAACCTTAAATCGAAGTCCTCATTTTAGATTCCCCAAACCTGGGGAAAACTCTGACTGTATACCCTTTCTATGAACCTCATCATTTTTATAAACTTCTATAAGATAACTCAAACCTGCCAGTCCAAACAAAATAATTCAAGTCGTGAGAGTCAAATGTCAAAGGATATGAATCAAAACAATGTAATTCTTACTTGGTGAAGCTTTGCAGAAATATTGGACGCACCAACAATAATAAATGTTCAATAAATGATCTGTTATTCTCAGTGAAGTAGACCATGATAGTGCAAAAAACAAAGGAAATCGAACAACCATGGCGATGCAAAGTCAGTAGCGGTTCTGTAGAGTTGAGGTGGTTGACGTTGTGTTGTGGTTGTGCAGTTTGGTTCAGGAACCTGATGGTTGACGGGGAGAAGCTGTTCTTGAACTTGGAGGTAATGGTTCTCAGACTCATATACCTTCTTCACAATGATTGCAATGAGAACAGACCTACACAAGGATGGTGTGGGTCTTTGATGAAATTAGCTGTCTTCTTGAGGCAGCGGTTCTGGTACATCTCTTTGATAGTGGGGAGGTCAGTACCCATGATGGACTGGTAATTGATTAATTAAAATATACATAATTGGAACAGGCCTTTTGGCACACCGTGGCCACAGTGACTTGTTCACCCATTCACACTAGTTCTATGTTATTCCACTTTCGCATTCACACCTTGCACAAGCGGGGCAATTTACAGAGGCCAATTAACCTACAAAGCCACAAATCTTTGAGGAGGAAGCTGGGGCACTTGGAGGAAGCCCACTTGTTCACAGGGAGAACATGCAATCTCCTCATACCTCCAGCATCCCAGGTAAGTATTTAACCTGAGTCTCTGGCACTGTGAGGCAGCAAGGTCAAGCAGCTGCTCCACTTTCTGCGGTCTCCTTTGTTTGTGACCATTTGCATTTCCAAACTAGACCTTGATGGAACCAGTGAGTATGTTCTCCATCATACACATGTGGAGGTTCAAGAGGTCAGTCGGCAACATGCTGAATCTCCTCAAACCTCTGAGGAATAGTCCATACTTTATTCTTGAATACTCAAGGCCAGGTAACCTGGAGTGTTGACAAACAGAATTTGAAACCTGTGACTTAATGGTGAAATATGGTCATAAATAAAAAATAATTGACAACTTGAAATAGAATTGAAACATCAGCAGCAGTTACTGGCCAAAAAATCTTCTTCCTTTCACATTTGCAGGATAACAATTCCTTATTCAAGATGCAGCACAATGAAAATCTAAACAAGTATAAATATTTAGCAAGACGAAAGGAAGAAGATTTGATTTATTTGCCATGGGTTTACTCAATATCAGTTGGATTCAAATCAATTTTCAGAGAATATACAGAATATTCAGCAATGTTATCAACTTTTGTGAATAATTTCATCAACATCACTGCACAAAAATTGTATTTTTTGATTAGTGAAGACGTTTAGATGAAGAAGCACAATATCATTTTAGTTTAAGTTTTTCATGCCATGATTCATGAACAGCCAGGCACTTTCAGAGTTTCTCTTGAAATCAATGTGTTGCAACCCCAGGGGAATTTGAATCTGAAGAGAATTTTAAGTGCAGTGTTTTCTGTCGGTGAGCTAATATGTTTTACCTCTCACACTGTAGAAAGATAAAGGGGAATTCTGAAGTGGTTGAAAATAGGAAATGACTCGATTCTCACTGTTACTCTTTAATGTCCTTCCAAACCAGCCCACGAAGTGTCTCGCCCAATATATCACGTCAAACAATTGGTTCTACTTACTGCGGCACCAAATCCCCTCCAACTTTACATTATGTTCCCTCTCACCCAAACTCACTTTGGACTGTTTGTATGGTCAGCAATCTGCCTGTTTATTTGTCATTCCTTTTCCTTAGCTTCACTAATGTGCATTGCAATTATTTGATGGGGTCTGTTTCTATGGAAGCCGTTCTTTGTCTCACATGGATTTCCTTTAAAACTACTCAGAAATTCATCCCTTATCGGTAGTAGAGTCTATGGGTTGCACAGTGGCTTCCATTCTCTTATTTGCCTTGATCTTTATAAATACATCTTGCTCTCCCTTCTATGTTAGGGTGTCTCGACTAGCATTGCAACTGACATTCTTTGAGACAAGAAGATTTGTATTGGAAGTAACACCTGACGATGAATTTCTTGGAACAGTCTTGCTAACTGCAAACTCCAATGCACAGAAATCCACTTACGTAACCCGTTGCATCATATACCAGTCGTTTTATGTATAACGTTCTACTTTTGAGTCTATAGTCTCACATGCTGCCTCAACCTTTCACAAATCACTACACATCCGGAAGGCAAAATGTAGTACATCATTCCAGCTTTAAACCAAATCCCCATTTCTAAATTTACAAGCTTCCTCTTTTCAGATAATCCACTCAGCATGAAATTCAAAAGAAAACAAGCAGAAATCGGAAAAGAACGGAAAAAAACTCATCAGGTTGGGCAGCATCTGTGGAAAAAGAAACAGAGTTAGCATTTCAGATTCCAGATTCCTCCTCAGAACTGGGAAAGAGAAAAACATGTTCATTTTAAGCTGCAGAGAAGGCAGGGGAGGGAGATGATTAAATTGCTATGAAAGGATGAGACCAAACAGATCAACGTAGAAGGTGGAGGCAGATTATACGTCTTTGTATGTGTTTCTGGGTTATGTATTGCTGTGGGAAACGTCTAGTAGGTGAGAATAGACTGAGTCTAAGTCACTGCTGGATGGAAGGCCAAATCAGCCTGTTCTGGATAGTCAGAAAGAAAGAACGTTTCCAAAGATTAAATAATGTGTTACTGAGTCTGGAAGGCTTCCATGCACCCAGGCAGAAAGCAAGGTGTTGTTCCTCAAGTTAGTATGAGTTCTTATTGTAATAGTACAGGACAAATTGGTGAGAATGGGAATGGAATGAAGAATTAAAGTGCTAGACAACCAGAAGGTCAGGATCACAGCTGCAGACAGTACAAAGATCCTCTGCAAAGCCACCACCCAATGTGTGTTTGGTCTCTCCAGTTTATTGTGTATTACATTATGAATCCCAAATACAGTACATAAGATTGGAAGAAGTGCAAGTGAATCACTGCTTGACCAGGGAAATCCATGTGGGTCCCAGAATAGTGGGAAGGGGAGAGACAAAATACAGGTATTGCAAATCTTAAAGGGCAGGTGGTACAAGTGAAACTCCCCCCCCCCCCCCCCCCTCCTTGTGTAGGAAGGAACTGCAGATGCTAGTTTAAACTGAAGATAGACACAAAAAACCAGAGTAACTCAGCGGGTCAGACAGCATCTCTGGAGAAAAGGAATAGGTGACGTTTTAGGTTAAGACCCTTTTTCAGACTTTCTTCCCCCACTTTCTCTGCAACCTTTGACATATTTAACTCGTTTCATCTCTTTCTCAGATCTGTCAAAGTGTCTCAGACCTGAAATATAAACTGTTTCTCTTTCCACCATTGTGGTTGACTCACTGAATGTTTCAGGAATTTACTGTTGATATCTCTAAGCCAAGCAATTACCTTCATCAACCACACTTTGTCCCTATTTCAAACTTATCTCCACAACAAGCTTTTAGTAAATCCTCTTAATATCTCTTTATTTGGTTTGGTATTTGTTTGAGCTGATTTGTTGGAGGTTCTGCACCAAAATAATACCTAGCCAAAGATGCTCATATGCAAACCACCTCCGGATAATCATGAAACAACTTCACTTTTACATTGTGCTTGCAACAAAAACTGCAAGAACATTCTGAAACAATACACTTTCATGTGCACTCTGTTGTATGAATGTATAATCCCTTTCAAAAGATGACTGTGAATCATCTGATAAAATGAGAAAAGATATGTGTAATTCAGCAACATTATGTTCTGAATAATTCATATCAATAACAGCCAAATATTTCACAGTCAGCATTGTCCCAATCACCTTGAGAAGTACAGGGAAGTGTAATATTCAATATACTCTGCTATTTCCATGGGCACTCTTACTTCGGCTTATCTTTTCAAGCTCATTCTTGATGTGGAAAACAAGCTCCTGCATTTTTAGAAGTTTAGATTGAAGGCTTCCCTTTGCAGTCTCCCTGTGAAGAGATAGATGACAACCTCATCTGGAGCTTTCCAGAGCCACGTTGAGACTCGAGTCAAGAGATTAATTCATCTCCAACTGCAAGGGAGTCCTTCCGAACTATAAAAACTGTCACTCCTTTGCCCCATTAACAACAGGAAGGCGGTGAGGGAGCTGGGCATTGCAGTAGGGTAGGTCATAAACATAGAGTAGGCTCGGCCACAGAAGTCGGACGTCTTGAAATCATTTTACATAGAACCCTAGATCTGAACAATTAGACAAGTAGGGTCTGAAGAAGGGTTTCGGCCCAAAACGTTACCTATTTCCTTCGCTCCATAGATGCTGCTGCACCCGCTGAGTTTCTCCAGCATTTTTGTGTACCTGAACAATTAGACAGCCTGGATGGCCACTGAGAACCCAAATGAGTAAGATCATGTCACAAACAGGGATATTCAGTGGAAGACCTGCAACATGTTATTGTTATGAAGGCCACCAGTAGAAGTAAGAAGTCAGATCATCATGGGGAGATTGGGGTCACTGTGGTGGAGGGAAGATAATGCACCATAAATGCTACTAACTGACCAAAATAATTGCTAAAGATCTCTTGTGATCTCTGCCTCTTCCAATCCCGCAAGAGGTTTAGTTTGGTTTAGTTTAGAGCTACAGTGTGGAAACAGGTCCTATGGCCCAACGAGTCTGTGTCAACCAGTGATCCCCGCACACTAGCACTATCCTGTACACACTAGGGACAGACCACATTTTTTTTGCAAGCCAATTAGCCTATAAACCAGTACATCTTTGGAGTGGAGGAGGAAACCGGAGCACCGTGAGAAAACCCACGTGGTCGCGAGGAGAACGTACAAACTCCGTACAGACAGCACCCGTAGTCAACTCTACTGCTGCGCCACCGTGCTGCCTTATCGTTAGCAATCCCAGGGTCATTCAGTAACTCGGCCACAGATGTGCTGCTAATAGACTCAGAGTGATACTTCACCATGACATACTGCAGTGTTTATTGGTGGTTTTGGTGAAAGTCTCAGGCAAAGACTGGTGCGTAATAGTTAGGCACACGTGCATTTAGTGCAAGCCTGATTGGAAAGCTAACACATCTGTTAAATTTGAAACTGTGCGGAAGCAGTTTTGGATGCTAAATAAGGTGATATTTTCATCCCTCCCCAAATAACACCTCCGGATTCACAATACATACTCAATGCTTTTGGTCTAATGGTTTTATTTTGAATCTATGGCACTTTACATTTATCTTACGAACCCCACTAGACAATGGAAATTATTTGCACATTCTATCAGGTGTCTCTATTAATGGAATTAAAGTAGGAATTAAATCTAGATGTTAAGAGCAACAAGTGATATTGTGATGGTTGGAGAATGGAGCTGAGATAATGATTGTGAAATGATGGAGTAATCTCCAAGGCTGTGATAATATCAAGTGTGCCCCTTCCAGAGTCCAAAGCTTAAGTCAAGCTGTTAAAACCTATCTGTTACAAGTTTAGTTTTAGTTTTTAGTTAGAGATACAGCACAGAAACAGATCCTTCGGCCCACCAAGTCCATACTGACCGGCGAACCCCACATATTAACACCACCCTACACGCACTAGGGACAATTTACATTACACCAAGCCAATTAACCTACATACCCACAGACCCTTCTCAGACTCTCGACCCGAAATGTCACCATTTCTTTCTCTCCAAAGATGCTGCCTGTCCTGTTGAGTTACTCCAGCATTTTGTGTCCACCTTTGATTTAAACCAGCATCTGCAGCTCTTTCCTACAAACCTACAAACCTGTACGAGATCTTCAGGAAACTGAAGATCTTGGAGAAAACCCACATGGTCACAGGGAGAACGTATAAACTCCATACAGATAGCACCCGTAGTCAGGATGGAACCCGAGTTTCCGATGCTGAAAGCGCTGTAAGGCAGCAACTCTACCACTGTGCCACCATGACCACCAGCGTATTAAACAGTACCCTCAATTTAGGGAGATTATACTGTATCAACTTATATTTCCAAAGCCTAATTTATATTTCTATCTTAGTCTTTTTTCTGAATGTATTTAACTGTCAATAATCACTATTCGAAGCAGTGGATCGACCCTTCCAACTAAAGAAGAGAAACTTTCAGCTAACAAAGCAATTTAAAGACAGTCGCACTTTTCAATACATCATATTTAATTCTGGGGAGTGAATTCTACAGAGGATATGATTTACAAAGGATTTCCAAAACACAACTTCACAATACTGGAAAAACATACAAATGAACAGCAGACAAACATGTTGTCTATTGATGACAGATGCTGTGGAGTGGATTTTGTGTCTTTTCTCTGTCATTCTTCAATACCCTTGCTGTTTTACTAATGTAACATCATCTGTATGTGATGATTAGATTTATCAGGCCAATTGGATTTGATTAAATCAAAATGGGGCTTTTAGTTTAATAACTTCACAATCTTGATAAGGTTACTCTGCAATTCATGGTTCCTTTTAGTCAGTTCTTGGGTCAGGAATGTTATAATCTTTAGATCATCATTGCCAGTTTTGATAGTCCTGATAATGTCAAGATGCTGGGCAAAGTGTACAGGTCAAAAACCTATCTTAATCCACAATAAACATTATGAATTATGAAACTAGGCCAGATTCTGCTGCTGTACTAGAAAACTGAAGTGCGCTAAAACCTTTTGGGTCTGGATAGTGAATATCCATCACAAGCCTAGAAAGTGTCGAAAGGAACTGCAGATGCTGGTTTAAACCGAAGATAGACACAAAAAGCTGGAGTAACTCAGCGGGTCAGACAGCATCTCGGGAGAGAAGGAATGGGTGATGTTTCAGGTCGAGACCCTTCTTCAGACTTCAGACCATGTCGTGTCTTTGTTTTGAAGAGAGATCGCTATATGATACCAGCATATGATATCAGGGGCTTTATTATTTTGGATATAGTCATGATTACGGTATGCTTTGCATTCCCTAGATGTAGTCACAATTTGGGGGAATGAAAAGCAAGTGAATGATAAAGATGGAATCAACTTACCTCCCTTTAAAATGGAATTACACAAAATTTAGAGGAGGCACTGTTCAAAAATATTTGTATCAGTTATTTGTATCTATTATGACTGTATTCTGCTGTATTTATTTTTGCACGGAACACTATTCCTGAATCAAATTGTTGAAAATTGAACTTTATTGCAACAGTTACTCTAATCATTTATTGATTGACTTGTCTTGGCCTTTATCATTGGTGCCAGTCAGTCTGACTTTCATAAATTGGATAGAAATCTGATTTTTAATATTTTGTTTTTCAGTATGGGGGGGGGGGGGGGGACTGTGTTTGTTGCCCACCATCAATCAACTTAAAATGATGATGAATCATTCTCGAGTAAATGGAATAAGGACACTACAATGGGACTGATGTCACAATTAGGTCAAAGAAGTTAAGAATAGAACATGAACATCTAAAAAACCTGGAACCCCTTGAAATCTGGAATAAAATCTTCCAAGTTTTTGATCTGAATCATTAACGCTGTTTCTTTTACCATGGATGTTGCCTTCAATACTTCATATTGTGTTTTGCCTATTACCTTGCTAGTTCAAGTTTATTTCCTCTTATAAGACCTGGATATAGAGCTATCAGTTTTAAGGGCCTGTCCCACTGTACGAGGTAATTCAAGAGTTCTCCCGAGTTCTCCCCTGATTCGAGCTTGTGTAATGTACGTAGCGGGTACGTAGGAGCTCAAGGATGTCACGTAGCGGCTCGTACGAGTAACGGTAGGGACTTGGGAAATCCGGTAAACTCGTGATGTTTTTTCAACACTGTAAAAAATGTCCACGAGTAAAAAAATACTCCTGATGAAAAAAATGGTTACTTTTTACTCGTACGAGCCTCTACGTACCCGCTACATACATTACACAAGCTTGAATCAGGGGAGAACTCGGGAGAACTTGAATTACCTCATACAGTGGGACAGGCCCTTTAGTTGCCTCTCTATTTCCTTATGACAAAGAGGGAGACCACTTCTGCACATTGAATCTATGGCAGCTCACAGAACAATCTTCTTCACTCGATAGACACAGAGTGCTGGAGTAACTCAGTGGGTCAGGCAGCATCTCTGGAGAAAAAGGATGGGTGACGTTTCGGGTTGGGACCCTTGAAAGGGAAAGAAGAGGGAATCCTTATTCCCTCATTCACCATCCCCCTGCCCACACACCAGGAGTAATGTTCAATGACTAATTAACCTACCAGGTGTCTATATTTGGGATACAAGAGGAAACAAGTGCACTGGAAGGAAAACCAGTTGGCCAGAGAGAGAATGGGAGAACTCCCCAAACTCAGGTCCAGATGTCAAGAGTGAACCAAGGTCACTGGACCTGTGAGGCAACATAAGGTCATAAGGAATTTGATAGGAATGTGATAGGAATAGAATTGTGATAGGAATAGAATTAGGCCATTTGGCCCATCAAGTCTACTCTGCCATTCAATCACGGCTGATCTACAGTGCATTCAGAATGTATTCAGACCCCTTCACATTTTCCACATTTTGTTATGTTACACCCTTATTCTAAAATGGGTAAAAAAAAATGTTTTTAATCATCAACCTACACACAATACCCCATAATAAAAAAGCGAAAACAGGTGTTTAGAAATTTTTGCAAAGTAATTAAAAATAAATAACTGAAATTTCACATTTACATCAGTATTCAGACCCTTTATTCAGTACTTTGTTGAGGCAGCTTTGGCAGCGATTACAGCCTCAAGTCTTCTTGGGTATGACGCTACAAGCTTGGCACACCTGTATTTGGGTAATTTCTCCCATTCTTCTCTGCAGATCCTCTCAAGCTCTGTCAGGTTGGATGGGGAGCATCGATGGACATCTATTTTCAGGTCCCTCCAGAGATGTTCGATCGGGTTCAAGTCCAGGCTCTGGCTGGGTCACTCAAGGACATTGACAGACTTGTCATGAAGCCACTCCTACGTTGTCTTGGCTGTGTGCTCAAGGCAGTTGTCCTGTTGGAAGGTGAACCTCCGCCCCAGTCTGAGATCCAGAACGCTCTAGAGCAGGTTTTCATCAAGGATCTCTCTGTACTTTGCTCTGTTCATCCTTCCCTCGATACTGACTACTCTCCTAGTTCCTGCCGCTGAAAAACATCCAAACAGCATGATGCTGCCATCACCATGCTTCACCGTAGGTATGGTTTGGCCAGGTGATGAGCAGTGCCTGTTTGGCATTCAGGCAAAAGAGTTCAATCTTGGTTTCATCAGACCAGAGAATTTTGTTTCTCATGGTCTGAGAGTCCTTTAGGTGCCTTATGGCAACCTCCAAGCAGGCGGTCATGAGCCTTTTACTGTGGAGTGGCTTCTGCCTTGCCACTCTACTATAAAGGCTTGATTGGTTGAGTGCTGCAGATATAATTGTCCTTCTGGAAGGTTCTCCCATCTCCACAGAGGAACTCTGGAGTTCTGTCAGAGTGACCATCGGGTTCTTGGTCACCTCCCTTACCAATGCCCTTCTCCCCCGATTGCTCAGTTCGGCCAGCTCTATGAAGAGTCCTGGTGGTTCCAAAGTTCTTCCATTTAAGAATGACGGAGGGCACTGTGCTTTTCGGGACCTGCAATGCTGCAGAAATTGTTTTATACCCTTCCCCAGATCTGTGTCTCGACACAATCCTGTCTCGGAGGTCTATGGACAATTCCTTCGTGTTCATGGCTTGGTTTTTGCTCTGACGTGCACTGTCAACTGTGGGACCTTATATAGACAGGTGTGTGCCTTTCCAACTCATGTCCAATCAATTTAATTTATCACTGGTAGACTCAAATCAAGTTTTAGAAACATCTCAAGAATAATCAATGGAAACAGGATGAAACAAAGCTCAATTTTGCAAAGGGTCTGAATACTTATGTAAATGTGATATTTCAGTTATTTCTTTTTAGACAATAGGTGCAGGAGTAGGCCATTCGGCCCTTCATGCCAGCACCACCATTCACTGTGATCATTGCAGATCATCTACACTCAGTACCCCATTCCTGCCTTTTCCCCATATCTCTTCACTCTGCTATCATTAAGAGCTCTATCCAACTCTCTCTTGAAAGCATACAGAGAATTGGCCTCCACTGCCTTAGGAGGCAGAGACTTCCACAGATTCACAACCCTCTGTGTGAAAACGTTTTTCCTCATCTCCGTTCTAAATGGCTTACCCATTATTCTTAAACTGTGGCCTCTAGTTCTGGACTCTCTCAACATCGGAAACAAGTTTCCTGCGTCTAGCGTGTCCAAGCCTTTAATAATCTTGTATGTTTCTATAAGGTCCGCTCTCATCATTCTGAATTCCAGAGTATACAAGCCCAGCCGCTCCATTCTATCAACATATGACAGTCCGTCCATCCCGGGAATTAACCTCGTGAACCTACGCTGCACTACCTCAATAGCAAGAATGTCCTTCCTCAAATTTGGAGAACAAAACTGCACACAATAGTCCAGGTGTGGTCTCACTAGTGCCCTGTCCAACTGCAGAAGGACCTCTTTGCTCCTATATTCAACTCCTCTTGTTATGAAGGCCAACATGCCATTCGCTTTCTTCACTGCCTGCTGTACCTGCATGCTTAGTTTCAGTGAGTGATGAACAAGGACCCCAGATCTCGTTGCACTTCCCATTTTCCAAACTTGACACCATTCAGATAATAATCTGTCTTCCTGTTTTTGCCACCAAAGTGGATAACCTCACATTTATCCACATTAAACTGCTAATTACTTAATTACTTTGCAAAAATATCTAAACACCTGTTTTTGCTTCTTCATTCTGCGGTATTGGGTGTAGATTGTTGATAAATAAAAATGAATTTAAACCATTTTAAAATAAGGCTGTAATGTAACCAAATGTGGAAAAAAGTGATGGGGTCTGAATACTTTCTGAATGCACTGTATCTCTCCCCCTCACCCAATTCTCCTGCCTTCTCCCCATAACCCCTGACACCTGTACAGCAGCTATACTACTTTACCAATGTCACTGCTTATAAACTGAGTGGAAAGTGGAAGCTCTGGAATTGACATGAATGCCTGACCCTAGATGTATTTTACTTCGGAGTTACGTGAGTGACTACGTGAAGAACCCCGTCAGGGCGCATGCGCGTCATTATGTCTGACGCATTGGCGACAACGGCAGCAGGAGCACGGACCTCCTGCTGCAAGGTGAGTATTTACAGCTCCACCAAAGTCGGGGTGACTTTGGAGGAGTTAGAGAAAAGTAAAGATATTGTTTCTGTGTGTTTTTTCCCCCCACATACAGGAACAAGGAAACGGTGCAGGTCTGCTGCCGACAAGGAGAGAGAGAGCTGCGGGAGCGCAGTCTCTGAAAGGCAGCCTGTCACCTCGGGGGAGTCGCAAGCCGGTAGCGGTGCGGCGACAGATTTGGCAAAGTGCCCAGCCGGGTACACAGCCACCGCCAGTCGGGCGGTCGGCATAACCCAAGTCTGTCAGGGCTATAGACTCCGCAGAGTCGGGCCACGAGAGTCCCGTCGGGTACAGGATACCGTTCCCCAGCGGTTATCCAAAAGGAGCAGCTCATACAGGGGCTGCTCCACAGAGACGTTCCAGGAGGAGTTGTGCAGGCGGGAAGCCATAGAGAAGGCTCCGCTGGCAGTGCCTAGGAGAGGTCTGCTTCATAAAGCCACACTCCAGGAGGAGTTGTGCAGGCGGGAAGCCTTAGGGAAGGCTCCGCTGGCAGTGCCTAGGAGAGGTCTGCTTCATAAAGCCATACTCCATAAGGAGTTGGGCAGGCGGGAGGCCGAGGGGACGGCTCCGCTGGCAGTGCCTAGTAGAGGCCTGCTTGAAAGCACCCTCTTTGCAAGAGGTGAGTGCAGAAGGGCAGATACGCTCTGACCCTGAGTCCGACGACTTCCAAAGGGAGGGCAGGCAGCTGTCAGAGCTGACACCGTGTGCAGCACGGTTTGCCATGTCGTCGGATGCTGGTGAGCCTCTGGGTGAGGAACTTGCCACCAGCATAAATTACCAAGTCTCACATCAGCTACAGGAGCTGACAATGGATGAGACAGTAACAAAGTATGAAGCCCCAATCAACTGTGGACTGTTAAAAGTTCCTGTTGGGAACAGGAAGAATTGGGGCAAGATGGGCATACTAATGAAAGCCCAGGAGCATGTGAAGCTCCAGCATATTTTTAAAGTTGCTGGCATCTGGTATAACGAGCTTTGCCAGGATGGTGGATGGAGAGGCCATGACAAATTACAACAAAAGGCGCTATTGTGGAGTGCCCACTTTGAGATCAACTGCCTCCGCAAGATGCGATTAGACCAACCATCAATCCTAAATATACTTCACTCTGCCAGCCTGGCACAGTGCAACCGGCACAGCTGTTTGGCGAGGATTTCGCACAGCAGGTGAAGGAGCTGGAGGAGGAGGCTAAGACGGCAGCCACATATTCACCAAAGCGGAAGTATCCCTATAAGGGAGCAGACTGGTCCGGGCAAGGGACGAGTCCAGCTAAGATGCAGCGCAGTTCGCGTTCGGCTGTAGCACCGCCACGGAGGTGAGATATCCAGCTCAAGGCTGGGGAAGAATGCCAGGTGGTAAGGAGGTAAGAGGGTCTGGTTCTCATGTAGATAGATCTAATGTGATACAATTAAATGTTTACGTCAGATATGTTTATACTGAAGGTTTAAAATTCAGCTGGATGGGGCAATTGTGCCAATACAATCCACTGCCTAATGGTTTATCTTCAGCTCCTAGAGGGATTACAAAGTTGTTAAAACCTATTCTAGGCATGATGAGAAGTCAAGGTCATGTGCTCATGGCTTAGCTAGATAATATCTTGATTGTAGGACAATCAAAGGAAACAGCTGAAGCATCAGTGGCAGTTGGTAAAAAACATTTTTTAATTGGGCTTTATAAGCTATCCAGAGAAATCTAAATTTATACCTGTGACACAAATTGACTAGTTGGGTTCACAATGGACTTAATCAACATCATTGTGACCTTGCCCAGGCAAAAAAGGGTAGAGCTAATTAAGAGCTATTTCAAGTTAATTGCTGACACACAGCCTTTAATTAGCCAGGTGACAAGTCTGCTGTGGCAATGGCTGGCAGCATTTCCAGCAGTTCAAAATGGCCACTTTATTATCTACAATTACAAAGGTCAAAGGAACAAGCATTGAGGATACATTGGGGTCATTATAATAGACCTATGCTTCTATCAATAGAGGCTGTTGCTGATGTACAATGGTGGATTCAGCATGTGTCCACTAGTAGTTCCAAAGTGTTATTGGACCAAGCTTCCATGATTTGCAGACAGATGTCAGAGCACTTTGGTAGGGTGCTACTGATACAAGATCCAGCGGTAGAGACAGATGAACATTGCTTCTGCAAACATGGGGAATTAACCAAGAGTATTTTATGGACTCAAGGCTTATGGCACTAACTAAACTAGTTTGCATGTGCAGTGCAAAATAGACAACACTACAGCAGTTGCTGATATGAATCACATGGGTGGAATCAAATCGTTATCATGTGACAGGTTGGCAAATACAATTGGACCTGGAGTAGGGATAGAGAGATTTGGATTGGAGCTATCTATCTGCCAGGGAAACTTAATGTAGTACCAGATGGCAGCTCACAAAAATTCCATCATAACACAGAGTGGATGTGGAACCAGGATGTGTTCAAGAACGTAGTACTTCTATATGGAAGGCCAAAATATGTTTCATAGGCACCAGTTCCAGGGGCAGTGGCAATTGATGTTTTTCACTAAATTGGGATGATATGTTTGTGTACATTTTCCCACCATTCTGCCTCATAGGTCGGTGTTTGAGAAAATCAAGCAGGATGCCGCTTCAGGGGTTTTGGTGATACCATATTGCCTGATTCAATCATGGTTCCCTTTGATGTTACAGATAGCGATCCAACCTCTTTTTGCTGATTCCAAACAGTAGGAATTTGCTGGAGCATCCAGTAACGCGTTAAGTTCATCCGTTATGTGATCGTAATGGATTTGTTAATTTGCAGGTTTTAAGAATGCCTTACATTGGTCGAGGACTTTCTAGGCCAACGGTGGATATACTCACTGCAGCCTGGAGAAAGAGTACTCAAAAACAGTATATGACTTATGGAAAAAATAAATAAATAAATAAATAAATAAATAGATAAATAAATGGATTTTAAAAAATTAAAATTTTTTTTTTTTTTTTTAAATGGGAACAATACTGTGTTCAAAAGTATATTCGATATGATACTGTAGTTATTGAAAATGTGTCAGAGTTTATCTACACATTATTATGATGAGGGTCTTAGCTATACTGCTATCAATACAGCTAGAAGTGCTTGGTCGGCATATCTTGTAATAGGTACACGGACACAAAGTATAGGTTCTCACCCTCTCATATCTAGGTTGATGAAAGGAATCTTTAATTCCAAACCGCCTAAGCCTAGGTATATGGTAATCTGCGAGGTAAGTGTTGTTCGTAACATACTTCGTCATTGGGTCCTTGTCACGTCTATAACTTTGTTAAAATTAACCATGAAATTGGCTATGCTAATGGCATTGGTGTCAGTACAGAGAGTGCAGACTTTCCAAAAACTTCAGTTCGAGAGAATGGAAGTGAATACAGAGAATGTTCTGGTTTATATTTCTGACCTGCTCAAACAAAGCAGGCCAGGTGTGACAGGTTTTAAGATTGTGTTCTCAGCATATCCTACAGCTCCATGTTTATGTGTAAGGACACATTTGTTACATTACATTGAAGCCACAAGAGCTTTAAGACAAGAAGAAACAGGATTTTCTCAGTTACAAGAAGCCAACATAAAAGAGTGGCAGTTCAGACTATCTCAAGGTGGTTAAAGCAAGAGTTGGCTCAGGCAGGAATTAACATTTATGTGTTTACATCTCATTCCATTAGCGCAGTAGCAACATCCGCGGCCAGGGCGATGGACGTTCCCATCGACCATATATTAAAAGCCGCAGGTTGGAAAAATGAACTTGTGTTTCAGCAATACTACCATCGGCCGATTGCCGATGGAGGGCTGTTTGCCAACTCAATATTGAGTGCTGTTGCTATTGTTTAAAGTCTGTTTTCAATACTGTTTCATTCTGTTTTCGTTTGTTGCCCTACATTAAGAGGGTTTATTGGTTGTTTTATGACCAAAAATAAAACTGTTTTGTTTTTGCATGATATGCAATGTCATGTTTACAGCATTATTGATGATACTCAGAGTCAATCGATGCAGTGAGAAGCCGGGATTTTGATCTGCGGCATAAAAATCACAGAGCTTTAAAATCTTCACGTAGTCACTCACGTGACTCCGAAGTAAATTAGTAAGATTAAACGAGAACTTACCAGTTTGAAGTTTGATCTTTATTTTATGAGGAGTTACGTTGGTGATTACGTGCCCGCCACGCCCAACTCTCTCTCATAGAAAAAAGGTCATAATGGTAGTTCTCATGTTGATTATCTTAATATGTTACTTCAATTATGGTGTTGTCTGTGATTTCATACCGCTGCTTTGAAGATTGACGCGCATGCGCCCTGACGGGGTTCTTCACGTAATCACCAACGTAACTCCTCATAAAATAAAGATCAAACTTCAAACTGGTAAGTTCTCGTTTAATCTTACTATTCTACAGGGTGCCTTGTGGAGGTGTCATCAGAGTTTTCATTTGTCTGGAGACTGGGCCTGTTCTGGCTGTGGGGTGGCAGAGTAGTCAAGAACTGGCACTGACACTCCTGTCATTAGATTGCTCCTCTTTTACTCTGCAGATGTCATTGCTAGAGGCAGTCTCCACATGGCTCAATAATTCGACTGAACACTGAACAAATGCTCTCTATGCGGCCTTAAATAGCTCCCTGATGGTTGTCTGTATTCACTGCTCATACATTTAACCTGGTATTGACTACTTCTTGCATCTTGACTCCCCAGGTATCCATGAAAATAGTGGAAGTTTCCATGAGAAAAGTGTGCTCTTGCTTAGTCTTTAGTTTGTCATTGAAGTTGCCACTAGGATTACTTCCCGCTGAAATCCAGGCCGCTGTGACAAAACCTGTTCCCCTGCTCACATTGGCTGTGGCAGCTGGAAAAGTCGCACACTATTTTCTATAAACCATAACATGGCACGAGACGTTCTATGTATAAAATGCACCTCCTTTATTAATTCTACTTGTTAACACATTGCATCTCATCTTGTGTCATCTTGTTCATATTACGAAACAACTTTGGGCCCTGAACTATATAGAACGTTGAACAGTACAGGACAGGAACAGGCCCTTCAGTCCATATTGTCTGTGCCGAATATGATGTCTAGATAAACCAATCTCATCTGCCTGCACATGTTCCATAACCCTCCATTCCCTGCCTATCCATGAGCCTTTCTTGAAACCGGGTGGAGCCACCAGCAGTGGCTGCCTCGCCAACAGTCTGTCTGTCCTTTCTTCTTTTTGTTATTTTTAGTTTGTGTTAAAAAGTATGTTTTAGTGTTTCTTGGTTTGTTTTATGCTGGGGGGGGGGGGGGGGGTTGGGGTAACTTTCAATCTATTACCTCTAAAGAGATGCAACATTTTCTGTATGGTATCTCCGTCCCCATTGTGGGACTTTAACATCGCGGAGCTTGCGATCCTTTTACCGGGGATCAAATTCCAACAGCGGGGCCTGTGGACTTTAACATCGTGAAGCCTGTGGTCTCTGGTTAGAAGAGTTTCAACCACCCTGACGTGGGAGCTTCGATTACCCCAATGGGGGCTTCGATCATCGGCTGCGGGGGCTTCGATCACCCCGATTGCGGATGGTTTGACTGCCCCGACTGCGGGAGAACAAGAGGAAGAAGATTGGACTTTATTGCCTTCCATCACAGTGAGGAATGTGGAATCCAAAGATTAAACGAGAACTTACCAGTTGGAAGTTTGATCTTTATTTTATTGTATTGTATTGTATTGTATATTGTATTGTATATCTTTATTGTCATTTCCTGAGTATTCGCATACCCAGAGGAAACAAAAAAACGTTCCTCAACCAGTGTCCATTTCAGTGTGCAGTAGAATCAAATACACAGGACAAGATGTTAAGAAGTCCCTTGTGCCAATAGGTGGGGAGCATTTCACGACATTCGTTGATTGTTGAGAGTGGTAGACGCTCAACATCGGGGGGGAGGGGGGTAACCTTCAGGACAGTTGGGCACAGGACACATCATCAGTAGTGTACCCTTGCATCACTGGGTGTTTCGGCCTTTTAACACTATACACCCTCCACAAGGGCAGCCCGCTGCAGGATGATCAACCCTCAGCGCATGTCCCGTGTCAAACCGTCCCAAAGATTCACACCGACATACTTGGGGCCCAGCATGGGTCTTTCCGCTTGAGCCAAATCCACCGGCTGCTTCTTTCAGCCGCCTCTGAGAGTGATCCAAGCTCCTTCAACAGTCTGATGGTAGATGACGCAACAAATCCTCTGCATCCCACTTCAACTGGATAGACTTTGGTGTTCCAGCCACGCTGCGTTGCCTCTGCTGCAAGCTCTGTGTAGCGCAGCTTCTTACGCTCATAGGCCTCCTCAACAGAGTTCTCCCACGGAACTGTGAGCTCTATGATGTAAGCATCATAGGGGACCAGAACACCAAGTCTGGCCTGAGGTTGGTGGAAGCAATTTCAGGTGGAAAAATTAGTTGTCGGCCGATGTCCGCCAGCATCCTCCAGTCACGGGCCCTGCATTGGCTTCCTTCTTCTGATCTGGTGGAAGGAAGTTTAGAAGTTTTCTGTCCTTCTCGGACAAAGGTTGTTACCCTTAGGGGAGGGGGGTTGCTTGCTCTCGGAGGCAAGGAGTTGGTCGCACACCGCCTGTTCTCAAGGGCTGATGCCAGGCTTTTTAGTACCTGATTATGCCACCACGTGTATCTCCCTTGCGTGAGGCTGGTCTTGCAGCCTACCATGATGTGTTTGAGGGTCGCTGGAGTTGGGCAGATGGCACAGGTTGGATCCTCGCAGTACCACTGATGGAGGTTCTTTGGTGATGGAAGCACGTCATATGTCGCTCTGATGATGAAGCTGATCTTGCTTGCTTCCATTTCCCATAGTTCTTTCCAGCTGATCTTCCTCCGCTCCACACCTTCCCACTGCATCCATTGCCCCTGCTTGGCAAGAGAGACCGCCTTTGCACTTCTTGCGGCCTCCTCCTGTCGCCGCACCTCCTCAACCACCAACGTCCTCCGCTCTGATGTTGTGGCCTTTCGCCAAGTTGGTTTACTTGTCGTAAGGCCAAAGCCTCCTCTTCCCTGCTGGACTTGCCCCACTATGTCTTTGTGCCTCAGGGCTGATGAAGCTTGCTGTACTGCATCAGATGGTGTCCACTTCCGGCCAGTTGCTAGGGGAGGCGCAACAGCACTGATGATCTTGTCTCTAGAGTCCCTCAGTGTCATCTGGAGCCTTACTTTAGAACACTTATATTCCTCTGTTAGACTAGTGAGAGGTAGTTCCAGGACCCCTTTGCCATAGAGGCCGATGTTAGTTAGACATCGTGGGACACCGAGCCATTTCTTCACGTATGAAGTTATGGTTCGCTCCATCTTCTCCACAGTTGTTATTGGGGCTTCATAAACGGTCAGTGGCCACATTGTCCGAGGAAGGAGTCCATACTGTAGGCACCAGAGCTTCAGTTTCCCAGGCAGTAGGGTCTGATTGATGTTCTCCAGTCCATTGACAATTTCTTGCCTTAGTTGTTGCACCTGCTCTTTGTCCTTGAGACTTGCGTTATACCATCTTCCCAGGCTTTTAACTGGCTGCTCAGACACTGTTGGTATTGGGTCGTCACCGATACAGAACCTTGTGTCTCTAAGCACCCCCTTGATTATGGAGATGCTTCAAGATTTACTTGGTTTGATTTTCATTCGGGCCCACTTGATGTTCTCCTGCAGCTTTCCAAGTAGCTGCTTGGTGCATGCTGCAGTAGTGGTTAGTGTTGTCATGTTGTCCACGTATGCCCTGATGGGTGGCAGACGGAGCCCAGCCCTGGTTCGTTCACTTCAGTGTCCATTTCAGTGTGCAGTAAAAAATAAATAAAAGTAAAAATACATATATCATGAACAAATTAACACTCTACTCTCTACTAAACATCAACAGGCGTTCCGATCGGCAGCGGCACGACAGTGGTTCTGCTGCAGTGTGTCCAGGTTATGAGGAGTTACGATGAGGGATTACGTAAAGAAGAGCCCATCCAGCCGCACACGCGTCAATCTTCAAAGCAGCGGAGTGAAATCACAGACAACAATAACTGAAGTATGATAGTAAGATACGTAAAGACTAGAACTACCAGCTCGATCTTTATGAGGGTGGGAGCGGAGGGCACGTAGTCCATCATCGTAACTCCTCATAAAATAAAGATCAAACTTCAAACTGGTAAGTTCTCGTTTAATCTTACTATTTTACTTCGGAGTCACGTGAGTGACTACGTGAAGATTTCAAAGCTCTGTGATTTCACGCAGTAGATTCAAATCCAGGCGTCTCACTGCATTGATTGACTCTAAGTAAGTAAAGCAATCAACAATGCATAACCACAACATGGATGCAAACAGTTAATGGTTAATTTATCACCACAATAGTAACCCCTTTATCACAAGAGGAATACTTAATACTAAATCCAAAATAGCACCACCAAACAACCACAGGTACTATAATCTCCTTATGGTAATACTTGTGAAATTCACTTATGCCTGCGGCCGCGAGGATATGTTCTATTGGAACATCCAATTCCTTGGCCGTCAATGTTGATGGTGCCCTGGTGGAATGAGATTTAAATTTGTCAGTATCAATACCAGCATCAAGCAACACCTGCTTCAGCCATTTTTAAATAGTCTGAACCGACACTTTCTTATGCAGCTATTTATAGCTAATAAAATACGGATACTGCACCTCTTTAAGGTTCTGGTGGCTTCAATCTAACATTGTAAATGTGATACCACACATAGATGTGGATCCGTAGGATATGTTGAAAACCCCAACTTACATCCTGTGATTCCAGGTCTACTCTATTTAAGCAAATCATAGACATAGAACACAATAGTATCTGTTGCTCTTTCCATCATGTCTATTCGTAGTTTCTGCAATGTTTGCACTCTCTGTGCTAAAACCAGTGCCCTGAGCTTGACTACCTTAATGGTAATTTAAGCCAAGGACAGCACTGTAATAGGAGTCCATTAACGGATAAAAACAACATAACACATCTCTTACATTCCAGATTTTTGTATACCTGTGTCTAGGGGGCTTAGAATTGAAAATTCCTTTCATAAATCTGCAGACCAAAGGGTGTAACCCTACAAGATTTTATTCTCATTCCTCCATAGATATGCAGTAAAGGCACTCCTTGCAGTATTCATAGAACTATAGCTTAACTGCTAATAAAATAAAGAGTTTACAGAAACTCTAACACTACTGAGATGTCTATAGTGTGATATGTAATATTCTGCTTTAAGCAAAACGTATCCCATTTCCTTATGTAAGAAATGTACTGCTTCTGGGTAATATCCCTCCAGGTTGCAATAATATCCACAGTACAATCTGATAGTCCTCTTCCGATATATGGCACTGCTTAGAATCTGCAAATCAACAAACCAATACGATTATGTAAAGGATGTGAATCATCAGTTATAGGGTGCACAAAAAGGTGAATTCTGTTTGGGAAATCATAAGAGGCTTTGTGATCATATTTAACACCAGAGGGTACCACGGTTTTGTAGATGCAATCTGGTACCACCAATACTCCCAAAGCGGAGTCCCGTTTGATATTCTGTATATACTGTTAAATGAGGCAAAATGGAGAAAATGTATACAAAAACATTCTACCCCAATGCAGCGAGAAACATCCACCGCTACTGCCCGAGGATCAGGTTCCCATGACACATATTTAGGTATTTGGTGGTTAAGTCTGGATGCAAACAAGTCATCAATCGTGCAACAATATTATTAAATTTGTCACGATCCAACATCCATTCTGTATTATTGAATTTACATGACCTTGAGTCTGCAACTATTTTGAATCTACCTGGTAGGTAGATTGCCAACCAAATATTTCTGGTAAACACCAGGTCCAGATCACGTTAGCCAGTCTATTACAAGATTCTGACTTCATACCACTCAAATGATTACTATACGTTCTATTCCGTAGTGTCAATCTATACCTAAACGTGCAAACTTTGCATATTAGAGCAATAAGCTTTAGGCCATTAAATGTTCCTAAAACTCTCATTAATGATCCCTTGTTATTGGATCCAAGGTACTTTCTCCACATTCCATGTACCTCCACAGCTGAAAATACTTATAAGTATGACCCCAACTTAGAGCACTACAATTAGTGTGCAGCATAATGGAAGGTGTTCAACCAGAATATTTCTGGAGGCATTTGAGACACTCATGATTCATCATAATATTCCAGTAATAACTGCAACTGGCAAATACATGGCCTGGCAAAAATGCCCTAAATTTTATTCTCCATTCCTCTATCCATGCTTACTGTAAATGCTGATAATGCAGCAGTCTAAATTCTACAGCTGAAAACAAGCAATAGTTTGCAAAACAGGCTTGCTACCTGCCTAATTGAGGGTTGGTGCTCTGTAATGAGCTTAATACAACTTCCAATTAAATGCCTAATTGAGGGTTGGAGCTCTATAAAGGGCTTAATACAACTTCAAATTCTATGCAGCCTTAATCCTTGGGCGGAATCACAAACATGTGTTCTCATTTAGTAATGGAACCCAAATAATCAATAACTGTGTTTAGTAATTGTTTACATTTATCTGGATGGTTAATAAATCTCCAAAGTGAGCTTGATTCTTAACACTCATGGTTCTGTTGTAGCCCGAATGTTTCCTACAATCAGAATATATCAAAATAGGCCATTACCAAATGGCCTTGAGTTCTTAGTAATGCTAAGATTAGTTCCAACAACCTGGCAAATAGTCTCAAGGCTGAGACTAAACCTTAATACAATGCTTTAAGTTCCCATAATTGACTCATCCAGTTAAAATTTAAAATATCTATGATTATTTACCATATACAGCCACACAGTAAAATGCATTTTAAGATCTATGCTACCCATATAGCATTTTCTTGAAACTTGCAGCATAGTATTGGCAAATGCCCAAAGCTGTTTATTATACTGTACAAAAAAGGGTTAAACTTGTCAGATCTAGAATAATTCTACACCCACCATCCTTATTTGCTCTCATAACATACTTGGCATTAATTGATGGTGATGGTGACTTCTTAATCATCCCTTTTTCACAATATTTCATGTTTTGTCTGAATCTACATATTCTCTTATTTTGAGAAAATATGTGTCCGGTTTCAAATACGTTAGTAGGAGAAACCAAATATGGGTAGAATTCAATTCTAAACCCCACAATACTGTACAGTATAAATACCTCAAATTGCCATTCTTTTAGCAAGAATTGTAATATTTCCCAATTTGTAAGTGTAAAACATTAATATGCTTCTTACAGAACCAGACCCCCTACCTCAGGGTTTGCCGATGGCAATTGTTATCCCCTGATCTTAGTGGAATATTGTAACCTCCACATACCTCAGGAGGAATGCGCCTTCAACGCACATATGGGAAAGACCAATTTGATCCTTTACTATCCCCAGTCACCACATATTGGTAGGAAAACTGCCTTTAATTTGATCTGCTAGTCACACAGGATCATTCCATTTTTGGCAAGATTCTTTCCAAAACAGATTATTAGGCAATTTAAATATTAGATGGTGTACAGAGCCCCCCAAACTTAGGGTATATATTAGGTCTTATAGCACTTTTATAAATACAGTTTATTTCAAAGTGCGCACTACACATGAGTGCTAATTCAACCTTGTTGTGATATAGACACATGCTCTCCATCTACCCTTTGGTCAAAAAGCTGTAATGCCTGACCAGCAATTTCAACACCCTCTCCCCCGCTGAGACTGCTTATAATGCTCAATACTGCGGGTTTCATATATGTAGACAGCTCATACCTGGTTAGAACCTGGAGCTGCTGGGAGAGTAAGTATTTTATTGACATAGTTAATTTATCTCCCAATGGTTCCCCTCATATTTTTGGAACCACAACTTTGATATGTTGTGCCAATTCTGGTCCTTTAGGCTCTGTTATTGGGCTCTAGTCCTCATATGATTCGTTTACTGAATCTTTGTATGCAATAATCCTCCTCATGGAGGGGCAAATTGACATCCTGTTTCAGGTGTTTCTAGCGCTGGCTCTCCCATAGGCCTACGCATAGTAAACCCTTTTCCAGGTGTTTGCCGTGCGGGCTTTCCTGTAGGCCCATGCATAGGCAGCCCTCTTTCAGGTGCTGCTGGCGCTGGCTCACCTGTAGGCCAACGCTTAAACTGTTCTCTCCGGACATAGTTGGCGCTGGCTCTCCTGTAGACCAACGCATAAAAAATGCCTTTAACCAGGCATTGCTCACACTGGCTCACCTGTAGGCCAGCGCTGAACCGGACCTTCCCAAGTACTCCCTGCACTGGCTGTCCCTTAGGCCAACGCTGAGCCAGACCTTCTAAAGCACTCCATGCGCTGGCTTTCCTATAGACCAATGCTAAGCCCGGACCTCCACCAGGCACTCCCTGCGCTGGCTCCTGTAGGCCACGCTAAGCCAGACCTTCCCCAGGCACTTCATACGCTGGCTCACCTTTAGGCCAAGGCTAAGCCCGGACCTTCCCCAGGCATTCCCTGCGCTGGCCTCGCAACGCAGTTCTGAATATAACACAAATATCTGGCTGAATCGGGGATCCTCCGGTCTGACTTTCCAGTCTACTGGCCACCCGGCCTATTTCTCTTGCGCCCTAATGGCGCTACAACGGTATACCCTTTAACCATTTTTCAAACTTAAAAGGGAGGCCGCTACTCGCAGACCCACGGTCTTACTTGAGTTACCTGCGGTACACCTCTAAATCCTTTCTTCATTCTGACTTGTGTTTTCCCAACTACAAGTCTTCTGAAGAAATCAACCTGAAAAACGTAAGTAAACACTTACCTTCAGGTTTTTTCCTTACCGGTTTGGAGGAGCTCTGCTCACTCTAAACACATCGGCACTGCGCTATGCGTCTGACGATATGACGCGTGTGCGGCTGGACGGGCTCTTCTTCACGTAGTCACTCACGTGACTCCGAAGTAAAATCCACTGCGGTGGATGTTTATGTTAACTTTTATTGTTTGTGTCTTGTTGCTTTTCACTTAGTATGGCTGTATGGTAACTCAAATGTCACTGTTCCTTAACTAGTACGTGTGACAATAAATTGATCTTGACCTTGAAAACTTGAAACGTCTTTAACACTACTTCCAAATCTGAAGATAGACACAAAATGATGGAGTAACTCAGCGGAAAAGGCAGCATCTCTAGAGTGAAGGAATGGGTGACGTTTCGGGTTGAGACCTGAAGAAAGGTCTCAACCCAAAACGTCACACATTACTTCTCTCCAGAGATGCTGCCTGTTACTCCAACATGTTGTGTCTATCTTCGGTTTAGACCAGCATCTGCAGTTCCTTCCTACACATTATCACATCTGCTTCCTACATCACCCCTGACAGCACATTCCAGGCACCCACCACATTCAGAACTGTGTTGCAAAGCTGAGAACTTTATTCTGCATTCTGTATCTTCCCCTTTGCTCTACCTATTGTACTTGAGTTTGGTTGATTGTATTAATGTATAGTATTATGGTATTGTCTGATTTGATTGAATAGCATGCAAAACCAAGCTTTTCACTGTACCTCAGTACACGTGACAATAATAAAGCTGAACCTAAACCAAAAACCTGTGTAAAAAACTTGCCATTCCCAACTCCTTTACATTTTGCCCCTCTCACCTTAAAGTTATGCAAAATCTGTGGCATTTCCACCCAGGGAGAAAGTTTCTGACTGTCTACCCTATCTATGCCTCTAATTGTTGATTCAGCAATGAGTGATGGCACATGGTGCACTGATGGTTGCAGCTCAGACAATGTCAGCCTGATCTGAATTTGTAAACCCAGATTGTCTCCCAAGTAGTCTTACTCCACTCAACCTGCCATCCAATAAAAGCCGAATACATTCTTTTGTTGCTTGCAAACTTGGCTATTCCAAAGATTTTCTGGGAGATTACCCGTTCTTCTATCCACAAAAACATTCACATTCAAACCTCTGTGAAACATTTCTGAAACAACATTAAGTTCCAATCACACATCTCTTCTGTGCACAGTGGCCCTCATTCACCCTCCAGTTTACTAATCTAATCATTCTGTTTAGTTTAGTTTAGAGTTACATCGTGGAAACAGGCTCTTCGGCCCACCGGGTCCGCATCGACCAGCGATCCCCGCACACTAACGCTATCCTACACACACAAGGGACAATTTACACTTGCAACAAGCCAATTAACCTGCAAACCTGTATGTCTCTGGAGGAAACAGAAGATCTCAGAGAAAACCCATGCGGTCACGGGGAGATCGTGCAAACTCCGTACAGACAGCACCCGTAGTTGGGATCGAACCAGGGTCTCCGCCCTGACATGCATAGTTAAAATTGTATTTAAAAAGAAACAAACAAAGTTAAAAATAATGAAATATTTAAATCTCAAGGAATGCTGAAACACCCCATAAAACCTTACATTACTTCTTTTTTATTTTTTATTTTTTTTATTTTTTTTTATTTTTTTTAAAAATATTTTTATTTTATTAGAAGTAAGTACAATTGTATACAATCATATTTTCATAATACCTTTTATGTACAGCTTCTTATTTTTTAAATTTTTTGAAATAAAGAAGAAAAAGAAAAGTTAGATAATGAAAAATAGAAAAATGTGAGATATATGGTGTGTGAAAAAGAAAAATAAAGAATGAAATAAGAAAGTTGAGACATAGAAAATAGAAGAAAGAGAATAAATGAAAAGAAAAGAAGAAAAGAAAATAGAAGGAGATCATTTATAATCTTGACCATCCGCAGTCACGGATTAGCTTTTACACCTGTTTTGCACCATACGTTTCCAAAAAGACGACAAATGGAGACCAACTCGTTATGAATTGGTCAAATTTATCTATTAGGAGGAATCGCATTTCCTCAAGATGTGCGGTATCCAACATACTTGCAATCCACATTTTGAGCGTTGGTATTGGTGTATTTTTCCAAAATTTCAATATTAATTTTTTTGCTATTATTAAACCATAATTAAAAATTGACTTTTGAGATGAGCTCAATTTGTTCCCGTCTTCCATTACCCCAAATATAATCAATTCATTATTGGGTTCCATTTTTGTCTTAAATAATTTTGTAAATATTTCAAAAATATCACTCCAAAATCCATGAAGTTTTATACAAGAAACAAAAGAGTGTGTTATAGTTGCTTCTTGGATTAAACATTTATCGCAAATGGGCGATATATTTGGATAAAATTTATTTAATCTTGTTTTTGAGTAATATAATCTATGTAAAATTTTAAATTGGATTAGATTATGTCTTGCGTTAATCGAACACTTGTGAATGTATGTCAAATACTTTTCCCATGTAGCCTTCGTAATTTTTATCAATAATTCCCGTTCCCACTCTTCTCTAATTACCTCGGTCACAGGTAAATCTATATTTAAGATACTATTATATAAATATGCTATTAATTTTTGTGTATCAGCTTTTATATTCATTACTTCTTCTAGTAAATCAGGAGTTATTTTTTGATATCCCTGTATGTATGTCTTCAAAAAATTACAAATCTGAAAATATTTAAAATAATGAGTGTTTTTCAGTTTAAATTTTAATTGTAATTGTTGAAATGATAATAAATCTCCCATTTCATACATATCCCCGATCCTTTTAATTCCTAAACTTTCCCATTGATTATATATTTTATCCATCATAGATGGTTTAAATAAAGGATTATTCGCTATCGGTGTTAACAATGATAGGTTTCTTAATTTTAAGGATAGTTTTATTTGTTTCCATATTCTTATTGTATCTTGTATAATTGGGTTTTTCTTATATATTGTATTGTTCATTTTTTTCGGGGAGAAGAGGATTGCTCCTATATTACAAGGATAACAATCCTCTTTCTCCATTTTTATCCATTCTGTCTGTTGAGTTGAACTATCCAACCAGTAAATTATATTCTTAATATGTATTGCCCAATAGTAATACAAAAAATTAGGGAGTGAAAGTCCCCCGACATCTTTTGGTTTACATAAGTGTTCTTTTTTAATTCTATGTGATTTGTAATCCCAAACAAAATTAGTAATATTAGCATTCAGTTTAGAGAAGAAATATTTTGGTACATATACTGGTATAGATTGAAATAAGTATAATAACTGTGGTAAGAAGCTCATTTTAATAGCATTTATTCTGCCTATTAATGATAAAGGGAGTGTTTTCCAAAATTTTATCATTATATTAAGTTTATTTATTAAGGGTATAAAATTAGCGTTGAATAAAGCTTTATGTTTTCTAGTAATCTGTATACCCAGATATTTGAATTTTTCTGTTGCTATTTTAAAGGGGAATTTCAATAAGTGTGTGGATTCTTGAGGTTTTAACGTCATAATTTCACTTTTGTTCCAGTTTATTCTATATCCTGAAAAGGACCCAAATTCCTCTATTAAATTTAATAAATTTGGTATACTCGTTTGTGAATTTGTTATATATAACAAAATATCGTCTGCATATAATGAAATTTTATTATTTGAGTCCCTAGTATTATAACCCTGAATATTCGGATGGCTTCTTATACTTTCAGCCAGAGGTTCTATCATAAGGGCAAATAGCAGGGGTGATAAAGCACATCCCTGCCTATTACCCCTTGATAATTGAAATTTTTGAGATAACATGCTGTTAGTTAATATTCTTGCCATCGGTTTATCATATAATAATTTCACCCATGCAATAAAATTCTCTCCCATATTAAATTTTTGTAATACTATGTATAAATACTGCCATTCTACCTGATCAAATGCTTTCTCTGCGTCCAAAGAAATAATTGCTAAGTCTTTTTCTTCCTTTTTATGCGAGTACATTATATTAAACAGGCGTCTCAAATTATTAAATGAATATCTTTTGGGTATAAACCCCGTTTGATCAGGGTTTATCAATTTACTAATATATTTGCTTAGTCTTCTAGCTAAGGTCTTTGCTAGAATTTTCTGGTCGGTATTTAGAAGTGATATAGCTCTATATGAACCCGGTTCCTCTAGATCTTTATCTTTCTTTGGAATAAGCGTAATAGTTGATTCTGCTAATGTTTCAGGTAATTTATTTTCTTTAAAAACGTGAGTATATAAATTAAATAAATAGGGGGTCGTTATCTCATGAAACTTTTTATAAAATTCATTACTAAAACCATCTGGTCCCGGTGTCTTACCATTTTTCAGCAATTTTATTGTTTCACCTATTTCTTCGATTGTAATTTGCGCTCCTAGTTCTTCTTGTTCCAAAAGGTCAAGTTTTGGTAGATTACATTTATCTAAAAAATTTGTAATTTTACTATCTTCTGTTTTGGTTTTTGATGTGTATAAATTCTGATAAAATTGAACAAATCTTTTATTGATATCTTTAGGTAGTGTTAGTAATTCACCATTCTCAGATTTAATTTTATTTATAGTATTTTCCTTTTCCTGTTTTTTCAATTGACGCGCCAAAAGCTTATGTGGTTTGTCACCAAACTCAAAATGTTCCTGTTTTGTAATTTGGAATAATCTTATTACTCTTGCCGAGAGAATTCGGTTAAGTTTAAATTTCAGTAGTATTATCTTATTATGTTTATCTATAGTGGGATCTTTAGCATTATCTAACTCTAACTGTCTTATTTCTTGTTCTAACAGCATCTGTTCAGTTTTATTCTTCTTATTTTGAAAAATTTCATATGAAATTATAATTCCTCTAATAAATGCTTTAAAAGTTTCCCATATTAAAGAAGGTGAGGTACCTGGTGTATCATTTATCTCAAAAAATGATATCATTTGTTGTTTCAAATATTCATAACCCTGTAGGTCATTTAATATATATGTGTTAAACCTCCAAAAAAATTTTTTTCCGGGCATTCCTTCAAATTTTACTAAAAAAGTCAATGGAGAGTGATCAGAAATACTACTAATATGGTAAGTTGGGTTAATTATATATGGCATTAATTTCCTATCCACTAAAAAATAATCAATTCTTGAGTATGTTTTATGTACCGAAGAGTAAAACGAGTATTCCCTTCCTGCTGGGTTAGCAGATCTCCATACATCTGTTATGTTAGTATTTTTTATATATGTATTTAGAAATACACTAGTCTTAGATTTTGTATTAATCCTTCTTTGTTTTGCTGATTTGTCTAAGTAAGGATCTAAAACACAGTTGAAATCCCCTCCTATTACGACATTTTGATAATTAAACTCCAGTATTATATCTATAATTTTCTCAAAAAATTGAGGGTTATCAAAATTCGGAGCGTAAATATTTACCATAGTTATTGGGGTAGCATAAATTTCTCCCGAAACTATAATATACCTTCCCTCTTTATCTGATATAGTATTCTTTAATTTGAACGGTATACCTTTTCGAATAAGAATAGCCGTACCTCTAGATTTAGAAGTAAATGACGAATAATATGTTTGGCCTATCCACTTCGCCTTTAATCTCATTTGTGTTTCCTGTTTCATGTGAGTTTCTTGCAAGTAGATTATGTCGCTTTTCAAAGATTTTAGGTGAGCAAAAATGTTACCCCTCTTTATTGGTTCATTGGCACCCCTTATATTCCAACTACAGAATGTGATTCCTCCATTCTTTATTTGCCTATCGTCCTGCATTGTATATCAAAGTGATGTTCTTGAAACATATGGTGCAAACAAATACCTCCGTGTTCTGGACGTTGGGTGGTCATTCCAAATTTTTAAGTTTACATTACATCTCCATCTCCAAAAGTGCCTTAGATAAAGCAAGAAAAGTTGTGATTTACAATTAATTAAGTGATTTTTAAAAAAAAGTGAAATTAAGGTATCTAAAAGCAGGTACCTTAAAGACAAGTAGCCACCTAAGGTGGCGAAAGAATTATCGACTTCCGTTGATGTTATTTTACAGTGAGCCCCAATCCCTTATTAACACCTCGTAAAAAATAATTAAAAAAAAAAACCTACAAACCATCTCGTTTATTCTTGTATAACTTTATCAAACTAGCGTTAGTAAAATGCCCCCCCAAAAATTAATTTAATAATTTAAAAAAAAAATTAGTAATAATAATAATAATAATAACAAAAATATGCAAAAATAAAATATTAAAGAGTTAAAAAAAAAAGAAAACATTAATGTAATTAAACCCCAAATCCAAATATAAACCACAACCTATTCTAATTTCTATAAGTATTTGTACTGTACCAATTTATCTAGCCAGCTACCCTACAAGCAGGTACCGAGGGGTTAACCTCATTCCTGGCTTTTTTCCAAGTTTATGTTGCGTTCCCACTCAAAAAGAAAGAGAGAAAATGTTAGTAATGTTATAGACATTTTGGTTAATTACAATTTATAAGCAATGGTTTATTCATGAATATACATATTTACTACACACACTCCCATTAGTTTTGTTAAAGTTAGTTAGTTAATTGTAATTAGCATATAATAGTTAAATACTCAGGTTATCTCGTTCTTTGTGCGAGAGCTTTTCATTCAAGGTTAAACAATATTGTCCAATACATTCCAGACAGATAAGCTCAGTAACTGTCTGAGAAATTCGCCGGTTCCAGCTCCATCTTAGAAATTAAAAAGTTCCATGTTCATTCCTTTAGTCGTCTTCTTCTGAGGTTTTGGATGCCTTTCTCATGATATCTTCTGCATATTTAAATGCTTTTTCTGGGTCCGTAAATGAGCGCTCAATTTCCTTATATGTAATTTTCATTTTTGCAGGAAAAACAATACCATATCTGACTTTAGAAATACCCCTCAATATGTTTCTTGTCGGTGTAAACAGGTTCATTCTCTGGACAATCTCTGTAGGATAATCACGGAAAAATCGGATCTTTTCCCCACGATATATCAAATTTTCACCATGAACAATCTTCTTCAGTATAGTTTCCACTGAAGAGATATCAAGAAATTTCACAATTATCTGTCTTGGAGCAGCATTTATGCCTCTTGAGACACGTCCAACTCGTTGAACAGTATCTATTCTTAGTTCTCCCGGCAGTTTAAGAAACTCTTTGAGTAATTCAGTAACGAAAGTACGTGTTTGAGATACATGTTCTTCTCGTCCTTCTCTTACTCCAACAATTCTCAAATTCTGCCTCCTTGATCTCGCTTCCAAGTCCAAACATTTGTCAGTCATTCTTGCCAGCTTTTCTGCTTCATCTTTATTTGATCTTTTCAGACTGTTTATTTCCGTGATCATCTCTTTCATATCACTTTCCATCTCTTCCATTCTCTTGTCAATGTTGTCCATCTTAGCATTTACCCCAGAAAGCTTCTTATTATAATCCTTTTCGACTCTAACAATTTCTGAGTTAAGTTTTTTATCAAACTCATTATGTTGCTTCTTCAGCTCCTTTAACTCATCACAGGCACCATCAATTTTATGAGAAAATATTTCCATATTATTCTCCATACTCTTAATTGTAGTAGTAATTTCTACAAACATTTCCTTTACCTCCATCTCTTTCTTTCCTCCTTTTGTAGCCATTTCCAGCACAACTCCTTGGCTATCGGGCTCCTCCTCAGAACCTTCTTCAGTTGTTTGCAGAGAATCCAACACACTTTTCAGCTGGAGGCTTATAGTAGTTTTTTTTGGTGCGCGTGAACAAGTCCTCTTGCTCATTTAAAAGTCCGTTATCTAATGATGTTTTCGTTATGCAAACCAAGCAGCTCCGTTGAGTTATTTTTAACTTTAAAACGGCTTTTTGATAATTTTTACGGGAGTGAAGCTCACTGCAGCGTCCTCAATGTTCCATGACGCTACCGGAAGTCCTTACATTACTTCTAACAATAGCCTAACTTAATAGAGATTAGAAAGACCATTTTGAAAACCCCTCAAGATTGCTTTTAATAATAAAGTCTACTAATAATAAGTAGATTGATTGACCAATTTTAATAATAAATCTACACTTTCTATCTTCGCAATACACCCTGACCTTTTATCAGTACTTCTGGGTATCATGTGTAAATTTGATCATCCCAGTATTAATGGCTTGGCAGGTGACTAGCTCCAGAAAGATTCTTCTAAGTCGTCACCTTCTTTACTTGCTTAAGGATTCTTCTTTTGAATTTGTCATCAACATTTGCTACCATTCAGGTGAAAAACTGAAGCTTTGACAGCATTCTCAGTTGAGTGTTTGCAGAGTTTTTTTCTATCATTTTAATTCTTGCTATGATGATCTGTCAGTGCCCTGGCAAACAATAATTCTCAACCAACATAACTGACAATGACTATATGGCCATGATGTTATTTCTGTTCATGGGATCTTAGTGAATACATATAAGCTGTTGTAATTACTACACAAAACAAAATTACTTAATTCAAAAGAAAATAATTTTGGACAAAATGTTTAAAATATAAACTTTGAACAGTGCTTTCTCTTGCTCCATGGAAACTGATTTTTAAAGGGATTGAGCTGCTCTTTGGTTTATTATAGTCATGAGGAAAATAGATGGGGAGAATGAGGAGAGTCTTTTACCCAGGGTAGAGGAATCAAAAAACAGGACATGACGTTAAGTTGATAGGGGCAAAATTTCATAGGAATCTGATGGGCAACTATTTCATGCAGATGATGGTGGGTAAATGGAACAAGCTGCCAGAGGAGGTAGTTGTGGCAGGTACTATAAGAGTATTTAAAGCATTGGACTCATATGTCGGCAAGACCAAACGTGGATTGGGCGATCGTTTTGAATACCTTCGCTCAGTCCGTCTGGACCTACTTGATCTCTTGCTTGCTAACGACTTTAATTCCTCTTCCCATTCCCACACAGACCTATCTGTCCATTGTCAGAGTGAGGCTAAACACGAATTGGAGGAACAACATCTCATATATCACTTTGGGCAATGGTAGAGTTGCTGCCTTAAGGACCTGTCCCACTTTCCCGAGTTACTCACGAATTCTCCCGAGTTTTCCCCTTTATTCAAACTTGGAGAATGTCCGTTGCGAGTCCGTAGGAGTCTGTCGATATATCATAGCAGCTCGTTATGCCAGCCGTAGGTACTCGGGGCATCAGGTAAGTCGGGATGTTTTTTTCAGCATGACAAAAAAGATAGTCGGGAGGAGGAGTTCGTAGATCACAAAAATCTTGATATTTTTTTAAGGTCCTTTCAACTCGGCAGAGGTCTCGGGAAAGTGGGACAGGCCCTTTACAGTTCTTACAGAGCCAGAGACCCGGGGTCGATCCCAACTGTGGGTGCTGTCTGTACAGAGTTTGTACATTCTCCCCGTGACCTGCGTGGGTTTTCGCCAAGATCTTTGGTTTCCTCCCACACTCCAAAGACATGAAGGATTGTGGGTTAATTGGCTTGGTATGAATGTAAATTTATACCCAGCTTACAACCTGGGTATGAATATTGTTTTATCTAATTTCAAGTAACCCCTGCATTCCCTCTCTCTACTTTCCTCCCCCACCCAAGTCATACCAGCTTTTTGTTCTCACCTAACAAACAGCTAACAACGACTTATTTCCTTTATCGTTGTTACTTTCTTGCATATTGTTCTTGACTTTTTGTCTGAAGAAGGGTCCCGACCCAAAACGTCACCCATTCATTCACTCCAGAGATGTTACCTGTCCTGCTGAGTTACTCCAGCTTTTTTAGTTTCTATCTATAGCAATTAAAATTAACACTTGGACAGATACATAGCTAGGAAAGGTTTATGGGATGGCACATTGGCGCAGCGGTAGAGTTGCTGCCTTACACTGCCAGAGACATGGTTCGATCCTGACTATGGGTGCTGTCCGTACAGAGTTTGTACATTCTCCCCGTGACCACGTGGGTTTTCCCCAAGTGCTCTGGTTTCATTCCACACTCCAAAGACATACAGATTTGTAGATTAATTAGGCTATGGTAAAAAGTGTAAATTTTCCCGAGTGTGTGTAGGATAGTCAGGGCCGGATTTAGATGAAGAGAGGCCCTAGGCTATTCCACTTGTGAGGCCCCTCCCAATCTCCCACCCCCACGACGAGAGGAAGATGGAAGAGTCCACCAGATTGACACCGATGTGCAGCCGAGCGTGGCCAATGAAATAAGGGCTGGAAAGCTGCGCTTTTTATTCATTGCCAGTGCTAGTGTCGAGTTATCGGCTTAAAACACTATTATTCTGAAATGGAGGGCAAGGACAATTACTGAAGTGTTGATTAGAGACTACAGTGCATTGTGACAGCATATGTAAGAAAGACCTATGACAGTCAAAAATATTATACACCAGGCCCGTACGAAGCTTTTCAAAAAGGGGGTGGCATGGCAGGATTACAAACATTTTACGTGAAAAAAGTGCACGCAGCACATATCACAAACAAGAAGCTCAAAGACCCTTGCAGCCGGGGTCCAGGGTCTGCTTAAGGGCCCTGGAAGCTCTGAGGTTGTAGATGCTCTCTGGTGCATTCTGAGCCTTATTTTGGAGCACTTTTGCACCAAATTTATGACCAATATTTCAGAAATCATTTTGGTTGAGTCAAGAGTTATGAGTGGTTGGAATGGAATGATTGGGGTCATTGTTGTATACATTTTTTTTAAATCAAGAATTGAAGATGTCATTGTTTTAATAATCAAGTTGTACTGTAAAATGTTATGTAAAATGTTATAAAGAAGCATGCAAACACTGCAAATAAAATACTGTGTTTTTGCAGTAAATAAAACCTTTTTTTTGAAAATGTTTTGAGTGTTGATTTGATTGCCTGTTACTGTTCGACTGTGTTAGTGTGTGCACATTAAAAATATGATGCAAAATCAAAGTCGCAAACTGTAGAATAAATATTTTTCAGTATTGTTATCAAGGAAAAGAAAGCAGTTCCAATTGTTTGATATTATTCATATGGAGGAGAAAATATAATTGCACTAAAACCTACCTTAATTTTGCAATCTCACTAAACATAAACCCACTTTCCCTCTCCCCCCCTCCACTTCCCCCTCCCTCTCCCTCCACCTCTCTCCCTCCCCATCTCTCTCATCCCTCCCCCTTCCCCTCTCTCTCTCCCCCCTCCCCCCCTCCCACTCTCTCCCCCTCTGACTCAACCCCCCCTTTCCCCCTCTCACATCCCCCCCTCTCTCTCCCTCCCTCCCCCTCTCTCTCCCTCCCACGCAGAGAGACTCCAACTCCGCGCCGCAGACACCGCAGCCCCCTCCGGCCCGGAGAAATGGGCACTCCCGCAACGCAATACTTACCTGGAGTAGACACGAGGCATCGAGGTGATTGTGTGGAGTGCAAATGGCGGAGACCCTGGTTCGATCCCAACTACGGGTGCTGTCTGTACGGAGTTTGTACGATCTCCCCGTGACCGCGTGGGTTTTCTCTGAGATCTTCTGTTTCCTCCAAAGACGTATAGGTTTGCAGGTTAATTGGCTTGTTGCAAGTGTAAATTGTCCCTAGTGTGTGTAGGATAGCGTTAGTGTGCGGGGATCGCTGGTCGATGCGGACCCGGTGGGCCGAAGAGCCTGTTTCCACGATGTAACTCTAAACTAAACTAAACAGAATGATTAGATTAGTAAACTGGAGGGTGAATGAGGGCCACTGTGCACAGAAGAGATGTGTGATTGAAACTTAATGTTGTTTCAGAAATGTTTCACAGAGGTTTGAATGTGAATGTTTTTGTGGATAGAAGAACGGGTAATAGCCTAAATTAATAGAGATTAGAAAGACCATTTTGAAAACCCCTCAAGATTGCTTTTAATAATAAAGTCTACTAATAATAAGTAGATTGATTGACCAATTTTAATAATAAATCTACACTCTCTATCTTCGCAATACACCCTCACCTTTTATCAGCACTTCTGGGGATCATGTGTAAATTTGATCATCCCAGTATTAATGGCTTGGCAGGTGACTAGCTCCAGAAAGATTCTTCTAAGTCGTCACCTTCTTTACTTGTTTTAGGATTCTTCTTTTGAATTTGTCATCAACATTTGCTACCATTCAGGTGAAAAACTGAAGCTTTGACAGCATTCTCAGTTGAGTGTTTGCAGGGTTTTTTCCTATCATTTTAATTCTTGCTATGATGATCTGTCAGTGCCCTGGCAAACAATAATTCTCAACCAACATAACTGACAATGACTATATGGCCATGATGTTATTTCTGTTCATGGGATCTTGGTGAATACATATAAGCTGTTGTAATTACTACACAAAACAAAATTACTTAATTCAAAAGAAAATGATTTTGGACAAAATGTTTAAAATATAAACTTTGAACAATGCTTTCTCTTGCTCCATGGAAACTGATTTTTAAAGGGATTGAGCTGCTCTTTGGTTTATTATAGTCATGAGGAAAATAGATGGGGAGAATGAGGAGAGTCTTTTACCCAGGGTAGAGGAATCAAAAAACAGGACATGACGTTAAGTTGATAGGGGCAAAATTTCATAGGAATCTGATGGGCAACTATTTCATGCAGATGATGGTGGGTAAATGGAACAAGCTGCCAGAGGAGGTAGTTGTGGCAGGTACTATAAGAGTATTTAAAGCATTGGACTCATATGTCGGCAAGACCAAACGTGGATTGGGCGATCGTTTTGAATACCTTCGCTCAGTCCGTCTGGACCTACTTGATCTCTTGCTTGCTAACGACTTTAATTCCTCTTCCCATTCCCACACAGACCTATCTGTCCATTGTCAGAGTGAGGCTAAACACGAATTGGAGGAACAACATCTCATATATCACTTTGGGCAATGGTAGAGTTGCTGCCTTAAGGACCTGTCCCACTTTCCCGAGTTACTCACGAATTCTCCCGAGTTTTCCCCTTTATTCAAACTTGGAGAATGTCCGTTGCGAGTCCGTAGGAGTCTGTCGATATATCATAGCAGCTCGTTATGCCAGCCGTAGGTACTCGGGGCATCAGGTAAGTCGGGATGTTTTTTTCAGCATGACAAAAAAGATAGTCGGGAGGAGGAGTTCGTAGATCACAAAAATCTTGATATTTTTTTAAGGTCCTTTCAACTCGGCAGAGGTCTCGGGAAAGTGGGACAGGCCCTTTACAGTTCTTACAGAGCCAGAGACCCGGGGTCGATCCCAACTGTGGGTGCTGTCTGTACAGAGTTTGTACATTCTCCCCGTGACCTGCGTGGGTTTTCGCCAAGATCTTTGGTTTCCTCCCACACTCCAAAGACATGAAGGATTGTGGGTTAATTGGCTTGGTATGAATGTAAATTTATACCCAGCTTACAACCTGGGTATGAATATTGTTTTATCTAATTTCAAGTAACCCCTGCATTCCCTCTCTCTACTTTCCTCCCCCACCCAAGTCATACCAGCTTTTTGTTCTCACCTAACAAACAGCTAACAACGGCCTATTTCCTTTATCGTTGTTACTTTCTTGCATATTGTTCTTGACTTTTTGTCTGAAGAAGGGTCCCGACCCAAAACGTCACCCATTCATTCACTCCAGAGATGTTACCTGTCCTGCTGAGTTACTCCAGCTTTTTTAGTTTCTATCTATAGCAATTAAAATTAACACTTGGACAGATACATAGCTAGGAAAGGTTTATGGGATGGCACATTGGCGCAGCGGTAGAGTTGCTGCCTTACACTGCCAGAGACATGGTTCGATCCTGACTATGGGTGCTGTACGTACAGAGTTTGTACATTCTCCCCGTGACCACGTGGGTTTTCCCCAAGTGCTCTGGTTTCATTCCACACTCCAAAGACATACAGATTTGTAGATTAATTAGGCTTTGGTAAAAAGTGTAAATTTTCCCGAGTGTGTGTAGGATAGTCAGGGCCGGATTTAGATGAAGAGAGGCCCTAGGCTATTCCACTTGTGAGGCCCCTCCCAATCTCCCACCCCCACGACGAGAGGAAGATGGAAGAGTCCACCAGATTGACACCGATGTGCAGCCGAGCGTGGCCAATGAAATAAGGGCTGGAAAGCTGCGCTTTTTATTCATTGCCAGTGCTAGTGTCGAGTTATCGGCTTAAAACACTATTATTCTGAAATGGAGGGCAAGGACAATTACTGAAGTGTTGATTAGAGACTACAGTGCATTGTGACAGCATATGTAAGAAAGACCTATGACAGTCAAAAATATTATACACCAGGCCCGTACGAAGCTTTTCAAAAAGGGGGTGGCATGGCAGGATTACAAACATTTTACGTGAAAAAAGTGCACGCAGCACATATCACAAACAAGAAGCTCAAAGACCCTTGCAGCCGGGGTCCAGGGTCCGCTTAAGGGCCCTGGAAGCTCTGAGGTTGTAGATGCTCTCTGGTGCATTCTGAGCCTTATTTTGGAGCATTTTTGCACCAAATTTATGACCAATATTTCAGAAATCATTTTGGTTGAGTCAAGAGTTATGAGTGGTTGGAATGGAATGATTGGGGTCATTGATGTATACATTTTTTTTAAATCAAGAATTGAAGATGTCATTGTTTTAATAATCAAGTTGTACTGTAAAATGTTATGTAAAATGTTATAAAGAAGCATGCAAACACTGCAAATAAAATACTGTAAGTTTTTGCAGTAAATAAAACCTTTTTTTTGAAAATGTTTTGAGTGTTGATTTGATTGCCTGTTACTGTTCGACTGTGTTAGTGTGTGCACATTAAAAATATGATGCAAAATCAAAGTCGCAAACTGTAGAATAAATATTTTTCAGTATTGTTATCAAGGAAAAGAAAGCAGTTCCAATTGTTTGATATTATTCATATGGAGGAGAAAATATAATTGCTCTAAAACCTACCTTAATTTTGCAATCTCACTAAACATAAACCCACTTTCCCTCTCCCCCCCTCCACTTCCCCCTCCCTCTCCCTCCACCTCTCTCCCTCCCCATCTCTCTCATCCCTCCCCCTTCCCCTCTCTCTCTCCCCCCCTCCCCCCCTCCCACTCTCTCCCCCTCTGACTCAACCCCCCCTTTCCCCCTCTCACATCCCCCCCTCTCTCTCCCTCCCTCCCCCTCTCTCTCCCTCCCACGCAGAGAGACTCCAACTCCGCGCCGCAGACACCGCAGCCCCCTCCGGCCCAGAGAAATGGGCACTCCCGCAATGCAATACTTACCTGGAGTAGACACGAGGCATCGAGGTGATTGTGTGGAGTGCAAATGGCGATCTGAAACCGACCGGGCCCACTGCGCACGCGCGGAGAGAGAGCGTCAATTTGCATCGCTACTGCGTCACCGGCTTCCCCCAACTGCGCAGGCGTGGATGGTCGCAATTTTTTTCCCCAAAACATCCAGCGGGCCGGAACCAGAATTTTGGATAATTTCCGTCAAAGTAATTTCCGAGCTCCAATTTTTTTTTTCTCTTTTTTTTTACTCTGGGAAAAAAAACACCTTGGCGGGAGCCCCCCTAGAAGATCTTGAAGCCCTAGGCTTAAGCCTATGAAGCCTATACATAAATCCGGCCCTGAGGATAGTGCTAGTTTATGGGGATCGATGGTCCGCACAGACTCGGTGGGCCGAAGGGCCTGTTTCCGTGCTATATCTCCAAACCAAAATACTAAAACTAAAGGAATATTTCCTAAACATGAGTAAATGGGACTAGTTTAGACAGGGCATCTTGGTGGCATGGACGGCTTGTGATGAAGGGACTGTGTCCGTGCTGCAGCTCTATTGGCAGTATTACTGCGATAAAGCAAAAAACCTTTGTTTCTTGCTGTCAAAGTAAATAACACCATACTATATGTGAATGCAATCTGCCAAACACAAGTACAACAGGTGCTGCATAGAGAAAAATACCAATGTGCAGAATATAATTTTACAGCACTGAAGCTTAATCGTTACAGAGAAAATGTCCATGTCTGCAGTGGAGGTGGATTGGAAGATTTATGGGTGGACTTTCAGTAATCTAATCACAGAGGGGAAGACGTTTTTCCTCAGTCTGATGGGTTGTGCTTGCAAGCTTTGGTATCTTCTATCTAATGGGAGAGGGGAACAGGGGGAATGACCGGGATTTAAAAGGTCCTTAATCATGTTAGCAGCCTCTCAAAACAGAGTGAGGAGTAGATGCAGTCAATGGTTGAGAGTGTGGACTGTGTGATGGACTGGGCTACATCTACTGTACTATTCTCTGCAGTGTACTGCAGTCTTGGGCAGAATTGTTCCCAAACCAAGCTGTAATGCAACTCAATAGCTTGTAGAAGTTGATAAGAGTTGTCAAAGATATGACTAACGTCCTTATTCTCCTGAGGAAGTAGAGGCATTGGTGTGCTTTTCCCAGCAATGCTTCAAAGTGGTTTGCAAGAAAAATTCTGAATGCTGATTGTTTAAGAGCTTAGTCAGACTATTTGTAGCAATAGACTGCTATTATTAAATATATTAAAATTCAAAGCATTCCAACGACTCATGATGATGATGTAATTTCTCTGTTATTGATATCCAAACTAAAGAGAAGTTGCTGTCCCTGATGCCGCATAAAGTAAACCCTTTTAAACTTGAATTAATTGAAAGGAAGTTGTGTCCCCTGATTGCCGCATACAAAGTAAAACCCTCTTTAAATTGAACTATGCCAATTAATTCAGTTTAAAACATTCTCTGCAGTAGCAGAAATTATCTTCTATGCATTATATATATGCAGTAGCACCAAATCCATCTTCATAAGTATAAATTCCTGGTGGAACTACATGTTCAATGGCTTTAATGACCTTTTAATAATGAGCTGTCCCAATCTACAAATAGTCTGACTAAGCTCTTAACCAATTCTTTGTGTAAGTTTGTCATGAGCACTTTGCTCCAGTTTTTAAAAAATCCTTCTTATAAACTAGTGTGTGCTACCTCACCATCCAAAATTATTTATTTGTGCATTTCTGTTCACCCATTTTCTTCAGGATGTCCCCATCCATAACCTCCTATTATTTGTGTTCTGTACCAGTCACCTGTCTGCCTGTTCCATTATACTACTGTTTTCCTCCTCAAAGGTTTTATGAGAATAGCAAAATAATTTGTGATTTTAATCTTGATTTTCTGCCCCCTCTTCTAATGCTGAACAACTGTGGGCCTCATTGGTGACCCTCAGACTACTTTAGTGGCTTTACGTTGCACTAAACTGTATTCCCTTATCATGTACTTTGTATGCGGCAATCAGGGGAGACAACTTCCTTTAGTTAGTATGCAGGTGCAGCAAGCAATCAGGAAGGCCAATGGAGTTTTGGCCTTTATTGCTAGGGGGATTGAGTATAAAAACACGGAGGTCTTGCTGCAGCTGTACACAGTATTAGTGAGACCACATTTGGAATACTGTGTACAGTTCTGGGGTCCATACTTAAGAAAGGATGTACTGGCCCTGGAGGCAGTGCAGCGAAGGTTTACAAGATTAATTCCTGCAATGAGGGGATTGACATATGAGGAAAGGTTAAGTAGGCTGGAACTCTACTCTTTGGAGTTTAGAAGAATGAGAGGCGATCTCATTGAAACATATAAGATCGTGAGGGGCCTTGATCGGGTGGATGTACCGAGGATGTTCCCAATGATCGGGGAAACTAGAACTAGGGGACATAGTTGTAGAATAAGGGGGGGCTCTTTTAAAACTGAGATGAGGAAGAACTTCTTCACCCAGAGGGTGGTTAATTTATGGAATTCACTGCCCCAGGAAGCAGTGGAAGCAGAAACATTAAATATATTTAAGTCTAAAATAGATGGTTTTTTAGCTGCCAAGGGGATAAGGGGCTACGGGGAGAGGGCAGGGATATGGACCTACGTATGGTTAGTATAGTAAGACCTGAGTGATCTCCTGGACAAGTGTCGATCGCCTGGATTGGGGTCGGAGAGGAATTTCCCGGATTTTTTTCCCGAATTGGACCTGGGTTTTTATCCGTTTTTTTGCCTCCCCCAGGAGATCACGCGGTTCTTGGGGTGGAGAGGGGTGATAGCGGTATAAAGGGGAGGGTAGTGTCTTGTGTTCTGTGTCTTGTGTCTACTGTTTGTGGGTAGGGGTGTCTGTTTAGTGTTCAGCCATGAGCGAATGGCGGTGCGGGCTCGATGGGCCTGGTGGTCTACTCTCGCACCTACTTTCTATGTTTCTATGTTTCTATGTATAGGGTAGCACTCAACAAAAGCTTTTCACTGTACCTCGGTACACATGACAATAAACTAAACTGAAACTGGAACTAAATTTACTTGCATGTGCTAAAAACAAAGTTGGGCCCAACAGTGACCAATTGAGTACAATTTTTTCAACCTCTCTTCAAACAAAATAACTCCTTCAACCTAACCTGGCTCCTAATTAACATGCCAGTACCTACCCAGAAACACAAGACATAAAATAGCCAAGTGAAAATAGAGTTGTCTCTTTTGGGTAAAAAATAATTAATGACAAATCCTAATGTAATAACAAGGAGCTGCATCTGCTGGTTTGTATCAAAGATAAACACAAGTTGCAGGAGTAACTCAGCGGGTCAGGCAGCATTTCAGGGGAAAATGGATAGGTGGCATTTCGGGTTGGGACCCTACTTCAGACGGGTCCCAATCTGAAACGTCACATATCCACGTTTTTCAGAGATGCTGCGTGACCCGCTGTGTTACTCCAGCACTTTGTGTCTATCTGTAATGTAAAATCTTACTTGATCTAACTGGAACTGGCAGCTATTTATCCGTTCTCTTTGAGTTAAGTCAGATACAGTTAATATCTTCAACATGGCAAAATAAGACGGTATTTTTTTCTCCATGAACATTGTTTTCTTAGCTTCTAATATGAGTAATTGATTAGATGTGCTGGGGGCAGGATGGCAGGTCATGTTGAGAACATGGATGGAACATTGGGAGGAGATAATGCTAATTGGACTACAGACTGAGAATGCCCTAATCATGCTGGGGATATTCATAGCTTTTAGTTATTCCCAAAGTATCATTTTCAATAAATAAACCAAAAGGAGGAGAATCAACAGCTTTCTTCCATTAAAAATTTGGGAATGTGCAGTGAATTGTCATTGCGCAGATCTGACCAATTACTCCAGCAACGAGCAAGAGGCAGTGCTGATATTGTGTTGCAAATGTAACTTGTGTTTTATCATAAGATGCTTGGTACCTTGGTACCCGCTTGTAATGTCCCCATTGTGCTTGCCTGTATGTCCCCTCACTTCTTAGGGATGTACTTATCTGTAGCTACAGATAGCAGTCATCTGTACATGTATAAAAAACTGCCCATCGCAAGAAAGTAACATGGTAAAGGTTATCACGTTGGCCTTGTATTTCCATTTTTGTACTTTATACTTTAGTAATTTGTAGTAAATTAAAGCACAAATTTAGTCACGTAGGCTTGTAAGTTCTTTGCTATATAAGAGATTGCTGAACTACTTGGAGCAGAGACTGGCTCCAGCAGACAGGCTCTCCGTGATATCACGCTAATAAAACCTTAAAACCTTTCAAAGTCTGGTTCCTTAAAACATTTCAAAGTCTGTTTCCGGCAGTGTTTCTTTTAGTAAATTCTCTGACAGTGATCAATACTTGCAGGTCTTTTTATTATAACAAGAGGTACAAGAGGCCGAGTAGAATTAGCTTAAAAAGCATCCTTACCATCATCTACAGATGCACTTTCCACATATAGAAAGCATGCTATCGGGTTGCATCATGGTTTGGTTTGAGAACAGCTCTGCTCACGGCCACAAGAGATTGCATTGAGTTGTACATGTAGCCCATTCCATCCCACCGACCCGACATCCACCATTGACTCTATCTGTACCACGATGCCTTGGAAAAGCTGCCAACATAATCAAAGACTTGTCCCACCCCATCTATTCCTTTTTCCCCTTGCTCCCATCCGGCAGATGGTACAGAAACCGAAAAGCACACACCATCATTCTCTGGTATTAGACTTCTGAACAGTCCTTCCATCAGCTAGAGTACTCTCTGATTCACTTCTCCCATTGCAGATATTGAACGTTGTCTATGGAACAATATGCTGCACAATGCAATCTATATTCTGCACTCTTTGTCTTCTCCTTTGCTCTACCTATTGCACTTGAGTCTGACTCGATTGTATTTATGCATGGTATATCTAATCTGAAAGCATGCAAAACAAAGCTTTTCACTGGACCTCGGTACAGGTGACAATAATAAACCTGAATTCAATCTAAAAAAATAATAGTGAATGTATATAAATAGTGTAACATGCTCCATTAAATCTGCTCGAACTTGTCTATGTTGCTTGTCTATGTAATTCAGGTTCCTAAGACCCAGCAACTTGCAGCATGGAAATATGGTGCTACAATGCTGCCCCTGAAGTGCTACTGTGAAGGATCAGTCATAATGGCCCAATGTTATGTCCATCAACATTATCCTCTTCTCCTGAAGATAGACACAAAAGGTTGAAGTAACTCAACGGGTCAGACTGCACCTCTGGCGAAAAGGAATAGGTGGCATTTCGGGTTGAGATCCTTCTTCAGAAAAAGGGTCTCGGCCCGAAATGACTCGACAAGCATCTGCAGTTCCTTCCTGCACTTATCCTCTTCTCCCTCCACTCACTCCTCTGGCTCCGCCATGCTTAACCTGCTTTTTCTCTTTAGTGAGCTCATTTTATGGTGAGAGGGAAACGTGAACTTTCTTAGAAACATAGAAACATAGAAAATAGGTGCAGGAGGAGGCCATTCGGCCCTTCGAGCCAGCACCGCCATTCATTATGATCATGGCTGATCGTCCCCTGTCAATAACCCGTGCCTGCCTTCTCCCCATATCCCTTGATTCCACCAGCCCCTAGAGCTCTATCTAACTCTTAAATCCATCCAGTGACTTGGCCTCCACTGCCCTCTGTGGCAGGGAATTTCACAAATTCACAACTCTCTGGGTGAAAATGTTTTTTCTAACCTCAGTCTTAAATGGCCTCCCCTTTATTCTAAGACTGTGGCCCCTGGTTCTGGACTCGCCCAACATTGGGAACATTTTTCCTGCATCTAGCTTGTCCAATCCTTTTATAATTTTATATGTTTCTATAAGATTCCCCCTCATCCTTCTAAACTCCAGTGAATACAAGCCTAGTCTTTTCAATCTTTCCTCATGTGACAGTCCTTGCATCCCAGGGATCAATCTCGTGAACCTATGCTGCACTGCGTCAATCACAAAGATGTCCTTCCTCAAATTAGGAGACCAAAACTGTACACAATACTCCAGATGTGGTCTTACCAGAGCCCTATACAACTGCAGAAGAACCTCTTTACTCCTATACTGAAATCCTCTTGTTATGTAGGCCAGCATTCCATTAGCTTTCTTCACTGCCTGCTGTACCTGCACACCAACTTTCAATGACCAGTGTACAAGGACACCCAGGTCTCGCTGTACCTCCCCCTTGCCTAACCTAACCCCATTGAGAAAATAATCTGCCCCCTTGTTTTTGCCACCAAAGTGGATAACCTCACATTTATCTATATTATACTGCATCTGCCATGCATCTGCTCACACACTCAACCTGTCCAGGTCACCCTGCAACCTCCTAACATCCTCTTCACAGTTCACACTGCCACCCAGCTTTGTGTCATCTGCAAACTTGCTAGTGTTGCTCCTACTTCCCTCTTCCAAATTATTAATATATATGGTAAACAGTTACAGCCCCAACACTGAGCCTTGCGGCACTCCACTCGCCATTCTGAAAAGGACCCGTTCACTCCTACTCTTTGCTTCCAGTCTGCCAGCCAGATTTCTATCCATGTCAACACCCTACCCCCAATACCATGTGCTCTAATTTTAGTCACCAGTCTCCCATGCGGGACCTTATCAAAGGCTTTCTGAAGTCTAGATACACTACGTCCACTGGCTCCCCTTCATCCATTTTGCTTGTCACATCCTCAAAAAATTCCAGAAGATTAGTCAAGCAAGATTTTCCTTTCATAAATCCATGCTGACTTGGACTACTCCTTTTACTGCTATCCAAATGTTCCATTATTACCTAATGATTGACTCCAGCATCTTTCCCACCACCGAAGTCAGGCTAACTGGTCTGTAATTCCCCGTTTTCTCTCTCGCTCCTTTCTTGAAAAGTGGGATAACATTAGCTATCCTCCAATCCACAGGAACTGATCCTGAATCTATTGAACATTGGAAATGATCACCAGTACGTCCACTATTTCTAGAGCCACCTCCCTGAGGACCCTGGGATGCAGTCCATCCGGCCCAGGTCCATCTTCAATGAATAAACCTAAATGGATTCCACTTATAGACCGCAGCCAGAAAACGTTGTGGCTGCTTAGAGGTACACGCGGTGATGAAGGCATGAACTATTGATCCATTCAATGGGGATATATAATCAAAATGTTAGTGAGCATATTGGCAAGTTTACATGAGTAAATGTTTTGTGTGTGCATTTTTTCAGTGATCTGTGCTGATCTCAACGAGGCAATACAGTTTCTTGTAACATTACACTACCATGTAGCAATGTTACAAAATTTTGAGATTTTAAAAATAAAGTCTGCAATTTATCCTATCAGATAAAGCATAAAAAGAAGTTTAATTTGACACCTAATTCACTTTCATATCTTCAGTATTAAAGAAGTTATGGCCATTTTCATACTCGGAAATTAGCATCTTGTTCCCTATTGCTTTTCCATTGACTTAACACAAAAGCTGTGATCGAGGACAGTTAAAAGCCCATAACTTTCTTAAAAATTAAAATAACTGAAAGAAATTTTCAGTTATTATAGATTGAAGCATTCTGAAACAATCTTACTTAGAAGACATGAAAGTAAAGCATATAATTAGTTAGTGACCTAATTGTAGCTAATTACAAAATTCAATTACTAGATCTAAACATCTATCAATTTCTTAAGAATAGATTAACAATTTTAAATAGCCTAAGTGTCCAAATAACATTCACAGAATAATTCACAATATAACATAATTTTTAAATCTCATTTTCATTAATTTACTGGCCAAATGGAAGGAATTGAATGTTTAATACCTGTAAATTAATGGGCATTTAAAACATTTTGTGAGTGAGGATTTCTGGAACGCGATCTTTTGGAACGTTCATTTGCGGTGAATTTAACCCCGTATTGGCATGAAAAACACTGCCGTTAGTTCGCGGAATAAAATCACCGTTTCGCATGAAAAAATGTGAATTAAAGGCTTCTTAAGAAGCACTTTTACACATTTCAAGAAAGCACTTTCGTTTACCTGTCCCGTGTGTGAAATCCGTCCCCGTTATCGGTGTTGACGCTCCAGGAGCTGCTTTTAAAATTACTCCAGCGCTGACATTGACGATTTAATAAAAATAAAAAATTCACAAAAGGCCCCTAGGAACGATTTTTCAGCAAACGCTTGTACTCCAACGAAATATAATTCAGGACAATGGAGGAGAAACCGCGTTTTAACCCCGCCCCCCCCCCTTAAAGGCGGCAAAATCGCGCACACGGCCAGTGGCAGAATTACAGCGCGACTGAAGGTAAGTTTTGTAACATACCTATACCATGTGAGAATTCTCACCCTCAGAGATAAAACTCTAGGCACCTCCTTCCAGGCTTATTTAATACAGGCCTGGTGAAATTCCGTTGGCTTTTGACTGTTTGAGGTTCTTATAATTTAGTTTAAAATAGGTGTGAGTTCACAACAGGTAACTTAATTTTACATTAATGGACACTAAAGAGACAGCCATAAAGTCAGACGGTCATAAGTGGTAGGAGCAGAAATATACCATTCTTCCCATCAAGTCTACTCTGCCATTCAATCATGGCTGATCTATCTCTCCCTCCTAACCCCATTCTCCTGCCTTCTCCCATAAACCCTGACACCCATACTAATCAAGAATCTATCTATCTCTGCCTTAAAAACATCCGTTAGCTTGGCCTCCACAGCCTTCTGTGACCATTCCAAATGAACAAGAGAACAACTTGTGCCCAAATTGCAAATATCATCTTCACTTTTAAGGCAGCCCTTCAAGCTTAAGAAGGACTTCTTCTACGTCAATTCTGTTGGCTCCAATGTGGTGGAAGGGTCTGAAACAGTGTCCATGGACATCGGCTGCAGGACTGGAGGTGATGCTCGATGCAACAGGTCACCGTGTTGCTGTTGATATTGGATTTTATGCATGAGGTCATTTGGCCTCCGTGCATTTCCAACATAAAGATTTGAGATACGCAGTACTTGCTGGATGAGCCATTTCCACCCTAGATTGCCACAGGACAAAGATCCACATGAACTGGTGACAAGAAGACTGGGAACTTCCTGATGCATTTTCTTGGATCTCCTGAAAATCTCATGCAACGTTGGGACTCAGCTTCAGTTGCAATTTAATTTATTGTCTTGTGTACCGAGGTACGGAGAAAAAGTTTTTGTTGCGTGCTATCCAGTCAGCGGGAAGACAATACAGTGTAGATACATGATACATGATAAGGGAAGAAATGTTGCTGAAGGAGCAGAGATTTAAGAGTGTGGAGCATTTGTAATTTGTGATTGTTGATCTGCTTCTGTGGCTAGCAAGTAAATAGTCGCCTGGGTTGGAATTAAATGTATGTTTTGAGTGTCAAATGACATGCTTGCCTGGTTGCCCACTGGAGCTGAATGAAAGTGAAAAGATCTGGGGATGTTGAGCTGGGAGAGCACATTTGTTCACTTTTCCTCCCAAGTGATTTGGAGGATATGTTAGAGACTGTCTTGATAATAGACACAAAAAGCTGGAGTAACTCGACGGATCAAGCAGCATCTCTGGAAAAAAGATATAGGTAACATTTCGGGTCGAGACCCTACTTCAAACTGAAAGTCAGGGGAGAAGAATACTAGAGGTATGAAAAGGTACCAAAAAAAATCAGCGCCGGCACCGATGACTAAGGAAAGGTGGAATCCACATTGGTCTATTGTAGGCTGTGGAAGAGGTTATAACAAAGCGATACGGATAGTGACTAAGATGGGGGATGGATAGAGAGAGAGGGAATGTAAGGGTTACTTGAAATTAGAGATATCAATATTTACACTCCTGGGCTGTAAGCTGCCCAAGCGAAATATGAGATGCTGATCCTCCAATGTGTGTTTGGCCTCACTCTGACAGTGGAGGAGGCCCAGGACAGAGAGGTCAGTGTGGGAATGGGAAGGGGAGTAAAAAGGTTTGGCAACTGGTAGATTGCATAGGCCAAGGCATACTGAGCATAGGTGTTCAGCGAAACGATCGCCCAGTCTACTCTTGGTCCCGCCGATATATCGGAGTCCACGCCTAGAAAAATGGATACAGTAAATGAGGTTGGAGGAGATGCCTCACCTGAAAGGACTGTTGTGGTCCCTGGATGGAGTCGAGGGAGGAGGTATGAACCAGGGGGTTGCGGAGGGAACGGTCTCTGTGGAAAGTGGAAAGGGGTGGGGATAGGAAGATGTGGCTAGGTGCAGATCTTGTTGTAGGTGGCGATAGAGGTGTATTGATAGTGCTTGCCCAGTGCTTTGAGATGCTTAAAGCAGAGAGAATGGAGGAGATCACTGCTGCACCATAGACATGGAATTCAGTAATGGATTTAAAGTTTTGAGATTTCAAACACTCTCTTCCTTCATCAGCTGATGATATTAGAGGCAGCATAGATCTTGTTATCATTCACTCCTTTACTAAGAGGTGGGTCCTGATATATGAAAAGAGATATTCGTATTCTGCAGGAGTCTATCTGAGTGTCTAAGATTGTTGGTACTGAGCTCTGTTAGATCAGCTGCTTTTTAAAATCTTCCAGTTATTATATATTCAGAATTCATTAAATGCATAGTAAAACACATTCAGCATTGATAAGGCCAAAAGAACAATACCCTTATATTATCCAAAATTACTGTAGTGTAGCTGTTATCAGCCCTGTTTTCACTAAAAGAAGCTGATTTTAACATTTCAACTACTCGAAATCAATATAAAAAACAAATGGAAATTGCAATGAAACGCATGTTAAAAATGTTTAAACAGTTGTTTCCAATGCGATCTTTAAGTAATTATTATAGATCGGACACGGTTAGGGCCATAGCTGGTGATCAATTAGTCTGCCAGATGATGATATACTGGGCTCCATAACATTTGGCAGGAAACTTGATTCTAACTAAAATTAAATGTAATTTACTTTGATCCTGAATTACTCCACTAATTCTGTTTCCAATAGCAGTGCTGACCAAAATATAAAATGGCTGAAATTACACTATTGCAAATGTTAACATGGCTTTCACTATGCAGACTTGACGCAAGTTTATATCATAAAAGCACGTTGTGACAAATGTTATTCAACATTGTCTGTATTTCTGAGATTTGTACAAGGGCTGAACATATTTACAGTGGTCGGATTTTTTATGCCTTGCAGGACACCATCTGTGGCAACGGCCTTGAGAAGCAAGGGACAATGACAGAGCACTTTATCACAAAATGTTAATCTGCCAGCCATTCAGACAATGATTACATTAATATTTAGGATGAGTTTCGATCTGATTGAGGGGAGCGGAGTTGATTTTAAAATTTAATCTGGATGAACATCAAAATAAAAGTTTAAAGCGAGAGTTTGCTTTTGAAAGGCTATTTAGTGGGAGTCTGCTTCATTATAAAATGGTGGTCGTGAATGCTCACACTTCACAAAGCAAGAAACCAGAGTTGGATATAAGTCATCATCAAAGAATAGGTAAATGCATGGTTTAAAAGCTAAGGGGACGTTTTGAAAAGTTATTTAAAGTATATTTAATTAAAGCCAAAGACATTTTGCTTCAGGAAAACTACAAGGAGCGAGAGATCTGACATAAAAGGCTTGGCATGTTCAGATTAGTCACTGTCTAAATCTGATGCAATATGACCTGAAGCTTTTAATTGAAACTGACAATTTGTACCATAGGGTCCAAAAGTCACCAGTCAAAAATTAGACATATCAGTAACATCTGGAGTTTGCAAGACATAACCCTTAGAAATTGAATCACTCTTAAGGAGGTGCTAATCCTGCACAGTACAAATAAGATGCACTTGTTTATGCCAACACAACTCAGATGCATGGTTAGGTTTCGATCCTCTTGCAACTACCTCAATGGACAAAAATAATAAACTGCAGCTATAGTCACATTCATAGTCATAAAGTCATACTATGTGGAAACAAGCCCTTTGGCCCAACTTGCCCACGTTGACCAACATGTCCCAGCTACACTAGTCCCACCTGCGTGCATTTGGCCCATATCTCTCTAAACCTGTCATATCCATGTGTCTGTCTAAATGTTTCATAAATGTTGCAATAGTACCTGCCTCAACTACCTCCTCGGGCAGCTTATTCAATACACCCAACACCCTTTGTGTGAAAGAGTTAACCCTCAGGCTCTTATTAAATCTTTCCCCCTCACCTTAAACCTATGTCCTCAGGATCTCGATTCCCCTGCACTGAGCAAGAGACTCTGTGCGTCTACCCAATCTATTGCTCTCATGATTAATTCCTTCTCTAATTGGTTTCTGGACCTCACTGAGCTGCCTCACTGTTGCTGCTGAGTGAAATGAAATAGTCGATGGAGTAGCATGGCAGGGAATAGAGCAGGCACTCCATTTCTCAGATTTAGACTCTTAGATCCTGGGATCTGTTTTGGGGTAAGGGTGAATTGTACAAATAGGACGGGTTGCACCTTAACAGCCGGGGGACCAGCATTCTGGTAGGCAGGTTTTCCACTGCTACACGGGTGGGTTTAAACTAAATAGACTAATTGGAAATACAAGGATGGAGATAAAGGGAAAGAGAGTATAGAAAAGTTAAGAAAGACACCAGAATTAATGGGGCAGAATGTTCACGAAGGGACAGGAGAGTATGGCCAAGTGAATTAGGAATCGATGTGAAAGGCGAGGTGAGTAATGGATTAAATGTACTATAGATGAATGCACAATGTATATGAAGTAAAGTGGATGAGCTTGAGGCTCAGTTAGAGATTGGTAGATATGATATTGTGGGGATTACAGAGACATGGCTGTAGGAGGATTGGGACTGGGAACTGAATATTCAGGGTTATACGTCCTCTGGAAAGGACAGGCAGGTGGGCAGAGGAGGTGGGGTAGCTCTGTTGGTGAGGGATGAAATTCAGTCCCTTGAGAGGGGTGAGATAGGGACTGACGATGTAGAGATGCTGTGGATAGAATTGAGGAATTGTAAAGGTAAGAAGACACTAATGGAAGTTATCTACAGGCCCCCAAACAGTAGCCTGCATATAGGGTGCAAGTTGCAGCAGGAGTTAAAATTGTATGTATGTAAAATAATTAGCATATGTTATGTCTTGTGCAAGGGGACGCACGCGCTAGGGGAGACTCAAGGTGGTGTCCTAGAATAAAGACGCTTGTCAGTTTACTCCTATAGCTGAGAGTTCGTTTAAGTCAGTTCCAAGCACCCAAATACACTACAATTGGTGACGAGGATGAGATAGAGTTTGTGAACTCACCCGCAGGACTGTTTAGCAACACGCAGGATTGTTTAAAAGTTTAAACAATAGATACGGAGTTGTGCCACAGTTGTTTGCGAGCTGGACATGAGAGGCCTGCAGATCGCTCTATGCCGGGGACTGTAATTTAAAACATCAGCTGTACAAGTCGGCGAGTTTTGTAAGGCTATCTCTATGTTGTGTCTACAGGGCAAGATGTCGGTCTTTGGATTGTTACACATTTTAGACTGAGATTTGTTTGTCGAATTCCTCAAGCTGAATAATCTTTGTACAGCTAAGTTTTAGGTGAATTGTTACACCAGAACACACAACAAGGATAACGAGGCTACGAGGATAAAAGAACAGAAAAGAACAAAGAAGGGCTGTCAAGAGAAAAAAAAAACAAGTTAAAAAGAAGAGGTTGTGTTTGGAAACAAAGTGGAACGGCACCAAGCAAAAAGAAAAGAAAGGTCGGAACAGGAAGCAAGGAAAACAAATGGGGCAGTAAGTAAGTGTCACCGAAGAACGCAGCCAAAAGCTGGAAGCCTAACCAGCAGGACAGCGATGGTGTCAACTTACCTGAAATGTTTTCCAGGGCCGTGCAGCCACGGCAAAGGGGCAGAAGAGGCCCAGCAGCCGCCACCGACTTTGGGTGAGTTCCAGGGCCGTGTACCGTGTAGGCCATGGACAGGTCCAGTGACCGCCACCGACTTCGGATGTTTTCCAGGGCTGTGTAGCCCACAGCCAGGCTCAGGAGCTGCCACCGACGTCGAGTGAGGGCATAGTACCAGGTAGGCCGAGAGCGGGGAAAGCCTGGACGTGGGAGGAGGTCCGGCCCCGAGCGAAGAGTTGGTTCACGCAAGAGAAGCGGCACACAGCAGTCAAGCACTTCAGCCGGTCGGGAGCAGAGTCAGCACAGTCAGGGGAGAAAGCGGAGAAAGCCCGGTCGCGGGAGATGGCCGAAAGCAGAGAAAGCCCGGTCGCGGGAGATGGCCGAGAGCGGAGAAAGCCTACCACAAGAGAGGCACAGTCCCGACGCTTGGAGCAGCGGGGACCAGCAGCAAAAACCAGGAGCGACTTACCTTCCGCAGGGCGTCCAAGGGAGACAGCAGGCAAGTCAGCGGAGCAGCGGGAGTCGACTTGGCAGCAAGCCAGCGGCAGCAAAAGTAACGGTGAAGCCCGGGGGAGCCAGCAAAAGCAGCAAAAGTTGAGGTCCGGTGAGGCCATCAGCAAAGGTACCAATGGGGACAGCTCGAGAGGTCGAGGATGCACCAGAGTCCACAGGCCACAAGCTGGAGCTGTGAAATCCTTCATAATAAAAGCTCTCTGTGAATGAAATGCATGGGCACAGTAAAAGCAGGACTGTTTAAATGTAAAGCATTGGTCACTGTTATTAACAGTAAATCTGTGTGCATAGAAGGAATATGGTTTAAAATGTTCTGAATGGCTATTAACATGAAATGTTGGTTAATAGTATAAATCTATTATTATAAGCATTAGTAATAGTCAGTGGGCTGGATCACTTTTTAGTGTGTAAAAGGATTAAGTCTAGTGCAGAAAACACAGTGAGAAAACAGAATATAGTGCACCTGAATAGCAACAGGTAGCATGGCTTTCCAAATTGTAGGAAACGTGCCCCAGTTAGATTCTGGGTGTAATTTTGAGAAATGGACCGAAGTCTTGGAGGCTTGTGTCATTTCCAATGATATCGCTGCAGAGGAGAAAAAGAGAGCATGGTTCATATTAGGCTTAGGAAGGGAGGGTTATCACACAAGTTACGTATGTTACTGCAGCCAGCAAAGCCCACAGAAAAAAATGTACGAGGGGTGTAAGGAGGCATTAATGGCTCATTTCTCGCCAAAACCTCCAAGGGCATCCAGGCAAGGAGCCTGAACTAGAGAGGGCAGGTAGTCCCTCAAAGGACAAAAGTCAAGTGCAAAAGGACCAAGGTCAAGTGCAAAAGGACACATGTCAAGTGCAAAAGGACAAAGGGCAAATGCAAAGTGACAGAAGTCAAAGGCAAAGGGAAATTGCCATCCAAAGGGCAGCCCTAGCTATTCAAGCTGCATTCAGGGGTATGAAGGTACGGAGAGAGATCCGGAACAAACAGAAGGCAGCAACGGTAATACAAGCAGCATTTAGAATGCACAGAGTATACCGTCAATACAAGGCAATGAGATTGGCAGCTATAATGGTACAAAACCATTATTGGGCACACCTTCAAATGGAAAGTGATCGCAAGACTTACATGAAGGTACACAGAAGCGTTGTACTGCTTCAGGCTGTCTACCGAGGAATGCTTGTTCGAAAGCAATTGCGGTGCTTGCACAATTCTGCCAAGGTCATACAGATTTATTATCGGATGCATAAATAGCGTCAATATTTCAAGAAACTACGCCGGTCTGCCATTGCGGTACAGCAATGATACAGAGCTTGCCAGATAAGAGATGTCCAAGTGAGACATTATAATAGTTTGAGAAAAGCAGCGGTTTGTATTCAGGCCTTCTACCGCGGGATTAAAGCCAGAGAATTGGTTGAGAAAATCAAGGCAGCACGCCATATTAAGTCATTCATAAGGATGTGCATTACCAGAAATCATTTCTTGATGCAAAAGGCGGCTGTAGTCACTCTGCAAGCTGCAAACCGTGGTTACCGATTAAGGGTACGCTACAGAGCTGTGTTTCAAGCAGTCATTTCAATCCAGAGATGATACAAAGCATGCAAAATAGGGCATTCCCAGTTTGTGCAATATCAGTCAATGAGGAATGCAACCATTACCATTCAGGCTGCCTACAAGAGTATGGTGGTTAGGCAGTGGGTTAAGCAAAAGAGAGCTACTGTAAAAGTGCAGTCAGTACTCCGTATGAGTTGGTATAGGAAAGACCTAAGGAGACAAATAGATGCACAACAGAAAAGATTTAAACGATACAAAAGGATTAAACGATATAGGAAAGACTTCCTCAAACTGATTTATACAGCAGTTGTAAAGTAAAGTAAAAAGTAAATTTATTTATATAGCACTTTTCAATCAATTTCAGTCAATGAAGCCAAAGTGCTTTACAGAGAAAATTATCCAATAAAAATGAAAAAAAAGGTAGAAAAAAAGACACAACACACTATAAGAAATTCAACACGATCATCCACCCACAGCAGAGTCGACACTCTCCACTGTGAGGGAAAGGCACCAAAATGTCCAGTCCTCCTCCTCTTCCTCCTAGTCCACCCGAGGTCGGGGCCAATTTGAGGCCTCCGCAGCCAGTTGCCGCAACGGCAGCCCGATGTTGTAGGCCCACCTGCCGGGAAGCTGGAACACCGGCATCGGGCGGAAAGTCCTCAGCAGCTTGGAAGTGTCTGGAGCGGCCGCTCCCTGCCCGGAGACTGCGATGCCTGTAGTCTTCAGGTCGTGCCGGTTGGAGCTCCGACTCTGACTCTGCGGTGTTTTTGATCCAGCGCCGCCTGCCCACGGCGGGACGCCCTCAGACCGCAGACCGCAGACCGCAGCTCCTCGATGTTGGTGGTCGGCGGTCACAGCATTCCGGAGCGGCGACCCACAACACAGCTCCCTGGTCTTGGAGTGTTGGTGTCCCAGCGCTGTGCCGCCGAAGCTGTGGTCCGCGGCAGGAAATGCCGCTCCAGCCCGATGGAAGGCCGCATGGGGAGAGCGAAGATGCGATTTGGAGGAAAACCGCATCTCCGACCAGGTAGAACTGGGGTTAAAACAGTCCCCCCCCCCATCCACCCCCCACATATAAAGAATAGACCTCCAAATAAAAGTTATAGAAATACATTTCTATTGTATTTTTTTTTTTTTTTTAATAATTTTTTTAATAGAAGTACGGTAGATTACAGTAATGTACAACACGTATATATTAATACATTTTTTGTACCGCTTCACTTTTTTAAACTTTAAGAAAGAAAAAGAAAGAAGTAAGAAAAGTGAAGAAAGTGCGCAAAGGTTGTGAAGTGCAAAAGAGTGTTGGGAAAAGAAAGCCCCTTAGAAAAGAAGTTAGAGAAGGAAGTAAAGTTAGAAAATAGACCCTAGAAAAGAAAGAGAAAGAAAGAAGGAACAATCGCTCTATTATAACTCTTATAACATACTTCATAGAGAAGGAACTACCAACCAAGTCTGTTTTTGTTTTACCTCCCATTACCAGGTCCAGATACCTTTTATTTATTTATTTGTTTTTCTAAATCACTATTGCACCTCATGCTTGTAATAGGTCCAAAAACGTAGACCACGTCTTTTGAAATTGGTCTACTTTGCCTACTAGGAGGAATCTCATCTCTTCCAGATGTAATGTTTCCAACATATTTGATGTCCACATTTTTATTGTTGGTGTGGGCGCATTTTTCCAGAATTTAAGTATAAGCTTTTTTCCCATTATTAGCCCATAATTGAGTAAATTCTTCTGATACACGTTTAATTCAGGAATACCTTCCGATATTCCAAAAATAATCCATTCTGGTTTTGGTACCAGTTTTATTTTGATTAATTTTGAAAAAATATCAAATATTTCATACCAGAATTTTTGGATTTTTGTACAAAAAACAAAAGAATGTGCTATGGTAGCTTCTTGACATATACATTTATCACAGATTGGTGAGACGTTAGGAAAGATTTTATTTAGTTTGGTTTTTGAATAATATAATCTATGTAATGTTTTAAATTGGATAAGCGTATGTCGTACGTTGATCGAGCATTTATGCACCTGTAATAAATGATTATCCCAACTCTCTTTTGAAATTTTTATACCTAAATCTTGTTCCCAATCTCTTCTAATTCCATCTGTTGTGGGTATTTCTATGTTTAAGATGATATTATATAAGTATGATATTAAATTAACTGATTCCGCCTTTGTCTTCATTGCTTCATCTAGTAAGTCGGAAGGCATATTATAATAATCTTTTGTGTGTGTTTTCAAATAGTCACAGATTTGTAGATATTTAAAATATTGATTATTTTTCAAATTATATTTCAGTTGTAGTTGTTGAAATGATAGTAATTTTTCTAATTCATACAGATCTTCGAGCGTTTTGATTCCCATTCTTTCCCATTGTATAAATGATTTATCTATGATTGAAGGTTTAAACGATGGGTTATTGACTATTGGTATTAAGAGAGATAGGTTTCTTAATTTTAGATTCTGTTTTATTTGCTTCCATGTTCTAATAGTGCTATATATAATTGGATTTTTATTATAATTTTTATTATTCAAATTTATTGGAGAGAGAATAATCGCTCCTATATTATTCGGGGAGCAATCCCCTTTTTCCATTATAATCCAGTCCACCTGCTGGGCAGAATTGTCCAGCAGGTGAATCATATTTTTAATATTTACTGCCCAGTTATAATACATAAAGTTAGGGAGCGCTAGACCCCCCAACTCTTTTCGTTTGTTAAGGTGTGTTCTTTGTATTCTGTGGGATTTGTAATCCCATATAAAATTTGTAATGTCTGAGTCCAGTTTTTTGAAAAACTTTTTTGGGAGATATATAGGTATTGATTGAAATAGGTAAAGGATTTGTGGTAAGAAAATCATTTTTATAGCATTTATCCTACCTATTAAGGACATCGGAAGTGTTTTCCAAAATTTAATCAAATTATTTAATTTCTTAAGTAGGGGATTATAATTAGCTTTAAACATATCATGGTAATTTCTAGTAATCTCAATTCCTAAATATTTGAATTTTTCCATAGCTATTTTAAAAGGGAATTTCCTGAGATGTGTTGAGTCTTTTGGTTTAATCGACATAATTTCACTTTTGTTCCAATTTATTCTATATCCTGAAAAGGATCCAAAGTCCTCAATTAAGTTTAATATATTTGGTATACTAATTTGTGGTTTTGTGATGTACAGTAGTACATCATCAGCATATAGGGATAGTTTGTTGTTTGAATATTTTGTGTTATAACCGTGAATATTCGAGTGTGTTCTTATTTTTTCAGCAAGGGGTTCAATTACCAAAGCAAATAACAGCGGTGATAGTGAACATCCTTGTCTGTTGCCCCTAGATAGTTCGAATTTTGAAGATAATATATTATTAGTTAGTATTCTAGCCGTAGGTTTGTTATATAGTAGTTTTATCCATGCAATAAAGTTTTCTCCCAATTGGAATTTTTGCAATACTTTGATCATATAGTCCCATTCTACTTGATCAAACGCTTTTTCTGCGTCCAGTGAGATGATAGCTAACTCTTGGTCATAAGATTTATGTGAATGCATTATGTTAAGCAAACGTCTCAAATTATTAAATGAGTGTCTCTTAGGTATAAATCCTGTTTGATCCTCATGTATTAGTCTACTAACATACTTGCTTAATCTATTGGCTAATGTTTTTGCTATTATTTTCTGATCCGTATTTAACAAAGCAATAGCTCTATATGATCCTGGTTCTTCTATATTTTTATCTTTTTTAAGTATTAATATGATCGTTGATTCCGCTAGTGTTTCAGGTAGGTTTTGCTCTTTATAAGCATATGTATACATTTTTTGTAATCGTGGAGTAACTATATCATAAAAAGATTTATAAAATTCATTACTGAATCCGTCTGGTCCTGGTGTTTTTCCATTTTTTAGTGTTTTTATTGTGTCTTCTATCTCCTTAGAAGTAATTTGTGCTCCCAGTTCCTCTTGTTCCCTGCGTTCTAATTGTGGTAGATTACAATTATCTAAAAATTCTGAGATTTTATTATTGTCTATTGACGTTTTAGATGTGTATAGATTCTGGTAAAATTGAGCAAATCTTTTATTAATATCCTTGGGTAGTGTTAATACTTCCCCTCTATCTGATTTAATCTTTAATATTGCATTCTCTTTTTCCCGTTTTTTAAGTTGTCGTGCTAGAAGTTTGTGGGGTTTGTCCCCGAATTCGAAGTGTTCTTGTTTTGTGATTTGAAATAATGTTATAACTTTCTCTGACAGTAATTTATTTAACTGAAATTTCAGTAGTAGTATTTTATTATGTTTATCCATAGTTGGGTCTTTAGCATTATCTATATCTAACTGTTTTATTTGATCTTCTAAGTGTCTTTGTTCATTCTTATTCTTTTTATTTTGATAAGCTTGAAATGAAATAATGACTCCTCTTATAAATGCTTTGAAGGATTCCCATAATAACGTGGGGGATATCTCTGGTGTATCATTTAACTCAAAAAATAGATCCATCTGTTTTTTTAGATAGATACTCCCTTGAGGGTCTTTTAAAATTTGTGAGTTAAACCTCCAGAACGGTTTATTCATAGACATTCCTTCTAGTTTTAGAACAAAAGTTAACGGAGAATGATCTGAGATCACATTAATATGATATTTAGGATTCAGAGATTGCGGAATTAATTTTGTATCCACAAGAAAATAGTCTATCCATGAATATGTTTTATGCACCATTGAATAAAACGAGTAATCCCTTCCCGTCGGGTTTGCAATCCTCCATACATCTGTTATATTTGTGTTTTCCATATATGTGTGTAAGAGTTCACTGGTTTTAGATTTCGTCTGACCTTTTTGTTTTTGCATCGATTTATCTAAATAAGGATCTAAAACACAATTAAAATCTCCTCCGATTATAACATTTTGATAATTAGATTCTGCAATTATATTCAGAATTTTATTAAAAAATTGAGGGTTATCAAAGTTGGGCGCATATATGTTTACCAGCGTAATTGGCATATTATTGATCTCCCCTGCTACTATAAGATATCTCCCTTCCTTATCTAAAATAGTGTTCTTTGATTTAAATGGAATTCCTTTACGAATAATAATTGCAGTACCTCTAGATTTGGAGGTAAATGAAGAGTGAAATGTTTGGCCTATCCAGTTCGCCCTCAGTCTTGTCTGATCTTGCTGTTTAAGATGTGTTTCCTGTAGAAACGCAATGTCCGTGTTGTATGATTTCAACTGAGCTAGTATCTTGCCCCTTTTAATAGGTTCATTAATCCCCCTTATATTCCAACTACATAATGTGATTCCTCCTATTTTCTTTTGATTGTCGTCATGCATTTTTACCAGTTTTAATGACCTTAATTATTATGGTGCATTCATACCTCCGGACTCTGGTTATTTTGGGAGTATTTCTATTATAGACTTCCTTGGTAATTCTCCTGCGCGATTGTCCTTGAAGAAAAAATACACAGATGTGACATATTGTGATAAAAAAAAATATATATAAGTCAAATAAATTTACGGTGTCTAAAATTTCAACACCGTAGTGAGTGGCCCACTCGTCTGTGGGGTACGACATCCATAACGCTTCCGGCGTAGTTGGTATAAAGTTAGCCCCGCTGTATTTATTACCCAAAATCTATGGGGTCATTACCATTTCCAATTCAGTTCTATTTCACCCAGTTACAATTTATATATATGTCAAGTGTATTCGATTCCATATCCTACTCACTCTTTATCTCTTAACTATTTTAAAATGAATTTAGTATTGTTAAAGTGAGCGGTTTACTGAGTGGATTAACCGGAGTCAGGTTCCTGGAATTGTGCCAGGTGCCTGATCTCCTCTCCTCTCCACGAGCTGCGAACATATGTGATAACTGCTGTCTGCGTTATGACGCAGGCACCACAGTTTTATCAGTTTCAAATATTATTTCTATATTAGTATTGTTAATTATTAATTATGATTAATTCTCAGCATTTTGTAAAACTATATAAGCCGTATATATTTTTCATACCAACCTCGAGTGTATATTATCTCTTAACTATTTTAAATTGGTTTTAATATTGTTAAAAATGAGCTGTTCGCTGGAAGGGTTAACGGGCGTCTGGCTCCTGGAGTTATGCCAGGTACCCGGTCTCCCCCTCCCTCCACTCTCGAGCTGCATAGCACTTGCTGTTATCTGCTAAACAGAGCAGGCTGCACATTTTTTATCTATTTCAATTGCTATTTCTATATTAGTATTGTTAATTATTAATTATTATTAGTTCTCAGTTTTTTCAGTTTTTTATAAACAATATAAGCCATGTGATGTTTTTCACTCTCAGCCCAGCAGTTCGTCCCGTGTTATCAGGTTTTCCTCGTTTGAGCACGTAGTGTCCTTGAATTACATAGCACAATGTTCCAGCGAAGATAATAATGTCTAGCCACGTCTCACTAAGAATCTGTTGCTTGAAGTCAAATAAAAAATAAAAAATCAGTGTTCAGTTAATTCACTTTCCTTGTGATACTCTTGTTGGGAGAATAAGCAAGTTCGTTTGTTCATGTCGTCTTGGTTTTCAATCTCCAGTTGATGCAGCCTTAGTCGCGATTTCTTGAGCGTATTTGAGAGATTCATCCGAATTAGTGAATGTTTTTGACACTCCCTCAAAGGTAATACGCATTCTAGCCGGATAGAACACTCCACACAAAACTCCCTTAACACCATAAAGAACTTCTCTGGTCTGTGAGAACTTTCTTCTCTTTTGCTCAATCTCATAAGGGTAGTCCCGTAGGAGTTTAATAGTATCACCTCTGTACATCATCTTCTCTCCGTGGTTGATTTTTTTCATCAGCGCTTCCATTGTTGAGATATCCCGAAGTTTAATTATGATCTGTCGTGGGTAGGCATGTTCTCCTTGAGATCTTGATTTAAATCTGGGGAGTCGATGTGCTACTTCAATTACAGGTACTTCTGGTAGCTTCAGTACGTGTTTAATTAGGTTGGCAGCGAACTCACAAACATTGTCCCCCTCAGCTCCCTCTTTTACACCACGTATTCTTATATTTTGACGTCTTGAGCGAGCTTCTAGGTCAACACATTTATTCGAAACCTTTGTGACTTGGTTCTTGAGACTATCTATTTCTGACTTCATAGTCTGCATCTCTCCAGCCATCACTTCCACAGCAGCTTCCAAATCTTTCACTGCAGATGCATTTGCAGCCACAGTTTCGTGCACAGCCTCAAACATCTTTGTGGTCTCTTCTGCCAGCTTTTCAATTTTTATCGATAATCCTTTTTCCACACCTTCAATTCTTTTTTGGAGAGCCTCAATACCCACAAGTATTTTATCATTACCGGCCATCAATTTACTGTTCCCAGCTTCCATATCATTTTTGATATCTCTTACCGAGTTTCTTAAGTCCTCCATTTCGGCTTTCTCTTTTGCAGATCGAGTAGCCATTCCAGAGACCTCTCCAGAGGTCAGTTCTGAAGTTTCTTGCTGTTCCAGAGTCTTCAGCAGATGTTTTGAGATTTTCCTCTGTGGGCTCTGACCTGGAGATGTACTTTTCATTTAAAATGACTTTCCCTCCGTTAAAATCGCGGCGCTTACTGATGACGTCATCAGCACCGCGACATGAAGCTCCGGTAAGTTTTTAAAAACGGTCCCGACCTCCAGACCCGATTTTAACGCGAAAAAACGCGTTTTTTTCAGCGGAGCTAAAAAGTTTGCGACTGCTAACAGAGCATGACGCAACCGGAAGTGATGTTTATGCCAACACAACTCAGATGCATGGTTAGGTTTTGATCCTCTTGCAACTACCTCAATGGACAAAAATAATAAACTGCAGCTATAGTCACATTCATAGTCATAAAGTCATACTATGTGGAAACAAGCCATTTGGCCCAACTTGCCCACGTTGACCAACATGTCCCAGCTACACTAGTCACACCTGCGTGCATTTGGCCCATATCCCTCTAAACCTGTCATATCCATGTGTCTGTCTAAATGTTTCATAAATGTTGCAATAGTACCTGCCTCAACTACCTCCTCAGGCAGCTTATTCTATACACCCAACACCCTTTGTGTGAAAGAGTTAACCCTCAGGCTCTTATTAAATCTTTCCCCCTCACCTTAAACCTATGTCCTCAGGATCTCGATTCCCCTGCACTGAGCAAGAGACTCTGTGCGTCTACCCAATCTATTGCTCTCATGATTAATTATTTCTCTAATTGGTTTCTGGACTTCAGCTCTTCAAGGGCAATCTCCACTGAGCTGCCTCACTGTTGCTGCTGAGCGAAATGAAATAGTCGATGGAGTAGCATGGCAGGGAATAGAGCAGGCACTCCATTTCACAGATTTAGACTCTTAGATCCTGGGATCTGTTTTGGGGTAAGGGTGAATTGTACAAATAGGACGGGTTGCACCTTAACAGCCGGGGGACCAGCATTCTGGTAGGCAGGTTTGCCACTGCTACACGGGTGGGTTTAAACTAAATAGACTAATTGGAAATACAATGATGGAGATAAAGGGAAAGAGAGTATAGAAAAGTTAAGAAAGACACCAGAATTAATGGGGCAGAAAGTTCACGAAGGGATAGGAGAATATGGCCAAGTGAATTAGGAATCGATGGGAAAGGCGAGGTGAGTAATGGATTAAAAGTACTATAGATGAATGCACAATGTATATGAAGTAAAGTGGATGAGCTTGAGGCTCAGTTAGAGATTGGTAGATATGATATTGTGGGGATTACAGAGACATGGCTGTAGGAGGATTGGGACTGGGAACTGAATATTCAGGGTTATACGTCCTCTGGAAAGGACAGGCAGGTGGGCAGAGGAGGTGGGGTAGCTCTGTTGGTGAGGGATGAAATTCAGTCCCTTGAGAGGGGTGAGATAGGGACTGACGATGTAGAGATGCTGTGGATAGAATTGAGGAATTGTAAAGGTAAGAAGACACTAATGGAAGTTATCTACAGGCCCCCAAACAGTAGCCTGGATATAGGGTGCTAGTTGCAGCAGGAGTTAAAATTGTATGTATGTAAAATAATTAGCATATGTTATGTCTTGTGCAAGGGGACGCATGCGCTAGGGGAGACTCAAGGTGGCGTCCTAGAATAAAGAAGCTTGTCAGTTTACTCCTGTAGCTGAGAGTTTGTTTAAGTCAGTTCCAAGCACCCAAATACACTACAATTGGTGACGAGGATGAGATAGAGTTTGTGAACTCACCCGCAGGACTGTTCAGCAACACGCAGGATTGTTTAAAAGTTTAAACAATAGATACGGAGTTGTGCCACAGTTGTTTGCGAGCTGGACATGAGAGGCCTGCAGATCCCTCTATGCCGGGGACTGTAATTTAAAACATCAGCTGTACAAGTCGGCGAGTTTTGTAAGGCTATCTCTATGTTGTGTCTACAGGGCAAGATGTCGTCCTTTGGATTGTTACACATTTTAGACTGAGATTTGTTTGTCGAATTCCTCAAGCTGAATAATCTTTGTACAGCTAAGTTTTAGGTAAATTGTTACACCAGAACACACAACAAGGATAACGAGGCAACGAGGATAAAAGAACAGAAAAGAACAAAGAAGGGCTGTCAAGAGAAAAAAAAAAAAAGTTAAAAAGAAGAGGTTGTGTTTGGAAACAAAGTGGAACGGCACCAAGCAAAAAGAAAAGAAAGGTCGGAACAGGAAGCAAGGAAAACAAATGGGGCAGTAAGTAAGTGTCACCGAAGAACGCAGCCAAAAGCTGGAAGCCTAACCAGCAGGACAGCGATGGTGTCAACTTACCTGAAATGTTTTCCAGGGCCGTGCAGCCACGGCAAAGGGGCAGAAGAGGCCCAGCAGCCGCCACTGACTTTGGGTGAGTTCCAGGGCCGTGTACCGTGTAGGCCATGGACAGGTCCAGTGACCGCCACCGACTTCAGATGTTTTCCAGGGCTGTGTAGCCCACAGCCAGGCTCAGGAGCTGCCACCGACGTCGAGTGAGGGCATAGTACCAGGTAGGCCGAGAGCGGGGAAAGCCTGGACGTGGGAGGAGGTCCGGCCCCGAGCGAAGAGTTGGTTCGCGCAAGAGAAGCGGCACACAGCAGTCAAGCACTTCAGCCGGTCGGGAGCAGAGTCAGCACAGTCAGGGGAGAAAGCGGAGAAAGCCCAGTCGCGGGAGATGGCCAAAAGCAGAGAAAGCCCGGTCGCGGGAGATGGCCGAGAGCGGAGAAAGCCTACCACAAGAGAGGCACAGTCCCGACGCTTGGAGCAGCGGGGACCAGCAGCAAAAACCAGGAGCGACTTACCTTCCGCAGGGCGTCCAAGGGAGACAGCAGGCAAGTCAGCGGAGCAGCGGGAGTCGACTTGGCAGCAAGCCAGCGGCAGCAAAAGTAACGGTGAAGCCCGGGGGAGCCAGCAAAAGCAGCAAAAGTGGAGGTCCGGTGAGGCCATCAGCAAAGGTACCAATGGGGACAGCTCGAGAGGTCGAGGATGCACCAGAGTCCACAGGCCACAAGCTGGAGCTGTGAAATCCTTCATAATAAAAGCTCTCTGTGAATGAAATGCATGGGCACAGTAAAAGCAGGACTGTTTAAATGTAAAGCATTGGTCACTGTTATTAACAGTAAATCTGTGTGCATAGAAGGAATATGGTTTAAAATGTTCTGAATGGCTATTAACATGAAATGTTGGTTAATAGTATAAATCTATTATTATAAGCATTAGTAATAGTCAGTGGGCTGGATCACTTTTTAGTGTGTAAAAGGATTAAGTCTAGTGCAGAAAACACAGTGAGAAAACAGAATATAGTGCACCTGAATAGCAACAGGTAGCATGGCTTTCCAAATTGTAGGAAACGTGCCCCAGTTAGATTCTGGGTGTAATTTTGAGAAATGGACCGAAGTCTTGGAGGCTTGTGTCATTTCCAATGATATCGCTGCAGAGGAGAAAAATAGAGCATGGTTCATATTAGGCTTAGGAAGGGAGGGTTATCACACAAGTTACGTATGTTACTGCAGCCAGCAAAGCCCACAGAAAAAAATGTACGAGGGGTGTAAGGAGGCATTAATGGCTCATTTCTCGCCAAAACCTCCAAGGGCATCCAGGCAAGGAGCCTGAACTAGAGAGGGCAGGTAGTCCCTCAAAGGACAAAAGTCAAGTGCAAAAGGACCAAGGTCAAGTGCAAAAGGACACATGTCAAGTGCAAAAGGACAAAGGGCAAATGCAAAGTGACAGAAGTCAAAGGCAAAGGGAAATTGCCATCCAAAGGGCAGCCCTAGCTATTCAAGCTGCATTCAGGGGTATGAAGGTACGGAGAGAGATCCGGAACAAACAGAAGGCAGCAACGGTAATACAAGCAGCATTTAGAATGCACAGAGTATACCGTCAATACAAGGCAATGAGATTGGCAGCTATAATGGTACAAAACCATTATTGGGCACACCTTCAAATGGAAAGTGATCGCAAGACTTACATGAAGGTACGCAGAAGCGTTGTACTGCTTCAGGCTGCCTACCGAGGAATGCTTGTTCGAAAGCAATTGCGGTGCTTGCACAATTCTGCCAAGGTCATACAGATTTATTATCGGATGCATAAACAGCATCAATATTTCAAGAAACTACGCCGGTCTGCCATTGCGGTACAGCAATGATACAGAGCTTGCCAGATAAGAGATGTCCAAGTGAGACATTATAATAGTTTGAGAAAAGCAGTGGTTTGTATTCAGGCCTTCTACCGCAGGATTAAAGCCAGAGAATTGGTTGAGAAAATCAAGGCAGCACGCCATATTAAGTCATTCATAAGGATGTGCATTACCAGAAAGCATTTCTTGATGCAAAAGGCGGCTGTAGTCACTCTGCAAGCTGCAAACCGTGGTTACCGATTAAGGGTACGCTACAGAGCTGTGTTTCAAGCAGTCATTTCAATCCAGAGATGATACAAAGCATGCAAAATAGGGCATTCCCAGTTTGTGCAATATCAGTCAATGAGGTATGCAACCATTACCATTCAGGCTGCCTACAAGAGTATGGTGGTTAGGCAGTGGGTTAAGCAAAAGAGAGCTACTGTAAAAGTGCAGTCAGTACTCCGTATGAGTTGGTATAGGAAAGACCTAAGGAGACAAATAGATGCACAACAGAAAAGATTTAAACGATACAAAAGGATTAAACGATATAGGAAAGACTTCCTCAAACTGATTTATACAGCAGTTGTAAAGTAAAGTAAAAAGTAAATTTATTTATATAGCACTTTTCAATCAATTTCAGTCAATGAAGCCAAAGTGCTTTACAGAGAAAATTATCCATATAAATGGAAAAAAAGGTAGAAAAAAAGACACAACACACTATAAGAAATTCAACACGATCATCGACCCACAGCAGAGTCGACACTCTCCACTGTGAGGGAAAGGCACCAAAATGTCCAGTCCTCCTCCTCTTCCTCCTAGTCTACCCGAGGTCGGGGCCAATTTGAGGCCTCCGCAGCCAGTTGCCGCAACGGCAGCCCGATGTTGTATGCCCACCTGCCGGGAAGTTGGAACACCGGCATCGGGCGGAAAGTCCTCAGCAGGTTGGAAGTGTCTGGAGCGGCCGCTCCCTCCCCGGAGACTGCGATGCCCGTAGTCTTCAGGCCGTGCCAGTTGGAGCTCCGACTCTGACTCCGCGGTGTTTTTGATCCAGCGCCGCCCGCCCATGGCGGGACGCCCTCAGACCGCAGACTGCAGACCGCAGCTCCTCGATGTTGGTGGTCGGCAGTCACAGCATTCCGGAGCGGCGACCCACAACACAGCTCCCTGGTCTTGGAGTGTTGGTGTCCCAGCGCTGTGCTGCCGAAGCTGTGGTCCCCAGCAAGAAATGCCGCTCCCGCCCGATGGAAGGCCGCATGGGGAGAGCGAAGATGTGATTTGGAGGAAAACCGCATCTCCGACCAGGTAGAACTGGGGTTAAAACAGTCCCCCCCCACCCACCCCCCACATATAAAGAATAGACCTCCAAATAAAAGTTATAGAAATACATTTCTATTGTAGTGCAGTCTCACTACCGTGCTTATGTAGTAAGAAAACTATATGGAGCGCAAATCAAAGCCACTGTTGTATTGCAAAGGCAATATAGATCCTACTTCTTGATGAATAACCAGAAAGGTGACTTAAGAAGACAAATAGATGAACAACAGAAAAGGCTTAAATGATACAAAGAATGGTTAAATAAATGTGTGATGGTGAGCAAAAAGCTGTTAATAGAAAAGTCTAAAGAAGAGAGGCTTGTCGGTCGAGACAAAAGTATGCAGGACCGATTGCGATTAGGACACTTCACTATAGTCCAGCATGGAGCTTCCTTCACTGAGCAATGGACAAATGGTTATGCATTGCAGAATGTTATTATACAACAAGAACAGATAAATACGCAGTGCCAGAAAATTGAGCGACAGAGGAAGCTGCTGAAAAACGAAAACCTGCAGTCATGTGTCAGATCCCACCTACAAATAAGGAACAGAAACAGAGGAAATGTTAACTTTAGCAGAATATCAAGAACAGGAAGAAATCTGCAAATTAGATTAGGATATTTAAAAAGGGAAGAGGCAGAGATACAGGTAGAGCTAGAGTGATTAGAAAGAGTGTGCAATTTACACAGAAGGGAACGGAAAAGGATAACACATAAAGCAAGGGGTAATGTATTTGGTTTAAGGAAGATGAGTGGAATGAACCATTATAAGTGCTAAGTTTAGATATGATTATTACAGTTATGAGGTTGTAATGTAAGATGACTGTAATAATATAATTTTGCAACAGTGTGTTAATCAATTATATTTAATGTAATATAAATGGTGTTATTCGCCTCCAAGCTAAAGGGGGAGCAGTGTAATGTATATAATGTAAATGGTGTTACCTGCCTCCAAGTTAAAGGGGGAGCAGTGTGATGTATGTAATATAATTAGCATATGTTATGTCTTGTGCAAGGGGATGCATGCGCTAGGGGAGACTCAAGGTGGCGTCCTAGAATAAAGAAGCTTGTCAGTTTACTCCTGTATCTGAGAGTTCGTTTAAGTCAGTTCCAAACACCCAAATACACTACAGCATGTAACAAAGGTAATGCCACTGTGGTTATGTGAGATTTCAATATGCAGGTAGACTGGGAAAATCAGGTTGGTTCTGGACACCAAGAAAGGGAGTTTGTAGAGTCCTCCGAGATGGATTCTTAGAGCACCTTATACTGGAGCCAACCAGAGAGAAGGCATTTAGAGTTGTCTAATGAACCAGATTTAATAAGGGAACTCAAGGTAAAGGAACCGCTAGGAGGTAGTGACCATAATATGATTAGTTTTAATCTGCAGTTTGAGAAGGAGAATGTTAAGATTAGAGATTAGAGATTCCTTTATTTGTCATTCAGACCTTTCGGTCTGAACGAAATTTCATTGCCTGCAGTCATACATATAATAAACACACAATAAACACAAATTAACATCCACCACAGTGAGTTCACCAGGCACCTCCTCACTGTGATGGAGGCAAAAGTCTTAAAGTCACAAAATCAGAAGTGTCAGTGTTGCAGTTGAACAAAGGGGACTATGAAGGCATGAGAGAGGAGCTGGCCAAGGTTGACTGGAAAAGGATCCTAGCAAGAATGACAGTGGAACAGCAATGGCAGGAATTTCTGGCCTAATCCAGAAGATGCAGGATCATTTCATTACAAAGAGGAAGAAAGAGTCTAAGGGGAGTAAGAGGCAACCGTGGCTGACAAGGGAAGTTAGGGATTGAATAAAACTAAAAGAAAAGGTGTATAACATAGCAAAGAGTAGCAGGAAGCCAGAGGATTGAGAAACTTTCAAAGGACAACGGAAGGTAACAAAAAGGGCAATACTGGGGGAAAAGATGAAGGACGAGGGTAAGGTGACCGTGAATATAAAGAAGTATAGTAAAAGTTTATTTAGGTATGTTACGAGAAAGAGATGAGTAAAGTCAAATGTGGGCCCCTTGAAGGCAGAAACAGGTGAAATTATTATGGGGAACAAGGAATGGCAGAAGAGTTGAACAGGTACTTTGGTTCTGTCTTCACTAAGGAAGACACATAAATCTCCCAGATGTACTAGAGGACAGAGGATCTAGAGAGACAGAGGAATTGAAAGAAATTTGCATTAGGCGAGAAATAGTATTGGGTAGACTGATGGGATTGAAGGTTGATAAATCCCATGGGCCTGATGGTCTGCATCCCAGGGTACTCAAGGAGGTGGCTCTAGAAATCATGAACGCATTGATGATCATTTTCCAATGTTCTACTGATTCAGGATCAGTTCCTGTGGATTGGAGGGTAGCTAATGTTACCCCACTTTTCAAGAAAGGGGCGAGAGAGAAAATGGGGAATTATAGACTAGTTAGCCTGACATCGATGGTGGGGAAGATGCTGGAGTCAATTAATAAAGAAGTAATAACAGCGCTTTTGGATAGCAGTAAAGGATTGGTCCAAGTCAGCATGGATTTACGAAGGGGAAATCCTGCTTGACTAATATTCTGGAATTTTTTGAGGAAGTGACAACTAAAATGGATGAAGGAGAGCCAGTGGATGTAGTGTATCTAGACTTTCAGAAAGCCTTTGATAACCCGGATCAAACGGGGTTTTTACCTAAAAGATACTCAGCTAACAATTTGAGACGCTTGTTTAATATAATGTATTCACAGAAAACTGAAGAAGATGTATCAATTATTTCATTGGATGCAGAAAAAGCATTTGATCAAGTAGAATGGCAATATCTGTATAAAGTATTGCAAAAATTTAACATGGGAGAGAATTTTATTTCATGGGTAAAATTATTATATGACAAGCCGACTGTTTGAATACTAACTAACAATATGTTATCTTTAAAATTTCATTTAACAAGGGGCAATAGACAGGGGTGTGCATTATCACCCCTGCTATTTGCCCTTGTGATAGAGCCTTTAGCAGAAAGTATAAGAAGCCATTCGAATATTCGAGGATATAATACCAAAGATTCAAATAATAAAAATTTCACTATACGCAGACGACGTATTATTATACATTACAAATTCGCAAGTGAATATACCAAATATATTAAATTTAATAGAGGAATTTTGCTCCTTCTCAAGATATAGAATAAATTGGAATAATAGTGAAATCATGACGTTAAAACCACAAGACTCGACACATCTGTTAAAATTTCCCTTTAAAATTGCAACAGAAAAATTCAAGTATTTGGGTATCCAAATTACTAGAAAATATAAATCACTATTTAACGCAAATTGTATGCCTTTATTAACTAAATTGAATGCGTTGATTAAATTCTGGAAAACCTTGCCGATGTCATTAATAGGCAGAATAAATGCTATAAAAATGATTTTTCTACCACAAATATTATATCTATTTCAATCAATACCAATATACTTACCAAAAAACGTCTTTAAAAAATAAGACTCTAATATTGCAAACTTCATATGGGACTACAGATCACATAGAATGCAAAGAAAACACCTGTGTAAACCTAAAGAATCTGGGGGATTGACACTCCCGAACCTTTTATACTACTACTGGGCGGTACATATTAAAAACATAATTTATTGGTTGGACAGCTCTGCCCAACAGGTAGAATGGATAAGAATGGAGAAAGAGGATTGCTCTCCTTTTAATATAATATAGGAGCGATCCTCTTCTCCCTGATAAAATTAAACAACACAATATATAAGAAGAACCCAATTATCCACAACACAATTCGAATTTGGAAACAAATAAAACTAACTTTGAAATTAAGAAACTTATCGCTTTTATCTCCAATAGTAAATAATCCCGCATTTAAACCCTTTCACTGACAAAACGTATACCTATTGGGAAAGATTAGGAATGAAAAGGATTGGAGACTTGTATGAAATGGAATATTTCTTATCATTTCAACAATTACAATTAAAATACAACTTGAAAAATAACCAATATTTTAAATACCTTCAAATTAGAGATTATTTGAAAAAACACATACAAAGATATCAAATTCTAAATCTAGATTCATTAGATGAGGCAATGAATATTAAGGCAGACTCATGCAATTTAATATCATACTTATATAATATCATTTTAAATATAGAATCACCATCGACAGAGGCAATCAGAGCAGATTGGGAACGAGAATTACAGATAAGAATTTCGAGAGAAACATGGGAAAAATACCTGATATACATACATAAATGTTCGATTAATGCAAAACATAATTTAATTCAATTAAAAATGTTGCATAGATTATACTACCCGAAAACTAGACTGAACAAATTCTATCCAAATATCTCTCCCATCGGTGATAAATGCGTATCTGAGAATGCCACTATAACACACTCTTTTGTCTCATGTATACAACTTCACACAACGCTCAAAATGTGGATTTCAAATATGTCGGAAATGGCATATCTTGAAGAAATGCGACTCCTTCTAGCAGGTAAAGTAGACCAATTCTTATTGATTTGGTCTCCCTTTATCGACTCCTTACAAGCGGATGGTGCAACACAACCATAGAAACAAAATGGTTCAGAATCAGGTGACAGGTGGCCAGGAACATTAAATAGATATATCGTTTTCAATCTCCTTTTTCCCCTTTTTGTTTTTTCTCTCTTTTCCCTTCTTCACTATATCGTCTCTTTCTCTCTCTCTTTCTGCTTCTTCTTCTCTCTTCTTTCTTCTCTCGGGCTATCTTTCTATTTCACGCAACACTCTATATCAATCTCTTCTTTTCTCCTTTCTCTTTTACTCTTGCTTTATTATTAAATTAAAAATAAGAAGTTGTATTTGAAATGTACATGAAATGCATATGAAATGTAATATGTCAACAAATATTAGGCACTGTGGTACCACATTATTGTACTTACTTCTAACAAAAATAAAATATTAAAAAAAAAATAAAGAAAAAAAAGAAAGCATTTGATAAGGGCCCTCACAGGAGATTAGTGGACAAAATTAGAGCACATGGTATTGGGGGTAGGGTATTGACATGGAGAGAGAATTGGTTGGCAGATAGGAAACAAAGAGTAGGAATAAACATGTCCCTGTCAGAATGGCAGGCAGTGGCGTGTGGACTGCCGCAAAGCTCAGTGCTGGGGCCGCAACTATTTACAATATATATTAATGATTTAGAGGATGGGATTAAAAGTAACCCTCACAAATTTGCAGATGACACAAAGCTTGGTGGCAGTGTGAACTGCCGAGAGGATGCTAGGAGGTTGCAGGGTGACTTGGACAGGTTGAGTGAATGGGCAGATGCATGGCAGATGCAGTATAATGTAGAAAATAGTGAGGTTATCCACTTTGGTGGCAAGAACAAGGAGGCAGATAACTATCTAAATGGTGTCAAGTTGGGAAAAGGGGAAGTACAACGGGGTCTGGATGTCCTTGTACACCAGTCACTGAAAGTAAACATGCAGGTTCAGCAGGCAATGAAGAAAGCTAATGGCATGTTGATCTTCACAACGAGAGGATTTGAGTGTAGGAGTAAAAAGGTCCTTCTGCAGTTGCACAGGGCCCTGGTGAGACCACATCCGAGGTATTGTGTGCAGTTTTGAGGAATTTGAGGAAGGAAATCCTTGCTATTGAGGCAGTGCAGCGTAGGTTCACAAGGTTAATTCCTGGGATGGCCGGACTGTCATGTGAGGAAAGATTGGAAAGACTGGACTTGTATTCACTGGAATTTAGAAGCATGAGAGCGGATGAGAGAGGAAGCAAAGAGTAGGAGTAAACGGGTCCTTTTCACAATGGCAGGTAGTGACTAGTGGGGTACCGCAAGGCTCAGTGCTGGGACCCCAGCTATTTACAATTTATATTAATGACCTGGATGAAGGAATTGAAGGCAACATCTCCAAGTTTGCGGATGACACTAAGCTGGGGGGCAGTGTTAGCTGTGAGGAGGATGCTAGGAGACTGAAAGATGACTTGGATAGGCTGGGTGAGTGGGCAAATGTTTGGCAGATGCAGTATAATGTGGATAAATGTGAGGTTATCCACTTTGGTGGCAAAAACAGGAAAGCAGACTATTATCTAAATGGTGGCCAATTAGGAAAAGGGGAGATGCAGCGAGACCTGGGTGTCATGGTACACCAGTCATTGAAAGTAGCCATGCAGGTGCAGCAGGCAGTGAAGAAAGCAAATGGTATGTTAGCAAAAGGATTTGAGTATAGGAGCAGGGAGGTTCTACTGCAGTTGTACAGGGTCTTGGTGAGACCACACCTGGAGTCTTGTGTACAGTTTTGGTCTCCAAATCTGAGGAAGGACATTATAGTCATAGACGGAGTGCAGTGGGGTTGGACAGGCTAGATGCAGGAAGATTGTTCCCGATGTTGGGGAAGTCCAGGACAAGGGGTCACAGCTTAAGGATAAGGGGGAAATCCTTTAAGACCGAGATGAGAAAAAACGTTTTCACACAGAGAGTGGTGAATCTCTGGAACTCTCTGCCACAGAGGGTAGTGGAGGCCAGTTCATTGGCTATATTTAAGAGGGAGTTAGATGTGGCCCTTGTGGCTAAAGGGATCAGGGGGTATGGAGAGAAGGCAGGTACGGGATACTGAGTTGGATGATCAGCCATGATCATATTGAATGGCGGAGCAGGCTCGAAGGGCCGAATGGTCTATTCCTGCACCTATTTTCTATGTATCTATGTATCTTATAGAAACATATACAATTATAAAAGGACTGGACAAACTAGATGCAGGAAAAATATTCTCAATGTTGGGGGAGTCCAGAACCAGGGGCTACGGTTTAAGAATAAAGGGGAGGCCATTTAAAACTGAGATGAGAAAAAACTTTTTCACCCAGAGAGTTGTGAATTTGTGGAATTCTCTGCCACAGAGGGCAGTGGAGGCCAAATCACTGGATGAAATTAAAAGTTAGATAGAGCTCTAGGGGCAAGCGGAATCAAGGGATATGGAGAGAAGCCAGGCACAGGTTATTGATTGTGGATGATGAATGGTGGTGCAGGCTCGAAGGGCCAAATGGCCTCCTCCTGCACGTACTTTCTATGTTTCTCTGCTTCTATGTTAGACCTCGTCATCCTTAAGGAAACAATAGAACCAGGAGACATAGTCTCTGCACCAGTGCTGTCAAAAGAGGCAGGAAGTGTAGTAGATTGATCCTCAATGAAGGAAAAATCCCTGCACCTGGGAGCAATGCTTTGCAACATTACGCAAACTTGCAAGGGATGATAATGTGAGCACACCAACACTTTAAATAGTGCTTTACTAATGTTGCCTTCAAGAGTTACATGTTGCAATGCTCACACCTCACCCATTTTAACTCACACATGCAAATGGCTTTCCCACCTCCACAGGCATTGGCCCAGGTAATTTGCTGGACTTAAATTGACCGTCCCTCAGGTGACAAATTCTTCAGAACAAAGCGATGTATTAAGCAGAAGCTGGATAAAGACGGAGTGCTGAGACTTAAAGTTGCACCCAGATTGCCGGTCAAATGACATGGTTACCAGACTATTGCGGAGCGTGTTGTGATTTGGCTGGGAGTTATAGAATTAAAACCTTCCCAGGTTCGGCAGTATGGGTGTTATTGCTTTCCAGCTGTGTGAACTTTTTAAAAAAAAATTTAATTTTTTATTTTTATTTATTAGAAGTACATTACATTACAACCAATTACATTAGTACTCATCACGTATATCTTATTACAATTAATGTACTCCGTCATTTTTTACACTGATAAAAAGGAAAGGTTGAGATTAAGAAAAAAGAGAAAGTGAAGGAAAATAGTGAAGGTGTAAAAATGTGACAACAAGAAAGAACAGAGACCCTGTAGAAAAGAAATTAAAGAGAAAGGATTAAGAGATAGACCCTAAAGAAGAAGAAAAAAGAGAAAGAGGAAAAAAGAGAAAAACAAATACTTTGTTATAAGCATCACGCAAATGGGACATACCAACTCTCCAGCTTTCATCCCCCTTTACCTGACCTCAGTTTTTTTTTTAAGTACTCTTGCACCCTATACTTGTAATAATTCTATAAATGCAGACCGCGTCAGGTGGAAGTGATCTGGTTTACCTGCCAGGAGGAGTCTTATCTCTTCTAGGTGTAATGTTTCAAACATATTTGAAATCCACATAGTTGGTATTGGAGCGTTTTTCCAGAATTTTAGGATTAACTTTTTTCCAGTTATTAACCCGTAATCTATTAATTTCTTTTGAAACACATTTAGTTCAGGACTATCTTCCATTGTTCCGAAGATAATCCATTCTGCTTTTGGTATCAGTTTTATTTTAAATAATTTTGTAAAGATTTCAAAAATTTATATCCAAAACTTTTCAATTTTTGTACAAAAAACAAATGAGTGCACTATAGTAGCTTCTTGAGATTGACATTTATCACAAATGGATGATACATTGGGGAAAATGTTATTAATCTTAATTTTTGAATAATATAATCTATGTAAAATTTTAAATTGTATTAAAGTGTGTCTTACATTAATTGAACATTTATGCAAGTTTAATAAATGTTCATTCCACCTTTCCTTTGAGATTTTAATAGCTAATTCTTGTTCCCAGTCTCTTCTAATACCTTCCGTAGATGGTATTTCTACATTTAAATGTTCAATTAATGGGGACGACAGATGGCGCAATGGGCTAAGTGTTCGGCTGGCAACCGGAAGGTAGCCGGTTCGAATCCCGCTTGGAGTGCATACTGTCGTTGTGTCCTTGGGCAAGACACTTCACCCACCTTTGCCTGCGTGTGAATGTGTGTGTGTGTGAATGTGTGTGAGTGATTGGTGGTGGTCGGAGGGGCCGTAGGCGCAGATTAGCAGCCACGCTTCCGTCAGTCTGCCCCAGGGCAGCTGTGGCTACAGAAGTAGCTCACCACCACCGAGTGTGACTGAGGAATGAATGAATAATGCGATGTAAAGCGCCTTGGGTATTAGAAAGGCGCTATATAAATCCAATCCATTATTATTATTATTATTATTATTTAAGATAATATTATACAAATATGATATTAAGCTTGCTGATTCAGCTTTTATCTGCATTGCTTCATCCAATACATCTGCTGGGATATTATAATGATCTTTTGTATATTTTTTCAAATAGTCACATATTTGAAAATATTTAAAATATTGATTATTTCCCAGTTTATATTTTATTTGTAATTGTTGGAATGATAGTAATTTTCCAGTTTCTGAATGTTTTAATTCCTAGTCTATCCCATTGTGTAAAAGATGTGTCTATAATAGAGGGATTTAACGAAGGGTTATTAACTATTGGAGATAAAAGCGATAGATTTCTTAATTTTAAATTTTGTTTTATTTGTTTCCAAGTTCTAATTGTACTATGTATAATTGGGTTTTTGTTATAATTTATGTTATTCAGTTCTCTCTCTCCATTATAATCCAGTCCACTTGCTGGGCAGAGTTGTCCATCAGTTGGATCATATTTTTAATATTTACTGACCAATAATAATACATGAAGTTAGGGAGTGCTAAGCCCCCTAATACTTTAGCTTTGTTCAAGTGTGTTCTTTGTATTCTATGGGATTTATAGTCCCATATAAAATTAATAATGTCTGAGTCCAATTTTTTTTTAAACTTCTTTGGTAGGTATATAAGAATTGATTGAAATAGGTATAAAAATTGTGGTAAGAAGATCATTTTTATTGCATTTATTCGGCCTATTAAAGACATCGGAAGCATTTTCCAAAATTTAATTAATATATTTAATTTATTAAGTAGATCATAATTTGCTTTGAACATGCCTTGCTATGTTCTGGTGATTTCAATACCCAAGTATTTAAATTTTTCTGTAGCTATTTTAAAAGGAAATTTAAAAAATGTGTTGAGTCTTTCGGTTTTATTGACATAATTTCACTTTTATTCCAATGTATTCTGTATCCAGAAAAGGATCCAAAGTCCTCAATTAGATTTAGTATGTTTGGTATAGTAATTTGAGGTTTTGTAATGTACAATAATATATCATCCATGTATAAAGATATTTTATTATTTGAGTATTTAGTATTATACCTATGGATATCCGGATGTGTTCTAATTTTTTCTGCTAAAGTTTCAATTATGAGAGCAAACAACTGTGGTGATAATGAGCATCCTTGTCTGTTTCCCCTTGATAGTTGAACTTTCGAGGATAATATGTTATTAGTTAGTATTCTAGCTGTAGGTTTATTATATAATAATTTAATCCATAAAATAAAATTCACTCCCAGTTGGAATTTTTGTAATACTTTATCCATATAATTCCATTCTACTTGGTCAAATGCTTTTTCAGCGTCCAGCGAAATAATTGATAATTCTTGTTCTTCAATTTTGTGTGAGTGCATTATATTGAGTAGACGTCTCATATTATTAGATGAATATCTCTTAGGGATAAACCCCGTCTGATCTGGGTTTATTAATTTACTAATATATTTACTTAATCTTCTAGCTAATGTTTTCGCTAATATTTTTTGATCTGTATTTTACAATGCTATAGCTCTATATGAACCCGTTTTTTCTATATCTTTGTCTTTTTTAAGTATTAGTGTGATCGTTGATTCAGCTAATGTATCAGGTAATATTTGTTTTTTAAAAGCATATTGATACATTTTTTGTAACCGTGGTATAATTTTGTCATAAAAGCTTTTATAAAATTCATTAGTAAATCCATCAGGACCTGGAGTTTTTCCATTCTTTAATGAATTTATTGTGTCTTCTAATTCCTTGATTGAAATTTGTGCACCCAATTCATCTTGTTCCTTCAACTCTAACTTTGGAAGATTACAATTATCCAAGAACTCTGTAATTTTATTGAAGTCCGTTGTCGTTTTAGATGTATACAGATTCTCATAAAATTGCGCAAATCTTTTATTAATATCCTTCGGTATGGTTAGTAATTCCCCTCTATCTGATTTAATCTTTTGGATCGTATGTTCTTTTTCTCGTTTTTTTAGCTGATGAGCCAAAAGTTTATGCTGTTTATCCCCAAATTCAAAGTGTTCCTGTTTTGTAATTTGGAAAAGTCGTATAAGTTTCGCTGATAATAGTTTATTTAATTTAAATTTCAAAATTATTATTTTATTATGTTTATCTATTGATGGATCTTTAGCATTATCTATATCCATTTGTCTAATAAGTTCTTCTAACTGTCTTTGTTCATTCTTATTCTTTTTAGTTTGAAAAGCTTGGTATGAGATTATAACACCTCTAATAAATGCTTTAAAAGATTCCCATAGTAAAGTAGGCGATATATCTGGAGTGTCATTTATTTAAAAAAAGACGTCCATTTGTTCTTTTAAATATATACTTGCTTGCGGATCTTTTACGATTTGAGAATTGAATCTCCAAAATGATTTATTCTTAGACATTCCTTCCAGTTTTAAAAAGAAAGTTAGTGGTGAATGGTCTGAAATCGAATTTGTATGGTGTGCTGGGTTCACAGTGTGAGGGATTAATTTTGTATCCACCAGGAAATAATCTATACGTGAGTATCTTTTGTATACCATTGAATAAAACGAGTATTCCCTGCCAGTCGGATTAGCAATTCTCCAAACATTTGTTATATTGGTATTATTTATATAAGTATTTAAAAGTTCACTAGTTTTAGATTTCGTATTCCCTCTCTGTTTTTGGCTTGATTTGTCTAAATACGGATCTAAAACACAGTTATAGTCTCCTCCTATTATAACATTTTGATAATTAAACTCTGCGATTATGTTCAGAATTTTATTGAAAAAATGAGGATTGTCAAAGTTAGACCAAGGTATTGGAGTATCGTGAATTTCTCCGGTAACTATCAAATATCTCCCTTTAATGTCTGTTATGGTATTCTTTGCTTTGAATGGTATACCTTTTCTAATAATGATTGACGTACCTCTAGATTTCGAAATATATGAAGAATGATATATTTGACCTATCCATTTCGCCCTCAACCTAGCTTGATCCTGGGATTTTAGATGAGTTTCTTGTAAGAAAATGATGTCAGAATTGTACAGTTTCAGCTGAGCTAATATCTTACCCCTTTTAATAGGTTCATTAATACCTCTTATATTCCAACTGCAGAATGAGACTCCTCCTAGGTTCATTTGTTTAACATCTTGCATTTTGAATAATTATAATACCTTTAAATCTTGCGGTGCATCCATGTCTCAGGTCTTTGGGTATTGGGGGAACCTTTGCATTACTAAGTTTTGTTGGCATATCCCTTTTACGCTTATCACTAAACAAAACATAAACATGTGACTTTATGTGGTAATAATACTAATTTAAAAAAAATTGAAAAAGTGAAAATACAGTGTCTAAAATGGTCGACACTGTAACAAGTGGCCCACCTGTAGATGGGAGAAAACCTTGTTTCGACTTCCATTGTTGGTGTTAAACAAATAACTCCGCTCTCTTGGTTAATCATAACATATTAGAATGGGGCCTCACATTCAGATATATGATACAAACTTACCCTATATATTTCATTATAACATATCATATATATATCGCAATTTTAGCTACTAATTATTAAACAAATGATTTTAGCTTCAATAATAGTCAACTGTTGGTTGAAGGGGTTAACGACACGCGCCCCTGGACCTAAGCCAGGTGCTCGTTTCTCATCCCCTCCTCCCAGTTATAGATAAGGTTTGGATTTAGTAAAAATTTATATTAGTTTTGTTAGTTCGTTATTTTTTATTTTTATTAGCGTCCGTTACAATTCTAATCTAATATTGATAATTTGTTAAATTGTTAGGTTGTTAATAGGATCAATTCTTACAATTGGATTTAATATTGTAATCTATTAAACAATTAATGCTTCTGGTATAGTCCATTCTCTTCAGTTCAGCTGTTTACTCGTTTGGAACACAGAATGTCCTTGAGTCAAAATTCCACAGATAACAGTCTAGCCATCCTAAACAAAACACTGCTTGAAATGGTTCTGAGCTGCCAAACCTCCATTAACCGTGGAATTCTAATAAAAAAAAGGATTAATTCATACCATTAATTTCTACTTTTCAACGATGCTCTGGGCATATTTGTACGCATCCTCCGGTTTTACAAATGATCACAACCATTAAAAGAAATACGCATTTTGGCTGGATAAAAAACACCGTATCTGACACCTTGTTTCCCTCTTAAAAGTTCTTTTGCCTTTCCGAATTGATTTCTCTTTTGCACAATTTCATACGGATAGTCCCTGAATATTTTGATAATGTCATTATCCATCCGTAATTGCACTCCGTATTTAATTTTGCTCATCACCTCTTCCAGTTCTGAAATGTCCCGAAATTTCACAATAATATGTCATGGGTGGTCTTTTCCAGCTTGAGATCTCGGTTTAAATCTTGGAACACATACTGTAGATACATAGATACATAGAAAATAGGTGCAGGAGTAGGCCATTGGAGGATCCGCCATCTTGGAGGAACGGCTGCTAAACAGCAGCCGTCCGTCAAATTCACTCTTTCTTTAGTTTTAGTGTTTTTTTATTTCTTTGTTTGTTTGGGGGGTTTTTGACTTTTAATGTGGGGGGGTAAGGGGGAAACTATTTCTAGGTCTCTACCTGGTCGGTGAGGCAGCTTTTTCTCCAGGCTGCCTCGTCGACCCGTCCTCGTGGCCTACCAGTGGGCATGGAGCGCCGTTTCCTGATGGGGACCTCCCAGCACCTTCAGCTTCAGCTGGAGCGCTATCGGAGAGCGTAGCGGGCGATGCCTTGCCTGGGTCGCCGTGCTGGATCGACGCGCTGGAGCTCCGGTATGCGCTGACCGCCGACATCAACACCTCCGGGCTGCGGGACTGTGGAGCAATCAGCCGCGGGCAGCGGCGCCGACTCCAACATCGGGAGCCTCGTGGCTCCAAATTGGCGCGGCCCTGTCGGCTTCAGGTGCCATCGACTCCGCTGGGAAACCAGCCGTTCCAGCCGCTGCGAGGACTCTCCCGACGGCCAGTAACATTGGGCCTCCATAGTGTGGTGGCCTCGATGGGCCTGACTCTGGGGAGAACTGGGTTGGGGACTGGACATTGTGCCTTCCCCCACAGTGGTGGTCATTGTGGGGGGATGATTTTGTGTGCTGTGCCTGTTGGTCCGTGTACAAGATGGCGGTCGGAGGGGAGAGTGGACGCTGGCGCGAATTGGTCACCGCTGCTCTCTCCTCAAATTGTGTTTCTTATTTTCTTTTGGTGCTCTTGAAATTGAATTCTGTCCTTGATTTGTGTACTGTGGTGTTTTTATATTTAATTTATTCCGATTATGTGTTTTGTATTTTTTTGTGATTCTATGCATTGTATGGTGTCCTTGGGTTTTAGAAAGGCGCCAGTAAATAAAATGATTATTATTATTATTATTATTATTCGGCCCTTCGAGCCTGCACCGCCATTCAATATGACCATGGCTGATCATCCAACTCAGTATCGCATACCTGCCTTCTCTCCATACCCCCTGATCCCTTTAGCCACAAGGGCCACATCTAACTCCCTCTTAAATATAGCCAATGAGCTGGCCTCAACTACCCTCTGTGGCAGAGAGTTCCAGAGATTCACCACTCTCTGTGTGAACAATTTTTTTCTCATCAAGGTCTTAAAGGATTTCCCCCTAATCCTTAAGCTGTGACCCCTTGTCCTCGACTTCCCCAACATCGGGAACAATTTTCCTGCATCTAGCCTGTCCAACCCCATAAGAATTTTGTACATTTCTATAAGATCCCCTCTCAATCTCCTAAATTCTAGCGAGTATAAGCCAAGTCTATCCAGTCTTTCTTCATATGAAAGTCCTGACATCCCAGGAATCAGTCCGGTGAACCTTCTCTGCACTCCCTCTATGGCTATAATGTCCTTCCTCAGATTTGGAGACCAAAACTGTACGCAATACTCCAGGTGTGGTCTCACCAAGACCCTGTACAACTGCAGTAGAACCTCCCTGCTCCTATACTCAAATCCTTTCGCTATGAAAGCTAACATACCATTCGCTTTCTTCACTGCCTGCTGCACCTGCATGCCTACTTTCAATGACTGGTGTAACATGACACCCAGGTCTCGCTGCATCTCCCCTTTTCCTAATCGGCCACCATTTAGATAATAGTCTGCTTTCCTGTTTTTGCCACCAAAGTGGATAACCTCACATTTATCCACATTATACTGCATCTGCCAAACATTTGCCCACTCACCCAGCCTATCCAAGTCACCTTGCAGTCTCCTAGCATCCTCCTCACAGCTAACACTGCCCCCCAGCTTAGTGTCATCCGCAAACTTGGAGATGTTGCCTTCAATTCCCTCATCCAGTTCATTAATATAAATTGTAAATAGCTGGGGTCCCAGCACTGAGCCTTGCGGTACCCCACTAGTCACTGCCTGCCATTGTGAAAAGGACCCATTTACTAGTACTCTTTGCTTCCTGTTTGCCAGCCAGTTCTCTATCCACATCAATACTGAACGCCCAATACCGTTTGCTTTAAGTTTGTCTACTAATCTCTTATGTGGGACCTTGTCGAAAGCCTTCTTAAAGTCCAGATACAACACATCCACTGGTTCTCCCCTATCCACTCTACTAGTTACATCCTCGAAAAATTCTATAAGGTTCGTCAGACATGACTTACCTTTTGTAAATCCATGCTGACTTTGTCCAATGATTTCACCACTTTCCAAATGTGCTGCTATCCCATCTTTAATAACTGACTCTAGCAGTTTCCCCACGACCGATGTTAGACTAACTGGTCTGTAATTCCCCATTTTCTCTCTCCCTCCCTTCTTAAAAAGTGGGGTTACGTTTGCTACCCTCCAATCCGCAGGAACTACACCAGAATCTAAAGAATTTTGAAAAATTATCACTAATGCAACCACTATTTCTGGAGCTACTTCCTTAAGTACTCTGGGATGCAGCCTATCTGGCCCTGGTGGTTTATCGGCCTTTAATCCATTCAATTTACCCAACACCACTTCCCGACTAACCTGGATTTCACTCCATTCCTCTATCTCCTTCGACCCGCGGTCCCCTGCTATTTCCGGCAGATTATTTATGTCTTCCTTAGTGAAGACGGAACCAAAGTAGTTATTCAATTGGTCCGCCATATCCTTCTTCCCCATGATCAATTCACCTGTTTCTGACTGCAAGGGACCTACATTCGTTTTAACTAATCTCTTTCTCTTCACATATCTATAAATCTTTTGCAGTCAGTTTTTATGTTCCCTGCCAGTTTTATTTCATAATCTATTTTCCCTTTCCTAATTAAGCCCTTTGTCCTCCTCTGCTGGTCTCTGAATTTCTCCCAGTCCTCTGGTATGCTGCTTTTTCTGGCTAATTTGTACGCATTATCTTTTGCTTTGCAACCATCCCTGATTTCCCTTGTTATCCACGGATGCACTACCTTCCCTGATTTATTCTTTTGCCAAACTGGGATGAACAATTTTTGTAGTTCATCCATGCAGTCTTTAAATGCCTTCCATTGCGTATCCACCGTCAACCCTTTTAGAACTAATTGCCAGTCAATCTTGGCCAATTCACGTCTCATACCCTCAAAGTTACCTTTCTTTAAGTTCAGAACCGTTGTTTCTGAATTAACAATGTCACTCTCCATCCTAATGAAGAACTCAACCATATTATGGTCACTCTTGCCCAAGGGGGCACGCACAACAAGACTGCTAACTAACCCTTCCTCATTACTCAATACCCAGTCTAGAATAGCCTGCTCTCTCGTTGGTTCCTCTACATGTTGGTTTAGATAACTATCCCGCATACATTCCAAGAAATCCTCTTCCTCAGCACCCCTGCCAATTTGATTCACCCAATCTATATGTAGATTGAAGTCACCCATTATAACTGTTTTGCCTTTGTTGCACGCATTACTAATTTCCTGTTTGATGCCATCCCCAACTTCACTACTACTGCTAGGTGGCCTGTACACAACACCCACCAGCATTTTCTGCCCCTTAGTGCTTCGCAGCTCTACCCATACCGATTCCACATCCTCCAAGCTAATGTCCTTCCTTTCCATTGCGTTAATCTCCTCTCTAACCAGCAACGCTACTCCACCACCTCTTCCTTTCTCTCTATCCCTCCTGAATATTGAATATCCCTGGATGTTCAGCTCCCAGCCTTGGTCACCCTGGAGCCATGTCTCCGTGATCCCGACTATATCATAATCATTAATAGCTATCTGCACGTTCAACTCATCCACCTTATTACGAATGCTCCTTGCATTGAGACACAAAGCCTTCAGGCTTGTTTTTACAACGCTCTTACCCCTTATACAATTATGTTAAAAAGTGGCCCTTTTTGATTTTTGCCCTGGATTTGTCTGCCTGCCACTTTTACTTTTCACCTTGCTACCTATTGCTTCCGCCCGCATTTTACACCACTCTGTTTCTCTGCTCACCCATTTAAGAACCCCACCACCTCTTATTCTCTGTTTATTATTGTTTTCTTCTTTCCCCCCTACATGTTGGGTCTGAGTACTTTCGTTCTCTGCCTCCTGCCTCACACACTGTCTAATAGCTTTCTCTATTTGAGTCCCACCCCTCAACCATTCTAGTTTAAAGTCTCCCCAGTAGCTTTTGCAGATCTCCCCGCCAGGATATCGGTCCCCCTCAGGTTCAAGTGCAACCCATCCTTTTTGTACAGGTCGCACCTTCCACAAAAGAGGTCCCAATGATCCAGAAATTTGAATCCCTGCCCTCTGCACAAGTCCTTCAGCCACGTATTTATCCTCCACCTTGCTCCATTCCAACTCTCACTGTCGCGTGGTACAGGCAGTAATCCCGAGATTGTTACCTTTGCTGTCCTACTCTTTAACTCCCCTCCTAACTCCCTAAATTCTCCTTTCAGGACCTCTTCTCTTTTTTTACCTATGTCATTGGTACCTATATGTACCACGACCTCGGGCTCCTGTCCCTCCCCTTTCAGGATATATCAGACACATTGAGACACATCACAGACCCTGGCACCAGGGAGGCAAACTACCATCCCGGTCTCCCGACTGCGTCCACAGAATCGCCTGTCTGACCCCCTAACTATAGAGTCCCCTATTAGTATCGCCATCCTCTTCTTTTCCTTACACTTCTGAACAACAGGACCGGTCTCTGTACCGGAGGCCCGGCCGCTGTCGCTAACCCCAGGTAGACTGTCCCACCCAACAGTGCTCAAACAGGAGTACTTATTGTCAAGGTGCACAGCCACCGGGGTACTCTCTAGCCCCTGCCTGTGCCCCTTGCCTCTCCCAACCGTGATCCACTTGCTTGCCTCCTGTGGTCTTGGAGTGACCACCTCCCTGTAATTCATCTCAATGACTTCCTCGCTCTCCCTGACCAGACGGAGGTCATCGAGCTGCTGCTCCAGGTTCCTAATACGGTCCCTTAGGAGCCCCATCTCGATACACCTGGCACAGATGTGGATGTCTGGAGGGCTATCAGACTCCATGCCTTCCCACATCTGACATCCAGAACAGTAAACTGCCCTGGCACTCATACTCCCCTTACCCTGGATACAATACATCTGACATCCAGAACAGTAAACTGCCCTGGCCCTCATACTCCCCTTACCCTGGATACAATACATCTGACATCCAGAACAGTAAACTGCCCTGGCCCTATACTCCCCTTACCCTGGATACAATACATCTGACATCCAGAACAGTAAACTGCCCTGGCCCTCATACTCCCCTTACCCTGGATACAATACATCTGACATCCAGAACAGTAAACTGCCCTGGCCCTCATACTCCCCTTACCCTGGATACAATACATCTGACATCCAGAACAGCAAACTGCCCTGGCCCTCATACTCCCCTTACCCTGGATACAATACATCTGACATCCAGAACAGTAAACTGCCCTGGCCCTATACTCCCCTTACCCTGGATACAATACATCTGACATCCAGAACAGTAAACTGCCCTGGCCCTCATACTCCCCTTACCCTTGATACAATACATCTGACATCCAGAACAGTAAACTGCCCTGGCCGTCATACTCCCCTTACCCTGGATACAATACATCTGACATCCAGAACAGTAAACTGCCCTGGCCCTCATACTCCCCTTACCCTGGATACAATACATCTGACATCCAGAACAGTAAACTGCCCTGGCCCTCATACTCCCCTTACCCTGGATACAATACATCTGACATCCAGAACAGTAAACTGCCCTGGCCGTCATACTCCCCTTACCCTGGATACAATACATCTGACATCCAGAACAGTAAACTGCCCTGGCCCTCATACTCCCCTTACCCTGGATACAATACACCTGACATACAGAACAGTAAACTGCCCTGTCCCTCACACTCCCCCCTTACCCTGGATAGAATACAAAACAAACTGCTACAATACAGTACAATCAGCTGGGATCTGACTCCCAATCAGCTGCTCCCTCTTGTCTGCTTCCACCAATCAGCGGCTTCCTCAAGCCCACTTGTTTTTGAAGTGGAACTTGGAACGTTACAGATTTGGGTTCCTCCTCCCTCTGCGACCGACCGCTCCAACGGCTCTCGGGCCTCTGTAAGGAACAAGCAAGCCCCGCGCTCCACTTTATCCCCTACCGCTCGTGTGTAGCTCCTCCCTCTGCGACCGACCGCTCCAACGGCTCTCGGGCCTCTGTAAGGAACAAGCAAGCCCCGCACTCCAATTTATCCCCTACCGCTCGAGTGTAGCTCCTCCCTCTGCGACCGCTCCAACGGCTCTCGGGCCTCTGTAAGGAACAAGCAAGCCCCGCGCTCCACTTTATCCCCTTCCGCTCGGGTGTAGCTCCTCCCTCTGCGACCGCTCCAACGGCTCTCGGGCTGTATTGAGTTTGTACATTCTCCCTGTGACCACGTGGGCTTTCTCCAGGTGCTCTGGATTCCTCCCACACTCCGGCGCACACCGGTTTGTAGGTTAATTGGCTTCGGTAAAATTGTAAAATTGTCCTGAGTGTAAACGACATTGTTGGTGTGAGGGGTGATTGCTTGTGGGCGCACTCAGTGAGCTGAAGGGCCAGTTTCCACGCTGTAACCCTAAGTTCATAAGTTTATAAGTTATAGAAGCGGAATTACACTATTCGGCCCATCAAATCTTCTCCGCCATTCAATCATGGCTGATCAATCTTTCCCTCCTAACCCCATTTTCCTCCCTTCTCCCCATAGCCCCTGACAGTCAAGGGACAGAAATTGATGTGTAGATATAGTTAATTGCATCATTATCATAACCTATTTACTTCCCACTCCTGGGAAAATAGATCAGCAATCGTATTGAATCAAAATGAAATTAAGGCAAACATACTAGAACTCTAGGTGTAAGGGACTTGGTTCCCTGTATATAGTATCCCATTACATTTTCCTTTAAAGACTAGCTATGCCTTTTAGACCAATGCAATCCTCTGACCTCTGTAACAATGCATTGAGATTGCCATTCAAATTTACTCCAAATTTTAACTGGCCTGATGGTTTATCAGTTTTGTCAGAGCGTAAACTTAAGGGCCTGTCCCACGTATGCGATTTTATTCTGCGACTTGCCGGCACTTGTCATAGTCGCAGTTGGTTGCCGAAAATGTTCAACATGATGAAAATCCAGCGGCGACTAGACATGTCACGGGGTGACGCCTGTATGGTCGTGAGCAGTCGCCCAAAGAGTCGTACGTTTTTCGGGTTGCCGCTGGATTTTCAGCATGTTAAAAATTTTCGGCAACCTGCTGCGACTCTGACGGGTGTCGGCAAGTCGCCGAAAAAATTGCGTACGTGGGACAGGCCCTTAAGTCTTTATTTACATGCTGACAATGAAGTGATGAATAAGTTGAACAGAGTATGGCCAGAAAAAATATAGTTAATATTTTCATGCAATAAGTATTTGTTTATTGTAGCAAAAATATTAACTACATAATCTAATAATCATGATCAAGGTATTGTGGTCAGAAGAAAACAAAAGAATCAGAAAAAAGAGAAACAGAAAGAAGTAATCTTTCTTTACATTAAAGGCTGCGGCAGAAGATTTTGTTTTAAGCAGCAGAATGTTGGCAAGGCCAAGTCACGTTTCCCCAACGAACATAAAATAAACACACCATGCTAGCTGGAATGCAGATGATGGAAATGGGAACCTTGGTGTCAATATCTTTAGTTACATTAGACAGCTCGGCCAAAAGTCAAGCCCCAGGAGTGGTTGCAGCAAAACCAGTTGTCTGAACATGACACATCACTTGACGGAGGCCGGAGATGAAGAAGGATCACTGCCACATTGTCCAATCTGTGAGGTGCAACATAGGATACTTAGAAGAAACAAGGAACTGCAGATGCTGGTTTACAAAAAAAAGACACAGTGTTGGAGTAACTCAGCAGGTCAGGTCGTATCCCAGGAGAACATGGATAGGTGATGTTTTGGGTTGGGACTCTTCTTCAAGTTGTTTGTCTGCCCTTGATTCATGAATAATTTTCATTGAAGTACTTTTTTTACTTGTGAAGTAATCAAGCTAGAAATGGGCAGAAAGTGCTTGCTCATCTTTTAAAATATGATACTTAAGTTGCAATGCGGGATGAAGGATACACAGATCACCATGAGGTCTAGGGCTCTTAGTGACCTGGTTGCAGTTGTATAGGGCTCTGGTAAGACCACATCTGGAGTATTCTGTGCAGTTTTGGTCTCCTCATTTGAGGAAGGACATCCTTGTGATTGAGGCAGTGCAGCGTAGGTTCACGAGATTGATCCCAGGGATGGCGGGACTGTCATATGAGGAAAGATTGAAAGAACTAGGCTTGTATTCACTGGAGTTTAGAAGGATGAAGGGATATCTTATAGAAACATATAAAATTATAAAAGGACTGGACAAGCTAGATGCAGGAAAAATGTTCCCAATGTTGGGCGAGTCCAGAACCAGGGGCCTCGGTCTTAGAATAAAGGGGAAGCCATTTAATACTGAGGTGAGAAAAAACGTTTTCACCCAGAGAGTTGTGAAATTTGTGCAAAATTCCTTGCCACAGAGGGCAGTGGAGGCCAAGTCACTGGATGGATTTAAGAGAGAGTTAGATAGAGCTCTAGGGGCTAGTGGAATCAAGGGGTATGGGGAGAAGGCAGGCATGGGTTATTGATTGGGGACGATCAGCCACAATCACAATTAATGGCGGTGCTGGCTCGAAGGGCTGAATGGCCTCCTCCTGCACCTATTTTCTATGTTTCTATGTTTCTATGTCTTTTGAGGCAAATTCTTTATAATGCCCTTGGCCTATCACCTCTATTAGTTTAGTTTAGTTTAGAGATTCAACACAGAAACAAGCCCTTTGGCCCACCAAGTCCGCACCGACCAGTGATTCCCACACACTAACACCATCCTACACACACTAGGGACAATTATACATTTACACATTTTTTACCAAACCAATTAACCTACACACCTGCATGTCTTTGGAGTGTGGGGGGAAACAGAAGATCTCGAAGAAAACCCACGCAGGTCACGGTACTAACTCCGTACAGACAAGCACCCATAGTCAGGATTGAACCTGGGTCTCTGGCGCTGTAAGGCAGTAGCTCTTACTGCTACGCTACCGTGCTTTCCCATAGTTCAAGGATAAAGATCAAGAAGAAGACTATTGTTACCCACAGGCAATGCTTAGAAATCATTCTTTACTTACTTATAGACCAATCCTTCAAAAGGGACTTGCCTAATATAATTACACTGTGATAATTGTCGTGACTACTCTGTCTTCTTCTTCTTCTTGCGTATGGCGTGCACAGCCTAAAGTTGTAGGTCAACTTGTTCTATTTGATCTATTTGTTTGTGCAGAACGGGTTGATTGCATTAGTCGAAACAGGGTGGACCACGTGAAGTTTGCAATCTGCCACCCTGGCTACTCTGTGAATCAATGAGACACTATTCCTTTATCCTTTAGGTAACTTAGAAGATACAATACAAAACACTTCAGCAGAGGGCGGCACGGTGGTGCAGCGGTAGAGTTGCTGCCTTACAGCGAATGCAGCGCCAGAGATCGGATTCGATCCTGACTACCGGTGCTGTCTGTACAGAGTTTGTACGTTCTCCCCGTGATCTGTGTAGGATTTTTCCGAGATCTTCATTTTCTTCCACACTCCAAAGACGTACAGGTATGTGGGTTAATTGGCTTGGTAAATGTATAAATTGTCCCTAGTGGGTGTAGAATAGTGTTAATGTTCGAGGATCGCTGGTCGGCACGGACCCAGTGGGCCAAAGGGCCTGTTTCCACGCTGTATCTCCAAACTAAAAAAATGAATGGGCCTTTTATGGATCACAATGCCAATCTAACCTAATCGCATCGTCTGCTTCCTTCTATTGCCTGCCTGTTAATATGTCTATCGAATTTCCTCTTAAATATAACTGTATTGGCATCTATCACCTTCCTGGCAGCTCATCCCAGGCACATGCTATCATTGCTTCACACCTTCTTTAAACTTTCCTCCTCTCGCCTTAAACATATACTCTTGAATACTTCATGTTTCCACACCAAGAGAATGACTCTTTCTATCTACCTCATCTATGCCTCTCAGAATGTTATATACTTCTGCAACGTTACTCCTCAGACTCCCGAGAAAAAAATCCATGTTGGTCGAACCATCGCTTATTGATAATACACTCCAATCTAGGCAATATCCTGGTAAACCTGCTTCCTTTCCAACGTCTCCATATCCTTCCTACATTATGGCGGCAATAACTGCAACACAATATTCCAAATGTGGCCTAACCTAAGTCTTATACAGTTGCCTCGTGACTTCCCAATTATTATACTCAATATCCTGAATGAAAAAGCAAGCAAATGGCATGCCTTCTTTTTGTGTAGGAAGGAACTGCAGGTGCTGGTTTAAACCGAAGATAAACACAAAATGCTGGAGTAACTCAGCGGGACAGGCAGCATCTCTGGAGAGAAGGAATGGGTGACGTTTCGGGTCAAGATCTTTCTTGAAGATAAAGTTGAGAATATTTTAATCTGATAACTGTTTGGTTGTAAACTGCCGTTAGCAGTCTTGTATTTGTGTATAATTGAATGAAAGCATTTTGGATTATGTATGAAAAAAGGGCAGGATCAGACCCTGTCCCCTGGAGTGGAGTTAACTGCTGTGCTGAACAATGCTAACTGCTGTGCCACCCATAATCAACAAGTTGTTTGCTTATTTTCAAACTTTTCAAGGTCATCAGTTATTTGTTTTGTTGTTCAGAAGGATTGATTGCCAATGTAATGGTAGAAGTGGAGGAAAACGTCTGTGGATATGAAGTGTTACTGATAATTTACAGTGCAATGAAACACAAAGTGCTAGACGGGCTGTTTGCATCTGTGGAGTGAAAGGTAACATTTCAGGTCAGACCATTGTTCAGATTGATGGTAATGGGGGGAGAAAGCTGGAAAGAGAGGTGAGGGCCGGTCAAAGCCCAGCAAATGAAAGGTGGATTTATGTGAGGAGTGGGGTTTTATTGGAAGATTGGTGGACAAAAGCTCGAGATGAAAAGGAGACAGAAGCTGTCAGATAAGGAGAGAAGAGAAATTAAATGTAAAACAAGAGGGAGGAATATAGATGGAATGGGGTGGGGGGAGGGGGAAAGAAGGGTCCAGTTAATGGGAGAACTGGGTGTACACTGGAGTGATAATTTACAAAGCTGACTGAGATAGGCTGATGACAAAGAAATGAAGACAATAGACAATAGACAATAGGTGCAGGAGTAGGCCATTCGGCCCTTCGAGCCAGCACCACCATTCAATGTGATCATGGCTGATCATCCCCAATCAGTGCCCCGTTCCTGCCTTCTCCCCATATCCCCTGACTCCGCTATTTTTAAGAGCCCTATCTAGCTCTCTTTGCTGTTATCAGTGGAGATCAGTGGAGAAATGAAAGGGGAGCAAGGAAGAAATGTAGCACTGCCCAAAGGCTGGTGTACTAGAGATAATTTAATGGCAAAACTAACGTAATGTGAGGCATAAAGGAGGTAGATGTACATTTTTATCCAGTCACGATATGTTTCACATGAATGAAGGTCATCACAGCAAAGAGATTGATTAATGACCCCAAAGAGTTTGGAAGCTTTACTATAGTTGCAAAGCTTCTTGATAAGTTTGTGCCTTATTTGTTAGGATTATAGTGTTACAGTTCCAAAGAAAGTGCAGATAAAAACACTGCAACGGCCGCAATGAGGTAGGCTGGGAGATCAGGCTACACAGTTAATTCAGTAGATTGATACCAGTAGGGATGTAGCTGTTTATGAATCTGGTGGCATGTGCTTTCAAGCGTGTGTACCTTCTGGCTGATGGGAGAGGGGAGAAGAGTGAATGGCCATGGTATAAGTCGTCCTTGAAGTTGTTGGTTGTTTTTCCGAGGCACTGTGAAGTGTGGATGGAGTCGATTGAGACATTTTGTGTGATGGGTTGAGCTGCAATTTCTTGCAGTCTTCTGCAGAGTTGTTGTGAGAGCAAGCTGTGATGCATCCTGATAGAATGCTTTCTGCAGTGCATTTGTAGAAGTTGATAAGAGTTGTTGGAGACATGCTGAACTTCCCTCATCTTCTGAAGAAGTAGAGGCATTGTTATGGTTTCTTGGCCATGGCTTTGATATGATTTGTCCAGGACAAATTATTGGTGATATTTAGGAGCTTGAAGCTCTAGACTATCTCTGCTTCTATACCATTGTTAGTAACTGGGGCATGTACATCACCTCATTTCCTAAAATCAATAACTAGCGTGCGGGTATAAGGAATATAGTAAGGCAAAGAGGTGCTATCTTGGGGAAACAGGTGTTGGGAATTATCGGGAAGGATATTTTGTTGCCTATTCTGATAGTGGTCTGTGGGTCAGGAAGTCGAGGATCCAGTTGCAGATTTGGTATATTGGTGGACAAAGGCTGGAGATGAAAAGGAGACAAAACAGTGTCAGACACGGAGAGAAGAGAAATTAAATGTAAAGCTGACTTGTTAGTCCTAGAAGACATACCAGAAGAAGGTCTCGACCTGAAATGTCACCCATTCCTTCTCTCCAGAGATGCTGCCTGTCCGCTGAGTTACTCCAGCATTTTGTGTCTGTCCTTAGTCCATGAGATTGGACTAAGGATAGGGTCGAGGCTGGTAGAATACTTGTACTCTCACATCATGTTCCCAATGTTAAGAAGGGTTCAGGAGCGGCTTAATTATGTCTGTCAGTCGTTTCTGACATCTTCTTCCCAGGCAGCGTGAGTCTAAAACAGAGATTGTGTAAATTACTCAATTAATCAGGTTAGATCACTTGAGAGAGGAAGGAGAGTGAGGATTTCAGGTCAATAAACTTTCATCCTCCCCGTAGAAATCTGTGAATATTCAGCAGTCAAATGTGAGAGGTGATGGGATCTATACTGAACGCCTGTGTGAGAATAAGATACATTTTGCATACGCAATGGTATAAACATTGAATTCTCGAATTGTGGGTAACTGACTAACAAACACCCGGGCAGCATAGTGGCACAACGGTAGAGTTGCTGCCTTACTGCGAATGCAGCGCTGGAGACCCGGGTTCGATCCCGACTACAGGTGCTGTCTGCATAGAGTTTGTACGTTCTCCCCGTGACCTGCGTGGATTTTCTCCGAGATCTTTTGTTTGTAGGTTAATTGGCTTGGTAAGTGTAAAAATTGTCCCTAGTGTGTGTAGGATAATGTTAATGTGCGGGGATCGCTGGTCGGCGCGGACCTGGTGGGTCGAAGAGACAGTTTCCGTGCTGTATCTCCAAACTAAACTAAACTAAACCACCACCCACTCCATCCTTTTGTCCCTCCTATCTTCCCTATACCCTATCTGGATGCACACCCATTTCTCGCACTATCCTTCCCCGCTTTTCCCTTACCCTGTCTTCACATTTCAAGCTTCTTCTCTTTTCATCACTAGCCTTTGTCCACCAACCAATCAACCCCCCTCCGTCCCATGTGTCTCCACCTATCACTTGCCAGGCTTTGTCCTGCCCCCTCCTCTCTTCCAATGTTCTCATCCCTACTACAATCAGTCTGGTAGGATCACAACCTGAACGATCACCAGAGATGCTGCCTGACCTGCTGAGATACTCCAGCACTCTGTGGCTTTTTTGTAAACCAACATCTGCAGTTCCTTGTATCTCCATTCCTTTGCAAACAGCTGGTGTCAAGACACAGGGCCAGAACTATAGAGGATAATGTGCAGTAGGTTTGTTGCAGATTTTCTGACACACTGCAGGGTGTGTGGAAAGAGAAGTGATGTTTCATCTAACACACTGCTTTGTACTATAGCTGCACATTGTTGTTAGTTTAAGCCCAGACTTTAAATAATAGGCAAATTATGGCTGTTATTGTTCCTGCTTTGTTCTCATTAGATACAGGGATCTTGGGTTGACAGCTTTACAGTGGCAAAATACTGAATGAACTCCAAGCAAACCTCTAAGCATATTGAACAATGCTTCAAAAGATTTCAGTGCCCAGTTTCACTCATTCCAGATTTCACTTCATATGCAATGTGGAAAAATGGCATGGAAACAAAATATTCCACTATGTATTCATGCAGTGATTCTATATATTCTGTTAGTTAATTTTCTGTTATTATAGCAGATGGTGTGTGGAACAGCTGCTGAATGTTGTTTAAATTACAACAGTAGGTACTTAAAAAAATGACTGATGACTCTTGGCAACATTGTAAAGTTAAAAAAGGTAAAAGCCATTGGTTTTGTTGCAGGGTGTCTAATCTCCATTGTTGGACTGATATTATCCCTTCTAAGGTCTGCAACTATTTATACCAGCGCTGCATGGGGAAAATGTATCTGCATTCACTATGCTGACAGATGCCCAAAGTGTCAGCGTTTTGAGAGGTGACTTGCTGTCATCTGGCATTTGATCCCATGCAACCCCTCACCAGAAGCTTTGTAATTTCTGTGACCCAGTCAAACAAAGCCAAGGCTCTTCCACCTTCGAGACTAGAGTCTCCTCACAAAGGCGTACCAGGCTGAATTTTAAGTGGAGTGAGTGGGTTTGGGAATATGTTCGGGCAGAATAACTGCAGGAAATGTGACAGCAAATCTGTGAAGCTAACTCCAATGTATCAACTTTTGAAGAAGGGTCTCGACCCAAACCGTTAGCCATTCCTTCTCTCCAGAAATGCTGCCTGGCCTGCTGAGTTACTCCAGCTTTTTGTGTCCCCATTTAACTTATTAGGCTCTGTGTTAGCAAACACCCTCAGGAAGACAGGCAGCCAGTCTGTCAATAGCTGATTTAAAGTGATGTTAATGAAGGTTTGTATGTATGCATGCTTTTCCCTAGCTGCCCAGTACTCACCAGTAACAGCAAGAAGACAGCAGTACTGGAGGAAATGATAGGCGAATCTCTCAACAAGTTGCATCACACTCCCTCTGAAGATGCGTTCTGAAGATGGAGGAGGGCTGCTGTCATTTCTTTGTTTAAGAAGGAACTGCAGATGCTAGAAAATGGAAGGTACACAAAAAAGCTGGAGAAACTCAGCGGATGCAGCAGCATCTATGGAGCGAAGGAAATAGGCAACGTTTTGGGCCAAAACCCTTCTGCAGACTGATGGGGGGTGGGGGGGGCGGATAGAAGAAAGGAAAAAGGAGGAGGAGGAGCCCGAGGGCTGAGGGAGAGCTAGGAAGGGGAGGAGACAGCAAGGGCTAACAGAATTGGGAGAATTCAATGTTCATGCCCCCAGGATGCAGACTCCCCAAGCGGAATATGAGGTGCTGTTCCTCCAATTTTCGGTGTTGCTCGCTCTGGCCATGGAGGAGACCCAGGACAGAGAGGTCGGATACGGAATGGGAGGGGGAGTTGAAGTGCTGAGCCAATGGGAGGTCAGATTGGTTAATGCGGAGGTGTTCGGCGAAATGATCGCCAAGCCTCCGCTTGGTCTCACCGATGTAGATCAGCTGACATCTAGAGCAGCGGATGCAATATATGAGATTAGAGGAGATGCAGGTGAACCTCTGTTGCACCTGGAACGACTGCTTGGGTCCTTGAATGGAGTCGAGGGGGGACGTAAAGTGACAAGTGTAGCATCTCTTGCGGTTGCAAGGGAAAGTGCCTGGGGAGGGGGTGGTACGGGAGGGAAGGGAAGAATTGACAAGGGAGTTACGGAGGGAGCGGTTTTGCTGAAGGCAGACATAGGGGAGATGGGAAGATGTGGCGAGTGGTGGGGTCACGTTGGAGGTGGCGAAACTGACGGAGGACTACTTGTTGCATGTGACGGCTAGTGGGGTGAAAGGTGAGGACTAGGGGGACTCTGCCCTTGTTGTGAGTGGGGGAATGGGGAGAGAGAGCAGTGTTACGGGGTATGGAAGAGACCCTGGTGCAAGCCTCATCTATGGTAGGGGAGGGGAACCCCGTTCCCTGAAGAATGAGGACATTTCAGATGCCCTGGTGTGGAACGCCTCATCCTGGGCGCAGATGAGGCGTAGATGGCGGAATTGGGAGTAGGGGATAGAGTCCTTTGGGAGTCAGTGGGTTTATAGTGGTTTATAGACAGCCCTTGCTGTCGCCTCCCCTTCCTAGCTCTCCCTCAGCCCTCGGGCTCCTCCTCCTCCTTTTTCCTTTCTTCTCCCCGCCCCTCCCCCCCCCCCCACCCCGCATCAGTCTGAAGAAGGGTTTTGGCCAGAAACGTTGCCTATTTCCTTCGCTCCATAGATGCTGCTGCACCCGCTGAGTTTTCTCCAGCTTTTTTGTGCACCTGCTGTCATTTCTTTATCTGTCCCTGTACACCCTGCAGCATCAGGCTTTGTCCTGCCCCTCCTCTCTTCCAGATTCTCCCCCCCCACAATCAATCTGAAGAAGGATCCTGACCCGATACGTCACCTATCCATGTTCTCCAGAGATGGTGGCTAACCCATTGAGTTAGAGGCCATGGAGGCCAATTCTCTGGATGCTTTCAAGAGCGTTAGATATAACTCTTTAGCTCTTAAAGATTCTGGAGTTAATGGATATGGGGAAAAGGCAGGAACGGGGTACTGATTGGGGATGGTCAGCCATGATCACAGTGAATGGCGGTGCTGGCTCAAAGGGCCGAATGGCCTACTCCTGCACTCCTGCACCTATTGTCTATTCTCTATTGGGTTACTCCAGCACTTTGTGCCCTTTATTGTAAACCATCATCTGCAGTTCCTTATTTCTCCATTCTCCTTGGTTTTGCTGCTGTGTTCCTGCTTTCACTGGCAGGTTTTGGGAAGCAAGGGAAATGACATGTGATATTCTTCCATCACCTGTGGGCAGCACAGTGGCACAGTTGTTAGAGCAGCTGTCTCATGGTGCCTGCGACACAGGTTCAATCCGGACCTCAGGGTGCTGTCTGTGGGGTTACATGGTATCGCTGTGACTGCCTGGGGTTCCTCTGGGTGCTCCGGTTTCCTCCCACGTCCCAAAGACATGCAGGTTTGTAAGTCACTTGGCTTCTGAGAATTGCCCCTAGTCTGTAGGGTGTAGAAGAGAAAGTGGGATAACATAGAACTAGTGTGACACAAAATGCTGGAGTAACTCAGTGGGACAGGCAGCATCCCTGGAGAGAAGGAATGGGTAACGTTTTGGGATGAGACTCTTCTTCAGACTGGTTAGGAATATGGGAAACAAGAGAAAAAGACAATGATGTAAAGAGATAAAGAACAATAAATGAAAGATATGCTAAAAAGTAATGATGATAAAGGAAACAGGCCAATATAAGCTGTTTGTCGGGTGAAAATGAAATGCCAGTGCGATTTGGATGGGGGAGGGATAAAGAGAGAGGGAATGCCAGGAGTTAGAGAAATCAATATTCATACCACTGGGCTGTCAGCTGCCCAAGCGAAATATGAGATGCTGTTCCTCCAATTTGCATTGAGCTTCACTCTGACAACGGAGGAGCCAAGGACAGAAAGGTCTGTGTAGGAATGGGAAGGAGAATTCAAGTTTTTAGCAACCGGGAGATCAGGTTGAGGTGGGCTGAGCGAAGGTGTTCCACGAAACGATCGCCCAGTCTGTGTTTGGTCTTGCCAATGTATAAGAGTCCACATCTTGAACAACGGACACAGTAGATGAGGTTGGAGGAGGTGCAAGTGAACCTCTGTCTAACCTGAAAGGACTGTTGGGGTCCCTGGACAGAGTCGAGGGAGGAGGTATAGCGATAGGTGTTGCATCTTCTGTGGTTGCAGGGGAAGGTACCTGGGGAGGGGATGGTTTGGGTGGGAATTTTGTGTCTATCTTCGGTTTAAACCAGCATCTGCAGTTCCTTCTTACATAGAAGTAGTGTGAATGGGTTATTGATAGTCGGCGTGGACTCGATGTGCTGAAGGGCCTGTTTCCATGCTGTGCTTTTTAATCATTGAATCAAACAATCAGTCTGTCAGATTTCTTCTTCTTGCAAATGAAACATAAACCAAAGGAATAGTTAGATCTCAAGCCGTGTGTTGAGCAGCCAGGTTGTTGTCTCTGCGTCAATGTCTGCAAGGCCCTGAGCTCTATTGGTAGAGCGGGCACCCAGAGATGACATGGCTGTCTGTCTGTTGTTCTGTCAGAAAATGGAGACAACACTTAGGTGGTCTGGTGGTATCTGTGACAAGAGAATCCATGTCAATGTTTCAGGTCTGAAACCTTTCATTGGAACATGGAGTGAGAGAGATCATTTTAAATTGCAGAAAATGTGGCAGAAGGAATGAGCAGGACAATAGTGAGGAAACACGGAACTCGTTAGGGAATACGTTGGTGGAGCATAACTCCAGAAAAAGTGACAGCAAGGAAACAAGGAACTGCGGATGCTGATTTACAAAAATGAGCACAAAGTGCTGGGGCAACTCAATGGGTCAAGCAGCATCTCTGGACAACATGGATAGGTCAGTCTGAAGAATGGTCCCATCCCGAAACGTCACCAATCCATGTTCTCCAGAGATACTCCTGACCCGTTGAATTACTCGAGCACTTTGTGTCCTTATCTGCAATAGTGAGACCAGGTTAAATTGATGAATGGGGCTGTCAGAGGGTGATTATGTATTGAATGGATGGATGAAAACTTTGACCTGAGGGAGTCTGAGACATGATATTACTTCAAAGTGAGACTGAGCATCAGTGCTGGGAGGACATATCATGATACGCACACAGAGATCTGGATATTATTTGAAAGGGTTTTTGTGGGTTGGGAGAATAGTATTCAGGCGTTGGAGAACATATACAAAAGGAAGTAGGCTAATGCGGGGGCATAATGAATTCCAGGTGCTGGAATCTTACAGGACAAAGACTCCACAACTTGTCACTACATGGCCATACGTTTATCCATGGTAAATGTTAATCAATGCAAATATGGATTAACAATAGACAATAGACAATAGACAATAGGTGCAGGAGTAGGCCATTCGGCCCTTCGAGCCAGCACCACGATTCAATGTAATCATGGCTGATCATCCCCAATCAGTACCCCGTTCCTGCCTTCTCCCCATATCCCCTGACTCCATGATCTTTAAGAGCCCTATCTAGCTCTCTCTTGAAAATATCCAGAGAACCAGCCTCCACCGCCCTCTGAGGCAGAGAATTCCACAGACTCACAACTCTGTGTGTTAAAAATTGTTTCCTCATCTCCTTTCTAAATGTCTTACCCTTTATTCTTAAGGGCCTGTCCCACTATGGCGACTTTATTTGCGAGTTTAGGAGAGTTTGCGCTCGACACAAGCTCGCAGCATGGTCAACACATGGTCGTAGGTGGTCACTGGTAAGTCTCCTTCATGATCGAGAGTTCCTGCATAGTGGTTACTACTCACGGCCTCAGTTTGGTCGAGGAAAATGTTTCAACAAGCTGAAAAATTTTCTGCGAGTAACAATTGGTCAGCATGGAGAAAATCGATACTTTTGAACTCGTAGTTCAGTGGTAGTGGGGTCGCCATGTCGTTGTTGGTAGTTGAGGTAACTATAGGTAATTTCCTTTGCTGACCTTTTAATTGGCTCATTGGGGGGAAAAAAACGTAAGCACGAGTCTTCAGAACCAAGGAAAACCTGTAATGTTAAATGCCCGCTAAACTTCACAGCTAAGATCCCGTGGTGCTTCCCCTTTTCCCAACTTGACACCATTTAGATAATAATCTGCCTTCCTGTTTTTGCTACCAAAGTGGATAACCTCACATTTATCCACATTAAACTTCATCTGCCATGCATCTGCAAACTCACCCAACCTGTCCAAGTCACCCTGCATTCTCATAGCATCCTCCTCACAGTTCACACTGCCACCCAGCTTTGTGTCATCTGCAAATTTGCTAATGTTAATTTGAAACCCTTCATCTAAATCATTGATGTATATTGTAAAGAGCTGCGGTCCCAGCACCGAGCCTTGCGGTACCCCACTAGTCACTGCCTGCCATTCTGAAAGGGACTCGTTAATCCCTACTCTTTGTTTCCTGTCTGCCAACCAATTTACTATCCATGTCAGCACTCTACCCCAATACCATGTGCTCTAATTTTGCCCACTAAACTCCTATGTGGGACCTTATCAAATGCTTTCTGAAAGTCCAGGTACACTACATCCAATGGCTCTCCCTTGTCCATTTTCCTATTTACATCCTCAAAAAAACCTCCAGAAGATTAGTCAAGCATGATTTCCCCTTTGTAAATCAATGCTGGCTCAGACCGATCCTGTTACTGCTACACAAATGTGCCGCTATTTCATCTTTTATGATTGACTCCAGCATCTTCCCCACTACCGATGTCAGGCTAACTGGTCTGTAATTCCCTGTTTTCTCTCTCCCGTCTTTCTTAAAAAGTGGGATAACATTAGTTTTGTGTTCTTATTCTAGGTCTGCACAAAACTTGAGAGTCTTTAATTTACAACAGAAGTCTTTAATGCTTTACTCAATGCTGGCAGCAAGACAACTTAAAATGGCTGCACCCTCACACACTACAGACAGGATAAACTATATACAAAAACTATCTCCCTTTGTCCTGTGCAGCGTCACCTGCTGCACGGGAAGAGCAACGGGGCCTCCCTCCCCACACAGTCCACCAAACATCACATTCCCCCTTTTCAGTTTGAACGTCTCCATTTGGCTGTACCTCGCTTCACTCTTTTTTCCAGCCTTTTTTGCGTTTCACAACCCTTGCTAAAGGCTCAGAATCAACAGAGTTTTCCTCAGAGTTCTTTTTTGAAGAGATATCAGTATTTGCTTTATCTGTATGCTGTTCTTTCTCCACTTGACTGTAGTTTTTCTCGGCGGTCGTCAGCGTTTTGGATGTGAACACGAATGCTTCTTCCTTGCCATTCGGTGCCGTGGGTCATAGTGGACCAAACGCGTCTTCTGGGCGAGCCTCTCCCTCAACCTGGTGAATGCATGGTCACACTCTTTGGACAAGTGCCATTCAACGTCCTGTTTTCGCAGGTTGTTCATGCACTTGCTGACCATGTTGCAATCCGTGGTAGATGACAATGCTATAGTTGATCCATCGTAGATCAAGGCGTTCATGTCCAGCTTGAAAGCATGGATCCAGTCGATGGCGCACAGGGATGTACCTTCTTTGCCAACGACGATCAGCGGCAACATCTGCGTCAGACCATTACAGGAAACGGCGACAGTGCATTTACCTTTCATAGGAATGGGCTGTCGTCCGTATCCGAAAAAGCAGATGTTGGCCGGTTTCAGTTTCGGCGATCCGATCCTCTCCCAGATGTCCTGATCCACTAGTGACACAGCCACACCAGTGTCCACCTGGAACTGTAGATCGATGTTCGAGACCCGCAGCAAAATCTTCGGCTTGTTGGAGATCGTGGCCACACCGAGCACTTCAATAGGAATTGTCTCCACGATTTGGTCGACTGTGTTTTGCGCTTTCTTGCCATTTCTCAGCTTTCCTACAGATTAACAAACACTGCCTGGAGATGACCTTTTCGGTAACAGGCATAACAAATGGACTTGATATACGGGCACTCATGTTGATGATGAGCAGTCCAGCCGCACCGGTAGCAGGGTTTAGATCCTCCCCCCACAGGGGAACATAGATACATAGATACATAGAAAATAGGTGCAGGAGTAGGCCATTCGGCCCTTCGAGCCTGCACCGCCATTCAATACGATCATGGCTGATCATCCAACTCAGTATCCCGTACCTGCCTTCTCTCCATACCCCCTGATCCCTTTAGCCACAAGGGCCACATCTAATTCCCTCTTAAATATAGCCAATGAACTGGCCTCAACTACCCTGTGTGGCAGAGAGTTCCAGAGATTCACCACTCTCTGTGTGAAAAAGTTTTTCCTCATCTCGGTCTTAAAGGATTTCCCCCTTATCCTTAAGCTGTGACCCCTTGTCCTGGACTTCCCCAACATCGGGAACAATCTTCCTGCATCTAGCCTGTCCAACCCCATAAGAATCTTGTACGTTTCTATAAGATCCCCTCTCAATCTCCTAAATTCTAGCGAGTATAATCCAAGTCTATCCAGTCTTTCTTCATATGAAAGTCCTGACATCCCAGGAATCAGTCTGGTGAACCTTCTCTGCACTCCCTCTATGGCTATAATGTCCTTCCTCAGATTTGGAGACCAAAACTGTACGCAATACTCCAGGTGTGGTCTCACCAAGACCCTGTACAACTGCAGTAGAACCTCGCTGCTCCTATACTCAAATCCTCTTGCTATGAAGGCCAACATACCATTCGCTTTCTTCACTGCCTGCTGCACCTGCATGCCTACTTTCAATGACTGGTGTACCATGACACCCAGGTCTCGCTGCATCTCCCCATTTCCTAATCGGCCACCATTTAGATAATAGTCTGCCTTCCCGTTTTTGCTACCAAAGTGGATAACCTCACATTTATCCACATTATACTGCATCTGCCAAACATTTGCCCACTCACCCAGCCTATCCAAGTCACCTTGCAGTCTCCTAGCATCCTCCTCACAGCTAACACTGCCCCCCAGCTTAGTGTCATCCGCAAACTTGGAGATGTTGCTTTCAATTCCCTCGTCCAGATCATTAATATAAATTGTAAATAGCTGGGTCCCAGCACTGAGCCTTGCGGTACCCCACTAGTCACTGCCTGCCATTGTGAAAAGGGACCCGTTTACTCCTACTCTTTGCTTCCTGTTTGCCAGCCAGTTCTCTATCCACATCAATACTGAACCCCCAATACCGTGTGATTTAAGTTTGTATCCTAATCTCTTATGTGGTACCTTGTCGAAAGCCTTCTGAAAGTCCAGATACAACACATCCACTGGTTCTCCCTATCCACTCTACTAGTTACATCCTCGAAAAATTCTATAAGATTCGTCAGACACGATTTACCTTTCGTAAATCCATGCTGACTTTGTCCAATGATTTCACCACTTTCCAAATGTGCTGCTATCCCATCTTTAATAACTGACTCTAGCAGTTTCCCCACTACCGATGTTAGACTAACTGGTCTGTAATTCCCCGTTTTCTCTCTCCCTCCCTTCTTAAAAAGTGGGGTTACGTTTGCTACCCTCCAATCCTCAGGAACTACTCCAGAATCTAAAGAGTTTTGAAAAATTATCGCTAATGCATCCACTATTTCTGGAGCTACTTCCTTAAGTATTCTGGGATGCAGCCTATCTGGCCCTGGTGATTTATCGGCCTTTAATCCATTCAATTTACCCAACACCACTTCCCGACTAACCTGGATTTCACTCAGTTCCTCCATCTCCTTTGACCCGCGGCCCCCTGCTATTTCCGGCAGATTATTTATGTCTTCCTTAGTGAAGACGGAACCAAAGTAGTTATTCAATTGGTCTGCCATATCCTTGTTCCCCATGATCAATTCACCTGTTTCTGACTGCAAGGGACCTACATTTGATTTAACTAATCTCTTTCTCTTCACATATCTATAAAAACTTTTGCAGTCAGTTTTTATGTTCCCTGCCAGTTTCCTTTCATAATCTATTTTCCCTTTCCTAATTAAGCCCTTTGTCCTCCTCTGCTGGTCTCTGAATTTCTCCCAGTCCTCTGGTATGCTGCTTTTTCTGGCTAATTTGTACGCATCATCTTTTGCTTTGATACTATCCCTGATTTCCCTTGTTATCCACGGATGCACTACCTTCCTTGATTTATTCTTTAGCCAAACTGGGATGAACAATTTTTGTAGTTCATCCATGCAGTCTTTAAATGCCTTCCATTGTATATCCACCGTCAACCCTTTTAGAACTAATTGCCAGTCAATCTTGGCCAATTCACGTCTCATACCCTCAAAGTTACCTTTCTTTAAGTTCAGAACCGTTGTTTCTGAATTAACAATGTCACTCTCCATCCTAATGAAGAACTCAACCATATTATGATCACTCTTGCCCAAGGGGGCACGCACAACAAGTCTGCTAACTAACCCTTCCTCATTACTCAATACCCAGTCTAGAATAGCCTGCTCTCTCGTTGGTTCCTCTACATGTTGGTTTAGATAACTATCCCTCATACATTCCAAGAAATCCTCTTCTTCAGCACCCCTGCCAATTTGATTCACCCAATCTATATGTAGATTGAAGTCACCCATTATAACTGTTTTGCCTTTGTTGCACGCATTTCTAATTTCCTGTTTGATGCCATCCCCAACTTCACTACTACTGCTAGGTGGCCTGTACACAACGCCCACCAGCGTTTTCTGCCCCTTAGTGTTTCGCAGCTCTACCCATACCGATTCCACATCCTCCAAGCTAATGTCCTTCCTTTCCACTGCGTTAATCTCCTCTCTAACCAGCAACGCTACCCCACCTCCTTTTCCTTTCTCTCTATCCTGAATATTGAATATCCCTGGATGTTCAGCTCCCAGCCTTGGTCACCTTGGAGCCATGTCTCCGTGATCCCAACTATATCATAATCATTAATTGCTATCTGCACGTTCAACTCATCCACCTTATTACGAATGCTCCTTGCATTGAGACACAAAGCCTTCAGGCTTGTTTTTACAACGCTCTTACCCCTTATACAATTATGTTGAAAAGTGGCTCTTTTTGATTTTTGCCCTGGATTTGTCTGCCTGCCACTTTTACCTTTCACCTTGCTACCTATTGCTTCCGCCCGCATTTTACACCCCTCTGTTTCTCTGCTCACCCATTTAAGAACCCCACCACCTCTTATTCTCTGTTTATTATTGTTTTCTTCTTTCCCCCCTAACGGCTCTTCTGAAACTGTCCCACCTTCTCCGGATTTGCTCTGGTCGATCAACTGGTTCTGGCGTTGCGGACGAGTCTGACGAACTGTATGCACCTCCTGAGGGAGCTTCGACGCTGTTTCGCCGGCCATTTTGTGCAGTTCTTTACTCAGCAGCTCGGCCATCTTAGCACACTGCAGCACATTCTTCAATGAGACGTCCGATTCCTTGAGAATCGCCTGCTGGATGAATGCGTGCCTGCAGCCCATGATCAGTCTATCCCGCAACGCATTGTCTTGGCACTTTTCGCAGCATTGAGTTTTAAAATCACATGCTTTGCCTTGGTGCGAAGTTCGGCAAGAAATCCGGTGATTGATTGCCCTACCTGTTGCACCGTCCGGTAGAAATCAAGGCGAGCTGCCAGGAAATTTCAACTTTCTTCGAAGTGCAGATCGCAAAGCCATTGTGATTTCAGCATATGAGGCTTCAGTTACTTCTTCTGTAAGTAAATTTTGAAGCAGTGCAAAGGTTTCTGGAGACATTGATGAACACAAGAGAGCCTTCTTCCTCTGGTCAGTCATAATTGCCATACTTTCAAAATAAAATTCAACGCGCATTAAATACGACGAGCACCTTTCTCGCTCGGGATCGAAACGATCGAATTGCCGAGACATGTTCGTTTGACTACACTACAGAACTCAAATTTCTTTCTTTTTTTAAAATCGAAAAATAGGCCCTTATCTGGGTCTTTCGATGCAATCCGAAGTATTCCACTTCTGACACCACTTTCGTGTTCGTTTTCTAGGTCTGCACAAAACTTGAGAGTCTTTAATTTACCACAAAAGTCTTTAATGCTTTACTCAATGCTGGCAGCAAGACAACTCAAAAATGGCTGCACCCTCACACACTACAGACAGGATGAACTATAAACAAAAACACCCCCCTTTGTCCTGTGCAGTGCCACCTGCTGCACAGGAGGAGCAACAGGTCCTCCCACCCCACACAGTCCACCAAACATCACAATTAGCTACCCTCAATCCACAGGAACTGATCCTGAATCTATAGGACATTGGAAATGTATCACCAATGCATCCACGATTTCTCGAGCCACTTCCTTAAGTACCCTGGGATGCAGACCATCAGGCTCTGGGGATTTATCAGCCTTCAGTCCTATCAGCCTACCAAACACCATTTCCTGCCTAATGTGGATTTCCTTCAGTTCCTCCGTCACCCCAGATCCTCTGGCCACTAGTACATCAGGAAGATTGTTTGTGTCCTCCTTAGTAAAGACGGATCCAAAGTACCTGTTCAACTAATCTGCCATTTACTTATTCCCCATAATAAATTCACCTTTTTCAGTCTTCAAGGGTCCAACTTTGGTCTTAACTAATTTTTCCTCTTCACATACCTAAAGAAGCTTTTACTATCCTCCTTTATATTCTTGGTTAGCTTACCTTCGTACCTCATCTTTTCTCCCCGTATTGCCTTTTTAGTTATCTTCTGTTGTACTTTAAACATTACCCAATCCTCATGCTTCCCGCTCATCTTTGCTATGTTGTACTTCTCCTTTATTTTTATACTATCCCCTGACATCCCTTGTCAGCCATGGTCAACCCTTGGAATCTTTCTTTCACTTTGGAATGAACTGATCCTGCACCTTCTGTATTATTCCAAGAAATACCTGCCATTGTTGCTCCCCTGTCATCCCCGCTAGGGTATCTTTCCAGTCAACTTTGGCCAGCTCCTCCCCCATGGCTCCATAGTCCCCTTTATTCAACTGTAACACTGACACCTCCGATTTACCCTTCTCCCTCTACAATTGTAGATTAAACCTGACCATATTATGGTCACTACCTCCTAATGGCTCCTTAACCTTTATCAAATCCGGTTCATTACATAACACTAAATCCAGAATTGCCTTCTCCCTGGTAGACTCCAATACAAGCTGGTCTAAGAATGCATCACGGATGCACTCTACAAAGTCCCTTTCTTGGGGTCCAGTACCAACCTCATTTTGCCAGTCTACCTGCATGTTGAAATCTCCCATAACAACCACAGCATTACTTTTACTACATGCCAATTTTAACTCCTGATTCAACTTGCACCCTATACCAGGCTACTGTTTGGGGGCCTGTGGATAAGTCCCATTAGGCTCTTTTTACCCTTACAATTCCTTAGTTCTATCCATACTGACTCCACATCTCTTGTTTTAATGTCACCCCTTGCAAGGGACAGAATTTCATTCCTCACCACAGAGCTACCCCACCCCCTCTGCCCACCTGTCTGCCTTTTCGATAGGAGATATACCCTTGAATATTCAGTTCCCAGCCCTGTCCCTCTTGCAGCCATGTCTCTGTAATTCCCACAACATCATACATGCCAATTTCTAACTGCGCCTCAAGCTCGTCCACTTTACTTCTTATAACTTTTGGTTTGCTGATCTCCATGCTCATTATCGCCATATCACAACCTTAAGTGGGCAGCACAACATTTCTCTCACAGCAACTGCTTTAAGTGTGGCACGTCTATCTGTGTTCTTTTTTGTCTAGAATCCAGACATTGCATAAATGAAGAAGGGTTCCATCCCAAATATGGACATGGATAGATGACGTTTTGGGTCATGACCCTTCCATAAACTCAACTTCCGATCCCTCCGGGTTTTGAAGCTGGATTTTGAATGGTGGGGCAAGCTTGAGGAACTTGGTGGCCTCCTCCTGCTCCTAGTTTCTTGTGTTCCTTTGTGCAAGAGTGAGATTATCCATTTCCTCCAGAGATGTTGCCTGACTCACTGAGTTACTGCAGCACTTTGTGCTCTTGGCTAATGTAGGGCCATACATATCTCGATCCCCTTGGACTACCAGTTTCCAACATTACGTCTGTGTGACCTCATGTTCCGACTGTAAGACATGTGACAAGTTCAACTGCCAGGCTACTTCCCTCTATTAATAGTAAACAACATCTCCCTATTATAGACACAAAGTGCTGGAATAACCCAGTGGATCAGGCAGCCACTCTGGAGAAAAAGGATAGGGGATGTTTCAGGTTGGGACCCTTCTTGAGTCCTGACCCAAAACATCAATTAATCTTTTTCTGCAGAGATGCTGCCTGACTTGCTGAGTAACTCCAGCATTTTATGCCTACCTTTGGTATTACCCAGATCTGCAGTTCTTTGTTTCTGCAACTGCATCTCCCGCTGTCCTTGTGGTCCCAGCAACACTTTTGGTGAAGTGTCATTAAAGACAAAAGGCAGCGTTTGAGTGTCTGCATTCCATCCTCTCATTACATCAGCATTTGCAAGCCATTAAATGCCATGTTTCCATGCTGCTTTAAATAATGGAGTCAAAATTGATTCAACAACCTTGTTATCACATGCACTAAGCTTCCTTTATTAAGAAGCCTTGAAACAATATGTGAATATATTTATGCATGTCTACATTTAAGACAAAAATACACTGAAGGATGTGCCGCACTTAAAGCAGGTGCTGTGTGAATTGTTGCGACACCCACTTTAGGTTGGGATATGGTCGTAATGAGTACTGAGATCAGCAAACCAAAAGTTAATCCATATTTGTATTGCTTAACATTGATCATGGCTAAACTGCCATGTGGTGACAAGTGGTGGAGTCTTTGTCCTTTTGACATTATGTCAACATTTCTTAAAGTTATACTTGAAGACATGAGGAACTTCAGATGTTCGCTTACCAAAAAAGAAAAACACCAAGTGCTGGAGTAGCGCAGTAGGTCAGGCAGCATGTGCAGGAAAGGACTGCAGATGCTGGCTTAAATCGAAGGTAGACACAAAATGCTGGAATAATTCAGCGGGACAGGCAGCATCTCTGGAGAGAAGGAATGGGTGACGTTTCGGGTCGAGACCCTTCTTCAGCCTGATTGTAGAAGTGGGGAGAAAGCTGGAAAAGAGGAGGGGGGGCAGAACAAAACCTGGCAAGTGATAGGTGGACACAGGTGAGGGAGGTTAGATGGGCAGATGGGTGAACAAAGATGACAAAAGGGCATAAGATATAGAGTGAAATAAGAAGACAGAGGGAGAGATAAAGGTGGAAGGGAAGAGGGAGAGGTGGGTGAGATCGCGGGAGAAATAGTTGTGCATCTTGGAGGACTGAAAGGAAACGATAAAAGAGTGGGGGGGGGGTGTTGTTATCTAAAATTGGAGAATTCAATGTTCATACCATTGGATTGTAAGCTACCCAAGTGGAATACGAGCGCTGTTCCTCTAATTTGCAAGCGGCAATGAAGGATGCTCAGGTCATAAAGGTCGGCAAGGGAGTGGGAAGGAGAGGTAAAATATTCAGCAGGCCTAGATGGACTGAGCACAAGTGCACGGTGAAACGGTTGCCTATTTATGCTTGGTTATGCTGATGTAAAAGACACCACAACAGGAGTACCGTATGCAGTAGATGAGGTTAGAGGAGGTGCACGTGAACCTCTGTCTCACCTGGAAAGACTGCTGGGGTCTCTGGAGGGGGGCGAGGGGGCGAGGGAGGAGGTATAGAGACAGGTGTTACAACTCCTGTAGTTGCAGGGGAAAGTACCTGGGGAGGGAATGATATGCGTGGGAAGGGATGAGTGAACTCACGAAATTGTGAAGTGATCTCGACGGAAAGCAGAAAAGGGTGGGGATGGGAAGATGCGATGGTAGTGAGATCACGTTGATGGCGGTGGAAATGTCAGAGAACGATGTGTTGGACGCCGAGGCTGGTGGGGTGGGGGAAAGTACCAGGGAACACTATCCTTATAGGGGGGACGAGAACAGAACTGCAGGACACAGGAGACATGGGTGAGGGATCCATTTACAACAGCAGAGACAAAACCACATTTACTGATGAAAGAAAACATCTTGAATGTCCGAGAGTGGAAAGTCTCATCTCGGAAGCAGATGTGGCAGAGATGGAGAAATTGAGGGTGGGTAAAGGTATCCTTGCAAGAAGCAGGGTGGAGAAAGTGTTATCTATAAAGGTGGTTACCCCTTGCTGTTATGGATGGATCTCTCACCTGAGCTGAGTTTAACTTGGCATCATGTTCCACACGTTCAGTGCCAGCTCCTGTGTTGGTTCTGTTCTATGTTCTGACTGTATAACTAGAAAATAATTGCGGTTATTTTTATTCTGCTATTTAAATCTTCCGAGCTGACAGGAGAATATGCATTTGAATGATTACTCCTGCAAGCAAAATATATTTGTATGCAACTTCTGATAAGTAGATTAAATAGATTCTGTGAATTGTTGACCTATGGGAAAAAAAGCAGAAAAACATTGGCTGAGATAGTGCATACTTTAAATTCTGTTTCCATGATTCTTTATTTAGAGCACAGAATTGTTAAATCATACAACTCCTAGAACACATTGGAGTCATCACATCAGACAGCTCGTGTTTAGTTCCTTTCTCTAATTATTTATTTCCTAAGTTTTACATAATTCATCTTAAATTAAAACCAGAATAACCAATAAAATCGGGTTTTGCCCACAAACATTCCACAAATGATAAAACAAATTTCAACTTTGCTTCTCATTCACACACAGACACATACACACGCACACACACACACAGAATAAACACACACACACTATAAACACACGCACGCACACATACAATGCATTCAGAAAGTAGTCACACCCATTCACATTTTCCACATTTTGTTACGTTACAGCCTTATTCTAAAATGGATTACATTCTTTTTTTGTTATCATCAATCTACACACAATACCTCATAATATAAAAGCAAAAACAGACATGTTTGCAAATTAATTTAAAATAAATAACTGAAATATCACATTTAATAAAGTATTCAGACCCTTCGCGATGACACGCAAAATTGAGCTTTGGTGCATCCTGTTTCCATTGATTATCCTTGAGATGTTTCTACAACTTGATTGGTCCACTAGTTGTAAATTAAATTGATTGTACATGATTTGGAAAGGCACACACCTGTCTATATAAGGCCCACAGTTGACAGTGCATGTCAGAGCAAAAACCAAGCTATGAAGACGAAGGAATTGTCTGTAGACTTCCGACAGAGCTCCAGAGTTTCTGTGTGAAGATGGGAGAAACTTCCAGAAGGACAATATAGCACCAGCACTCCACCAATCAGGCCTTTATGGTAGAGTGAGCAGACGGAAACCACTCCTCAGTAAAAGGCACATGACAGCCAGCTTGGAGTTTGCCAAAGTACCTAAACAAGATTCTCTGGTCTGATGAAACCAAGATTGAACTCTTTGGCCTGAATGCCAAATGTCACATCTGGAGGAAACCAGGCACCTGGTTCATCTCCTGGCAAATACCATACCTACGGTGAAGCATGGTGGTGGCAGCATCATGCTGTGGGGATGTTTTTCAGCGGCAGGAACTGGGAGCCTAGTCAGGATCGAGGGAAAGATGAACGGAGCAAAGTACAGAGAAACCCTTGACGAAAACCTGCTCCAGTGCGTTCAGGACCTCAGACTGGGGTGGAGGTTCACCTTCCAACAGGACAACGACCCTAAGCACACAGCCAAGACAACGCAGGAGTGGCTTCATGACAAGTCTGTGAATGTCCTTGAGTGGCCCAGCCAGAGCCCGGACTTGAACCTGATCAAATATTTCTGGAGGGACCTGAAAATATCTGTGCATCGACGCTCCCCATCCAACCTGACAGAGCTTGAGAGGATCGCAGAGAAGAATGGGAGAAATTACCCAAATACAGGTGTACCAAGCTTGTAGCGTCATTCCCAAGAAGACTTGAGGCTGTAATCGCTGCCAAAGGTGCCTCAACAAAGTACTGAGTAAAGGGTCTAAATACTTATGTAAATGTGATATTTCAGTTATTTATTTTTAATTACTTTCCAAAAATTTCTAAACACCTGTTTTCGCTTTTTTATTATGGGGTATTGTGTATAGATTGATGATAAAAACAAACAGTTTGATCCATTTTAGAATAAGGCTGTAACATAACAACATTTGGAAAAAGTGAAGGGGTCTGAATACTTTCTGAATGCACTGTATATTCTGATTTTATATAGATTATCTTCTCCGTGGATTGTCACCTTGTCATGTTGGAGAAGCTTGTGTGGTCCTGAGATCCTGAGAGCGATGCCGTCTGGAGCTGTGCTCCTAATAGGGCCACCCATGACAGTAAGTTTAAGGGGGAGGTCTCTGACAAAGAGCAATCCAACCAAGACCTCAATGGTGGAACATGCGGAGGATTCTGGCTGATCTTAGTGGAGCATCACAACGGCTGGGAAGGCGGATGAAGGCTGCAGCAGAAAAGGGTCTCCAGTCGTCTTGGACTCCATGCCCTGGATCCTGACCCTGATCTGTCAAGGTGGGTGGCTGTCTGTGCCCCAGTCTCCCCACGTTAAACACAGTCATGCACAGGTGTTCTCCATATAGGGAATAGCACCCTGGAGACACCCATGGTCAGCCGTGACCGAGGGGGGCCTGTGATATATATAAAATCAATGTTATTGTATGTCCATTATAAAAATGCTTATCACTCCAGATATTACAAAATTCCAAGGGGTATCGTGGAATTTTGAACAAATATATTAAGCGACCCTGCAGTAATGTTCTGTCTCAACATTTCAGACTCTTTAAGTAACAGAGTGAATATTTGTCACAGGATTACATGATTAACTCGATTAACTTTCATGGAAGATCCAAGGAAACTCCAGAGACATCTAAAATGACTTGCATGCATTTTATAGTACTTTTGAGACTTTTCTTGTACATTCAAGATTGTTTGCCAAAATAGAGAACTGAGCAAATATCGTAAAAATCTAACCCCATGAACTCTAAGTAGAGTTTCCTAAAAATAATTCACAATTATCCACAGAGTAAAGTAGAATACATTATCGTGCTGACCCAGCAAATCTGTGGAGAAACATTTGAATTATTTTGTAATTTTATTTTTATGTTACATATTAAAGGCCCGTCTCACGAGTCTGCGGTCATTGGTGGCGAAACAGGAAGAATCTACTGCTCCTGGGCCGCCATAGACCGCGCACTCGGTCAAACGCACAATTACGGGGCTGTGCGGCGTTGTTCCCAACACCGCACGGTGCTAAAATAAAACCAACACTGTTCAAAAATATGTTCCTACCGCACAGCCTCCGCCAGTGAGGCACGAGTGCAGCACGGCCGCCGCCACAGCCGCCGCCAGTGTGGCACGAGCGCCGTGCGTCGAACTTGCACCGCCACAGCCTCCGCCAGTGAGTCACGTGTGCGGCACGGCCGCCACCACAGCGCCGCGATCAGCACGGCCGCCACCACAGCGCCGCCGTCATCGCAGTTGGCCCGCCCTTTTTTTTTACTTACCGCAAGCTCGTGGGACCAGCAGTACTTAAATCACTCGGCCCCCACGCAGCACCCGTGCGGCGCTCCCGTGGCATAGGCTCGGCGCTCTCGCCGTTGACGTGCGGTCCCCTCTAACGGCGACGCCGCGTCTCACCGCCGATGACCGCAACACCGTGAGACAGAGCCTTTAGACATACTTATTGAAAGGATTTGTCCCAGATGACTCCAATCTGGAACAGCAGCATCTGTGGTGGAGCATGGGAGAGGGTAATTGTTGACCTTCTGGGTGAAGACCCTGCTCCACCCACTGAGATAGTTTGTTGTTCCCGATTCCATCATCTGCAGTCTTCTAAGTCTCCAGCCTGCGATGCCAATCTAGGCTAACACAATGCAGTGCAATCCTGCAGGAGTAATGCACTGCTGAGAATCAAGCATTTAACTGAGAGCCTACCAGATAAATTATTTCATGCAGAAACAGAGAACCATTGATCGAACGGTTCCAGACCACCTAGGCTCTGTCTGCAGTGGCATCCTGACCTCCCAGTTGCACTCCCCTTCCCATTCTCACACAAACCTGCAAATCCTCCGCCTTCTCCATTGCTAGAATGATGCCAAACGCCAACCAGAACAAACACACTTCATTATCCACCCGTGTCGTCTACAACCCAGTTGCATGAAAATTGAATTTTCCACTTTCAGGGAGCCCTTACTTTCAGGGGGCCTGTTAAGGGCCTGTCCCGCTTACGTGTCCTTGGCATGCAAATTACACGACCTCGTGGTCCCGTTGAGCCGCGACGGTCCCGCGACGGTCCCACGAAGGTCGAGCTCGACTTCATTCGACCGCACAACCGTCTGGAGCGCGTGATGTCATTTGAAGATGGATGCAAAATGCCGGAGTAACTCAGCGGGACCGGCAGCATCTCTGGAGAGAAGGAATGGATGACGTTTCGAGTCGAGACTTTTCTTCAGTCTGAAAGAAGGGTCTTGACCCGAAACATCACCCATTGCTTCTCTCCAGAGATGCTGCCGGTCCCGCTGAGTTACTCCTGCATTTTGTGTCTATCTTCAATTTTCTCTGGGAGTAGAAGTGTGGGCGGATCCGGATCCGCAATGGCTGTGAGCCCCAGGCCGAGTTCGGCGATCGTTTGCCTGCTTCTGCTGCTGTTGGAGGTGAGACGTTGCGTCGCGCCAGGGTCTTGGGCCTGTCCCACTTTGTCCGTCAGTTCCACGACAGGCCGTTGGCGCGCGAAGATTTCGTTCACTAGAAAAATTTCGGAGCGCCGCGCGATGTCGCTCACAACTACATACCCCTCCGCGCTTCTAAGTGGGACCGGCCCCGTGCGGCCATACGCTGCCTGTGCGCCTCAACTCGACCACGAGGTCACGTAATTTGCGTGCCAAGGACACGTAAGTGGGACAGGCCCTTTACCTAGCTCTTTCCGAACCACAAATAACCTTATTTTTGCTCCTGTTCCCACCCTACCACCACCATACCCCCATGTTCCTCCACCACCTGCTTGCACACAACTACTACCCACCCACCTCATCCATCTGATATTTTACTTTAAATGCTTTCCATTATCACCTTTGTTACATGAAATTCCCACACTTGTAACCTTTACGTCCCCACTCATCACCCTTCAGCCTTCTCCATTTTCACTTTCCCCATCTCCTTTTTGCCCCATTTTTTCCCTTTCTTTTACTTGTTACCTATGCTTTCACCTATGCTGCCCACCTGCCTCTGTCTGCCAATTACACCTTCACACCTCTCAACCTACTTCCATCTGCCCATCTACCTCTTACTTCCTACTCCTCCTGGGTTCACTTAACACTTGCCATCCTCCTCCTCACCTCTCTCTCTTCCATATTCATACCATCTACCTTCCCTCTCCACTCTCAGTCCCAGTGCAGGGTTTCAAGCAGGCTGAAGCATCGACAATAAGAGCCCTCCACAGATGCTGCATGATGCCTCCAGCAGTTCGTCTTTTGCTCCAGATTCAAGCACCTGCCGACTTGTCTCTCTGGATGTTTGTTTATTTGCCAATAATAAATCTTTGTCAGTCAAATTCCTGTGTTTGAATGTACTGTAGAGATAAATAAATAATCCAAAACACGATTTTGTTTATAGTCTACTTTCTGAATTCATCTAATTTTTAATTTTTTTTTAATCTGTTTGATATTTTGCTCTCGTGCCTTGATAACACAATGCAGTGTTATTCATTCCAGCCACTGCAAAAATAATAAAACAGTTCTGAATATGAAGAATGGATGACTAATCCAATGCAAATCATTTCCTAAGCGCAATGACATCAATTAATAGCTTCTGAAGAGCACGCCGCAGAATGGAGAGATTTGTTTACACTTGATTCATCATGGAGAAATCCGCTGGTACCGTGTGGAACTATCAGAGCAGTAAGCTCATCAGATGTGAACATTTAAAAAGGGATTCAGAAAGCATGGAGACATGTAGACATGTAGACACGTGAAGTGAAGCACGAGTATTGTGCATGGAGAATTTGCTGAGTCTTTTGGGAAGAAAAATTATAATTTTTTCGAAGTGTGAAGTTTCTGGACATGCCTAAGTATGTGCTCTGAGGCTTAATGAAATGCTCTCGAAGAGAGTCCCCATCAGGTACATGACTTTCAGGAGAAGAAGGATTGTTTCTGTTAACTTCGATGTGCTGCTGTTTTCGCATTGATAATTTCTTACGTCATAACCTACTTAATGCCACTCCTTGAAGAATAGTAAGGATTTCCAGATCACCTTTAGCTGAAAATGCTCTTAAAAAAAATTGAAAAGCAATTGTTTATTTTAAGTAATAAATAACTGGAGCTCAACTACAGAAACTGCCCCAAACCAATAATATAGGATTCATCATGTGTAAGAAGCAACTGCAGATGCTGGTTTAAATCAAAGGTAGACACAAAATGCTGGAGTAACTTAGCGGGACAGGCAGCATCTCTGGAGAGGAGGAATGGGTGACGTTTCAGGTCGAAACGCTTCTTCAGACTGATGTCAGGGGAGTTGGCGGGACAGAGATAGAATGTAGTCGGAGACGGTAAGACTGGTGGGAGAACTGGGAGAGAGAGGGAAAGCAAAGGTTACTTGAAGTTAGAGAAGTCAATGTTCATACCGCTGGGTATAAACTACCCAAGTGAAATATGAGGTGCTGTTCCTCCAATTTGCGCTGGGCCTCACTCTGACAATGGAGGAGGCCCAGGACAGAAAGGTCAGATTGGGAATGGAAAGGGGAGTTGAAGTGCTGAGCAACTGGGTCATGTACATTGGGTCCACATTTGCTTTCTGAAAATTTTGACAAGTTATTTATTCATTCACTTTACTATGGAATTTGGAGCACACAGCCTCTTTCAATAGTAGATTTAGTGTGACGTGAAATATTCCTATGTACATTTTATGAAAAATAATTTATGTTTGCTGTATACATGAAAAATATAGTACACTGAATCAGAAAGAAAAACGTTTGCATTTATTCCATGTATTTTTCATGTCCAATCAGCAAGAAAAGCAAATTGTGGTGTGGAGGAAGGAACTGCAGATGCTGGTTTAAACCGAAGATAGACACAAAATGCTGGAGTAACTCAGCGGGACAGGCAGCATCCCTGGAGAGAAGGAATGGGTGAAGAAGGGTCTCGACCCGAAATGTCACCCATTCCTTCTCTCAATACAAATTGTGGTGATAGGTTCAACACCTTGTGGCGCATTATATGATAGATACATAGAAACATAGAAAATAGGTGCAGGAGTAGGCCATTCGGCCCTTCGAGCCGACACCGCCATTCAATATGAACATGGCTGATCATCCAACTCAGTATCCCGTACCTGCCTTCTCTCCATACCCCCAGATCCCTTTAGCCACAAGGGCCACATCTAACTCCCTCTTAAATATAGCCAATGAACTGGCCTCAGCTACCCTCTGTGGCAGAGAGTTCCAGAGATTCACCACTCTCTGTGTGAAAAAGTTTTTCCTCATCTCGGTCTTAAAGGATTTCCCCCTTATCCTTAAGCTGTGACCCTTTGTCCTGGACTTCCCCAACATCGGGAACAATCTTCCTGCATCTAGCCTGTCCAACCCCATAAGAATTTTGTACGTTTCTATAAGATCCCCTCTCAATCTCCTAAATTCTAGCGAGTATAAGCCAAGTCTATCCAGTCTTTCTTCATATGAAAGTCCTGACATCCCAGGAATCAGTCTGGTGAACCTTCTCTGCACTCCCTCTATGGCTATAATGTCCTATAATGATGACACGGGTAAGGTCATTAGTACTATTTATTTGGAGCTGCAGCATGGTAACAGGCCCTTCTGTCCACCGAACCAATGCCAACCAACTGTTGCCATTATTTTTATGTTATCCTAATTTTCATTCACTGCCGGCAAAGAGGCATTTTAAAGAGGCCAATTAAACTACAAACCCACACATGTTTGGGGTGTGGGAGAAAACCGGAGCACCCAGAGGAATCCCACATGGTTACAGGACAAATATCCAAAGATTGCACCCGATGTCAGGGTCGAACTCGTGAATCTGGCGTTATGATGCAGCAGATCTACCAGCTGGTGACACCATAACGGTAAAGATGGCATCTCAGGTGCCTGAAGTGGTTACCGGAAACAGACTACAGATACCATGCATATGTGAGCAAAAGGATTCATGGTTTAAAGGAAATGGCGATGAGCCAATATCACCTGGTCAACTCACAATCCAATGAATGATTTTGGACGATTGCCAAGGAAACTGAGCTACGAAGGTACACATAAATGCTGGAGAAACTCAGCGGGTGCAGCAGCATCTATGGAGCGAAGGAAATAGGCAACATTTCGGGCCAAAACCCTTCTTCAGAAACGTTTCCTATTTCCTTCGCTCCATAGATGCTGCTGCACCCGCTGAGTTTCTCCCGCATTTTTGTGTACCTTCGATTTTCCAGCATTTGCAGTTCCTTCTTTAACAAGCTGAGCTACGATCCTGGTACATGGCTAACCTGCCTCAGGTAGTATGATGGGCACCAGCAATTCATTGCAAGTAATGCAATGTAATGACGTTGGGCGGCACAGTGGCACAGCAGTAGAGTTGCTGCCTTACAGCGCTTGCAGCGCTGGAGACCCGGTTCGATCCCGACTATGGGTGTTGTCTGTACGGAGTTTGTACATTCTCCCCGTTTTTCTCTGAGATCTTTGCTTTCCTCCCACACTCCAAAGACATACATAAATGTAGATTAATTAGCCTGGTTTAAAAGTAAATTGTGCCTAGTGTGTGGGGGATAGTGTTAATGTGCAGGCATTGCTGGTCAGTGTGGAGTCGATGGGCCGAAGGGCCTGTTTTTGCGCTGTATCTCTAAAAATAAAAAGCAAAAAAATTAATAAGGTGTAACTGGAAACTCACCTTCGGTTGAGCCTTAGGTTCCTGATTGGATACTTTCTTGACTTAATATGAAAAATAACAACTTTTGTCTCCTCAAATTCCCAGCCAAAGCTCAGAAAATATGATTTAAATATTTATCAAAGAATTGTGAAAATATATGCAGATAGTTAAACGTGCAGCAACGTAAACATTGAAGAGGACACATCCTATTTACTAGTGCACATTGATACTCACACTAATAACATTTACTTATTTATCAATATATTAGCAAATGGAACAGGTTACATGTATTAACCTTTAAATATCTGTTGTGCAAGATGTTAAAATGTCACTGGCATCGAAGCAGAAATTAAATGGAATCAATGATACCCATTAAAATGTGAAATAATTGTTACGACATTTATCATATTCTATGCCTTTATCCTTTGGTGGATGAATAGAGAATTGTAGCCAAGATATGTTGCAGTTCATATTAAATAGGCAGTAACGGGCCAAAATAATATGAATTAGTTACATGCCCAAGTTTCCAAATAATATTATGAATATACCCCATGTTGAGTTACTTGGATGAATGAATTTAAAACATTGCTGGACAAGTATGATCAATTTCCCTCCTGGGCTCAATAAAGTTCTATCATATCATATCGTATCGTTAACCGTCTCAGCCACTGATGGCAAACACTCACACATAAAATTGTGAATGCAAAATATACTCAGCTGGTTTTGAATATCAGACTACGATGCACAATTATGACCTTTATAGGCAAATTCATTCAAAGAAAATATGTCAAATTCCTACTTGCTCTTATGCACTGTAGCCTGTTCAATTTGTGCCTTATGCACCAAACAATAGTCTACAATCTGGGTGATGCTGTGGCCCCCATTATCCAGGTATGGCACAAGTGTGCTGCCTACCATATTGTTAAACAGGTGTCCATGTCACAATAAATGTAAAAGCAGGCCTAACTACGGCTTGAGGTGTGCTATTCTCAACTGGGCTGCCCTAACACAGCGAACACTGACATATCTGAGGTCTGCATCAAGACTAACGGAAATCCAAAATCATGTCCTGTAACTCATCATCCTCTGAGAAGTAACTTTTTTTGTACAAAGGGTGGTGGGTGTATTGAACAAGCTGACCGAAAAGATAGTTGAGGCAGGTACTATCACAACATTGAAGAAACACGTGGATAGGTACATGGATAGGGTATGTTCAGTGATATGGGCCAAACACAGACAGGTGGAACTGGCGTAGATGGGGCATGTTGGTCAGCATGGGCAAGTTGGGCCGAAGGGCCTGTTTCCAGGCTGTATGAATCTATGACCACATAATTAGTAAACATTGTGCATTCATTTACGTGCTTTTTGTACAAATAACTGATGAAGAATTCTTACCCAGTGGTTTTAAACAGAATTTTCAAGTGAGGAGGGAAGAGCGATACAGTTGTCAGCAAAATGGTGAGATTTGCAGAGAAATGTCCAAACCTGGAGTTGCTTTGCCCAGGAATGCTTACCACAGCTCGGCAACAGTGCCAGAGGTTGCTTGTGTTCCCTGCAGAACTATCAGAATCCATTGTTCACACCTCTTGCATTCTCACATAATCTGTACCCTCTTTTCAGTTAAATTTCAATGCTCAGCCGGTGTGTACATTCAGTTCCCACTTCAGACACTTGAAGTACCCGGCCCAATTCACCTGTCAGACAGTCGCCTCAACAAAACTAATTTCCTGTGTTAATACAAACATAATTTTAATAGAGCTGCATTTATTGACATCAGTAGCGTTGTTGTGCTACTGATTTAAATTGAACATTATACTGCAATAAAATTGTGATGTATTAATACAATTATTGGGAATGGGACTTATCACTTGCTTCAATTTATCCAATCAATATTATATGGATTGATTACAGTAACTTATAGCTGCCTAGAAATTCAAGTGCACCTAGAGGGGAAGGTAAATGGAGCGGCAATTGGTAAACAACTGATTGGTTTTTTTAAATTGTCCCACCAAATCGGAGTTGACATGTGACCCAAGGCTCAGAGATTAGTTACTAGGCTACTTAGTTACTTAGTTAGGAAAGGGCGTATTCCAGTAAGGAGGTGGTATAAGGATGGCAGGGTAAGGGAAACCTGGATGACCAGAGAGATTCTGAATGTGGACAAAAATAAAATAGAAGCATATGTCATGGTAGAAAAATGAAATCACACAGGGTCCTTGTGGAAAATAAAGCAATCAGGAAAGAACTCATGCAGGTAATTAGGAGGCCCCAGATGGGCCAGTAAATGTCATTAGCAAGTTAGATTAAAGAAAATCCCAAAGCTAGTTATTGCTCAGGATAAGATTTACTCGTATTTGGAATAGAATGGAATAATTCGAGAGTCAGCATGCCTTTTACTAGGGCAGGTCATCTGCCTAACTTGATTGAGTATTTTGAGGAGGTGATGAAGGTAATTGATGAGGTAGAGCAGTGGATGTCATCTACATTGATAAAGTCACTCGTGGGTGGCTGATCCAGAAGATTAAGTTGGATCTGAGTTGGATGACCTGAGTTGGATGATCAGCCATGATCATATTGAATGGTGGTGCAGGCTCGAAGGGCCGAATGGCCTACTCCTGCACCTATTTTCTATGTTTCTATGTTTCTATTAAGATGTATTGGATCATTTGGTGACTTGGTCATGTGGAGTCAGATTGGCTTACAAGAGTGTGGTGATGGAAGCACGTTATTCTGACTAGAGGACTGTGACCAGTAGTGTTCCGCGGAGATCTGTGGGGGGATATCTGCTGCTTATACAGTATATGACTTCGACATAAACGCGGATGGCTTAGTTGGTAAGATTGCTTACAACACCAATTTGGGTGGAGTGCGTTTAGTGAAGAAGGCTGTCAAAGTATAAATCAGATGGAGAAATGGCAGGTGGAGATTAATCCGAGCAAATGTGAGATTGTGCACTTTGGGAGGTCAAATGTAAGGGGAATGTATACAGTTAAGGGCAATACCCTTAACAGCATTGATGTACAGAGGGACCTTGGTGTTCAACTCCATTGCTCCTTGAAAGTGGCAACATAAGTAGATAGAGTGGTAATGAAGGTGTATAGTATGCTTGCCTTCATCAGTCAGAGCATGGAACATAAGACTCAGGATGTCATGTTGCAGCTTTATAAAACTATGGTTAAGCTGCATATGGTATATTGTGTGGCAATTCTGATTGATTTGTCCTAGCAACTGAATCATCCTAGCAACAACTGGAGAGTACGCTGAAAGAAGAGATTAATGTTACATCATGTTCAGCATAGACATTGAGTGCCGAAGGGCCTTTACTCGTGCAGTGTTGTTCTATGTTCTACAATATATTCAATGTACTGGTTAGTATTGGGGAGGTGACAGTATTGTGATGGAATTATATTTCTCAGTTTTCCTCTCTTGAAACCAGACTCAGGAGGTCAGCTCCAGGCCAATCATCTATATAACTAAACTGAGGGCACTGGATTCACTGCTTACCAGCACTGGTAATTGACAGAGGTTGAATGGTATAGTCAGTAGACAAGAGGGTAGTTACAATGTGTGGGAAAGAACTGCCGATGTTGGATTAAATCAAAGATAGACACAAAATGCTAGAGTAACTCAGTAGGACAGGCAGCATCTCTGGAGAGAAAGAATGGGTGACGTTTCAGGTCGAGACCCTTCTTCAGACCAAGGGTCTTGAGCCTAAACGTCACCTTTCCTTCTCCCCGGAGATGCTGCCTGTCCTGCTAAGTTACTCCAGCATTTTGTGTCTACCTGAGATGGTTTTGTGTCTACCTGAGTAAGGCTAGGTGGTTAGGAGGAGTGTGGCTGGGGAGAGATCAAACATACTGATGTGAAGGAAATAGGGTAGGGCAAAGGACAGAAGGAATTGGAGACCCAATTTGTGCCCAGCATTGGGGCAAATGTGTGGAGGTAGTGGTGTAGCAGCTACAAAGATGGTCCGTGGAGATATTCGTAGTGTTTGATGTGGACACAGCGTGAGATTCGGAGATTGGATGGAGATGATGATTGATGCGGTGGTGTTTTAGCACATGGATGGGATGTGGCTTGAAGACCTGGCTGAGTCCTTTAACTGCAGCCATTCCAGACTAGTGCTGCAGGTTTAGCATCCTGATTTTCTGGGAGACCCCAAGGATAGATGGTCTGAGAATAAACATGGTCCAGGTTCTCCCACAATATCTAAAATTAACAATTCACAAGCAAGGAATCATCACCTGAGAATGTGATGCCAAAATTCTATTGGGGACCCAAAACTGGGTTTCCCCCAGTCAACTTTACTAAAGAGCATGATTGGACCTGGAAATTGACCTAACCATGATTTATGCTGATTCACAATCCAGGACTGACAAACAATAACAATTTTCAATCATGTAACACTGAACAAAGTAAAGCTGTGTGATTAATATTTCTGGCAAAATGATGAGAAAGTTCTTGCTTTTATTGTAGACATGAGAGTTAATGCTTGCTCAGAATACTTCTTGTTTATGAGAAGCTCACTCATCAAACACAGAACCTTCATACTTGGACTCTCTGTTCCCAGTGTCCTTAATGTTCCTCTTTTCATCAACATTCAGGCTACGTACCCAAGTGAATCCATGAGGAAGACTTGGTACTAGGTTTCATGTTGGCAATTTGACAATAAACTCATGAAATATTCCAATTATGGCTTTCCATTTTATGTCAATCAGTATTATATAAAATCTGGTAGAGCAGTAATTGACAGCTACTGTGTCGTTAACTTTTACTGGAATAGTTGGATAGTTATTACTTTGCAAAGATTAGCTAAAATAGGTTCAGCCATTTTTAGATTGACATTTGAAGCTGTAGCCAGCTGTACTTACAGTTATTGATTGATTAATTGAAAGATACCTCATGGAAGCCAGTCCTTCGAACCAACTTATCCACTCCGATCATCGATCATCTTTTCAGACTAGTTCTAAACATCCCACTTTTGCATCTACCCCTGATGCAGCAGGGGCAATTTACAGAGGTCAATTAACCGACAAACACACACGTCTTTGGCTTGCAGGATGAAACCAGAGCACCCAGAGGACAACCATGCAGTCACAGAGAGAGTGTGCAAACTCCACTCTGACAGCACCTGAGGTCAAGATCGGACCTGGGTTGCTGACACGGTGAAACAGCATCCCTTCCTGCAGTTCCACCCTGCCTCCCCAAATGAAAAGGCATTAACTGCATGGAATGAGTTGCCAAAGAAATAGCTGAGGCAGATACAATATCGGCATTGCAATAGTACATGGACAGGAACAGTTTAAGGGGATATGGGCCAATGTGACCAAATGGACAAGCTGAGATGGGGCATCTTGGGCACATGGACAAATTTGGCTAAAGAATTTGTTTCCATGGCTGTTAGGTATGTGATAATTAACATATGTAATTAGTATATAGAAACATAGAAACATAGAAAATAGGTGCAGGAGTAGGCCATTCGGCCCTTCGAGCCTGCACCGCCATTCAATATGATCATGGCTGATCATCCAACTCAGTATCCTGTACCTGCCTTCTCTCCATACCCCTTGATCCCTTTAGCCACAAGGGCCACATCTAACTTCCTCTTAAATATAGCCAATGAACTGGTCTCAACTACTTTCTGTGGCAGAGAATTCCAGAGATTCACCACTCTCTGTGTGAAAAATGTTTTTCTCATCTCGGTCCTAAAAGACTTCCCCCTTATCCTTAAACTGTGACCCCTTATTCTGGACTTCCCCAACATTGGGAACAATCTTCCTGCATCTAGCCTGTCCAACCCCTTAAGAATGTTGTAAGTTTCTATAAAATCCCCCCTCAATCTTCTAAATTCTAGCAAGTACAAGCCGAGTCTGTCCAGTCTTTCTTCATGTGAAAGTCCTGCCATCCCAGGAATCAGTCTGGTGAACCTTCTCTGTACTCCCTCTATCAGAGCATTTGAATATAGAATACAGAGCATTTGAATATAAATCAGAGCATTGAATATAGAAGTTGGGATGTAATGTTAAAATTGTACAAGGCATTGGTGAGGCCAATTCTGGAGTATGGAGTACAATTTTGGTCGCCTAATTATAGGAAGGATGTCAACAAAATAGAGAGAGTACAGAGGAGATTTACTAGAATGTTGCCTGGGTTTCAGCAACTAAGTTACAGAGAAAGGTTGAACAAGTTAGGTCTTTATTCCTTGGAGCGCAGAATGTTAAGAGGGGACTTGATAGAGGTCTTTAAAATTATGAGCGGGTTAGACAGAGTTGACGTGGATAAGCTTTTTCCATTGAGAGTAGGGAAGATTCAAACAAGGGGACATGACTTGAGAATTAAGGGACAGAAGTTTAGGGGTAACATTAGGGGGAACTTCTTTACTCAGAGAGTGGTAGCTGTGTGGAATGAGCTTCCAGTCTCATTCCACACAGCTTCCAAACTCTTTAGCCAAATTTGTGGTGGAGGCTGGTTCGATTTTATCCTTTACAAATAGATTGGATGGGTATATGGACGGGAAAGGAATGGAGGGTTGTGGTCTGAGTGCAGGTAGATGGGAGTAGGGGGTAGTATTTTTTTTTTTTTTTTAATAATAATTTAAAAAAAATGTTCGGCACGGACTTGAAGGGCCGAGATGGCCTGTTTCCGTGCTGTAATGGTTATATGGTTATATGGTTATGGCAAGAATGTCTTTCCTCAGATTAGGAGACCAAAACTGTACGCAATACTCCAGGTGTGTTCTCACCAAGACCCTGTACAACTGCAGTAGAACCTCCCTGCTCTTATACTCAAATCCTTTTTGCTATGAAAGCTAATATACCATTCACTTTCTTCACTGCCTGCTGCACCTGCATGCCTACTTTCAATGACTGGTGTACCATGACACCCAGGTCTCGTTGCATCTCCCCTTTTCCTAATCGGCCACCATTCAGATAATAGTCTACTTTCCTGTTTTTGCTACCAAAGTGGATAACCTCACATTTATCCACATTATACTGCATCTGCCATGCATTTGCCCACTCACCCAACCTATCCAAGTCACCTTGCAGCCACCAAGCATCCTCCTCACAGCTAACACTGCCCCCCAGCTTTATGTCATCCACAAACTTGGAGATGTTGCATTCAATTCCCTCATCCAGTTCATTAATATATATTGTAAATAGCTGGGGTCCCAGCACTGAGCCTTGCGGTACCCCACTAGTCACTGCCTGCCATTCTGAAAAGGACCCGTTTACTCCTACTCTTTGCTTCCTGTCTGCCAGCCAGTTCTCTATCCACATCAATACTGAACCCCCAATACTGTGTACTTTAAGTTTGCATACTAATCTCTTATGTGGGACCTTGTCGAAAGCTTTCTGAAAGTCTAGATATAACACATCCACTGGTTCTCCCTTATCCACTCTACTAGTTACATCCTCGAAAAATTCTATAAGATTCGTCAGACATGATTTACCTTTCTTAAATCCATGCTGACTTTGTCCAATGATTTCACCACTTTCCAAATGTGCTGCTATCCCATCTTTAATAACTGACTCTAGCATTTTCCCCACTACCGACGTTAGACTAACTGGTCTGTAATTCCCCATTTTCTCTCTCCCTCCCTTTTTAAAAAGTTGGGTTACATTAGCTACCCTCCAATCCTAAGCAACTACTCCAGAATCTAAAGATTTTTGAAAAATTATCACTAATGCATCCACTATTTCTGGGGCTACTTCCTTAAGTACTCTGGGATGCAGCCTATCTGGCCCTGGGGATTTATCGGCCTTTAATCCATTCAATTTACCTAACACCACTTCCCAGCTAACCTGGATTTCACTCAGTTCCTCCATCTCATTTGACCCCCAGTCCCCTGCTATTTCCGGCAGATTATTTATGTCTTCCTTAGTGAAGATAGAACCAAAGTAATTATTCAATTGGTCTGCCATGTCCTTGTTCCCCATGATCAATTAACCTGTTTCTGACTGCAAGGGACCTACATCTGTTTTAACTAATCTTTTTCTCTTCACATATCTATAAAAACTTTTGCAGTCAGTTTTTATGTTCCCTGCCAGTTTTCTTTCATAATCTATTTTCCCTTTCCTAATTAAGCCCTTTGTCCTCCTCTGCCAGTCTCTGAATTTCTCCCAGTCCTCTGGTAGGCTGCTTTTTCTGGCTAATTTGAATGCTTCATCTTTTGCTTTGATACTATCCCTGATTTCCCTTGTTATCCACGGATGCACTACCTTCCCTGATTTATTCTTTTGCCAAACTGGGATGAACAATTGTTGTAGTTCATCCATGCAGTCTTTAAATGCCTTCCATTGCATATCCACCGTCAACCCTTTAAGAATCAATTGTCAGTCTATCTTGGCCAATTCACGTCTCATACCCTCAAAGTTGCCTTTCTTTAAGTTCAGAACCCTTGTTTCTGAATTAACAATGTCACTCTCCATCCTAATGAAGAACTCAACCATATAATGGTCACTCTTGCCCAAGGGGCCACGCACAACAAGACTGCTAACTAACCCTTCTTCATTACTCAATACCCAGTCTAGAATAGCCTGCTCTCTCGTTGGTTCATCTACATGTTGGTTTAGAAAACTATCCCGCATACATTCCAAGAAATCCTCTTCCTCAGCACCCCTTGCCAATTTGATTCACCCAATCTATATGTAAATTGAAGTCACCCATTATAACTGTTTTACCTATGTGATGTCTTGTGCAAGTACGCATGTGCGGGGGAGACTCAAGGTGGCGTCCTGGAATAAAGAAGCTTGTTAGATTACTCCCGTGTCCGAGCCTTATTAAAGTCTGTTCCAAGCATCCAAATACACAACAATTGGTGACGAGGATAAAAAAACGAAGAAGATAAGAACAAGGACAGCAAAGAAAAACGGAAACAATTTTAAAATAGAAGTAGTATTTTGAAACAAAGTGGAACAGCACCAAGCCAAAAAGAAAAAAAGGTCGTAACGGGGAGGGAAGACAAGCAGCCACAGACGTCGGGTGGGGTCCTAGTACCGTGAAGGCCACGGCCAGGTCCGTAAAAGCCACCGATGAAAGAGGACCCTGTAGCCCATGGCCAGCCCCAGTAGCAGCCACAGACGTCCGGTGGGGGGCCTAGTACCGTGTAAGCCACGGACAGGTCCAGAGAGCCACCGACAGAAGCTGAGTCTTCAGCCCGGCCGGGAACAGTCAGCCCGGTGGGGGGAGAAAGTAAAGAAAGCCCAGTCGGGAGCAGAATCAGCCCGACTGTGAGCGCAAAAGCAGACAGGCCCGCGAGAGAAGCGGAGAGAAGCCCGGTCGCAAGGGACGGCCGAGAGCGCGGAAAGCCCGGACGTGAAAGGAAGTCCGGCCCCGAGTGAAGAGTGGGTCCGCGCGAGAGAAGCAGGACACAGCACTCAAGCCCGGTCGGGAGCAGAGTCAGCCCGGTCGGGGGAGAAAGCTGAGAAAGCCGGCCACGAGAGAGGAAGGCTGCGCGTGAGAAGCGTTGCACAGAGCGTAGCCAGCCCCCGACGGCGGGGCACAGTCCCGACGCTTGGAGCAGCGGGGACCAGCAGCAGAAACTAGAAGCGACTTACCTTCTGCAGCGTGTCCAAGGGAGACAGCAGGCAAGTCAGCAGAGCAGCGGTAGTCGACTTGGCAGCGAGCGATCTAGCCCCTGACATGAGCACAGCCAGCCCGGCCGCGAGCACAGCCAGCCCCCGCCAGCGAGACACAGCCAGCCCCGGCTGCGAGCACAGCCAGCCCACAGCCGTGAAGCCAGCAAGCAAGCAAGCCAGCAAAGCAGCAACAGCCAGCTCGGGAAGCCTGGAAAAGCAAGCCCGTAAAGACAGCGAAAGCCAGCCTGGGAAACCAGGAAAGCCAGTCCATAAGGACAGCCCGAGAGGTCGCTAAGGCTCCGGAGTCCCGGACTGTATGAATTTAATGTATTGGTCACTGTTATCAATGATTTAAGTAAATATGTGTGCATTGCAGGTATATGGCTTAAAATGTTCCAGTTTGCTATTAACATTAAATGTTTGTTTATTAGTATAAATCTATTATTATAAGATTAAGTAATAGACAGTGATTTTTCTAAAGCTAATTAATACAGAACTGTGTTTTCTTATGCTGGAGAAGTCCGTGTTTTGTCTGTACAGGAGATATGTGTTTTCTTATCTTGAGGTAATCCGTGTTTTGTCTGTACAGGAGCACCTGAATAGCAACAGGTAGCATGGCTATTCAAAGGGTAGGAAAGTTGCCCCAGTTAGATTCTGGGTGCAATTTTGAGAAATGGACTGAAGTCTTGGAGGCTTCGTTTATTTCCAATGATATCGCTGCAGAGGAGAAGAAGAGAGCATGGTTCATATGCGGCTTAGGAAGAGAGGGTTACCACACCATATGTACGTTACTCCGGCCAGCAAAGCACACGGATAAAACGTACGAGGAGTGTAAGGAGGAATTAATGGCTCATTTCTCGACAAAACCTCCAAGGGCATCCAGAGGCAAGGAGCCTGAACCAAAGAGGGCAGGGAGTCCCTCAAAGGACAAAAGTCAAGTGCAAAAGGACAAAGGTCAAGTGCAAAAGGACAAAAGTCAAGTGCAAAAGGACAAAGGTCAAGTGCAAAAAGAAAAGGTCAAGTGCAAAAGGACAAAAGTCAAGTGCAAAGTGACAGGTCAAATGCAAAGGTACATTGCCATCCAGTGGGCAACCCTAGCTATTCAAGCTGCATTCAAGGGTGTGAAGGTACGGAGAGAGATCCGGAACAAACAGAAGGCAGCAACGGTAATACAAGCAGCATTTAGAATGCACAGAGTATACCGTCAATACAAGGCAATGAGATTGGCAGCTATAACCCATTATAGGGCACACCTTCAAACGGAAAGTGATCGCAAAACTTGATCGCAGAACGCAAATGAAGGTGAAATTGACTTAAAGGGGGAGATATAAATGGTGTTACCTGCCTCCAAGTTAAAGGGGGAGGAGTGTTAGGCATGTGATAATTAGCATATGTAATTAGTATATGTGATGTCTTGTGATCTCTTGTGCAAGTACGCATGTGCAGGAGAGACTCAAGGTGGCGTCCTGGAATAAAGAAGCTTGTTAGATTACTCCCGTGTCCGAGCCTTATTAAAGTCTGTTCCAAGCATCCAGATACACAACTCGATAACTCTGATTCTCTGTCCATAGGTGCTATCCAGCCTGCTGAATACCTCCAGCTTTATAATAATAATAATAATACATTTTATTTATGGCCGCCTTTCAAAAGTCTCAAGGACACCTTACAAAGTTTAACAAGAAACATGTAAACGCAAAGACATCACCAGTACACAAATTAAAGATAGAATTAAATCCAAAAACAAAAATCAAAAACACAATATGGAAGTGAGAGCAGCGGCTGCTAAAGCGCGCCAGCGTCCACTCTCCCTTCCGACCACCATCTTGGACATAGACTAACATAGACACTACACATTATAGACGTTATCATGTCCAGTTTTCAGCATTCATATTTGTTTTCACTTTGGCTTTATTTGTTAATTTAGTACATTAACATGTGAAACAGGTATCCGGGCATGTTACCATTGTCCTGTCATGAACCTGCTGAACGTTATGAGAAAACATTAGCAAAATGCTGCAGATGGCTTTAGACTCCATTTCTTCATCACTTCCACCAGCCTCCTAATGGGTAACACACGTGAGTATTAATGACTCACTTGCAGCCACTGTGCAATAGTAAGGACTGGGAGATGATGAAGGTTAAGCGGATGATAGATCGACAAACCCACAGGGGAAGTCAGTGTAAAGAGTAGAGTAAACTCATTCATAGCTTTGTGAATGAGTGTGGAGTCTTGGAGCATAGGCTGGAGAAGCAGTACTGTGGATGGAGGGTAGCACACTTAAAGCATTAGCGGACAAAAGGCCAGCTACAGCAGCTTTTGGTGCCTGCTGAGAAGGGTAGATTTAAGCCTACAATGATCTGCTTCCGGTTAGTCAGGCTAGTGAAACTTGCATTGTGAAGATTATGCATTGTTACCTATATACTGTAAAATGTCAATTGGGGTCACCTTCATGATGATTGGTTGGGCAATGCCATCACTTGATAGATGATCTCCATTGGAATTGACAGTGGCATCAGTACAATCTGGGCAATTGCCCATTTCCTGGCCACTGAACATCTGGTTCCCTTAACATCTGATGACCCAACTTTAAACCCATTACGAATAATCATCTCCAATCTTAGACATAAGAGCTGAATAAATGAGACATCAGTAACAGCAAAGGCAGGGAGAACTGAAAAACTGGAGCTTTGGCAAAATACAAATAAGCTCTCAAATGGTACATGACATGGTAATTATAGCTTGCTCAGAGCAAGAATGCTTGGTTGGACCAAAATACTTTGATTTTCATTGATCATAGCACCCAGAATCGGCATTATGCTAGACTGAGGAGTCATTGTTGGCTAATATTAGCAATGTTACAAAATCTTGAGATTTTAAAAATCAAGTCTGCAATTTATCCCATCAGATAAAGCATAAAAAGAAGTTTAATTTGACACCTAATTCACGTTCATATCTTCAGTATTAAAAAGGTTATGGCCATTTTCATACTCGGAAATTAGCATCTTGTTCCCTATTGCTTTTCCATTAACACAAAAGCTGTGATCAAGGACAGTCAAAAGCCCATAACTTTCTTAAAAATTAAGAGACCTTAATGAAATTTTCAGTTATTATAGATTGAAGCATTCTTAACCAAATATGAAACAATCTTACTTGGCTGACCTGAAATTAAAGCATATAATTAGTTAGTTACCCAATTGTAGCTAATTACAAAATTCAATTACTAGATCTAAACATCTATCCATTTCTTAAGAAATGGTTAACATTTTAAAAAAGCCTAAGTGTCCAAATAACATTCACACAAGAATTCACAATATAACATTATTTTTAAATCTCATTGTCATGAATTTATAGGCCAAATGGAAGGAATTTAGTGTTTAATTCCTGTAAATTAATAGGCATTTAAATCATCTTGCGAGTGGTTTTTTGTGGAACGCGCTGGTTTGGAACGTTGCGGTTGCAGTGAATTTAAACCCCAATATCGGCAGGAAAAATACTGCTGGTTGGTATATTTACATAGTCAGATTTTCACAATGAGAAATTTTGATTAAGGGCATCCTAAGAAGCAAGTTTATATGAAAAAATAAACGGCATACCTTGCCTTAACCCGTGCGTGAAATCAGTCCCCGTTGTCGGCGTTGACGGCATTTGAAGATGATTTTAATTTTACTCCAACAATTTAATTATCCAGCGCTAATTTTAATAAACTTAATAAAACGGCAGTCAAAGCGATTTTTCTTTAGCAGCTAATTTACCTGACAGACATTGATTTGAATAGGCTGCCGAAATATCGCATTTTAAACCCGCCCCCCTCTCAAAGGCGCCAAAGTCGCGCACATGGGCAGTGACAGAACTGCAGCACCGCTGAAGGTAAGTTTTGTAACATACCTACTAATATCAGGATTTGAAGAATTCATTAATTTATCTCTTTCTCATTATTAATGACGTTTTTTGTCTGAGACAATAATTCTTCTCTTTCTACAAATACTACCTGATCTTTTGAGTGCTTCCACCATTTGCTGTTTTCATTTCAGATTTCCAGCATCCCACTGTTCCATTTTCATTATATTTTATAAAAAGGATTGAAGCAGCTATAAGTGGTTAACCTATGACACTTATGTGAGGAGCCCCTGTAGTATTGAGGCAAGGGTGGGACCTCTAAAACCCATGATCATCTTCATTTGTTGAATTTGTCAACTCCGCACAGACAGCACCCGTTGTAAGGATCAAACCCGGGTCTCTGACGCTGTAAGGCAGCAACACTACTGCTTCTTGATGCCAAAAACAGCCACTCTCACTTCATCTCTGGAAATTAGCTCTTTAGATCATGCTGGGCCCAAAACTATGATAAGATTTGGATTCAAGTGGTCATAGAGAAAATCAAACTGGGCAAGTTAGCAGGTTATCAGAGAGTGAATGCCACTTGAAAGCACTGTTGAGGATTCTTTCCAGTATTCTGCTGAAGATTGAGAGTTGGTTGATTGTATGATGTTGGCTGAATTAAATTTGTTTTCCTTTTTATGGAAAAAGCTATGCCATTTTCCACATTATTGGACAGATACCAGTGTTGCAACTGTACCAAAACTGTTTGCCTAAAACTATAATTAATTTTAGAAACCAAACTTCCAAAGATATAATCTGGTTCCCTAGCCTTTGCCATTTGTTGCCCTCAGATGCTCATTGATCTCATGTGGAGAGGATTGAATTGGATGAAAACTAGCTTCCATGATGTTGGGAGGCTTATGAGGAATCCAAATTGGAATATCCACTTGGCATTTCTTGGTGGAAACGGATTCAAATATTTAAAATCTTCACCTTGGCATAGGAGGGGGATAAGGATATTCTTGAACCCTCCACATCCTGTTTGCTGTTTAATGATCTCCCACCATGCATGAGTCAGTGTGGCAGGATTGTAAAGCTATGATCATAAGGTTATAAGGTCATAAGTGATAGGAGTAGAATTAGGCCATTCGGCCCATCAAGTCTACTCCACCATTCAATCATGGCTGATCTATCTCTCCCTCCTAACCCCATTCTCCTGCCTTTTTCCCCATAACCTCTGACATCTGTACTAATCAAGAATCTATCCATCTCTGCCTTAAAAATATCCACTGACCTGGCCTCCACAGCCTTCTGTGGCAAATAATCAAACGTCCTTTAATTCTGAGGCTACAACCTCTAGTCCTAGACTCTCCCACAGGTAGAAACATCCGCCCCGCATTTTGATATGATGTTTGTGGGATGACGTGGCTTTCTCTATTCGACTGTAAGCTGTTATTAGCTACTTTGCTGCCCATAGTCTTGTCTTGCGGCAATCAGGATGATAGCTCACTTTTGGGTGGGCCTGATCTGCTCCCAGCATGGTCCTATGGTTTCTCATTGAGACTGATCCCCTGGCTTGTTATACAGGTAGAAGAGTTAAGGGCCTGTCCCACTTTCATGACCTAATTCACGACTTCTGCCGAGTTTGCCCTTGACTCATACTCGCAGCATGGTTGTCACGAGGTCGTAGGAGGTCGTAGATAGGTCGTAGCAGGCCGTGATGCTAGTCGCAGGTACTCGTGGCATCAAGTAGGTCGGGGCGTTTTTTCTAGCATGATGAAAAATGTCCATGAGTAAAAAAGGTCGTGACTTAGGTCGTGAAAGTGGGACAGGCCCTTTAAGAATGTTTTATTGTCATTTGTCCCAGACAGATTAAATAAATTCCTACTTGCAGCAGCACAACAGAATATGTAAACCTAGTACACTGTAAAGGATATAATAAACAAGAAAACAAAAGTTCAGTGTGCAATGTTCACTGTTTACATCCACACACCTATAGACACATAAAAACAAACAATTAATAATAGTGCCAAAAGACAAAAACAATGCCCCCAAGTCTACGTAATTCAGAGTATATTTGGAGATTGTAGTGTATAATGGCTGTAGGGAAAAAACTGTTCCTGAACCTGGATGTTACAGTTTTCAGGCTCCTCTATCTTTTTCCCCATGGCAAGTGTGTGGCCAGGGTGGTGTGGGTCTCTGATGATGCTGGCTGCCTTTTAGTGATTCCAGTAAATCCCTTCGATGGTTGTGAGGTCAGGACCCGTGATGGACTGTTTTAGATACATAGTAGCATTGTTACAAAATTTTGAGATTTTAGAAATAAAGTCTGCAATTTATGCCATCAGATAAAGCATAAAAAGAAGTTTAATTTGACACCCAATTCACTTTCATATCTTCAGTATTAAAAAAGTTATGGCCATTTGCATACTCAGAAATTAGCATCTTGTTCCCTATTGCTTTTCCATTGACTTAACACAAAAGCTGTGATCGAGGACAGTCAAAAGCCCATAACTTTCTTAAAAATTAAGAGAATTGAAAGAAAATTTCAGTTATTATAGATTGAAGCATTCTGAAACAAATATGAAACAATCTTACTTAGAAGACATGAAATTAAAGCATATAATTAGTTAGTTACCTAATTGTAGCTAATAACAAAATTCAATTACTAGATCTAAATATCTATCAATTTCTTAAGAATAGATTAGCATTTTTAAATAGCCTAAGTGTCCAAATAACATTCACACAAGAATTCACAATATAACATAATTTTTAAATCTCATTGTCATGGATTTACAGGCCAAATGGAAGGAATTGAATGTTTAATACCTGTAAATTAATGGGAATTTAAATCATCTTGTGAGTGAGGATTTCTGTAACGCGATCTTTTGGAACGGTCATTTGCGGTGAATTTAACCCCGTATCGGCATGAAAAATACTGCCGTTAGTTCGGGGAATAAAATCACCGTTTCGCATGAAAAAATGTGAATTAAAGGCTTCTTAAGAAGCACTTTTATACATTAAAAGAAACCACTTTCGTTTACCTGTCCCGTGTGTGAAATCCGTCCCCGTTATCAGCGTTGACGGCTTCAGGAGCTGATTTTAAAATGACTCCAGGGCTGACATTGTCGATTTAATAAAAATAAAAAATTCACAAAACGCCCTTAGGAACGATTTTTCAGCAAACGCTTGTACTCCAACAAAATATAATACAGGACAAGGTAGGAGAAACCCACATTTTAAGCCCGCCCCCCCCCTTAAAGGCGCCAAAATCGCGCACACGGCCAGTGCCAGAATTACAGCGCCATTGAAGATAAGTATTGTAACATACCTATACATAGATACATAGAAAATAGGTGCAGGAGTAGACCATTCGGCCCTTCGAGCCTGCACCACCATTCAATATGATCATGGCTGATCATCCAACTCAGTATCCCGTACCTGCCTTCTCTCCATACCCCCTGATCCCTTTAGCCACAAGGGCCACATATAACTCCCTCTTAAATATAGCCAATGAACTGGCCTCAACTACCCTCTGTGGTAGAGAGTTCCAGAGATTCACCACTCTCTCGGTCTTAAAGGGTTTCCCCCCTATCCTTAAGCTGTGACCCCTTGTCCTGGACTTCCCCAACATCGGGAACAATCTTCCTGCATCTAGCTTGTCCAACCCCATAAGAATTTTGTACGTTTCTATAAGATCCCCTCTCAATCTCCTAAATTCTAGCGAGTATAAGCCAAGTCTATCCAGTCTTTCTTCATATGAAAGTTCCTGACATCCAGGAATCAGTCTGGTGAACCTTCTCTGCACTCCCTCTATGGCTATAAGATAAGATAAGATAAGATAAGACTTTATTAATCCCCCTTATTCAGGGGAAATTCAGATGTCCTTGCAGCACACTAATAAAAATACAACATAGTGTTCAAAAGAAGTTCAACACAAAAACATCCCCCCACAATGGTTCCCACTGTGGGGGAAGGCACAAAATCCAGTCCCCATCCTCTTGTCCACCCAGAGTCGGGCCCACTGAGGCCTCCACAGTCCCGCTACGGCGCCCGATATTCTCGCCCAGGCTCCGAGACGTAACGTTCAGCGTCGCAGCTGGCCGCTCCACAGAACCGCGGCTCCACGATGTTCCCATCGGCGGTCCCAGCATACTGGAGACCCAGCGCGGCGACCCAGGAAAGGCATCACCCGCTCCATGACAGCGCTCCAGCGCTGCACCGCCGCCAAAGCCGATGTTCTGCGCCGCCGCCAAAGCCGGTGTTCTGGCTCCACGATGTTCCCATCGGCGGTCCCAGCATACTGGAGTCCCAGCGTGGTGACCCAGGAAAGGCATCGCCCGCTCCACGACAGCGCTCGAGCGCTGCACCGCCGCCAAAGCCGATGTTCTGCGCCGCCGCCAAAGCCGGTGTTCTGGCCAGTTCCCCCAGGGAAACGCCATTCCAGGACGCGCTGGTAGGCCGCAAAGACAGGTCGAAGGCGCTGCTCAGAGGAAGGCAACCCCTCCGACCAGGTAGGGACTCGAAAAGCAGTTTCCCCCTTCCCCCCCACCACCCCCCACACATAAAAAGATTAGGCCCCCTGACTACACATTAAACGTACCAAAAATAATAAAAAAATAAGGGAAAAAGACGGACAGCTGCAGGACAGGCAGCCGTTCAGGACAGCGCCTCCTCCTATAATGTCCTTCCTCAGATTTGGAGACCAAAACTGTACGCAATACTCCAGGTGTGGTCTCACCAAGATCCTGTACAACTGCAGTAGAACCTCCCAGCTCCTATACACAAATCCTTTTGCTATGAAAGCTAACATACCATTCGCTTTCTTCACTGCCTGCTGCATCTGCATGCCTACTTTCAATGACTGGTGTACCATGACACCCAGGTCTCGCTGCATCTCCCCTTTTCCTAATCGGCCACCATTTAGATAATAGTCTGCTTTCCTGTTTTTGCCACCAAAGTGGATAACCTCACATTTATCCACATTATACTGCATCTGCCAAACATTTGCCCACTCACCCAGCCTATCCAAGTCACCTTGCAGTCTCCTAGCATCCTCCTCACAGCTAACACTGCCCCCCAGCTTAGTGTCATCCGCAAACTTGGAGATGTTGCCTTCAATTCCCTCATCCAGTTCATTAATATAAATTGTAAATAGCTGGGGTCCCAGCACTGAGCCTTGCGGTACCCAACTAGTCACTGCCTGCCATTGTGAAAAGGACCCGTTTACTCCTACTCTTTGCTTCCTGTTTGCCAGCCAGTTCTCTATCCACATCAATACTGAACCCCCAATACCGTGTGCTTTAAGTTTGTATACTAATCTCTTATGTGGGACCTTGTCGAAAGCCTTCTGAAAGTCCAGATACAACACATCCACTGGTTCTCCCCTATCCACTCTACTAGTTACATCCTCAAAAAATTCTATAAGATTCGTCAGACATGATTTACCTTTCGTAAATTCATGCTGACTTTGTCCAATGATTTCACCACTTTCCAAATGTGCTGCTATCCCATCTTTAATAACTGACTCTAGCAGTTTCCCCACTACCGATGTTAGACTAACTGGTCTGTAATTCCCCATTTTATCTCTCCCTCCCTTCTTAAAAAGTGGGGTAACGTTTGCTACCCTCCAATCCTCAGGAACTACTCCAGAATCTAAAGAGTTTTGAAAAATTATCACTAATGCATCCACTATTTCTGGAGCTACTTCCTTAAATACTCTGGGATGCAGCCTATCTGGCCCTGGTGATTTATCGGCCTTTAATCTATTCAATTTACCCAACACCACTTCCCGACTAACCTGGATTTCACTCAGTTCCTCCATCTCCTTTGACCCGCGGCCCCCTGCTATTTCCGGCAGATTATTTATGTCTTCCTTAGTGAAGACGGAACCAAAGTAGTTGTTCAATTGGTCCGCCATATCCTTGTTCCCCATGATCAATTCACCTGTTTCTGACTGCAAGGGACCTACATTTGTTTTAACTAATCTCTTTCTCTTACAGAGGCTCGAGAGCCGTTGGAGCGGTCACAGAGGGAGGAGCTACACCCGAGCAGTAGTAGTTAAAGTGGAGCGCAGGGCTTGTTCCTTACAGAGGCTCGAGAGCCGTTGGAGCGGTCACAGAGGGAGGAGTTTTAATGTTTTGCATGAAATGAATGCATGAACTTGTGGAATAGCACGTAAAAAAATCTCAGATTATCTTCTCCAAGTCCCATATTGTAATACTCAAAGTGAATTACCATGTTCTCTTATACCTCTTTATTTTTTAACAGTTTTTTATCTTCTTCTTTTCCCATTTTCTTTCCCTCTTTGTCCTTCTTACTAACTGGGCGACACAGTGGTGCAGCGCTGGAGTTGCTGCCTTACAACGCCAGAGACCCGGCTTCAATCCTGCCCGTGAGTTGTCTTCATGGAATTTGTACATTCTCCCTGTGACCATCTGGGTTTTCTGTAGGCGCTCCGGTTTCCTCCCACACTCCAAAGATGCACAGGTTTGTAGGTTAATTGACTTTGGTAAAAATTGTAAATTGTCCCAAGTGTATAGGATAGCGCTGGTCGACATAGACTCAGTGGGCCACAGGGATGGTTTCTGTAATGTATCTCTATAGTTTGATCAATTCACCCCATTTATTCCCAATTTTATTACGTTTCTTTTCCTATTATTTTGTTTTAGTATCTGAGAAAATAGCTCATTGAGAATTACTGTGACATCAGCAAATCAAGAATTCACTGTTTTGGGGCATACATGTAATGGTATGTGTGAGTACTCAGGAGAAATGGAACAACATTCACAGTGCTGACAGCTGTTACAGAGCTTGTGTGTGTTTGTGAATGGCATTTTACTGTCTTGAAGGATCTGATACAATGTGATGCCTTCCCCAGGGGAGCCATGATGTGTATGAGCAGATCAAGCAACAAAACATTCCGTTCAACCAGATTAAAAACTCCTTGTGACACACAGAGTCTGCAGCACATAGTAAAAATGCAGGAAGTCATGAATTAGTTTTTAACCACATGCAGAAAGCAAAATAAAGTGAAAGAAAGAAAGACAAGGTTAGAGAAACATAGAAACATAGAAGATAGGTGCAGGAGGAGGCCATTTGGCCCTTCGAGCCAGCACCGCCATTCATTGTGATCATGGCTGATCATCCCCTATCAATAACCCGTGCCTGCCTTCTCCCCATATCATTTAATTCCACTAGCCCCTAGAGCTCTAGAGCCTAGAGTGAGTGATGGAAGCGTCAAAAAGAAGCATAAATAAATCCTGAAGAAATGGTGGCGCAGCGGTAGAGTTGCTGCCTTACAGCACCAAAGACCTGGGTTTCATTATGATTATGGGTGCCCCCTGCTGTACTCACTCTATACTCATGACTGCGTAGCCGGTCATAGTGCGAACTCCATCATCAAGTTCGCTGACGATACCACTGTTGTGGGACGTATCACTAATGGGGATGAGTCACAGTACAGAAGTGAGATCGACCAACTGACCAAATGGTGCCAGCACAATAACCTGGCCCTCAATACCAGCAAAACCAAGGAACTGATTGTGGTCTTTGGAAGGGATAGGATGGGGACCCACAGTTCCGTTTATATCAACGGGTCGATGGTGGAAAGGGTCAAGAGCTTCAAATTCCTGGGCGTGCATATCTCTGAAGATCTTTCCTGGTCCGAGAACACTGATGCAATCATGAAGAATATAAGTTGGCGGCGCGGGATTACTGCAGCGGCCCCTACAGCCTGTCTGTCTTTTTTTATTTTTTGTCTAGTTAAATGTAGTTGTTCGTGTTTTTTTGGTACTGTTTTTAACTGTGTATATGTGGGGGGCGGGGTAGGGGAGGGGAAACCCGACTTTTTCCCTGTCGGGTCTCCGTTGTCGTTGGGGCCTAGCTCCGTGGAGCGGCCTCCAACCGGGACGACCTGGGGGCTCCAGTCGCAGAGCCGCGGAACTGCGGACTCACCATCGTGGGGCTGGCCGGCCTCAGAGCGTGGGGAGCGGTGGAGACTCGTTGCTGCTCACTCCGGAGCTCGGAGGCTCCAGCTGCAGTTGGACTGTGATATCGGGAGCTCGCGGGTCCAGGTGAGAGACCGCTTTCCGGAGCTCCCGCAAGGCAACTTCTCCAGCCCGAGTCACGGGGTTGGAACGACCCGGAGCGGGGCCGTAAATCGCCCGGCGCGGCTTTAATGTTAAAGCCGCGGGACATTCCAGCGCCCGCCGGGGGCTCCAACTTGTGACTTTTGGGCCCGGAGCGAGGCTGTACATCGCCCGGCGTGACTTCAATGGCCGTGGGACTTAACATTACCCGCCTGGGGCTTCAACATCGGGAGAAAATTGGTACAGGGGAGAGAAAAGACTTTGCCTTCCATCACAGTGAGGAGGAGATTCACTGTGATGGATGTTTTTCTGTAAATTGAATTGTTTGTGTGTCGTGTAGGAATTGTTTTGTTTGTATGGCTGTGGAAACGGAGTTTCGTTTGAGCCTCTCTGAGGTTCAAATGACAAGTAATAAAATCTAATCTAATCTAATCTAATAAAGCACATCAGCCCCTCTACTTCCTGAGAAGATTACGGAGAGTCGGTATGTCAAGGAGGACTCTCTCTAACTTCTACAGGTGCACAGTAGAGAGCATGCTGACTGGTTGCATCGTGGCTTGGTTCGGAAACTTGAGCGCCCTGGAGCGGAAAAGACTACAAAGAGTAGTAAACACTGCCCAGTCCATCATCGGATCTCACCTCCCTACCATCGAGGGGATCTATCGCAGTCGCTGCCTCAAAAAGGCTGGCAGCATCATCAAGGACCCACACCATCCTGGCCACACACTCATCTCCCCACTGCCTTCAGGTAGAAGGTACAGGCGCCTGAAGACTGCAACGACCAGGTTCAGGAATAGCTAATTCCCCACAGCCATCAGGCTATTAAACTCAGCTCGGACAAAACACTGAACATTAATTGCCCATTATCTGTTTATTTGCACTTTATCAGTTTATTTATTCATGTGTGTATATATTTATATAATGGTATATGGACACACTGATCTGTTCTGTATTTGTGCCTACTATGTTCTGGTGTGCTAAAGCAAAGCAAGAATTTAATTGTCCTATCTGGGACACATGACATTAAACTCTCTTGAACTCTTGAACTTGAACTTGTCAATATATGGTGTTTGTACGTTCTCCCCATAACCTGCATGGGTTTTCCCAGAGTGCTGTGGTTTCCTCCCACACTCCAAAGATGTACATGTTTGTAGGTTAATTGGCTTTGATAATAATTGTAAATTGTCCCTGGTGTGTATAATAGTGGTTGTGTACAAGGATCACTGGTTGGCACAAACACGGTGGGCCAAAGGTAAACAAAAATGCTGGAGAGACTCAGCGGGTGAGGCAGCATCTATGGAGCGAAGGAAATAGGCAACCTTTCGGGTCAAAACCCTTATTCAGACTGATGTGAGGGTGGGGGGGCGGGAAGAAGAAGCTGTGAGGGTGGGAAGAAAAAGCAGGAAGAAGAAGTGGGTCAAAGGGCCTGTTTTCACATTGGTTCTCGAAACTAAACTGAAACACTTATGAAGTGAACTTATGGTTGTCTAAAATATTGCTCAATAGTAATTAATACTTTCTACATGCCCCTGGGCCTTTGTTCTAAATGTACAGATTTATTGTTTGTATTTGCCTATTGTTTGCCTATTGCCCTTGTTTGCCTATTGAAGAGAAGGCTATATGATGAGAATGGATCTTCTCAAATTTCATTCAATGCATGAGAAGGCATGCTGTGAAATGAACTGCATCATTGAACAATGGGCTCCATACTTTCCGATTCTCCCCATGTACAAAGGTGGTTGACCTTGGCGCGACAGATGCCTACAAAGCATAATCAGCAGCTCATGAGTGCAGCTCAGCATTGCACAGTGTAACTTTATGCAGCAATGCCAGAGACTGACTCTTTAATAGGATGTGGTTTAGCATTGTGCCCATTAACTGAATATTAAGTGAGTAACGGCGATGCAGGCTGTACCTGGTGTGGAATTTTTTGCAAGACACAAGGTGATTGATAGTGAGTCAGCTTTAATCACTTTTCAATACTTTATCATTGGATGTCACGATCTAAAATGATATATTGGAGACTGATGTTTGCTGATTATCGGCCTTTTTCTCCTGGGTTTCAAATATGCAAAAATGTCTTACCATTTTAATGTGTAGGATGGAACTGTCTTACCATTTTAATGTGTAGGCTGGTTTACACTGAAGATAGACACACAATGCTGGAGTAAACTTTAATACCTGATTGTGAGCATACTAAAATGATATATAATGTTTATTGGTCACACATTGTCCCAAATTGTTGCCTGGATTGTGTCTGCACAAGTGCAATAGACTTGTATTTATTACATTTGCGAGAATGGCATTAAAATGAGTTCGATATTATTTGTCCCCTACATGTAGCCAATGTTGACTGTCACCCTCACTCTAATGTCCCACATAGAGGCATGAGGACATTTGAATTGAATTGTATTGAATTGAATTGAATTGAATTGAATTGAATTGATAAATGTTATTAGCCAAGTATGTATACACACATGGAATTTGCCTTGGTACTTTGCTCGCAAGTAACAACACGATATACATTAGACAATTAAAAATAAAACATTATAAGTTAAACATGTGAAGAATGAAATAAAATACCAGAGCAAAAGGAGGCTACAGACATTTGGTTATTGAGTAGAGCTACTGCTCGTGGAAATAAAGCTGTTTTTATGTCTGTCTGTGGCAGCTTTGACAGTCCGGAGTCGCCTTCCAGGGGGAAGTGATTCAAAGAGATAGTGGCCAGGGTGAGAGGGGTCAGAGATGATCTTACCCACCCTCTTCCTGGCCCTTGCATTGTACAGTTCGTCGATGGAGGGAAAGTAGCAGCCAACAACTTTCTCAGCTGATCGAACAATGCGCTGCAGCCTCCGGATGTCGTGCTTGGTGGCTGAGCCAAACCAGACCATGATAGAAAAGGTGAGAACAGACTCTATGTGAACAGGTTCACCCACTTAGAAGCTGTTGGGACAGAAGACGTGTTTACTTGTGTTTACGTGATGGATTAATGGATTAAAGGCCGATAAATCCCCAGGGCCAGATAGGCTGCATCCCAGAGTACTTAAGGAAGTAGCTCCAGAAATAGTGGATGCATTAGTAATAATCTTTCAAAATTCTTTAGATTCTGGAGTAGTTCCTGAGGATTGGCGGGTAGCAAACGTAACCCCACTTTTTAAGAAGGGAGTGAGAGAGAAAACGGGGAATTACAGACCAGTTAGTCTAACATCGGTAGTGGGGAAACTGCTAGAGTCAGTTATTAAAGATGGGATAGCAGCACATTTGGAAAGTGGTGAAATCATTGGACAAAGTCAGCATGGATTTACGAAAGGTAAATCATGTCTGACGAATCTTATAGAATTTTTCGAGGATGTAACTAGTAGCGTGGATAGGGGAGAACCAGTGGATGTGGTGTATCTGGACTTCCAGAAGGCTTTCGACAAGGTCCCACATAAGAGATTAGTATACAAACTTAAAGCACATGGCATTGGGGGTTCAGTATTGATGTGGATAGAGAACTGGCTGGCAAACAGGAAGCAAAGAGTAGGAGTAAACGGGTCCTTTTCACAATGGCAGGCAGTGACTAGTGGGGTACCGCAAGGCTCAGTGCTGGGACCCCAGCTATTTACAATATATATTAATGACCTGGATGAGGGAATTGAAGGCAATATCTCCAAGTTTGCGGATGACACTAAGCTGGGGGCAGTGTTAGCTGTGAGGAGGATGCTAGGAGACTGCAAGGTGACTTGGATAGGCTGGGTGAGTGGGCAAATGTTTGGCAGATGCAGTATAATGTGGATAAATGTGAGGTTATCCATTTTGGTGGAAAAAACAGGAAAGCAGACTATTTTCTAAATGGTGGCCGACTAGGAAAAGGGGAGATGCAGCGAGACCTGGGTGTCATGGTACACCAGTCATTGAAAGTAGGCATGCAGGTGCAGCAGGCAGTGAAGAAAGCAAATGGTATGTTAGCTTTCATAGCAAAAGGATTTGAGTATAGGAGCAGGGAGGTTCTACTGCAGTTGTACAGGGTCTTGGTGAGACCACACCTGGAGTATTGCGTACAGTTTTGGTCTCCAAATCTGAGGAAGGACATTATTGCCATAGAGGGAGTGCAGAGAAGGTTCACCAGACTGATTCCTGGGATGTCAGGACTGTCTTATGAAGAAAGACTGGATAGACTTGGTTTATACTCTCTAGAATTTAGGAGATTGAGAGGGGATCTTATAGAAACTTACAAAATTCTTAAGGGGTTGGACAGGCTAGATGCAGGAAGATTGCTCCCGATGTTGGGGAAGTCCAGGACAAGGGGTCACAGCTTAAGGATAAGGGGGAAATCCTTTAAAACCGAGATGAGAAGAACTTTTTTCACACAGAGAGTGGTGAATCTCTGGAACTCTCTGCCACAGAGGGTAGTCGAGGCCAGTTCATTGGCTATATTTAAGAGGGAGCTAGATGTGGCCCTTGTGGCTAAAGGGATCAGAGGGTATGGAGAGAAGGCAGGTACGGGATACTGAGTTGGATGATCAGCCATGATCATATTGAATGGCGGTGCAGGCTCGAAGGGCCGAATGGCCTACTGCTGCACCTAATTTCTATGTTTCTATGTTTCTATGTTGGCAGTATAAAACTGGACCAATCATTGCCTGTGGCAGATTGTGTTTTCTCAGCTGCCGTAGGAAGTACATCCTCTGTTGTGCCTTTTTGACTGTGGAGTCGATGGTGGCCCCCCACTTAAGGTCCTTGGAGATGATGGTTCCCAGGAACTTAAAAGACTCCACAGATGTGACTGTGGTGTTGTTGATGGTGTGTGGGGGGAGGGGAGGTGGAGCTCTCCTAAAGTCTACAATCAATTCCACTGTATTAAGAGCATTGAGCTCTAGGTTGTTGCAACGGCACCAGGACGCCAGCTGTGTCATTTCTTGTCTGTAGGCAGATTCCTCCCCATCCTTGATCAGTCCAATCAGGGTTGTGTCATCCGCAAACTTGAGAAGCTTGACAGAGGTGTCTGTGGAGGTGCAGTCGTTGGTGTGAAGAGAGTAGAGGAGAGGAGAGCGTACGCAGCCTTGCGGTGCTCCTATGCTGAGGGTCTACCGGTCCGTGATGTGCTTTTTTCAGCCACACATGCAGCTTCCTGTCTGTCAGGAAGTTGGTGATCCACTGACAGAGGGGTTCAGGCACAGTCAACTGGGAGAGTTTGGAATGTAGTAGCTCTGGCACAATGGTGTTGAATGCAGAGCTAAAATCCACAAATTGTATGGAATAGGTGAACGTTAACATCTTCCATTTAGGTGGTCATGGTGGCGCAGCGTTAGAGTTGCTGCCTTATAGCGTTTGCAGTGCCAGACACACGGGTTTGATCCCGAATACGGGTGCTGTCTCTACGGAGTTTGTACGTTTTCCCTGTGAATGCGTGAGTTTTTTCCGAGATCTTCGGTTTCCTCCCACATTCCAAAGACGCACAGGTTTGTAGGTTAATTGGCTTGGTATAAGTGTAAATTGTCCCTAGTGTGTGTAGGATAGTGTTAATGTGCGGGGATTGCTGTTCGGTGCGGACTTGGTGGGCTGAAGGGCCTGTTTCCGCGCTGTATCTCTAAACTAAACTACTGTAAATTTGCTTAATAGACTATATAAAACAACTGCTGAATGCTTACTTCTGAGACTGGAAGAGACTGCACCTAAATGCTGCACTTACTGAACGATGATAAATAAAAATTCAATATCATCCAAGCAGTGAATTGAAGGAAATGTGTCCCAAAGGCATTAAAACATTTATGCTGCTGAACCATACCTAAATGATGTCTCGTCACTTAGACCATGAGTTAATACTACTTAAGATGATCCTAAGAAGTAATTTTGAGTACATTCAAGCTAACAATTTGAATTTCTGGTCCATTATCTCAAAAAGCATTATCTCCAGGATGTTATAACAAAATCGTCAGCTAATTTATTCTAAATGTAAATTCTGTAATACTTCCTAAAAAAAATGTCAGACACTGAATACCTGGAAAATGTGCACTTAAAATAACTGGAGAATAAATGAAATAATGTTGCACTGGGTCCAAAACATTTGACAGAAAGTATGAGCAAATAATTGGTCAACATTTGATATCCATGGACACTGAGGCCATTGCAGAATTAATGAGACCCAGTTTTTAAGCCAAAACTGTACATTTGTTTATCAATCCAGTTGCATGTCATTCCTTCTCCGATTTCCATTCCCCCACCGACCTGCCTGTCCACTGCCAGTTTGCGGCAAAACGTAAACTGAAAGAACAGCACCTCATATTTGATCATAAGATCATAAGTGATAGTAGAATTAGGCCATTCAACCCATCAAGTCTAATTTGCCATTTGATCTTGGCTAATCTATCTCTCCCTCCTAACCATACTCTCCTGCCTTTTCCCCATAACCTCTGACACCTGTACTAATCAAGAATCTATCTATCTCTGCCTTAAATATTCACACTGACTTAGCCTCCACAGCCTTCTGTGGCATTTTTTGCCACAGATTCATCACCCTCTGAGTTAAGAAGGTGTTCTACCCAGGCTTCTCCAAACCAAATTTTCCAATTCTGGATAACCCACTCTCCCTGTGACTTTGAAGCTTCAACCGCGGGAGCCTGCGGACTTTAACATGGTGGAGCTTGCAGTCCCCAGTTAGAGACCGACTTTGAGAGCTCCAAGCCGCAGGAGCTTCGACCGCCCCGACGTGGGAGCTTCGATCGCCCCGACACAGGAAGCTTCGATCGCCCTCACGTGGGGGCTTTGATCGCCCCAACTGCGGATGGTTCGACTGCCACGACCACGGGAGAATAAAGAGGAAAAATATTAGACTTTATTGCCTACCATCACAGTGAGGAATGTGGGGAATCCACTGTGGTGTATATTTATGTTAACTTTTATGTAGTTGTGTGTCTTCTTGATTTTTTTAGTATGGTTGTATGGTAAATCGAATATCACTGTACCTTAATTGGTACACGTGACAATAAACTGACCTTTGAACCTTTAAACCATTGGAACTTTGAACCTTTGAACATCCAGACAATAGACAATAGGTGCAGGAGTAAGCCATTCGGCCCTTCGAGCCATTCAATGTGATCATGGCTGATCATCCCCAATCAGTACCCCGTTCCTGCCTTCTCCCCATATCCCCTGACTCCGCTATCTTTAAGAGCCCTATCTAGCTCTCTCTTGAAAGTATCCAGAGAACCTGCCTCCACCGCCCTCTGAGGCAGAGAATTCCACAGACTCACCACTCTCTGTGAGAAAAAGTGTTTCCTCGTCTCCGTTCTAAATGGCTTACTCTTTATTCTTAAACTGTGGCCCCCTGGTTCTGGACTCCCCCAACATCGGGAACATGTTTTCTGCATTTTCAGCCATGTCAATTATTAGTTTAGTTTAGTTAAATTTAGTTTAGTGATACAGCATAGAAATATAATGGAGGATTGGATTTAGAACCATTATTCACCTAAGATCAAGTAGTTGATGACCAGTTATTCTAATGTTCTTTTCAGTTGATGTCAACTTAATTAAACATAACCACTACATTAGAAACAGTATATTAGCCTGTTTGGAATGGGAAGGCTTCTTGCTGATAAAGTAAGCAGCAACTAATAATGGTCAGGCTTTACAATCAAATAAACATTTCCATGGGATTTGGGACAATTCTTTACATAAAACCATATGGTTTACAACCAGTAATTTTGTTGTTGTGTTTAGTTAATGGCTGTTTAATGTAACAAAATCACCCACCATTGGAAATGCCAAATTAAACTGTTTGAGGCAAATTATGGTCATTTTCATTATGATGGGTATTAACTAATCAGGGTAGAGTTTTGCAACCCAATACATGTTTCCAATGGATACTCTATACATAAAACAAAGTTGTGTACAACCAGTTATTTAAATGTTACTTTTAGTTAATAGCAGTTGAATGAAACATAACTACTGTGCTTTAGAAACACCAATATTACTAATTGGCTTGGTTTAATCTTGATTTTAGCTTTATCTAGTTTAAATTATTAATTTAATAAAATATTAGAAATGTATAGGCTCCTCAGGTACACCTCCACCAGCAAAGAGAAAACTGCATTTCTTATTAATCAGCTCTCCATTGGGATCATCATTAAGGAGTGAAAACCATTAACAATATCAGTGGACTGGATGCGACTGGGAAGTTTCTTATAACCGTACGCCCAGATTAACATTTCTGCTCCTTACTTTCATACATACCCTTAATACAGGTCGTGATTTCATTTGGTTTCATTCTTCTTCCTCTGTAAAACAGGGGTTCCCAACCTGGGGTAAATATATTCCCAGGGGGTAAATTTCGCCTACCCAGGGGGTAAATTTGTTGATTCTGGATTTGTACATATTTTTTCTCATTAACTGACTATGTTTGGTTCTGGTATACCGGTATCTGTTCATCATTAGTTGTTCATAACTAAGCAAAATAACATTGTTATGTGCTATTAAAGTTGCCAGGGGTAAACGGGGGTAAACGGGACAAAATAGGTTAGGAAAACCTGCTGTAAAAAGAGTTTGGCAAAAAGGCAGGACCTCCAGTGTGGTGGTCTCTGATTCCTCCCAGTGCCACATGCTACAAGGGTAGGGATAGGAAGATATAGTGTTGACTAAGGCATGGCTCAGGAGTGATGCAGGGGGCAGGGATTCACATTTTTGGACCATTGGGATCTCTTCTATCTCTTCTGGGGCAGACGTGACCTGTACAAGAGTAATGGGTTGTACTGGAACTGGAAGGAAACCAATGTGCTGGCAGGCAGGTTTGCGTTTGCTATACTGGTGGGTTTAGTGCTGTATCAGTGGCCGGCCACAGAGCCATACAAGATTAGAGCCAGCGACGGCTAAGAACAAGGACGGACCCGGCAGCGGCTGAGACCCAGCGGGCAGGCCTGGTTCATCGCTGTGATGAAAGCTCGGCGGCCGCTGCCTGCAGGGATAAGCTCGGAAGCCCTGAAGACCAGAGAGTGGAGGAGGAGGGAGCCGCTGGTGACGATGGATGGGAGGAGTGGGCTATTGCCCCCAGCACCTTCAAGGTCAGCTGCAGGAGGTGCCCCGCTGAACACAGGGGCGGACGGCCGAGGAGAGGGAGGTCGGGTCGCGGGCCTGCAGCAGCCTGGGGCTTATCTGGATTGGCAGCACTCCAATACTTGCTGCATGTGGACTGTGGACTGTTTATTTTTATTTTTATTTGTAAATGGCCCAAAAATATGGCGGCAGTGCACTTGTGGTTGTGCAAAATAATGTCACCATGCTGTGCATACATGACAATAAAGAACCATTGAACCATTAATGAAACTAGATTGGCGGGGAAAAGGATGGGATCCATTGCGTGACTGAAGCAGGTGAGAGGCTGGGAGGTGATGAAAGAAAGTTCAGCGGACAGAATAGGCAGGAGCACACCAGGGAGTGAGGAAGGACTGCTGGATTGAATTCATTTATCTTCATGCGACAGGCCTGATGGGTAAACAGATTAACTCAGGGTGTAGATAAAACTCCTGGGCTGGACCAAGAGTAAAAGTAAGCTCAGAGTGTGTAGATTCTTGCCAGAGAGTGTCTCTCAATAACTTGATCCCTCTACTTCTCCCCTCTCTGCTCACCAACTGGACATCTTACCACAGCATTGTTGCCATTGACCCCTCTGGTCATCATCGAACTTTAAGGTGATGGGGAAATATTTAATAGGAATCCGAGGGGTTACTTTTTCACACAAAGGGTGGTGGATGCATGGAACAAACCGCCAGAGGAGGTAGTTGAGGCTGGGAGTATCCCAACGTTTAAGAAACAGTTAGAAGCAGTGGCGGACTTACATTTTGAGGCCCTGAAACTTGAACTGTTATGGGGGCCCCTTCGCAACCAGCAATGAGGTCTGGGTAACCACTGTTATCTTCTTCAATAAGGTTGTTCCACGACAGATCACCACAAAATTTTAATTTCTGTCATAAATATTAATTATGTTTTAAATTATTTTTAATTATTTTATATAAAATATATTTAGAATGAAACATCCTTAATTTGAACGTTTTTTTGTTTATGGCTAGCGTACATGATACTTTAATAACCTTAAAAAAATTATTTTAACTATTATTTTGTATTGAATTATACTATATTATTAATATATATATTTTTAAACCTTCTTATACAGTAGACCCAACATTTTTTAGCAATGTGGACTAAGCATGATATTTACCTCCAGAAAAAAGAGTAGGAAGTATTGTCCGGGTTCCAGGAGGCTGGCTAGGACCCCGGGGGTCCAGGGGGCAGTGCCCCAGTGGTGGTTCAGGCCCCTCTGAATGCCCCCTGAAGCTCCTACATTTTTAATAAATTGAAAGTGATTCTCAAGCTTTCTGCTGGTAGTTTACATAACAGAAGCTTAGAATTTTTCTAACACATAAGCAGTAAAATAACCCCCAAAAGATAAATATTTCATGAAATAGTCAATAAACAATAGGTGCAGGAATATGCCATTCGGCCCTTCGAGCCAGCACCACCATTCACTGTGATCATGGCTGATCATCCCCAATCAGTACCCCATCCCTGCCTTCTCCCCATATCCCCAGACTCCGCTATCTTTAAGAGCTCTATCTCTCTCTTGAAAGCAACCAGAGAATTGGCCTCCACTGCCTTCTGAGGCAGAGAGTTCCACAGATTCACAACTCTCTGTGTGAAAAAGTATTTCCTCATCTCCGTTCGTCATCTTATTCCTAAACTGTGGCCCCTGGTTCTGGACTCTTCCAGCATTGGAAATATGTTTCCTGCCTCTAGCGTGTCCAAACCCTTAATAATTTTATATGTTTCAATAAATGCAACTAAAAAAATCTTTACAAAAATATGTTACCTGAAATGTTTCTTTGCCTGGCACTAAGAAGAGAAAAAACGTTTTCACCCAGAGTTGTGAATTTGAGTAATTCTCTGCCATAGAAGGCAATGGTCTCGTCTCCTTCAGCAACACCTCGGTCTCCTTCCTGAGCTCAGACACCTACTGCTCCTCACCTCACCTACGCTCACTTCCCCTCACCTACACTTCGACTAACCCCCTCGCCTCATTAAACCCCTCGCCTCGACGATACCTCACTGCCAAACTTCTCCTCACACCTAAACCTCACCTCGACTAAACCATACCTCACTAAACCTCGCCCCTCAAATAAACCTCACACCTTAACCCCACCTCGACTTAACTAAACCTCACGACTAAACTACACCTAATCCGTGCCTCGACTACTCGCCGTCTCTCTCCCACTCCAGCTATTTAAAGCCCCCCCACACCCTCCCGGCCATTGGCGGCGCCTCACGTGACGGAACGGCTCCAACCAGGGGGGGCGGGGCCGAGCGCGGAGAGCGGCGCAGGTGCATTGCCCGAGAGAGCCAATGGGAAGGGAGAGGGGCATGCGCGCTGACGTTGACGTCGAGCCCGAGCCCCGCCCCCACCCATGGCGGTGGCAGCCCCTCCCCACGGAAACGAGAGAGAGGTGGCGATTAGTCGAGGCAGGGATTAAGTGGGAGGTTTAGTGGAGGCGAGGTTTAGTGAGTTGTGGTTTAAGTGTGAGGTGAAGTTTAGTCAAGGCGAGGGGTTTAGTTGAGGTGAAAAATCGGATTCATTTTCAGTAAAACAAAAAAATTGGAATTCCGATTTAAATCGGAAGAATATCAGGACTATTGTCGCTTCTGGGGCCCATGCGGGATTAGGGGCCCTGAAGCTTATGCTTCATTAGTTTCATAGTAGATCCCGCCGCTGGTTAGTTGGGTGCATGGATATAAGAGGCTTAGAGGATATGGACCAATTGCGGGCAGCTGGGACTAGTGTAGCTGGGACAGGTGGGCCAGCTTGGGCAAGTTGGGCCGAAGGGCCTGTTTCCACAATGTATCATTCTATGACTATGAGTCTATAACTTCTAGCCTAACGTAGTCAAGGCGCAGTGCAGTCCAACCTGAGTCTTGATAGCGTGAGCAGCACCTGTGATGATATTTTTAGTTGCAGGTATTTATGGGAATATTTACACAACTTCTAATGGGCCCCGTGAATTGAAGTTATGTTTTTACTTGCTATTTATAATTTGATTCAAAAAGCTCAAGGAAGCTTTGCATGCCTCATCACACTTCAAAGCTTGTTAATATAGATGTGGAATTCTTGCATCTTCGCATCCTTAGCCAATTCATTAAGTAATCGTGACACTGAATCTATCTTTAGCAGAAGCTTGAATTCATTTGGATCTTGGCTTGCTTTCTCTTGTTCATGCCGGTAACAATCAATTCCTGAGAAACTTCCAAACTTCCAAACTGTAGTAGCTGGCAGTTCAACTCAGAATAGACAAAGCTGTTTCAATGCAGTCATACACAGTTTCAGAATTAAAATGAATGTTCTGAAATCTATAACTGGGGCAAAACAACATAAAGAACTGTCAGCCAGAAATGTATCCACTCACAAACATGGTATGCAATTGTAAAAGCTGGTTAATAAGAAGTAGAAGAATTTTGTGTATTAATGGGGGGGCTTCACACCTGTTGGAAAATTTGTATTTTAGTTTAGTTTAGAGATACCGGGTGGAAACAGTCTCTTCGGCCCACCGAGTCCGCACCGACACCCGCACATTAATACAATCCTACACAAACTAGGGACTATTTACAGTTACACCGAGCCAATTAAACTACAAACCCATACATCTTTGGAATGTAGGAGGAAACCGAAGATCTCGGAGAAAACCCATGGGGAGAACGTACAAACTCCGTACAGACAGCACCCACAGTCGGGATCGAACCCGGGTGCTGACCTGTAATACAATCTTGCTCTAGTCCCTTGACCACTATGCCCTTGCAGGAAAGTGTCACTCCTGTCTCTGACTATTGATGACTCCAAACATTCTCATCTTAACTTAGAACTTAGAACAGTACAGATGTGCAGGAAGAAACTGCAGATGCTAGTTTAAACCCAACATATTCACAAAAAGCTGGAGGAACTCAGCGGGTCAGGCAGCATCTCTGGAGAAAAGAAATAGGCGACGTTGTCCTGACCCTTCTCCAGTCTGAACAAGGGTCTCGACCCAAAATGTCACCTATTCCTTTTCTCCAGAGATGCTGTCAGATCCGTTGAGTTACTCCTGCAATTTGTGTCTATCTTCGGTAGAACTGTGCAGCACAGTAACAGGCCCTTCAGCCCTCAACATCCATACTGAACATGATGCCAAATTAATCCAATCTCATCTGCCTTCACATGATCCATATCCCTCCATTCCCTACATATCTATGTGCCTATTGAGTGCCTCTTAAAAGCCACTTTTGTATCTGCCTTGTATCTGGAGACTTGCACTACACTTTCACCTCCTCTTCACTTAATGGGCCTGTCACACTTATGGGCCTGACACACTTATGGGCCTGTCACACTTATGGGCCTGTCACACTTATGGGCCTGTCACACTTATGGGCCTGTCACACTTATGGGCCTGTCACACTTATGGGCCTGTCACACTTATGGGCCTGTCACACTTATGGGCCTATCACACTTATGGGCCTGTCACACTTATGGGCCTGTCCCACTTATGGGCCTGTCACACTTATGGGCCTGTCACACTTATGGGCCTGTCACAGTTATGGGCCTGTCCCACTTATGGGCCTGTCCCACTTATGGGCCTGTCACACTTATGGGCCTGTCCCACTAAAAATGCTTTATTTTGTGATGACTGATAAAAGATATTCACATATTCTCCATGCACAGATTACTTTGTTATCCCTAATGGGATTCTTTTTTGAGTCCCATTAGGGACAGATGAGTTGAGGCTATTACAAAGGTGGAAATAAGCACATTTGCTGATGGAGCAGAACTGTAGTTCAAAGTTCAACTCAAAATCAAATCTGAAGCGGCTGCAACTAGTCTGATTCGGGCACCATGAAAACGCTTGTGCCGCAAATTGTCTCAAAATTGTTCATGTCGTTTGAAATGAAATATGGACTCAAGTTTCCACAAGCGTATTTGTTACATTTATAAATACAGGCCTGCAGAATTGTCAGCCATGCTTTTCTTTCCCTTGCATTTACTTATTCCTTGATGTAATTCACTGTCAGCATTGTGATTATACCAACTGGAAAATAAAGGGTGATAGTATTCCGGCTAAAGCTTACTGCTGGCCCATTTAGCAAGAACAGACTAGACGTTAATGACATGCCTCACTGGTAAATGAAATCCTGATCCTAAAGGATGCCGCACCTCATGACAGTAGGATCTTGAACTGATAGATCCTTGGCACAGTGGCTAATATCCTTGACCATTGATCCAGGGGCCTGGATTTATATTCTAGAGTTCAACTCCCAGTGTCTCACATATTGAATTTCGATTCAATTGATAATCTGAAATATGCAACAAGTGAAGTTGTTAGAGTTCACAGAATTCTTGCTGGTTCAATATATCTTTCATAGGAAGACATCTATAAATCTTCAATTTGGCTCTAAGTTGCTATATATGGTCAAGCCCATTTGCTTAACTATAAAATACACAATGAAGCAAACCATTCAGCTAATCACAAGGTTCATTAAGGAATGGCCATTCCAGTGACATTCATGTCCTGAAAGAAGTAATGGAAAAATAACTGTCCCTCACTGAAATTAGGAAGCCGAACTAGCTTCGCCCATAGGACACCCATGAACCGCGAGCTGAGCTATATTCTCCTAGCTAAACTGCTGATAAACACGTCAAACTTTTAGAAATACTTCTGAATGACCATTACATTGACAACCAATCAAAAACTATTTAAGATCAGAAAGAATGCAAAATAAAACTATATATTGAGGATGTGACAAGTAAAATGGATGAAGGGGTGCCAGTGGATGTAGTGTATCTAGACTTTCAGAAAGCCTTTGATAAGGTCCCGCACGGGAGACTGGTGACTAAAATTAGAGCACATGGTATTGGGGGTAGGGTGTTGACATGGGTAGAAAATTGGTTGGCAGACCGGAAGCAAAGAGTAGGAGTGAACGGGTCCTTTTCAGAATGGCAGGCAGTGGCGAGTGGAGTGCCGCAAGGCTCAGTGTTGGGGCCGCAACTCTTTACCATATATATTAATGATTTGGAAGAGGGAATTAGGAGCAACACTAGCAAGTTTGCGGATGACACAAAGCTGGGTGGCAGTGTGAGCTGTGAAGAGGATGTTAGGAACTTGCAGGGTGACCAGGGCAGGTTGAGTGAGTGGGCAGATGCAGTACAATATAGATAAATGTGAGGTTATCCACTTTGGCGGCAAAAACAAGGGGGCTAATTATTATCTCAATGGGGTTAGGTTAGGTAAGGGGGAGGTGCAGTGAGACCTGGGCGTCCTTGTACACCGGTCACTGAAAGTTGGCTTACAGGTACAGCAGGCAGTGAAGAAAGCTAATGGAATGTTGGCCTTCATAACAAGAGGATTTCAGTATAGGAGTAAAGAGGTTCTTCTGCAGTTGTATAGGGCTCTGGTGAGACCACATCTGGAGTATTGTGCACAGTTTTGGTCTCCTAATTTGAGGAAGGACATCCTTGTGATTGAGGCAGTGCAGCGAAGGTTCACAAGATTGATCCCTGGGATAGCGGGACTGTCATATGAGGAAAGATTGAAAAGACTAGGCTTGTATTCACTGGATTTTAGAAGGATGAGGGGGCATCTTATAGAAACATATAAAATTATAAAAGGACTGGACAAGCTAGATGCAGGAAAAATGTTCCCAAATGTTGGGCGAGTCCAGAACCAGGGGCCACAGTCTTAGAATAAAGGGGAGATCATTTCAGACTGAGGTGAGAAAAAACGTGTTTACCCAGAGAGTTGTGAATTTATGGAATTCCCTGCCACAGAGGGCAGTGGAGGCCAAGTCACTGGATGGATTTAAGAGAGAGTTAGATAGAGCTTTAGGGGCTAGTGGAGTCAAGGGATATGGGGAGAAGGCAGGCACGGGTTATTGATAGGGGACGATCAGCCATGATCACAATGAATGGTGGTGCTGGCTCAAAGGGTCGAATGGCCTCCTCCTGCACCTATTTTCTATGTTTCTATCCTTGTTTCTATAAGCTCTTGGGTTAAACATATTACAAACTACCCACCTTTCTTATAATTTTCAGAATTTCCTACATCATTGGCTAAATCTAAAACATTAACAGCAAATTTAAATGATCAATATTACCTTTCAATTAAAGAAAAGAAATAAAGAACTTTAAATCACTTGGCTCCTCATAACTATTCATCTCCCATGCAAACTAAGCAGGCAGATTCACCAGCAGGGAAACACAATCATAAACAAATGAAGAGAAATGCTGGAGGTACCAAGGAGGATTACAAGGGCTGTTCCACTGTCATTTCTAATTAAAAAATGCAGTTCACCACCAGTACATAAACAGATTATAAATAATTAAAACGAGTTAATAAAAGAATCTATACAGAGGCATTTACTGTTCCTTTGGTAAGGGAATATTATTTTAAAATATTGAATGTGTTCAGGTTTGCCCATTAATGGCTTTGCAACTAAAGCACAGCTTCCATTTTACACTCTATAAATGTGTAATTAGCTGTGCTGTGACAATGAATTCAATCAGTGGCTATGGCAGTTTTGATGTGTCCTGCCAGCCTCATGGCAAAATATTCACTTTTGTTCACTAGCTCCAAATAGTTCTGAAAACAGAATCAGCTGGTCAGGTAGTATTTGTGGAGAGAGAAAGGGTGGCACGGTGATGCAGCGGAAGAGTTGTTGCCTTAGAGCACCGGAGACCCAGATTCGATCCTGACGATGGGTACTGTCTGTATGGAGTTTGGACGTTCTCCCTGTGACCACGTGGGATGTCTCCGGGTGCTCCAGTTCCCACCCACATTCCAAAATTGTGCAGGTGTGTAGGTTAATTGGCTTCTGTAAATTGTCCCCAGTGTGTTGAATAAAACTTGTGTGAACTCGGTGGGCTAAAGGGGCTTTTTTTTCCACGCTGTATTTCCAAGACTAAAACTAATAAAGAAACAGATTTGAAATTGTCTATAGATGCTACTTGATTATTTCCATCACATTCTACTTTTATTTCATGTTTCTAGCAAAAGCAGATATTTAGTTTTGAACTTTTAAGGAGTGACTGCACTTTGTTCTATGTACTGTGCTCTTGCACAATGCTGCCAGAAAGACTATTTTATTGCCTTAAAGGGGAACATTTTGATTTCTAACCCATAATAGCCCATGAAATGAACATTCACTGGGATATAACTTGGGATGGGGGTGCTTCAGTTCTGAGGAGTGACTGGGTAAACTTAGTTTCTTTTCCTTTCAGAACAAAGTTGATTGAGGATCTGAAGCTCTTTGCAACATTATGAGAGGCTTACTATAGATAGGGTAAATGGTAATAGACCTTTCTCCAAAGCAGAGACCATAAGTTTAAGCTAAGGACTAACATAATTAGAGGAGATACAGGGGAGATATGTTTTTACCGAGAGGGTCATTAGAATTATAATGCACTGCCTGGTTGAAGAGGAAGAAAAATTCCAAAGAGAAAGAAAGATTCTGAGGGGAGTAAGATACAACTGTGGCTGACAAGAGAAGTTAGGGATGAAATAAAACTAAAAGAAAAGGTTGTTTTTTTTTTTTTTTTTTTTTTTTTTTTTTTTTAATTTTTATTTATTAGAAGTACATTACATTACAACCACATACATTAATACTCGTCATTTATATCTTCTTACAATTAATGTACTCCCTTTATTTATTTTTTTACACTAGAAAAAGAAAAGATTGAAAGAGAGAAGAAAGTGAAGGAAAAAGTGCAAGTGTAGAAAAGTGTAGAAAATGTAACAACAAAAAAGGACGAAGACCCTATAAGAGCGAAATTAAAAACAAAAAGAAAAAGAGTTAAGAAATAGGCCCTAAGAAAAGAAAAGAGAAAGAGAAAAAAAGAGAAACAAATGTTTTTTTTTTTGAGCATCACGTAAATAGGACATACCAACTCTTCAACTATCATCCCCCCTTACCTGACCTCAATTTTTTTTTTTTTTTTTTAAAGTACTTTTGCACCCTATGTTTGTAATAATTCTATAAATGCAGACCACGTCAGGTGGAAGTGATCTGGTTTACCTGCTAGGAGGAGTCTTATCTCTTCAAGGTGTAATGTTTCAAACATATTTGAAATCCACATATTTATAGTTGGTATTGGAGCCTTCTTCCAAAATTTTAGAATTAGCTTTTTTCCAGTTATTAACCCATAGTCCATTAATTTCTTTTGAAACACATTTAGTTCTGGATCATCTTCCGTTATTCCGAAGATAATCCATTCTGCTTTGGGTATCAGTCTTGTTTTAAATAACTTTGTAAAGATTTCAAAAATTTCATTCCAAAATTTTTGAATTTTTGTACAGAAGACAAATGAGTGCGCTATAGTTGCTTCTTGGGATTGACATTTATCACAAATAGATGATACGTTTGGGAAAATTTTATGAATTTATAAAAGAAAAGGTGTATAACATAGCAAAGAGTAGCGGTAAGCCAGACAATTGGGACACTTTCAAAGGACAACAGAAGGTTACAAAAAGGGCAATACGGGTGAAAAGATAAAGAACGAGGGTAAGCTTGCCAAGAATATAAAGAAGGATAGTAAAGGCTTCTTTAGGTATGTTAAGAGAAAAAGATTAGTAAAGACAAATGTGGGTCCCTTGAAGGCAGAAACAGGTGAAATTATTATGGGGAACAAGGAAATGACAGAAGAGTTGAACAGGTACTTAGGTTCTGTCTTCACTAAGGAAGACACAAAAAATCTCCCAGAAGTACTGGAGGACAGAGGGTCTAGTGAGAGAGGACATTTGCATTAGGCGAGAAATAGTATTGGGTAGACTGATGGGACTGAAGGCTGATAAATCCCCAGGGCCTGATGGTCTGTTATTCAACTTTTCAAGAAAAAAGAGAGAAAACAGAGAATTATAGACCAGATAGCCTGACATCGGTGATGGGGAAGATGCTGGAGGCAATTATTAAAGAAGTAATAACGGCGCATTTGGATAGAAGTAAAAGGATTGGTCCAAGTCAACAAAGTCTGGAATTTTTTGAGGATGTGACAAGTAAAGTGGATGAAGGAGAATCAGTGGATGTAGTATATCTGGACTTTCAGAAAGCCTTTGATGAGGCCCCACACAGGAGATTAGTGGGCAAAATTAGCCTCCTCCAACAGCTATTTTCTATGCTTCTATGTTTCTATGTCATTGGAGGAAAGTATTCCCACAATGTTGAAGTCAATTTAAGACAACATTTGAATTACCGAGGCATCAAAAGGAATGGAACAAGTGCTGATAAATTGGGTTAGTATAGATGTGTACTTGATGGTCAGCATGGACAGCATCGGTCAAAGGGCTTGCATCTGTGCCGTGAAACTCTGCAACAATGAAAGTGGAGTTCATTTTATCCCCTGCACATCCACGTCCATAGTTTTGCCCGATCATTGACCACAGACAGCACAGTCCACTCACCTCTCACAGCAGAGGCAAGTTCTCGCAATATTTGTGAGATGTGTCACTAAAATGAGACTTGGTTCTGGGATCTGAAATCTGCCAATGGGAGCTTCCCTCAGTTTAATCCTCCAAGTAAAAAAATTGCCCAGTGTAGCGGCGCCTGCTAGCGCACGCAGATATCGAACCCGGCGTTCGGAAGCCGCGGTCACGTGACTCGGGAGGGGCTATTGTTTTCGCGCGTTTTTTCCCTTGCGCGCGTTAAAGGCCTGTCTCACGAGTCTGCGGTCATTGGTGGCGAAACGGGAAGAATCTACCGCTCCTGGGCCGCCATAGACCGCGCACTCAGTCAAACGCACAATTCCGGGGCCGTGCGGCGTTGTTCCCACGGTGCTAAAATAAAACCAACACTGTTCAAAAAATATGCCCGTACCGCACAGCCTCCGCCAGTGAGGCACGAGTGCGGCACGGCCGCCGCCACAGCCACCGCTACAGCGCCGCGATCAGGACGGCCGCCGCCACAGCCGCCGCTAGTGAGTCACGTGTGCGGCATGGCCGCCGCCACAGCCACAGCGCCGCGATCAGGACGGCCGCCGCCACAGCCCCGCAGATCCAAAATGACGTCATCGCAGTCGGCCCGCCCTTTTTTTTACTTACCGCAAGCACGTGGGACCAGCCGTATTTAAATCACTCGGCCCCTGCGCAGCATCCGTGCGGTGCTCCCGTGGCATAGGCTCGGCGCTCTCGCCGTTGCCGTGCGGTCCACTCTACAGGCGAAGCCGCGCTTCTCCGCCGATGACCGCAACACCGTAAGACAGAGCCTTTAGTTCAGCGCTGACCACCAATGTGGTCAGACGTGTCTGTTAAACCTGTATGCTGCAACTTGAGCTTTCGAATAAAGTATTGTTGAAAACACCAGTAGTCGTTTATCAGACCGCCAAACCAGCATGAATACACTCTCCTGAGCTTTCTGGATGCTGAAGATAAGAGTTCTTCTCTGTATAATGATTTGAACATTACCTCTGTGATATGACCAACAACATAAGATTTTCTTAATCCATATTTATTAACTCAGTTATAAGGTTAAATAGACACAAACCCACAATAGTTATTAAGAAATGGAAAAGTAAGATTTTCTTTTAAAATAAATTCATTTAAGTAGGATTTTCTGAATGATGGGTCATTTTTTGACTTATTTCAAAAGGTTTGGACATGATGACAAATAAACTTGGGGAGATCCAACTATTAGTGGGTGAATTGTGAGTGGTCGGTTGATGGATCATGGGGTCCAAGTGATCATTGAGGTTTGTGCTGAGGTGACCACATCTTCCACGACTGGGTCAGAAGTGATTTGGCAATTTGCTCTCAGGAGAGGATCAAGTTGTTTGGCCAATCAAGTCACTGAAGGTGGGTTGGGTGGTTGCCCAATCTGTTCTTGGAGGTTCAGGGGTGGGCAACCAATCTACTCTCAGGAGAGTGGAAGACAGTTGACTAATCTACTTTCTGGATAGGGACAGATGTGATTGACCAGCCTGCTTTAAGGAGCGTTAGAAATGGATGGCCAATTTAGTCTCAAGTAAATGGACAATTTGTTTAAAACATTTTGTTAACTGACCCAATTCCTGACAATGGATTGATTCATCTAACCCACTTCCTGTCATCTGTCTATCCCACCATTATTAAAACTGGAAGGATGACATTCGGCCATTTTTTAATCCAAATTCCGTACTTGTTTTATGTCGTAAAAGTCAAATAAATTCTTGTACACTTTGTGCTTAGAGCTGAACGCATCAGATTTGCCTGACATCTGTAAAAATTCCAGAGCAACTAGATTTTGTATTATCCATGGATAATTTTGGATCAAACTTAAACAATTATTAAATGAGCATAACATTTAAATAGTAACAGAGATTGTCTGACAAAAACTAGAAGTAATTTAATCAATTTTTACAAATCGTTTGTGACTCTTTGTGGATAGAGCATATTAATCATGAATCCATCAGCATTGTTATTCTCCCAACAATATGCTTATACTGTGTAAGAACATCCTCAGCACATGTTTCCTCACCCATACACAAAAATCTGAAATACTGAAACAGAAAATGCAGGAAACTCTTTGTAGGTCAGGCAGCATCTGTGGAAAGTGAAGCATAGTTTAAGTTTCAACTCAGTGATCCTTCCTCAGGTCTGCGCCCTGATATGTTTCTCTTTCCACAGACCTTCTGTGTGTTTCCCACATCTACAGTGCCCTCCATAATGTTTGGGATAAAGACCCATCATTTATTTATTTGCCTCTGTACTCCACAATTTGAGATTTGCAATAGAAAAAAAATCACATGTGTTTAAAGTGCACTTTGTCAGATTTTAATAAAGACCATTTTTATACATTTTGGTTTCACCATGTAACAATTACAGCAGTGTTAATACATAGTCCCCCCATTTCAGGCCACCATACCACCCACTCCGGGTCCCCCTTTGTCCTCGGCAGCTTATCCGATCTTCAGCACCCTCCGCCGTCCCGTCCTCAACCGCCGCCCACGTGACCTCAACCTCGACTCCGACCGCTGGCCCATGTGACCTTGATCTCAACCTCGACCCTGACCACCGTCCCCCGTGACCTCAACCTCGATCTCGCTCGCCGGCCCCCGTGACCTCAACCTCGATCTCGACCCCGACCGCTGGCCCCCATGACCTCAACCTCGATCTCGACCCCGACCGCTGGCCCCCGTGACCTTAACCTCAATCTCGCTCGCGGGCCCCCGTGACTTCGAGCGCCCAACCTCAACCCCCGCTGTGGTCCTTTCCTATGTACTGTAAAGAGTATGGTATTATTATACATCATCAGCCGTGTGGTAGCAACATTCTTCGATCCGCAGAGAGGAAATCAGATAAAGGCAATCATATTCAATTATTATTGACTTTCCTGCCGCTTTGGTGCATGGACCCCACATCACTAAGACCTGAATTGTGAGAAAGGAAGGTGTTATCTTGAGAGCCGAACCAAGATCAGGGTAATATTCTCTACTCTATTCTCAGAAGGGGACCTCGCTGTCTATGCAACATATGTTGTAAACATAAGGTTCCTATCATGGTCCTAATTATTCATTCTTATAGGACTCATTCATGCCATACCCTATTTCTACATGTCATACTGTTTGTTTGCCTATAGAGTCGCCAAGAATGGCTGCTAACTAAAAGGCAGTAAGCAAATGCCTTCACTGTTTTCATTCATACAGAGATTAATCATCTCTGCTACTCATCCTGATTCATTCCAAAGAAATTAGAGTTCTAGCTCTACAGTCTGGAACTCACGGCCTGAAAAGCTGCTGGAGGCAGAAAACGTCAGCACATTTACAAGATTACGATGTATCATAGAGCAAGAGTTGGGAAGTGGGGTGGCCCAAATAACTCAATTTTTGGCTGGAATGATTAGTAAAGCCTCCTTCTTTGTGATAAAATTCTGCAGTTCAGTGCTCCAGTCAAGTGGTAGCAACTCAGCACCAATCTATTCACCATTGCTGTACCTAGGTCACATTGGGTACCTTTGCAGTGAATACCATCTGCAATGTTTGGACAGGTACATGTATAGGAAAAGTTTAGAAGTAGGTATATAGGATAAATACAGTCAGGTGGGATAAGTGGAGATGGAGCATCTTTGTCGGCCAGGGCAAGTTGGGCCGAAGGAGCTGTTTCTGTGCTGAGTAACACAGTTACTCTATGTTACTCAGTGGGAGGAGCCATCTTGAGGAACGGCTGCCAAACAGCAGCCGTCCGTTAATTGTACTTTTTTTCCAAGTTTTTTAGTTTTCTTTAAGTCTTTGTTTTTATTTATTTTGCCTTTTGATGTGGGGGGATCAAGGAGAAATCACTTCCTGGTCCCTACCTGGTTGGTGAGGCAGCCTTCTCTCTGGCTGCCCAGTCGACCCGTCCTCGTGGCCTACCAGCGGGCGTGGAGCGGCGTGGAGCGGCGTTTCCCGACGGGGACCGCACAGCACCCTCAGCTTCGGTGGCGGCACGGCGCTGGAGCGCTATTGTGCAGCGGAGCGGGCGATGCCTTGCCTGGGTCGCCGCGCTGGACCGACGCGCTGGAGCTCCGGTGAGCTGGACCGCCGAGCTCAACACCTCCGGGCTGCGGGACTGGAGCGACCATCCGCGGGCGGCGGCGCCGACTCCAACATCGGGAGCCTTGAGCTCCAAATCGGCGCGGCCCTGTCGGGTTCAGGTGCTGCGGACGCCTGCGGGAAAATTGCCGTTCCAGCCGTAGTTGCGGCCTCCGGTGAGGGATGCGGCCGTTCCAGGTGGCCCAGCTGCTGGAGGACTCTCCCGACGCCGGGGCTACATCACCCGGCGAGAACGGCCAGGATCATCGGGCCTCCGTAGAGGCAATAGCGGGGGCCTCATTTGGCCTGACTTTTTGGGTGAACTGGGGCTGGGGACTGGACATTGTGCCTTCCCCCACAGTGGAAATCATTGTGGGGGGATGATTTTTGTATGTAATTGTTTGTAATTGTATTTGTTAGTCTGTGTTCAAGATGGCGGTCGGAGGGGAGAGTGGACGCTGGCGCGGTTTCGTTGCCGCTGCTCTCTCCTCAAATTGTGCTTCTGATTTTATTTTTTGTGTTTTTGGAAGGAATTCTGTCCCTGATTTGTGTATTGGTCTTTATAACTTATTTTTTTAATTCTGATTATATGTTTCCTATAAATCTCTGTATGGTGTCCTTGAGACCTCGGTATAAGGCGCCCGTAAATAAAATTCATTATTATTATTATTATTATTATTATGACTATAAGTGCACAGCAGTAACTCACTGAGACTTCTTCAACATCCGCTCACAAGCACAGCTTGGGGGTTAAGGCAGCGAGGGCATGGGCTCCTTCCATCACACAACTTCTTGACTTGAACCCAGGTCATTGTTGTTCTTTCATGTATCATGAGACAACATTCCATGGTGGCACCTTAATCAGATGACCCACACTTGTTCGAAGAGGAAGTTCACAACTCTACTATTGTCAAAAAGGAGAGGACAATAATTGCAGATGTTATAAGGAAACTGCAATCCATGTGTAAGAAGTGAAAAAATATATATTACGTTGAAGCCATATAGATTGTTGACAAATGCTCTGCAGAGACAAAACTCATTGTTGTGATTCCAACATATCTCTGAATCTCTTTCATGTTTTCTTTTCTCATTTTAACACCATACATGGAATATGTGCTGCACACTCTTTCTTTCGGCTTGTACATGTTTATATTTCCAAAATATGCAAATGATCATTATTTTAAACATCTGGAGAGGCATCACTTTTTCAATTTGCCTTCAACGTCCATATATATTGTGGTTCATTAATTAACCAAATCTCATGCCTTCACACTTCTACCGCATATTAATTTATCCTTACAATTAAACATTTCACAGAGTTGAGAGTTTATCATGAATAGGCCACTATTATACCAACAGCTTCACTTTGTTGGACACTTTAAAGGTGGAGTATTAATCCTCAGGAGAGGGAATGTAAGAGGACAATTCTAAACAAGAGATCCCTAATGGATATAGAATAATTTGTTATTTCGCATGCTAAAGTACATGGTGTTTTGCATCACCAAGATAGACTGCCGTGGTTAATTTAAGATGCGAAAAACAGGAAAATAAATAATGAAAACATGTCTGAAGTATATTTTGTTTCCATGGTAACTATATAATAAAATAACCACTCGACTATGATACAGGACTCAGTTGAGATTGATTTGGCTCATTAATTTTTTTACATTGGCAATAATTGTTGAATTATAATGAAACATCAAAGATCAGTAGAGTTCCAGAAGCTGCATTTAGTGAGCCAATTTGTAAATGAAATATCATTGCATTTTCGAGTGTGGTTAGATAATATGGGATAATATGAAGGGAGTTGAATGTTAACCAAGTGTAATTTTGGTTCATTTTTAAGTTACAAACAGTTTTTATGGCTAAAAGGGAAATATAGATAAAGAAAATAGGTGCAGGAGGAGGCCATTTGGCCTTCAAGCCTGCACCGCCATTCATTGTGATCGTAAGATTAAACGAGAACTTACCAGTTTGAAGTTTGATCTTTATTTTATGAGGAGTTACGTTGGTGATTACGTGAAGAAGACCCGTCAGGGCGCCTGCGCGTCAATCTTCAAAGCAGCGGTGTGAAATCACAAACAACAAGAACAAAGTAATATAGTAACATAATAAAACAAGGACATTAAGAACTTTTATCTGACCTTTATGAAAGAGGGTTAGGCCGTGGTGGGCACGTAATCACCAACGTAACTCCTCATAAAATAAAGATCAAACTTCAAAGTGGTAAGTTCTCATTTAATCTTAAAGGCCTGTCTCACGAGTCTGCGGTCATTGGCGGTGATACAGGAAGTATCTACCGCTCATGGACCGCCAGAGACTGCGGGTTTGGTCAAACGACCACCGCCGGGGCCGTGCGGCATTTGTCCCAACACCGCTTGGTGCTAAAAAAATGTCAGCACTGTCCAAAAATAATTTCTTACCGCACAGCCGCCACCAGTGAGGCACGATTGCGGCACGGTCACCGCCACATCCGCCGCCAGTGAGGCACGAGCGTCGTGAGTCGAACTCTCACTGCCACAGCCACCGCCAGTGAGGCACGTGTGTGGCATGGCCGCCGCCACAGCCCCGCAATCTGAAAGACGTTATCGCGTCGCGTTGCGCGATGACATAATCACCCGATGCCGCAAGCTCGTGGAACCGGCCGTACGGAGATCACTCGGCCCCCACGCAGCATCCGTGCGGCGCTCTCACGGTTGACGTGCGGTCCCCTCTTCCGGCGACGCCGCGCTTCACCGCCAATGACCGCAACACCGTGAGACAGAGCCTTTACTATGTTACTTCGGAGTCACGTGAGTGACTACGTGAAGATTTTAAAGCTTTGTGATTTCATGCCGCAGATACAAATCCCGGCTTCTCAATGCATTGATTGACTCGGAACGAGAAATAATCAATAATGCATTAATAATGACATTTGCATGACAAATGCAGTAATTCATTTATTTGAATAATAGAATTAACAGTATCCCCTTTAACCCAGGGAAATTTAAGTAGAACTTAATATACTATCTGCAAACAGCCCCATATTGGCAATAGGCCGATGGTAAAAGTGTTGAAACACCAACTTATTAGATCACCTGCGAAAATATGGTCGACGGGACGTCCTTCGCCCTGGCCGCCGATGTTGCTGCTAAATCGAATGGGATGTAAAAACATCACTGTTCACACCTGCAGCAACCAAAACTTGTTTTAACCATCTTGAAATGGTCTGAACTGACACTATCTTGTATGGTTTTTCGTGAATGATAAACAATTTTGTTTTCATATTTCATAAGACCTTTGTAGCCTCAATGTATTGCAACAAATATGTCTTAACACATAGACATGGATCCATGGAATATGCTAATAAAACCCTCTTGAATCCTGTCATACCTGACCCTACTTCATTTGAGTAGGTCATAAACTGTAAAACATAACATTAACCTGAGGTACTTCCATCCTGTGTATCTGTAACTTTTGTAATGTCTGCACTCTCTGTGCTTGTTACAAGTGCCATAAGCATGACTACCTTCATGCTGAACTTGGCCAAATCAGAATCGTACCAAGAGTCCATTGATGAAGTAGCTTAAAACCACTCTATATTCCAGATTCCCATACCTAGGTTTAGAAGGTCTGGAATTAAAGTTCCTTTCATTAATCTGGAAATGAAAGAACGAGACTCAACAGGATGTCTTTCCGACCCCATCAATAAAAAACGAGGACAATGTACTTCTGGCTGAATAAATCGCACTATAACTCAACCCCTCATAATAGAGTGTTGAGGAAACCTAACACATTTGAGACATGTGCCGTACGACATTCCATATTCTTTTGTACACAGAACATTTTCCCCCATTCTTTACATAATGGGAAAGCAGCATTTACAGAGGCACAACCTCAAATTTGCAAATGTACTGCTTTTGAGTGCTCTTCCGCCTGACTGCTGTAAGCATGTCCACAGTATGCCCAGACAGTCTTCTTTTTAAAACCTGCAAATTAACAGATCCATACAGGCATATAACGGATGTTACTCTCCAATTATCTGATACACCAGTAAATCCCTTCTTTTGGGAATCTTTATCAGAAACTGTGCCATTAATTCCCATATCAAAGGGAACCATGGCTGCATAGACCAGTCCGGTACCACCAGTACCCCAGAGGCAGCATCCTGCTTCATTTGAAGCAGACACTGGTTTACAAGACAGAATGATGGAAAATGCATATAAAAACATACCACCCTAAGGTAGCGAGAAAACATCAATCGCTACTGTCTCCCGATGTAGTTCCTATAACACATATCTCTGTAACTGGTGATTGAGTCTGGATGGAAACAAGTCATATCTGGCTTCCCAAATCTGACTACTATATCATTAATATCTTAAGGTTCAACATCCATTCTTTGTTATCATGGAAATTCCCGTAACCTGGTGTCTGCTACTATATTGAATCTACCTGGTAGATAAATAGCTGAAACCAAATATTTGTCAACACACCAAGTCCAGATTTGATTAGCCAATTTGTCACATGACACCAACTTAATTCCACCCATACAATTAATACATGCCATTGCTGTAGTTGTTAATTTGAAGCTGAACATGCAGATTAGATGTATTAAACAACAAGCTTGGAGCTCATAAGCCTTCCAATAGCTGTAAAACGTCGATTCTCCATGTCTGCAAAAATAATGCCTCTTCCATATTCCATCGGTCCACAGATGAATACCTTTTCAATGGCACCAATCCTAGTGCACTGACATCAGTCTGTAAGACCATGGAAGGCTGTTCAGTCAGTATCTTGCTTGAAATACTGGAGACATGTTAAATCCACCACTGCAAATCAGAAGCAGCATTTGTTGTTTAACTGCATGGCCTATCAAAAATGGGCACCATGCATCTTAGTGCCTTTCTTTTTGCAGTCTGTAGCTGCTGGTAGTACAATGGCCGATATTGTATTGCTGGAAATAACACTAATTTTCCTAGCAAGCTGGCCACCTGTCTTAATTGAAGATTGTTGCTTTTTCAACAGGTTAATGCAACCATCAATCAGCTCTACCCTTACCCTGGGTAAATTACTACCCTGTCAATTAAATCAATTGTGAAATTAAAATAATCAATTGTTGTAAGTGCCGTTAACCTTAATTTCTCTGGATGAATTAAACCCAAACTTTCAAAAGTGGATTGAACAATTGAGAGAGATAACTCACTAATTCTCATGTTCGTCCTAATTAGGTCATCATCCAGTTAAGTCATCAACATCTGTCCTTGGACTCTAATTAGCCCCAAAATTGGTTTTACCAATTCAGTGAAATTCTAGGAACTGAAGTTAACCCATTAGACAGAACTTTGAATTGCCATAATTGTTCATTCAGAAAAATGTCAAATAATTTTATCTTACAAATCAACAGACACTAAGTAATATACATCTTTCAGATCTATAGGTGCCATATAACATATTTTGAAATAAGTTGTTTGGCAGTCTCAAAGTCTCCATTTTGAAGTGTCTATACTTCACAAAATTTTAAAGACTTGTCAGATCTAAAATACTCCTCGTCTTTTTAGGTCGAGAAAATTTAAACACAATTTGGTGGTTTTGATAAACCAACCTTTCAATTACTTGTTTATAGACAAGTTTTCAAATTCAGCTTGAACCTCCATCACTTCTTTTTGTGAAATTGGAGTGTTCTGCTAGGAACATGCTGGATGGCAAATCACTATTTGGATCGAATCAATTCGAAACCTTTGAATAATACTCAGAATAATAAATCTGAAGTCATTTGCTTCCAAATTTTTGGCTGTTTTTGCCTTAATATGTTCCCATGAAAAACAGGTCCACCTACCTCCTTTGTCACATGAGTGACCTGTGGTCCCAGGCTCCTGGCAGGAAAACTCCATGCTTTTTCGTGTTCCCACTGCAGGACACCAACTGCGCCCCTGCTTCAATGGTCGACTTGTTCCTGGTGTAGGCCCAGGATTCTGTATGATGTCTGAAAGGATACCTCCTCTTCACAGACTTGCCGACCATTGATGTTTTGATCAACCTTGCTGTTTTTGCCTCATCATCCATCTCTTTCCCACATTTCGTGAGGTTTTTTCTCTCAAGAGTAAGTTGAATGACTGCACATTGCTGGGCTTTACAGAGTTGCTGCAACTTGGGGTTGATGGTGGGCCGAATGGCATACTTTCTGAAACAATTCATCTCGAAGTGGGTGCTACATAGCTACCCTAGTGCCACTTGATGCATCTCCATCCCTGGCCTCCATCCATTGTTTTTGCAAATTGCAGTTGTTCATCAACCCAGCAGCTTCAATATTCTCTGCAGTTTTATTTTCTTAGGCTCACTTGCCCTTGCCCATCTGACCCCTTATATCTTGGTTCACTGCTAGTACTTTCAGCAATACGCAGTCCCTTGGGGTGTCGTGCTTTTTTGGCATTTTCATCCATCGTAAACTACTATAGCTGATGGAAGACACAATAGTTGATCACAGAGGCCACTTCCTTTCCCAGTGGCTCTCCTGACTCTGACGGGGCAGCGAATCGTACTGCCAGTAGTAAAACATCTGGCAGCTGCCGTCTTCGCTTGTATCGGCCTCACCATCAGACTTAGGGTCAGAACTCTCACAGAGCAGTGAATCATACTGCCAGAAATAGAACATCTGGCAGCTGCCGTCTTCGCTTGTATCGGAAACTCTGCTGACCCTGTGCACGCGCCTCATCAATGAGGGTGCTCTCAAACAGCCCTTTGCTAGGTGCTGCTGACCTGGCTTCTGGAGCCTGGCTTTGGCTACACTCTTCCCTGAGTGTGCTTTTCTCCAGTAACCTGTGTAACAGGCTTTCCATCTGAGAAATCTGCTCAAAAGTGGTATCCAGCCCTGGAGTCGCATCCTCCTGATCGAACTCCTCCTCCGTGGGACTCATGGACTTGAATTTAGCCTTGCGCCCCACTGGCGCTGACTGAGTTCTTTTCAACCCCAAGTCCACAGTCGCAACGCTCCAAGCCGGCGACTGTACAGGGGTCTAAGGCAGCTGTTCGCCGACCGCAATCTCGCAACTTTCCACCGGCTTTGCCGCTCGCCTCTTCCCCTTGCCCGTTTTTTCCATGGCGCCTGGGCTCGGCCTCCTCCGGCCCGGCGCTCGACTAGGCCACGCTGCGGGTGGCCTTCAGCCCCGACCTCGAGTTGGAGATGGCCTGGACTGTGGGCTTGGGGCTGGGCATGGGGAGGGGAGGAGGTTGCTACTGCCGCCAGCACCACCATCACCAACAGCACCCACAGCTCCAGCAGGCGCCCGCCTGCCCATGGCCGGCAGGAGCCCATCCGTAGACTCTCTCTCCGACCAGGACGACTCCAGCAGCAGCGGCTCTGAGTCGTTCGTCATCGAGCAGGGCCGGCGGCTGCCCATCTTCACCACGATCTCGGTGTCGGACTAAGCTGAGGAGGGTGGAAGTGGAGGGCTACCGGCAAACCTGGTGGGACAGGCAGAGCTGAGCAGGCAAGTCCGGGGCCACCCCTCCAGCCTAGGGTCACCCCGGACACCTCCGGACAGGGATGGGACACCCGGGAGGGGACGGGGACGGCCGAGCAGCAACTCAACAGTGCCCGCAGCACCGGAGAGCCAGGCCCGACCCCGACCACAGACGAAATGCAAGCCTGCACACAACACCACATCACCAATGCCGAGACTGTTTATAGCAAGTGACCTATGACCTGGGCATGGGCAGTCGGAATACCGAACTCACTTATTGGGTCCATTTGCATCCCCACTCAATGGAGCCAAAGGAAATCAGTTGACCTGCTGTGAGATTAATGATTTACAAGAAAGATAGACCCAAAATGCTGGAGGAACCCAGCGTCTCTGGAAAAAAGGAATAGGTGACGTTTCGGGTCGAAACCCTTCTTCAGATTGACGATCACAGAGGGGGAGCAGCGAGAGAAGGGGTTGCAGTGATATGCTCTGTTGCACCAGGTTCAAGCTAATTTTTGATCACGTGCTAAGCAATTATAATTGATTAGCAAACTGAAGACCTGGGCCTAATATTAATTTCACATACAAAGGAATCAAAAAACTTTAATAAAACTTGAGATTATACTTCCTTTCTGATTTGCTGCCTGTGACAATTCTTTAATCAGATTGGCTTCTCAGCCGATTTGATGGTATCACAACGGAAGGTCATTGGAAATTCCTGTGAGCTGAGGCAAGATGCAACAAATGTTGGTGAAGGGTTTGCAGGTTTTTTGTGGCCAGTTTTCTTCATGGCCGGTGACAAAAAATATTGGTGGAGAAGAAACAGTGTTATGGGCCTGTCCCACTTAGGCAATTTTTCAGCGGACAGCCGGCGACTGTCAAGTTGCCTGCAGTCGCCTGAAAAACCGGCAACTGGAATGGCGACTGTCAGAGTGGAACACCCACATACAAACACATCGCTTCCTTCACCAGCCCGTTATGCAGGCGGGGGACAGGGCAAACGGGGTGAGCGCTGTCTAAAAAATTCACACGGTGCAAAGCCACGGTGAAACAGACACACACCGCGATGAACAGGAAGGTTGGCGCTGTAAAAAGACGGCTAAAGCACAGTGTACGGTAAGTCCTTTAAAAGAGCGGGGAGAGGGGGAGAAGGGGGGAGAAGGAGTGGAGAAAATGTTTAAGAAGCTTAAGAAGAAAATGGCTATGAAGCTCGGCGGATATTTAACATTATCGGTCGGTTATCCTTGGTTCTGAAAACTACTGCTTACCTTTTTTTTCCCAATGAGCCAATGAAATTCACTGGTCAGCACCGGCTACAACCTACGAGAACATTCGACCTCCTGGCGACCCAACTACTGCTTGAGAATTCTCGCTACTCTCCATGGCGGCTTCATTCTAGTCGCCTCAAATTTTTCAACATGTTGAAAAATTCACGGTGACCATAATGAGGCCACGACTAGTTCCCAGAATGCGGGAACTCCTCACGACCATGAAGGCGACTCCCCAGCAACCACCCGCGAACATGTGGCGACTGCATAGTCTCCTGCAGTCACCTAAAAGGTTGCCTGTGGGACAGGCCCATTAGTTGGGGGAAGAAAGGAAATGAATAATGTGTGGCATGTGTATTTATTTGTAAGTGTATTCTGTGTGAGTGTAATCCGGTTTTAAGTGAGGTTGATATTTGTAGCACTAGGATTGTTTAGTGATGGGTTAGGATAAGTATAAGACAGGATGCGAGTGTTCAGCTCAGTTCACACCAACCTGTTGCTCGATATTACAGCATCTGCATCTGCAGTTCCTTTGTCAATGTTGTGTCCATTGTCTACACACAATTTCCTTTGTTTTCCCCACCATTTTCTGCAGTTTTATTTTTTTAATTTTCAATCGCAGTTCAGCGAAGCTGGCATCTTTACTATCTTCGAAAGTGAAAGCATGCCTGATAGAAAATGGAAGAAAACAATTGAATGCTTTACTAGGTTGAAAGTCTGAAGCTTGCTTCTTACCTTCCTTAGTAACAATTGAAAATTCCTTAATTGCTTCAGAAATTTATTACCTGATCAAAAAGCCAGCTGCTGGATGAACTCAGCAGGCCAGGCAGCATCTGTGACGGAAAATGGTCATAAGGCCATGTGATAGGAGCAGAATTAGGCCATTCGGCCCATCAAGTCTATTCTGCCATTCAATCATGGCTGATCTATCTCTCCCTTCTAACCACATTCTCCTGCCATCTCCCCACAACCACTGACACCCGTACTAATCAAGAATCCATCTATCTCTGCCTTAAAAATATCCAATGACAGCCTCCACAGCTTTCTGTGGCAAATAATTCCACAGATTTACCACCCTCTGACTAAAGAAATTCCTCCTCATCTCCTTCCGAAAGGAAGGTCCTTTAAATTTGAGGCTATGACCTATGGTCCTAGACTCTCCCACTAGTGGAAGCATCCTCTCCATATCCACTCTATTCAAGCCTTTCATTAGTCGATAAGTTTCAATGAGGTCCCCATTCATCCTTCTAAACATGCCCAGTACCGTCAAACGCTCATCCTATGTTAACCCTCTCATTCCTGGAATCGTTCTTGTAAACCTCCTCTGGACCCTCTCCAAAGCCAGCACATTCTTCCTCAGATACGGTGCCAAAAATTGCTCACAATATTCCAAATGCGGACTGACCAGCGCCTTATAGAGCCTCAGCTCCAGAGCCAAAATGGACAGACAATGTTATCAGACTGAAGCAATGGAGGGGAGATAGCTGGAAGAAAGAGGTCCTTAGGTTTACCAATACCTTGAATGTATAAGCTCAACGTCAACGTCATTGTGAATGGCAATTTTAAGAAATTATGATGTATATTACAGTTACTATATAACATATTATGATTAAATGCAGACCCTGAGAATCAAATACACAGGACCAGATGTTAAGAAGTCCCTTGTGCCAATAGGTGGGGAGCATTTCACGACATTCGTTGATTGTTGAGAGTGGTAGACGCTCAACATCGGGGGGGGGGGGGGGTTGGGGGGGGTAACCTTCAGGACAGTTGGGCACAGGACACATCATCAGTAGTGCTTATTTTATTTTAAGTTAAGAGTGGTAAAGGCAAAGATATAGAAAGATTTGTAAAAATGGTGGTTTGGTATATTGAACATTGTTGGTATTTTATTACTACTGGAGAGTGTGACTCATTTAAAGTTATCACTGTAATAATACTTCAGTAATAAATTGTTAATGATGCATTATTGTGATAGTACAATCAAAGATTTCTGACAATGATAAGATAGCAACAACATTAAATAAGTTCTGAGATTCTGCTGGAAGAAGTTTGTCTATCTGCTAATTAGATAGCAGATATAATTAGCTATATCTAGCTATCTCTACATTCTGCTATCCCTATATACAGTAGTTGGTCAGAGGTTAAAAGTTATGAGTCTCTGAGGACCACGTTGCTACAAAAGAAGCCCGTGCTCTATGCAGAATCAATAATTGTATTATTTTCTGCATTCATCTACAAAGCACACACGATATGATAACCAATTAATATTTCATGAGTTCAATATTGTTGAGGAATTGCAAAAATTGATTATTTTAGTCCCCATGCCAAACATTTATTATTAGAAATAAGTTTTCATGTTTGAAAGCGATGGGGACATTTTGAAGATTATCTGGATTGATCATTTTCTTCTGCTTATTCAACCGCAACGCAATATTCCCACACTCCCTGCCTGGTCGTCTACAAAATTAAAAATTGCCCCATTATTTTGTGATCCATTTTTAAGACTGACCCTAATTACATTAGCTTCCAACAATCAATAAATTATCAACAGCTCAAGTAAAGTTGCTTTTTCCCTGGAGCAAATTCTCAATGGAAAAATACATTAAAGAACGGGTTGCCTGTTCCATACAGAAAGATGTATCAAGGCCAGCAGTCATTTAGGGATAATCCCAAAGATAAATTTCCTGCAGAGAAATGACATTGAGCAAGCTATATTTACTGGAATTTGTAAGAATAAGAGGTGATCTCATCGAAACATCAAAATATCCATAAAAAAATAATCAAAAGGATAGACACAAAATGCTGGAGTAACTCAGCGGGACGGGCAGCATCTCTGGAGAGAAGGAATGGGTTGAGACACTTCTTTCTGAAATATCACCCATTCCTTCTCTCCAGAGATGCTGCCTGTCTTGTTGAGTTACTCCAGCATTTTGTGTCTATCCTTGGTGTAAACCAGCATCTGCAGTTCCTTCCTACACAAAGAAAAAAATAGGTACAGTAGATGATAAAAGGTTGTTACTTCAAATTAGAGATTTTAGAGATAAGGGAAATGATTTCAGGAGAAAGATCCATCATTTAGGACTGGGATGAGGAGACATTTCCCTTGAAATCTTAAATCTTTCTTAGCAGGAGCTGTGGCTGTTCAGTCATTATATCTGTTTGAAGCATGTGATGAGCAGATTTTTGGAGATGAGTGGAATGAAGGATTATGGGCACCTACAGAGAAAGTGAGTGAAGGGACAGGATTCAAAGTGCTAGAGTAACTCAGATTTGAGTCTGACATGGAGTCCCAACCCAAAACGTCACTTATACATGTTCTCCAAAGATGCTGCCTGACCCAATAAGTTACTCCAGCATTTTGTGTCTTATATATAAACCAGCGTCTGCAGTCCCTTGTGTCTGCAAGATATAGGATTAGTAGAAGGTCTTTCTGTGTGACAAAGCAGGGTAGAAAGGCTCCAGTTTCCTGAATTTATTTCTAATATGCAATGCCATTAACTTTAACAATCAGAAGTAAAACCATCCCAATGTTACCCAATATATATCAATGTAGTTAAAACACAATGCAAGAGCTTGGGGTTATGTTGCACCCATTAAAGTGAGTGGGAGAAAATATCTTCTCTCACTTTCACCCTTCTATACTTCTCCTTTCCAGCGGGTGTTTTTGTAATGTATTGTTGCATATCCTCCTCCAATTCTTCATCCATGCCACTGAAGCCCTTTGGCAAGAAGCTTTGACAAAACATAACTTTTCCTTCTGCTACTACAATGGATTAACAGAGCACTTTTCATATTTGGTGAAGTGTAAAACAACTTGCTATGGTTCATTTTTGATCACTCTGGGGTGGAAGATTGCAACCTTCACGTGGTCCACCCTGTTTCGACGAATGTAATCAAGCGTGCACAATCAAACAACATCAAATAGAACAAGTTGTCCTACAACTTTAGGCTGTGCACGCCATACGCAAGAAGAAGAAGCCCATTCACTCTGTTAGCCTGTAACTACTAAATTACTGTAAAACTTCAGTGTAATTTATTTATTCTCTGTCACAGGACTACAGAACTTGGCACAGAACGTAAGACATACTGTGTTTAAGAAGGAACTGCAGATGCTGGAAAATCGAAGGTAGACAAAAGTGCTGGAGGAACAGGCCCTTTCTCATGATATCTCTGCTGAACAAAATGTCAAACTAAACTAAGCCCTCTGTCTGTACGTGATCCGTGTCCCTCCATTCCCTGCAAATTCATGTGCCTATCGAGAAGCCTCTTAAACACCACTTTCATATCGGCTTCTGTAACAACCCCTGGTAGCACATTCAAAGCATCTGCCATTCTCTGTGTAAAACATAACTGTCCCCTTCATCTTTAAACTTGGGTCCTGCTATTAATTGCACAATTTCCCCTTATTGTACAAGCGGAGAGCATTGCTTCTCTTCACCGGGGGGCCAGCGGTTCAAGAAATGTTTAAAACACTCCCTGAATGAAGGAAGACTATAAGAAAGCCATTGATGCTTTGAACAGTCATTATGTGCTGGTGCCGAATGCTACATTTCAACGCCATTTATTCCGCAAAACAATGCAGGAAGAGGGCGAGACTGTTGCACAATTTGTGACGAGTAGGATGAAAATATGTGGCTGCTGATGTGGAAAACCAGGTATTGGATCAGGTTAGACAAAAATGCTGGAGAAACTAAGCGGGTGGGGCAGCACCTATGGAGTGAAGGAAATAGGCAACGTTTCGGGTCGAAACCCTTCTTCAGACTCAGGTTGTATTGGATCAGGTTGTCCAGCATTACAAGTCAGACAAGCTCAGGAGAAGGCTGCTAGAAAAAGGGGGTGAGTTAAACCTTAATGATGCTTTGTCGATTTCAGCAGCACTGGAAGCTGTTGAGCGACAATTTCACAGCATGAAATTGAAAGATTCCAAGACTGGGCAAGTTAACCAGCTGTCCTACGGTAGATCAAGAAAGCCTAAACGTGAGTTTGAGTGTCACAGGTGTGGCAACAAGGGTCACATGGGGAAAGATGCATGTTGTCCAGCAGAATGTAGAACATATAGGAAACGTGGAGACAAAGATCATTTTGCAAAGAAATGTAAAAGAGTAGGGACAAGTGATTACAACAAGAGTGAATCTTCCAAGGCAGGGGAGAAAGGGAATTCCAGAAAAAAGAAAGACAGTCCTTGGCAGAAAAAGAAGGGTCACGTCCGTCACGTAAAAGGTGATTTCGGAAGTGATGAAGACAGTGATGAAGCTGGTGAGCATGCTGTTAAAAGGTATTATCAGTTTGCATTGAATGAGAGCCATCACGAGAAAGTTGCAGTGACCATCGGAGGTGGTATAGTGCCAGTGATTGTAGATTCTGGTAGTGACAGCAACGTAATTGACAGATCACTTTGGGAATGCTTGAAACAGCAGAAAATCAAGTGCACGTCAAGGAGGTGTAGGAAGTTATATCCATACACCACAACTAAACCATTGCAGACCATTGGATGTTTCACGGCTAAAGTTGAAGTCGGAGATAAAGAAACTGAAGCAGAATTTGTGGTGATAGAGGAGAAGGGAGAACCTCTGCTGAGTAGAAATACAGCTTGAGAGCTGGGAGTGCTTCACATCGGAGTGCATGTCAATTCAGTGCAGTCATTTTGTTTTCTGTATAAAAATTCAAAAATTTTGGAATTAAAATTTTGAAATTTTCACTAAATTATTTAAAATAAAACTGAAACCGAATGCAGAATTGATTATTTTTGGAACAATAGAAGCCAGTTTGGAGCTGACTGCGTTTCAAAGGAGTTTTCTTAGTTATGGCTTAATAACGGCAAAAAAACTGATACTGAAATTTTGGAAAAATGCTCCTACGCCAACAATAAAAATGTGGACTTCTAATATGTCGGAATTGTTACATCTAGAAGATATGCGATTCCTCCTAGCAGGTAAACAAGACCAATTCCAAAAGATTTGGTCTCCATATATCGACTTATTACAAACATAGGGTGCAACAAAATGTTGATAATAAATGGTTTTAGGACCTGGCGAGGGGTGAGTAAAGATATGAAGTAGGTGCATCCCTTTCATATTGGCCTATCTTATTTTCTTTTTTCTCTTTTTTTCTTTTCTTTTTTAACTACTTCTTGTGGTTTAGGTTCACATGTGTGTTCCTGGACCACTTTTTCATTCACTCACTGACCGTCTTTGCTAGCTCCTTCTATCCTTTCTTTCAATTAAAGTAGAAAAACAGAAGTGTTACAAGAACTGTATAAATTTACGTTATTGCAGATTACTGTAATGTAAAATACTTCTAATAATTTTTTTTTTTTAAAGAAATATAAAAATTCCGTGCAGTCATATGAGGACATGAGGCAGGAATTTCATTCAGTATTCCAAGGGGTTGGAAAATTGAAAGGCCGGCAAGTGAAGTTAGCCATTGATGAAAATGTCAAGCAGATAGCTCAATCGGTGCGGAGAACGTCATTTGGAACTCATGGAAAAGTAATAGCTAAAATCAAGGAGTTGATTGATCAGGACATTATTGAGCCAGTTGAACGTTCGACACCATGGGTGAGACCAGTTGTGATTGTGCCGAAACCCAATGATGACATTAGACTGTGCGTTGACATGAGGAGAGCCAATGAGGCAATAATCAGAGAAAGACACCCAATTCCTACGGGCGATGAGGTGCTACAAGAGTTAACAACCAGTAAAGTGTTTTCCAAAATTGATCTCAAGTGGGGATATCATCAGTTGGAAATACATTCAGAGTCAAGAGAGGTGACGACATTTGTCACTCACTGCGGATTATACTGATCAGTTTTTTAATCTGCATCAGTCTTTTAATCTGCGCATCAGTACGAAATCCACAGAGTGATTCAAAGTGTACCAGGAGCAGCAAACATATCAGACATCATCGTCCATGCATCAATTTGTGAAGAGCATGACAGGAGGTTGAAGCTAGTGTTGACTAAACTTCAAGAAGCAGGACTCACCATGAATGAAGACAAGTGCAAGTTTAGCGTCTCTGAGATGGGTTTCATGGGACATAGACTCACAAGTGAAGGGTTGAACCCGGCCAAGGCTAAAGTGAAAGCTGTTGCAGATGCACGTGAACCTCAGAATGCAACCGAGATGAGGAGTTTTCTAGGACTGGTCAATTATTGTGCAAACTTTATTCTACATTTTGCTACACTTGCAGATCTGCTGAGAAAGTTGACCAGGAAAAATGCATTCAAAGCACTGAAACAGAGTCTAATGAGTGCAGAAACCCTTGGAAATTATGATCCAGCTGCACCAACAAAAGTCATAGCAGATGCTAGTCGGGTCGGCTTGGGAGCAGTGTTGGTACAGACACATGCAGATGGACCCCAAATCATAGCATATGCCAGTCAATCTATAACCAGCGTGGAGAGAAGGTATTCTCAAACAGAGAAAGAAGCACTGGGACTAGTGTGGGCCTGTGAAAGGTTCCATGCATACTTGTACGGCATTGAATATGAACTCGTTACAGATCACAAGCCACCGGAAGTGATCTATTCAACAAGGTCTAAGCCATGTGCCAGAATAGAACGTTGGGTGCAGAGACTCCAACAGTACAAGTACAAAGTAGTCCACATTGCTGGGAAAGGAAACATCGCGGACCCGCTGTCCAGACTGTTGAAGGATGAACAGCTGGGAGCAACATCCATGCTAGAGAGGGAAGCAGAGAACTTTGTGCGCTTCATCACAATTCAGTCAACTCCAAGAGCCGTGACAATGAAGGAAGTTGAAAGGGAATCAGAACATGATCCTGTACTCAAAGATATCAGAGAGCGTATTCACAGTGGGCAATGGGATCAATGCCCTTACAAAGCATATGTTCCATTAAAAGATTAACTTTGTGTAATTGGTCAGTGTGTGCTGAGAGGTACCAGATTGGTGATCCCGCAGAAACTACGACCAAGGATCGTGTCATTAGCTCACGAAGGACATTTATTTTATTTTTTGTTGTTGTTTTTTTTGTGATATAAATTTTTATTAGAAGCAAACATATTACAATGTAGAGTAACATATTATAATAGAAGAAAAAACTTTTCATATACATCAATCACTCATACATTATTAAATTTGTCAGTTGTCAGTTAATTCTGCTTCTAGTGTTTATTTTATATAGATAGAAAAAGAAAAATAGAGAAAAAGAAGAAAGAAGAGAGAGAAAGAAGAATTACAATATCAAAAAAGAAAAAGAGGTGGAATGAATAACTTATAATACGTCATAGGAGATAAGTTCGTAGGTTATGAAATATAATTACATCTAATCCTGAGTTCAAGCTTCAGTCGGGCTTTCGCGCTGAGCCACTCTATCCCTTCAAATAGACAATGAATGGAGCCCATATTTTAACAAAAAGTTCTTGCTTGTCCATTAAGACAAGTCTAATTCTTTCTAGATGTAGGGTCTCCGACATTTCCACAATGCACATTTTAATTGTGGGGGTTGTAGGGCCTTTCCAGAATTTTAATATTAATTTTTTCCCTGTTATTATACTGTAGTCAAGGAAGTTTCTTTGGCTTGTTGTGAGTGTTAAACTTTGTTCTGATAACCCAAGTATTATTAATTTTGGGTCTGGAGCCAATTTGGTATTAACAACTTCAGAGATTATTTGAAAAAATATCAGTCCAGTAATTTTTAATTTTTATACAATTTGAAAAGGTATGTGTTAAATTGGCCTCTAGGTGCAGACATTTATCACATATAGGAGAAATATGTGGGAAAATTCTATTTAGTTTTATTTTGGAGTAATGTAATCTGTGTAAGACTTTAAATTGTATTAAAGCATGTCTGGCATTTAACGAACATTGATGTATATGTTGTAAACTTTCGTCCCAAATATCTTTCGTAATAGGATAACCTAACTCATTTTCCCATTTATGTCTATATAGTTCCATCGGTGGTTCCTCATTATTTAGGAGAATGTTATAAATATAAGCTATTAATTTGTCAGTGTTAGGATGCTTATTAAAACATTTAGGCTGGGAAAGGAAACATCGCGGACCCGCTGTCGAGATTGTTGAAGGATGAACAGCTGGGAGCAACATCCATGCGAGAGAGGGAAGCAGAGATCTTTGTGCGCTTCATCACAATTCAGTCAACTCCAAGAGCCGTGACAATGAAGGAAGTTGAAAGGGAATCAGAACATGATCCTGTACTCAAAGATATCAGAGAGCGTATTCACAGTGGGCAATGGGATCCATGCCCTTACAAAGCATATGTTCCATTAAAAGATTAACTTTGTGTAATTGGTCAGTGTGTGCTGAGAGGTACCAGATTGGTGATCCCGCAGAAACTACGACCAAGGATCGTGTCATTAGCTCATGAAGGACATTTAGGCATCGTCGGTACTAAACAGAATTTGCAGAGCAAAGTGTGGTAGCCAGGTTGTGAGAAAGATGCCGGAAAATTTGTCAAGACCTGTCACGGATGCCAAATCACAAACAGGAGCAACCCACCAGAACCAACTAGAAGTACAAAGTTGCCAACAGGACCATGGGTTGACGTAGCTGTTGACTTTCTTGGACCACTTCCAACAGATGAATCAATTATGGTAATGGTAGACTGCAATAGTAGGTACTATGAATATGCAGTGATGAAGTCAACTACAGCAGAAAAGACTGTACAAGCATTAGCAGAGATCTTCGCCAGACATGGGTTGCCTGTCACATTGTACTCCGACAATGGGCCACAGTTTGTTTCCGAGATGTTTGCTGAATACATGAGAATCACAGGCATCCATCATCACAAGGTGACTCCGAAATGGCCACAAACTAACGGAGAAGTAGAGAGACAAAACCAGTCCATAGAGAAGAGGAAACAAATCACACATGCAGAAGGGCAAAACTGGAAGGAGGCACTGCTAGCTAGCATACGTAGCTGTATATCGGGCGATCACTCACTCAACGACAGGGAAACTTTGTTTGGAAGGAAAGGTCGCACTAAAATACCATAAGTGAGAGAGATCATGAAAGACCAGCTGAGAGAGTGTGATGCCGAAAAGAAAGGTGCAGCAAAATGGTATGTCGACTTGAAACGAGGAGCCAGGCACTCTGAAATAATTCCTGGGGATGATGTGAGGTGAGATAATGGTGGTAAGATAGACACTCCTTACCATTGCCAGCCATACAATGTTGTATTGAGGAGTGGCAGCATGGTGACAGTCAAGTCTCCAGAAGATGTTATCAACAAGAGAAATGTATCGAGTGTCAAAAAATACATCTCCAGAGACACTCAAAATGAGATGGCCCAAAATCCACCAAGAGCTACCGATTCAGAGGGGCCAGACGACATTCCTGAGGTGGTGACCGTTGTTCCTGAGACACCCAGCATTTTCGAGGTGGTGAGCAGAGTTGCAGAGGCAGCACGTTGCAACGCAGGTGGTGAGCAGACTTGCAGAGGCAGCACGCTGCAACGCAGGTGGTGAGCAGAGACGGTGTCTGGGTGACAACACCTTGGCAGATTCAACAGGCTCTGATGCTCCTGCGCCAGCTGGTAGACCAAATCGTGAAAGGAGAGTCCCCAAGCGATACGGCGATTTTGTGTTATAGACTATAGTTTTGCTTAGTAATTATACAGATGAATATGACATTTGTTTAGAGGCAAAGGAAGCCTACAGGTTATTATTTGTATTAAAGGAAAAAAAGTAATTTGTTTGTATTTGTAAAATATTTAGTTAGTATTTCATAGGCCATGGTGTATTTGGCTAATAAAGGCAACATAATAATTATTAAGGGTAAATAATTGTTTAATTGTGCAGCTGTGTCATTAGCACACAGTTTATTATGATACTGTTTATTATGATCAAGGAGTTTATAAAGGTTACAAGAGTGTAAAAAGTTGCATTGTTGTATTGAAAGAAATAGGATGAAAGGGTTTGGAAAAAAAAGACAGTTGTAATGTATTTGTTTTGTAGTTGTAATACATCTGTTTCGTGAGTTATAGGAACTCAAATGAAAACACAAATATGCTTTGTAAGAATTTAATTGGAAAGTATATTAGAAAGAACACATATTAATTTAAAGTTTAATTCTGGTAAAGGAGGGATGTCATGATGATGAGTCATGATCATGATATGCAAATGTCTTGACCTTTGTATCATCTGACTTGGAGGTCAGATCGGGTGCGCGCTGTGTAAGCCAAGGCAGGAGGCCATGGCCGGGGGAGATAATAAACACAGAGACAAAGGAACGTAACCTGTAAATATTGTGTCAGTGTTATTATTCCACATCTTAGGTGGAGATGTGACAGGATTCATGTGAGATCAGTGTACAATGGGTGGTCGATTGGCAGTGGACTTGATAGACAAAAATGACCTATTCTATACCTCTGTTTGATCTATAACCTTATGGAAGAGCGCTTCAGCTAATCCCACACTCTAATTCTCTCACCAAAGCCCCACAAATACTTTTTGTTCCGTTTCTTTACCAACTCCCTCATGGAAAACAACAATAAAGTCATCTAGCTCAAAAACAGACCTTTCAGCCCAACCCATCCATCCTGACCGAGATGCCCATCCAAGGTAGTCCCATTTGCCTGCATTTGGATTACATCCCTCTAATTCTTTCCTGTCTATGTACATGTCTAAATGCCTGTTAAATTGTATTTAACCTGCCTTAAATACTTCATATGTAGCTCGGTCCATAAACCAGTGCCCGCTGTGTGAACATGTTGTTCATCAGGTTCCTAGTAAATCTCTACCCTCTTACCTTAAACATATATCCTCTAAATCTTAATTCCTCTACCCATGCAAAAGTAGAAATATAGAAACATAGAAACATAGAAAATAGGTGCAAGAGGAGGCCATTCGGCCCTTCGAGCCAGCACCGCCATTCATTGTGATCATGGCTGATCGTCCCCTATCAATAACCCGTGCCTGCCTTCTCCCCATATCCCTTGATTCCACTATCCCCTAGAGCTCTATCTAACTCTCTCTTAAATCCATCCAGTGATTTGGCCTCCACTGCCCTCGGTGGCAGGGAATTCCACAAATTCACAACTCTCTGGCTGAAAAAGTTTTTTCTCACCTCATTCATAAATGGCCTCCCCTTTATTCTAAGACTGTGGCCCCTGGTTATAGAAACATAGACATTTACTTTGCAAATTCATCCTATCTATTTCCCTGATGGATTTATACAACACGTAGATAACTCGTAAGCATCTTGTGCTCCAAGAAACAAAGTTGTATCCTGCTAATCTCTCCCACACTCTCTAACTGTGGTGCTACAGTCAGGGAACTATGTAATTGCACTTCTAAATTCCTCTAAAACACCCCACCCTCTGCACCTGCAACACCCTCCTCTTCCAACCCCCCCCCCCCCCTCAGGGCACTACCAATCAGCATGAAGTTGCAATTTAAAATTGAAAAGAACTACAAATGCTGGATATCGAAAATAAATACAGAAAATACTGGAGACAGCAAGCTAGGCAGCATTTGTGGAGCGTGAAACAAAATGTATATTTCTCATCAAATGCAGCTCATCAGAACTGGGAAGAGGAAAAGCAAGTTAGTTTTATTTCACAAAGAAGGAGGAGTGTGATGGGTCGAACAAAGGGAATATCGTTTTAGGGTGAGGCCAGGATTGGTGTGTGAAAGTTGCGAAGGTCATTGATTGATGGGAGTAGTTAGAGTAAAAACAGTTTGTCTGAATTTGAGAAATTGGACACGTACAGAAGGTCAGACTGCGCTAAAAGAGAGAGAGAAAAATTAAAGCACCATCAAAGGTGGATGACTTACGGCAACATGGTCTGTTCTGCGGGAGTGACCTGAAGCTGCACGATCCAATCCTGAAGGCTACAATGTCCCCAGATGGAACATGGTGCTGTTCCTCAATCTTACTTTAGATAACACATGCAAGGGGCAATATGTTGTTGAAAATGGGAATGGAACAAAGCAAGGATAGGAGTTCCTCTCTTCCTCATCTTTCACACCACCTCCACCTGACGTGGTCTGCATTTATAGAATTATTACAAGTATAGGGTGCAAAAGTACTTAAAAAAAAACTGAGGTCAGGTAAGGGGTGATGAAAGCTGGAGAGTTGGTATGTCCCATTTACGTGATGCTTACAAACAAAAGTATTTGTTTTTCTCTTTTCCCTCTTTCTCTTTTTTCTTCTTTTTCATGGTTTATTTCTTAACTCTTTCCTTTTGTTTTTAATTTCTCTCTTATAGGGTCTCTGTCTTTTGTTTTTGTTTTTTTTGTTGTCACGTTTTTTACACCCTCACTTTTTTCCTTCACTTTCTTCTTTCTCTCAATCTTATCCTTTCCCTTTATTAGTGTAGAAAATAAACGGAGTACATTAATTGTAATAAGATATATGTGATGAATACTAGTGTAATTGGTTGTAATGTAATGTACTTCTAATAAATAAAAAATAAAAATAAAAAATCTTTCACACCACCAGCCTTCACTTTCAATGGGTGAACCTGAACAATTTCTACCAGTTTCACAACATTCCACCTCCAGACACTTTTTCCCTTCGCTTTCCAACATTTTGTGGCATTCATTCCCTTTCTTGATATCCTCATTCTTATTGCATTTCCTCATGTGACACCTGCCATCATTCATCTCTCGGTGTTGGTATTACTATGATATCACTTTATTGTGGTCCTTGCACACAAGCCACTGAAAGTAAACATGCAGGTCCAGCAGACAGTGAAGAAAGCTTGTGGCATGTTGGCCTTCATAACAAGAGGATTTGAGTATAGGAGGAAATAGGTCATTCTGCAGTTGTACAGGGCCCTGGTGAGACCACATCTGGAGTATTGTGTGCAGTTTTGGTCTCCTAATTTGAGGAAGGACATCCTTGCTATTGAGGCAGTGCAGCGAAGGTTCACAAGGTTAATCCCCGGGATGGCGGGACTGTCATATGAGGAAAGTTGGAAAAGACTGGGCTTGTATTTACTGGAATTTAGAAAGATGAGAGGGGATCTTATAGAAACATAGAAAATTATAAAAGGACAGGACACAATAGATGCAGGAAAAATGTTCCCAATGTTGGGGGGTCCAGAACCAGGGGCCACCGTCTAAGAATAAAGAGGAGGCCATTTAAAACTGAGATGAGAAAAAAAGTTTTCATCCAGAGTTGTGAATTTGTGGAATCTCTGCCATAGAGGCAGTGGGGGCCAATTCACTGGATGAATTTAAAAGAGAGTTAGATAGAGCTCTAGGTGCTAGTGGAATCAAGGGATATGGGGAGAAGGCAGGAACGGGTTACTGATTGTGGATGATCAGCCATGATCGCAATGAATGGCGGTGCTGGCTTGAAGGGCCAAATGGCCTCCTCCTGCACCTATTTTCTATGTTTCTATTGTTGACAAGTGTACCATGATATTGTGGAAAACTGAGTTTTGCTTGCTATCCAGGGAGTTCATTCCATACACACAATATCATCAGATGGTGGAAAAGGGGAAATGCACAATATAGTTTTACAGCTACAGGGAAAGTGCTGATAAATAAAATACAAGGCCCACAATGGGGTAGATGAGAAATAGGATACTTTCTATTGTGCAGCTGTAGAAAGTGGTAAAAGTATTTGGGGACATGCCAGATTCCCTTAATTGTGTGAGGAAGTAGAAATGTTGGTTTGCATTCTTTACTGTGTCAACAATGTGGTTGGAACAGGTCAAATTGTTTTTGTTGATATTCACATCTTGGAACTTGAATCTCTCAACCATCAGCACCAATAATACAGGATGGGGTGTTCCAAGCTCACCATCCAGAGAAACAAACTATCCTTTCAAATTAAACGTACACATTTTCCAATCTAATGCACTGCGCTCAGTGCCAGCAGTGAAGGTTCCTCTACAGTGCTGAAACCAAACAGATTGCGTGACTACTTTGTGGAGCATCTGCTTTCAGACCATGGGGACAATCCCAAGCTTCCTTTAATTGTCCATCCCATTCCAACTCTAACCTATCTAAATATGGCCCCCTGCACTCTTCTAACAAGGCCCAACTTAAGCTTGAGAAACAACATCTTATCTTTTATCCAAATATATCACAGCCTGCAGAACTCAGTATTGAATCCTAGATCAATAGGTAACTTTTTTTTTTCTTTCTTTATCAAAACAGGCCATTTTGCTGTGTCAACCACTTGTGATGTTCGTCATGTTTCTCTACTGCCACAGTCTGACCAGTTGCTTGGCAACTGGACATTCTGCTTGGCATATCCTACAGGCGGCTGATACACCACCACCTGACAACACATAATTAGGAATAAGCAATAAATGCTGTCCTTGCTGATATCTGTGACCTGTATAAAAGGGACGGGTTGTACATTAACTGGAGGGGGAACCAGCATCCTAGCGGGAAGGTTTGCTAAAGCTACATGGGAGGGTTGAATCAAATTTGGCAGGGGGGTGGGATCTCTTGTGAGAGGCTCGAAGTTGGTATGGAGTGGAGGGTGGTGTGGGAAATGGTGTGGGTGGTGTGGGAAAGAATAGGCAGGTGAAAGGCGGAGAGCGAGGAAGGAGGGTTGGTTTAAACTGCACGTATTTTAATGCAAGGGGCCTGATGGGTAAGCCAGATGAGCTTGGGGCATGGATAGGACTGGAACGTTGTAGCCATGACTGAAACCTGGTTAAGGGAGGGGCAGGACTGGCAGCTCAATGTTCTGGGGTACAGGACCTATAGGAGAGACAGGGTGAGGGAAAAAGAGGAAGGGGGTTGCATTGTTGGTTAAGGAGGATGTCACGGCTGTGTTCAGAGGTGACATTATGGACGGTTCATCTAGTGAGGCTGTATGGGTGGAGCTGAAGAATAAGAAAGGGATGATCACCTTGTTGGGGGTGTACTGCAGACCCCCGAATAGTCAACGGGAACTAGAAGAACAAATGTGCCGGGAGATTGCAGACAGCTGCAGGTCAAATAAGGTTGTTGTAGTAGGGAATTTAACTTTCCCAATATAGACTGGGAAAATCATAGTGTGAAGAGTTCAGATGGAGTGCAATTCCTCAAAAGTGTTCAGGAGAGTTTTCTTAAGCAGTATGTGGAGGGCCCCACATGTGAGAAGGCAACGCTGGGTCTAGTATTGGGAAATTGGGAAGGGCAAGTTAATGAAGTATGTGTGGAGGAGCCTTTTGGGACCAGTGACCACAGTTCGATTAGGTTTAAGATAGTTATGGATCGAGACGGAGAGGGCCCACATGTTAAAATGCTCAACTGGGGTAAGTAGCAATGTTACAAAATTTTGAGATTTAAAAAATAAAGTCTGTAATTTATCCCATCAGATAAAGCATAAAAATAAGTTTAATTTGACACCTAATTCACATTCATATCTTCAATATTAAAAAAGGTATGGCCATTTTCATACTCGGAAATTAGCATCTTGTTCCCTATTGCTTTTCCATTGACTTAACACAAAAGCTGTGATCGAGGACAGTCAAAAGCCCATAACTTTCTTAAAAATTAAGAGAACTGAAAGACATTTTCAGTTATTATAGATTGAAGCATTCTGAAACAAATATGAAACAATCTTACTTAGATGACATGAAATTAAAGCATATAATTAGTTAGTTACCTAATTGTAGCTAATTACAAAATTCAATTACTAGATCTAAACATCTATCAATTTCTTAAGAATAGATAACATTTTTAAATAGCCTAAGTGTCCAAATAACATTCACACAATAATTCACAATATAACATAATTTTTAAATCTCATTGTCATGGATTTACAGGCCAAATGGAAGGAATTTAATGTTTAATACCTGTAAATTAATGGCCATTTACATAATCTTGCCAATGGGTTTTTCTGGAATGCGATCAATTGGAACATTGATTTGTGGTGAATTTAACCCCGTATCGGCATGAAAAATTCTGCAGTTCGGGGAAAAGAATCACCGTTTCGCAATAAAAAATGAGAATTAAAGGCTTCTTAAGAAGCACTTTTATACATTAAAATAAACTACTTTCGTTTACCTGTCCCGTGTGTGAAATCCGTCCCCGTTGTCGGCGTTGACGGCTTCAGAAGCTGATTTTGAAATGACTCCAGCGCTGAAATTGTCGATCGAATATAAATAAAAAATACACAAAACGCCCGTCGGAACGATTTTTCAGCAAACGATTGCACTCCAACGAAATATTAACCAGGACAAGGTAGGAGAAACCCCCGTTTTAACCCCGCCCCCCCCCTTAAAGGTGCCAAAATCGCGCACACGGCCAGTGGCAGAATTGCAGCGCCGCTGAAGGTAAGTATTGTAACATACCTAGGGTAAGGCCAACTTTGAGGGTATGAGAGAAGGTCTCACTCAAGTTGACTGGAGCAGGTTATTTGCGGGGAGAGGAACATCGGCCAAGTCGGATGTCTTTAAAAGTGTGCTGACAAAAGCTCAGGATGTGTACGTCCACGTTGGAGTGAAGGGCAAAGCAGGCAAACGTAAGGAAGCTTGGGTGATGAGGGAAATTGAGACATTAGCCAAAAACAAGAAAAATGCATGGGACAGGTATAGGCAGCTGGGATCAACTGCATTCCTGGAAAAAGTTCAGAAACTAAAAAAAGAAACCAGAAGGGCAAAAAGGGGCCAGGTGATAGCTCTGGCAGGTCAATCCAAAAAGATTTTATAGAAACATAGAAACATAGAAATTAGGTGCAGGAGTAGGCCATTCGGCCCTTCGAGCCTGCACCGCCATTCAATATGATCATGGCTGATCATCCAACTCAGTATCCCGTACCTGCCTTCTCTCCATACCCTCTGATCCCTTTAGCCGCAAGGGCCACATCTAACTCCCTCTTAAATATAGCCAATGAACTGGCCTCGACAACCCTCTGTGGCAGAGAGTTCCAGAGATACACCACTCTCTGTGTGAAAAAAGTTCTTCTCATCTCGGTTTTAAAGGATTTCCCCCTTATCCTTCAGCTGTGACCCCTTGTCCTGGACTTCACCAACAAGGGGAGCAATCTTCCTGCATCTAGCCTGTCCAACCCCTTAAGAATTTTGTAAGTTTCTATAAGATCCCCTCTCAATCTCCTAAATTCTAGAGAGTATAAACCAAGTCTATCCAGTCTTTCTTCATAAGACAGTCCTGACATCCCAGGAATCAGTCTGGTGAACCTTCTCTGCACTCCCTCTATGGCAATAATGTCCTTCCTCAGATTTGGAGACCAAAACTGTACGCAATACTCCAGGTGTGGTCTCACCAAGACCCTGTACAACTGCAGTAGAACCTACCTGCTCCTATACTCAAATCCTTTTGCTATGAAAGCTAACATACCATTCGCTTTCTTCACTGCCTGCTGCACCTGCATGCCTACTTTCAATGACTGGTGTACCATGACACCCAGGTCTCACTGCATCTCCCCTTTTCCTAGTCGGCCACCATTTAGATAATAGTCTGCTTTCCTGTTTTTGCCACCAAAATGGATAACCTCACATTTATCCACATTATACTGCATCTGCCAAACATTTGCCCACTCACCCAGCCTATCCAAGTCACCTTGCAGTCTCCTAGCATCCTCCTCACAGCTAACACTGCCCCCCAGCTTAGTGTCATCCGCAAACTTGGAGATATTGCCTTCAATTCCCTCATCCAGATCATTAATATATATTGTAAATAGCTGGGGTCCCAGCACTGAGCCTTGCGGTACCCCACTAGTCACTGCCTGCCATTGTGAAAAGGACCCGTTTACTCCTACTCTTTGCTTCCTGTTTGCCAGCCAGTTCTCTATCCACATCAATACAGAACCCCCAATGCCATGTCCTTTAAGTTTGTATACTAATCTCTTATGTGGGACCTTGTCGAAAGCCTTCTGGAAGTCCAGATACACCACATGCACTGGTTCTCCCCTATCCACGCTACTAGTTACATCCTCGAAAAATTCTATAAGATTCGTCAGACATGATTTACCTTTCGTAAATCCATGCTGACTTTGTCCAATGATTTCACCACTTTCCAAATGTGCTGCTATCCCATCTTTATTAACTGACTCTAGCAGTTTCCCCACTACCGACGTTAGACTAACTGGTCTGTAATTCCCCGTTTTCTCTCTCCCTCCCTTCTTGAAAAGTGGGGTTACATTTGCTACCCGCCAATCCTCAGGAACTACTCCAGAATCTAAAGAGTTTTGAAAGATTATTACTAATGCATCCACTATTTCTGGAGCTACTTCCTTAAGTACTCTGGGATGCAGCCTATCTGGCCCTGGGGATTTATCGGCCTTTAATCCATTCAATTTACCCAACACCACTTCCCGACTAACCTGGATTTCACTCAATTCCTCCAACTCCTTTGACCAAATCCCCTGTTATTTCCGTCAGATTATTTATGTCTTCCTTAGTGAAGACGGAACCAAAGTAGTTATTCAATTGGTCCGCCATATCCTTGTTCCCCATGATCAACTCACCTGTTTCTGACTGCAAGGGACCTACATTTGTTTTAACTAATCTCTTTCTTTTCACATATCTATAAAAACTTTTGCAGTCAGTTTTTATGTTCCCTGCCAGTTTTCTTTCATAATCTATTTTTCCTTTCCTAATTAAGCCCTTTGTCCTCCTCTGCTGGTCTCTGAATTTCTCCCAGTCCTCCCGTATGCTGCTTTTTCTGGCTAATTTGTACGCATCATCCTTCGCTTTGATACCATCCCTGATTTCCCTTGTTATCCACGGATGCACTACCTTCCCTGATTTATTCTTTTGCCAAACTGGGATGAACAATTTTTGTAGTTCATCCATGCAGTCTTTAAATGTCTTCCATTGCATATCCACCGTCAACCCTTTTAGAATTAATTGCCAGTCAATCTTGGCCAATTCACGTCTCATACCCTCAAAGTTACCTTTCTTTAAGTTCAGAACCATTGTTTCTGAATTAACAATGTCACTCTCCATCCTAATGAAGAACTCAACCATATTATGGTCACTCTTGCCCAAGGGGGCACATACAACAAGACTGCTAACTAACCCTTCCTCATTACTCAATACCCAGTCTAAAATGGCCTGCTCTCTCGTTGGTTTCTCTACATGTTGATTTAGATAACTATCCCGCATACATTCCAAGAAATCCTCTTCCTCAGCACCCCTGCCAATTTGATTCACCCAATCTATATGTAGATTGAAGTCACCCATTATAACTGTTTTGCCTTATAACTGTTATAAATACATAAGGGGGAAAAGGGTAACTAGAGAGAGAGTTCGACCTCTCAGGAATCAAAGCGGTCATCCCTGTGTGGAGCCACAGGAGATGGGCAAGGTCCTCAATGAGTATTTCTCCTCTGTATTTACCGAGGAGAAAGACAGGAGGACGGATGTACTTGAGGCAGTCACTGGAAGTGTCTTGCGAGCAGTCAGGGTTACTGTCGAAGAAGTACTGAAGGTACTGTCGTGTTTGAAGGTAGACAAATCTCCAGGGCCTGATCTGATATATCCGACGACATTGTGGGAAACTAGAGAGAAAATTGCGGGAGCCGTGGTTGAAATTTACGAGTCGTCCTTAAATACAGGAGAGGTGCCGGAAGACTGGAGGGTGTCAAATGTTGTACCTCTTTTCAAGAAGGGCTGCAGGGAAAATGCTGGGAACTATAGGCTGGTGAGCTTAACATCTGTAGTTAGTAAGTTACTGGAGAGTATTTTAAGGGATTGGATATACGGGCATTTGAATGGGCAAGGGTTAATTATGCATCGTCAGCATGGTTTTGTACATGGGAGGTCGTGTCTCACAAATCTGATTGACCAAAAAGGTTGTGTACATGTGTAAGGCGTTCGACAAGGTTCCGCATGGTAGGTTGCTCTGGAAGGTTAGGTCGCATGGGTTCGAAGGAGAAATAGCTGAATGGATAGCAAATTGGCTCCATGGAAAGAAGCAGTGGGTAATGATGGAAGGTTGCTTCTCAGACTGGATGCGTGTGACTAGTGGTGTGCCTCAGGGTTCAGTGCTGGGCCCGTTACTGTTTGTCATCTACATCAATGATTTGGATGAGAACATACAGGGCAAGATTAGCAAGTTTGTTGATGATACAAAAGTTAGTCGTTTTTGCAGATGGTGACGATGGTTGTGAACGATTGCAGCACGATCTGGGTCAATTGACCAGGTGGGTGGAGGAATGGTTGATGGAATTTAATACAAAGAAGTGTGAGGTGTTGCATTTTGGGACATCGAACAAGGGCAGGACCTACACAGTAAATGGTAGGCCTCTGGGTAGTGTTGTAGAGCAGAGGGATCTAGGAGTATAGGTACATGGTTCCTTGAAGTTCGAGTCGCAGGTAGATAAGGTGGTCAAAAAGGCTTTTCGCACTTTGGCCTTCATCAGTCAGGGTATTGAGTATAGAAGTTGGGAGGTCATGTTGCAGTTGTATAAGATGTTGGTGAGACCGCATTTGGAATATTGTGTTCAGTTCTGGGCACCATGTTATTGGAAAGATATTGTCAAGCTTGAAAGGGTTCAGAAAAGATTTACGAGGATGTTGCCAGAACTAGAGGGTGTGAGCTATAGGGAAACGTTGAGAAGGCTGGGTCTCTATTCCGTTGATTGCAGGAGGATGAGGGGAGATCTCATAGAGGTGTACAAAAGCATCAGAGGAATAGATTGGGTAGATTCACAGAGTCTTTTGCCCAGAGTAGGGAATCGAGGACCGGAAGACATAGGTTCAAGGTGAAGGCGAAAGGATTTAATAGGAATCTGAGGTGTTACTTTTTCACACAAAGGGTGGTGGGTGTATGGAACAAGCTGCCAGAGGAGGTAGTTGAGGCTGGGACTATCCCATTGTTTAAGAAACAGTTAGACAGGTACATGGTTTGGAGGGATATGGACCAAGCGCAGGCAAGTGGGACGAGTGCAGCTGGGACATTGTTGGCCGGTGTGGGCGAGTTGGGCCGAAGGGCCTGTTTCCACACTGTATCACTCTATGATTCTATGACTCTAAGTAGAAACAAAACCTTGCCTTGAATTGCAATCCTAAAGGTTTCACACAATGGAAAAATTATGGAATTAAAAAGATGGGACATCTTTATAGGAAAGGCACTTTTCTTTCATTTCAGGAGTTACAACAGATCTACGGATTACACTCAAATAATTTTTTTAGATATCTACAACTTAGAGATTATGTTAAATCTAATACACAAAATTATAGGACTAGGGAATCAGAAATCCTTGACGAATGTTTGAATAAACATCCTAATACAGAAAAATTAATAACTTATATTTACATCCTCTTAGATAATGAGGTCCCAGGGATGGAATCATATAGACACACATGGGAAAATGAATTAGGCCAACCTATAACGAAAGATATTTGGGACGAAAGTCTACAATATATACATCAATGCTCGTTAAATGCCAGACATGCTTTAATACAATTTAAAGTATTACACAGATTACATTATTCTAAAGCAAAACTAAATAGAATTTTCCCACATATCTCTCCTATTTGTGATAAATGTCAGCATCTAGAGGCTAATTTAACACATACTTTTGCAAATTGTATACAAATTAAAAATTTCTGGATTGATATTTTTAGAATAATTTCTGAAGTTGTCAATACTAAATTGGATCCCGACTCAAAACTAATAATACTTGGTATATCAGAACAAAGTCTAACACTCACAACGAGCCAAAGAAACTTCCTAGATTACAGTATAATAACTTGGAAAAAATTAATATTAAAATTTTGGAAAGGTCCTATAACCCCCACAATTAAAATGTGGATTATGGAAATGTTGGAGACCCTACACCTGGAAAGAATCAGACTTGTCTTAATGGACAAACAATAACTTTTTGTTAGAATATGGTCTCCATTCATTGATTATTTGAAGGGGTAGATCGGTTCGGCACGGGAATCTAACTGAAGCTTGAACTTAGGATTAGATGAAATGTTATACTTTTTAACCTCCAATGATGTATTATTAGTAAATTATTCCACTCTTTTTTTTTATCTTGACATTTGTGTTTTCCTTTTTTTCTCTTCTCTCTTTCTTTCTCACATTTTATCTATAAAAAAAACTAGAAGCAGAATCAATCCACAATTGACAATATTAATAATGTATGATTGATATACATGAAATATTTTTTATCATAATATGTCTTTGCTTCTAATAAAAATATTATTAAAAAAAAAAAAATTTGCAAATCTGCACACCTGATCTACTTTTATTCTATATTTATTTCATTTCACCAGTTTTGCATTTGTTGAACACTTTATGAGAGGAAGCTTTAAAGATAGATAGATAGATAGACATTTATTGTCACATACACCAATTGGTGCAGTGAAATTTGACTTGCCATGCAGCACACAAATAAAGATTACATCAAAGAATTTAACAATAAACATAAAAACATCCCCCCACAATGGTTCCCACTGTGGGGGAAGGCAGCAAAGTCCAGTCCCATCACCAGTTCACCCATAATCGGGGCCTATTGAGGCCTCTGCAGTCGCCGATACAGCAGCCCGATGCCTCAGGCCCTCTCGCCGGATGATGAAGCTCCGGCGTTGGGTGAACACTCTCAGCGGCCCAGAGTGTCTGGAGCGGCCGCCTCCTCCCAGTAGACCGCGGCTCCCGAAGTCCACGAGCCACGCTGGTCGATGCTCCGACTCTGGCGACCTCGTCGTGAGATCCCAGGCTCCGCGGTGTTTAGGGTTCAGCGCCGCCCGCGGCTGGAAGCTCCACTGACCGCAGACCGCTGACCGCTGACCGCAGACCGCAGCTCCGCGATGTTGGTGCCGGCTGTCACAGCACTCCGGAGCTTACTGCACGGCGACCCGGGCAAGGCATCGCCCGCACCGCGATGGTACTTCAGCGCTGTGCCGCCGCTGAAGCTGAAGTCCTGGCCGGTCCTGGCAGGAAAACGCCACTCCAGCCTGCCCGTAGGCCGCGAGCAAGGGGCGAAGATACGGCTCGGAGAAAAGCCGCAACTCCGACCAGGTAGGTACTGAGAAATAGTTTCCCCCTTTCCCCCCCACCCCCCCACGCCCCACATAAAAAGACTAAAAGATCTCCAAACAAAATACTTTCAACTAACTAAAAATAATAAAAGGGTGAAAAAACTAACAGCTGCTGGCAGGGCAGCCATACTCGACGGCGCCCCAGGTGATTACTGTGTAAAATATTAGTCAATTGATCAATGACAATGTATTAGATGTATCTGCTTAACAGATAACAAAATATCTAAGCAAACCTACAATGAATAAAATCCAGTTTCAAGTCTCGAAAAGCAAATCCAAGAAATTTGTAATGAATAGTCAGTGAGTTCATGCTTAAATTTCACAGATGGCAGATGTCGACCACACTAGGAAGAACATAGTTCTATGCTGCATCCTGTACTACATGACAACATTGCATCTTATTATCAGCTGCTTATGAGAAAGCAACAACGATGAACAGATGGTGGTGGTTGGCAATCCGGTCCATGCTGAAAATGAACATGCATGTTACAATCACACATAATTACTTTAGAGTGGATGATTGGATACAACTGTCATAATGCTTGCACACAATACTTTACAATACTTTGCGGGCGGCACGGTTGCGCAGCGGTAGAGTTGCTGCTTTACAGCGCTTGCAGCGCCGGAGATCCGGGTTCCATCCCGATTATGGGTGCTGTCTGTACGGAGTTTGTACGTTCTACCCGTGATAGCATGGGTTTTCTCAGAGCTCTTCGGTTTCCTCCCACACTCCAAAGACGTACAGGTTGTAGGTTAATTGGCTTGGTGTATGTGCAAAATTGTCCCTAGTGCGTGTAGGATAGTGTTAGTGTGCGGGGATCGCTGGTTGGTGCGGACTCGTGGGGCCGAAAGGCCTGTTTCTGCACTGTATCTATTTCTAAACTAATGCCTAAAGGTGGAATATAGGGTTGTGTACAAACATATTTCTCTTTAGCTCTGAGGGGATAACCATAAGTCACCTTGAAAAACTCACTGAGATTGACCAGAGAGAAAATGATCTTCCAATAATTTGCTTCAAATGAAAAATCTACGAGGTACATTGAAAAATCTGGTACTCCTAGAAATGAGAATAATTGGATACAAAAGGCATTGTCACACATTTATTTATGCACAAAAATATTAATTTTTACTGCTGTTTGCTGAAAATTTGTTGTTGTTTTTTGCCCAAATACCATTGTGAGTAATGGCTGCAGTGGTTTCAAAATTAAAATAGGTATTGTATTTGAGGTAGAATTAATAGTAAGATTAAACGAGAACTTACCAGTTTGAAGTTTGATCTTTATTTTATGAGGAGTTAGGTTGGTGATTACGTGAAGAAGACCCGTCAGTGCGCATGCGCGTCAATCTTCAAAGCAGCGGTATGAAATCACAGACAACAAAATAATTGAAGTAACATATTAAGATGAGGAACATGAGAACTACCATTACGACCTTTTTTCTATGAGAGAGGGTTGGGCGTGGCGGGCACGTAATCACCAACGTAACTCCTCATAAAATAAAGATCAAACTTCAAACTGGTAAGTTCTCGTTTAATCTTACTATTTTACTTCGGAGTCACATGAGTGACTACGTGAAGATTTCAAAGCTCTGTGATTTTATGCCACATATCAAAATCCCGGCTTCTCACTGCATCGATTGACTCTGAGTGTAATCAATAATGCTGTAAACATGACACTGAATATCATGCAAAAAAAGTTACATTTTTGGACATAAAACAAATAATAAACCCTCTTAATTTAGGGCAACTAATGAAACAGAATTAAACAGTATTGAAAACAGAATTTAAACAATAGCAACAGCACTCAATATTGAGTTGGCTAACAGCCCTCCATCGGCAATCGGCCGATGGTAGTATTGCTGAAACACAAGTTCATTTTGCCACCCTGCGGCTTTTAATATATGGTCGATGGGAACGTCCATCGCCCTGGCCGCTGATGTTGCTGCTGCCCTAGTGGAATGAGATGTAAACACATCAGTGTTAATTCCTGCCTGAACCAACACTTGCTTTAACCACCTTGCGATAGTCTGAACTGCCACTCTTTTATGTGGCTTCTTGTAACTAACAAATAATCCTGTTTCTTCATGTCTTAAAGCCCTTGTGGCTTCAATGTAATGTAACCAATGTGTCCTTACACATAAACGTGGATCTGTAGGATATGCTGAGAACACAATCTTAAATCCTGTCACACCTGGCCTGCTTTGTTTGAGCAGGTCATAAATATAAAACATAACATTCTCTATAGTCACTTCCATTCTATCTAACTGAAATGTTTGCAAAGTCTGCACTCTTTGTGCTGAAACCAATGCCATTAGCATAGCCAACTTTCATGGTTAATTTTGACAAAGTCATAGATGAAGCATGTTAAGAACAACGCTTTCATCCCAGATAACCATATACCTAGGCTTAGGCGGTTTGGAATTAAAGATTCCTTTCATCAACCTAGATATGAGAGGATGAGAACCTATACTTTGTGTCCGTGTACCTATTACAAGATATGCGGACAAAGCACTTCTAGCTGTATTGATAGCACTATAGTTAAGACCCTCATCATAATAAAGTGTGGATAAAAACTCTAACACATTTTCAATAACTACAGTATCATATTGAATATTCTTTCCAACACAATATTGTTCCCATTTTTTTACATGTCATATACTGCTTTTGAGTACTCTTTCTCCAGGCTGCAGTGAGCATATCCACCGTTCGCCTAGAAAGTCCTCAACCCATGTAAGGCCTTCTTAAACGCTGCAAATTAACAGATCAATACGATCACATAATGGATGAACTTCATGCGTTACCGGATGCTCCAGCAAATTCCTACTCTTTGGAATCAGCAAAGGAGGTTGGATCGCTATCTGTAACATCAAAGGGAACCATGGTTGAGTTGGCCAATTTGGTATCACCAAAACGCCTGAAGCGGCATCCTGCTTGATTTTTTGCAAACACCGACCTATGAGGCAGAATGGTGGGAAAATGTACACAAACATATCATCGCAATCTAGTGAAAAAGCATCAATTGCCACTGCCCCTGGATCTGGTTCCCATGAAACATATTTTGGCTGCTGGTGGTTAAGCCTGGATGCAAACAAATCGATATCTGGCATTCCATATAGAAGTACTATGTTCTTCAACATATCCTGGTTCAACATCCACTCTGTATTATCACGGAACTTTGTGACCTGGCATCTGCTACTACTTTAAGTTTCCCTGGCAGATAGATCGCTGAGATCCAAATATCTCTATCCATACACCCGGTCAAAATTTGATTTGCCAACCTGTCACATGATAACGATTTGATTCCACCCATGTGATTAATATAAGCAACTGCTGTAGTGTTGTCTATTTGGCACTGCACATGCAAGCTAGTTTTGTTAGTGCAATAAGCCTTGAGTCCATAAAATACTCCTAAAAGCTCGAAATGGTTAATTCCCCATGTTTGCAGAAGCAATGTCCATCTGCCTCCACAGCTGGATCTCGTATCAGTAGCACCCCACCCAAGTGCACTGACATCTGTCTGCAAAATCATGGAAGCTTGGTCCAATAACACTTTGGAACAACTAGTGGACACATGCTGAATCCACCATTGTACATCAGCAACAGCCTCTACTGATAGAAGCATAGGCCTATTATAATGACCCAAATGTATCGTCAGTGCTTGTTCCTTTGACCTTTGTAATTGTTGATAATAAAGTGGCCACTATTGAACTGCTGGAAATGCTGCCACCAATTTCCCAAGCAGACTCGCCACCTGGCTAATTGAAGGCTGTGTGTCAGCAATTAACTTGATACAGCTCTCAATTAGCTCTACCCTTTTTTGCCTCGGCAAGGTCACAATCATGTTGATTGAGTCTATTGTGAAACCCAAATAGTCAATTTTTGTCACAGGTGTTAATTTAGATTCCTCTGGATGGTTTATGAAGCCCAATCTTTGAAAAGTGGTTTTAACTGCCACTGATGCTTCAGCTGTTACCTTTGATTGTCCTACAATCAAGATATTATCTAGCTAAGCCATGAGCACATGCCATTGACTTCTCATCATGCCTACAATAGGTTTTAACAACTTTGTAATCACTCTAGGGCTGATGAGATTCTCACCGCGACTTCTGCCGGAAGCGGCAGTGAGGTAGGACGGGGAGCTCCCGTGTGGAAGGGAGAGGGGGACTAGGAGTTGGCGGTTGGCATAAACTGGTTTGTGACTGGATCAAATGGCAACTCAGGTAGGATTAGAGGATGATGAAGATCAAGATGATAGGGCTTTTGGTGACTGGACGTCAGAGTCTAGTCGGAAATCAGGGAGGAATCAAGGAGAAGGAGGAATCAGGCAAAATAAGCTCAACCAAAACAGCAAAAGGAGTTTTGAAGGGAACAGTTCAGAAGAGGATAGGAGAACGGTTCGGAAAAAGGTTGAAAGGAAGGAGGTTAAAATAATACTGAAATTTAGAAAGGAAGATGAGCATGTCAATTTAAGTCCGATAGCTTTATCCAGGGGGGCTAAAGAAGAAGGTAGGAGAGGTGGAAACAGCTAACATTTTGAGAGACGGGAACTTGTTAATAATATGTAAAACGGAGGAGCAGAAAAATAAGGTGCTGAAGATTGAAAGTGTTTGCAAGAAGAGGGTCAGTGAAAGAAAGACTCTGGGTAAGAGTAGAGTGACAAGGGGAGTAATAACAGGTATTCCTGTGGATGAAGACCTGGAGAAACTCAAACGGAGTATTTTTGGTGGCCAGGTGAGTGTAGCTAAGAGATTGTTAAGGACAGTGGAGGGTAAGAGGATAGAGAGCTTGTCTGTGCTTCTGGAGTTTCAGCAGTCTGAACTACCAGAAAAAGTGAGAATCGGATGCATGATCTTTCCAGTGAGGCTTTATATCCCTCCACCGCTCTGATGTTATAAATGCCAGAGGCATAGACATATAGCAGCGGTGTGTAAGGGGAATCAGAGGTGTCCCAATTGTGGAGGAGAGCATAGATTTGAAGAGTGCAGAGAAAATATGCAGGATAAATGCTGCAATTGCGGAGGACCGCACAGGGTTACGTATGGGGGATGTGAAGTCAGGAAGAGGGCTGTGGAGATTCAGCAAGTGAAAACAGTAAGTAACCTAAGCTACTCAGAGGCAGTGAAGAAGGTGCAAGGACAAAGGGGAAGAGTGGATATTAATGGGAGAGAGAATCATTCGTTTTTGAGATCAGAGGAAAGTCAAGCAGTCAAAACTCACACAGAACTGACAGCTGATAAGCTTATTGTTTTCATTGCATATGTAATCAACTGTACTGATCAGGTTGAACACAAAACAGAAAAAATAAAAATCATTGTTAAGGGAGCAGAGAAGTTTTTGGGTTTAAAAGAAGTATCATGGGAGAGTATCAATAAAAAGCTTGAAGGAGATGGAAGGCAGGAAGGTTCTGGTGATAGGTCAAATTGATTATATTACAATGGAACGCAAGGAGCATAATAGCAAATGGACAAGAGTTTAAAGGATTCATTAAAGAGTTAAAGAAGAAACCAGAAGATATGTATTCAAGAAAGCTGGCTTAAGCCTTCATTAGACTTTGTCATCAAAGGTTATGATAGTATCCGTAGAGATAGGGGGAAGGGGAGTGGAGGGGGATGTGTAATATTTATAAAGCAAGGAATACAGAATAGATTGTTGGTGAAAGGAACAGAATTAGAATATTTAGTGGTGGAAATTTGGACAAGAGAAGGTAAGGTTAAAATTGTTAATTTTTATAATCCGTGTAAAAGGCTTTCAATGGAGTTGATGGATGAACTTGCTGGGTATTTAGGGGGGGAAGGTTATATGTTGTGGTGATTTTAATGCTCATAGCACGTTGTGGGATGATTCTAATGATGAAAATGGGATGGTGATTGAGGATTTAATGGAGAATAATAACCTTGTGTGTCTTAATGATGGAAGTGGGACACGAATCAACATCAGAACAGGGTCAGAATCAGCCATAGACCTCACACTAGTGTCAGACTCATTGGCGGGTGTTTGGTCATGGGAAGTAATTCGAAGAACAATGGTAGGAAGTGACCACTACCTGATAGAAATAGTAGTAGGAGTGAGTTTAGTGGAGTATAATACAGAGAGAATACAGAAGTGGTCTTTTAGTGGTGCTGATTGGGAGAAGTTTAAGACTATTAGTGATCAAGAAATGGAAAAAATTGATATTTATGAAGATGTGGATAATTTAAATATTTCTGTTTGCGAAGCCATTTTAGAGGCAGCAACAAAATCCATTAAGAAGAAAGGAGGTAAGCACAACAAGAAGAGTGTACCATGGTGGAATAAGGAATGTGACAAAGCAATTAAGAGTCGAAATAAAGCTTTTAAAATTTTGAAAAGAAATCATAATTTTCAGAATCTTATTGAATACAAAAGGTTGCAAGCAAGTGTAAGAAGAGTAATAAAAAATGCAAAGAGGGAATTTTGGAGGACATTTTGTAACTCAATGGGAAGGGAGACTAAAGTAGGTCAAGTTTGGGGAATGATAAGGAGAATGAAAGGAATTAAAAGAGAATACAAATATCCAATCCTAACTGACAGTGAAATTACAGCAGTGAAAGACGAAGAGAAAGCAGAGATGTTGGCAAAATCTTTTGCTAAAATTCACAGTTCAGACAATGTTAGTGAAGAAGGAAGAAAAGGAAAAGAAAATACCATAGCAGAGAATAGACAGTTAATACGACATGAGGAAGACACTAACGATGTTCTAAACAAACCATTCACAAAGACAGAATTCAACCGAGCTCTTAGAAAAACAAGATGTCAGCACCAGGTAAAGATCAGATTTGTTACACCATGTTAAACCATCTCAGTGAAACATCCAAGGATTTGTTGTTAGAATTTTATAATAAAGTGTGGGAGGGTGGGAAATTACCGCTAAGCTGGAAGGAGGCAGTAGTAATCCCAATAGGAAAGCCAGGTAAAGATCAGGGAATTATAGGCCTATTGCATTAACATCCAACATATGTAAAGTAATGGAAAAAATGGTAAATGAAAGGTTAACATATTATGTAGAAAATAAAGGATATTTATCCAGTTACCAGAGTGGTTTTAGGAAGGGGAGAAACACCATAGATCCAGCTATATGTTTAGAACATGAAATTAGGAGAGCACAAATTAACAGAGAAAGTGTAGCAGCTGTATTTTTTGATATTGAGAAAGCATATGATATGATGTGGTGAGAAGTGTTATTAGTGAAACTAGGTAAGTTGGGGATTAAAGGTCGTATATTTAAATGGATTAAGGATTTTTTATTTGGGAGGTCAATAAAAGTACGAGTTGGAAATCAATACTCAGGAACATTAGATATTGAAAATGGAACACCTCAAGGGAGCATAATAAGTCCTTTACTATTTTTATTAATGATAAATGATATGTATGAAGAAATTGTAAATGAAATGGGAGTTTCACTGTTTGCAGATGATGGGGCAATCTGGAAAAGGGGGAGAAATATGAAGTTTATTGTGCAGAAACTACAGAGGGCTATAATAAAGGTACAAGAGTGGTCTTATAAATGGGGATTCAAATTTTCTGTGGAAAAGACAAAGATAATGTTTTTTACTAGGAAGAAAATTGGTAGTGAGGTTAAACTAAAATTATATAACCAGGAATTGGAGAGAGTAAAAGACTATAAATGTTTAGGTTTATGGTTTGATGAGAGGATTACATGGATGGTTCATATTCAGAAGGTAGTGGACAAATGTAAGAAGGTACTTAATGTAATGAGATGTTTAGTTGGATGTGATTGGGGGGCAGATAGAGCAGCTTTGAAGGCTATATACACTGGGTTAATTAGATCTGTGTTAGATTATGGTTGTGTGGTGTATGGGACCGCATCAAGTACTTCTCTTAAGAAAATAGACAACATTCAATATCAGGCATTGAGTATATGTACAGGTGCAATAAAAACAACTCCAACAGCAGTATTACAGGTTGAAATGGGGGAGATGCCTCTAGAGATGAGAAGGTTACAGCTTTCATTAAATTACTGGATTAACCTACAGGGCTGCAGTCAAGAACACCCAGCACAAGTTACTGTCAAACCATGCTGGGAAAAGGAGAGAAGGGAAACAAAAAGTTTTGGATGGACAGTGACCCAGAGAGCAGTACAAATCGGCATAGCACAATTAAATGTGGTTCCAACGGTTCCATTACCTTCAATTCCACCTTGGATACTTCCAGATGCAATAGTAGACTTTACAACATTAGAACAGGAAAACAAGGATAAACAACATAGGTATAATTCAGTCATTATACAGGAATACATTGATAGATACAACAGTTTTGTCCAAATTTATACAGATGCATCAAAAGATTCAGTAGATAAAGTAGGAGTAGCATTTATTGTACCAGAATTTCACATCAAAGTAGGGAAGAGGTTCAATAATGAGGTCTCAGTATACACAGGTGAATTGATTGCAATATTGTTAGCGGTACAGTGGGTCGAGGATACTAGGCCTTTAAGGACAGTTATTTGTTCAGATTCAAGTTTAGCAGTAAAGAGTTTACAGCACAGCCATTCAGACAGTAGACCAGACATTTTAATTGAAATACAACAAACACTATTCAGAATTCAAATGATGGGGCATACAGTCATATTTCTATGGGTACCAGCACACATTGGCATTAGAGGAAACGAAATGGCAGATAAGGTAGCAAAAGAGGTAGCAAAAAGAAGTAAGATTGATTTAAGTATTAACATAGGTAAAACTGAAATCAAAGACATTATTAAGCAAAGACTGAAGGAAAGATGGCAAAAGCAATGGGAGGAAGAGCGGAAAGGACGGTGGTTCTACAGAGTCCAGAGGAAAGTGGGAGAAATGAGATGTGCAGGAAAAAACAGAAAAGAGGAGACAGTAATCTCAAGCATTAGATTTGGACACACTGGTCTGAACAGTACACTTTTTGTAATAGGCAAGCATAATACAGGCAGATGTGAATACTGTGGGCAAGAAGAGACAATAGAGCATGTCATTGTACATTGTGAGAGGTATGAGGAGGAGAGAGAACGGATGAGTGAGCAGTTCAGAAAAGAAAGAATACAATTTGATTTGGTAGATATTTTGCAAGGAAGTTCATATAAGTGCTATCAAATCCTGTTGCATTTTCTTAGGGTAACCAATTTGTTCGGAAGGATATAGGTTATTAGTATATGTAATGGTGTTGTTTGATCCACACTCCATGCCAGTTGGTGGCGGTAATGCACCAAAAAAGTGGTTTGCCAACCACCAAAAAACACCACATAGAAGAAGAAGAAGAAGAAGTAATTACTCTAGGAGCTGAAGACAAACCATTAGGCAGTGCATTGTATTGCCATAATTGCCCCATCCAGCTGAATTTTAAATATCTTCTATCCTGCAAATGAACAGACACTGAATAATACGCATCTTTAAGATCTATAGTTGCCATATTGCATCCTCTGGAAACAAGTTGCTTAGCCGTCACAAACGTTTCCATCTTAAAATGTCTGTACCGTACAAAAGGGTTAAGACTATTTAGGACCAGTATAATTCTGCATCCCCCATCCTTTTTGGTCTGGGAAAGATATTGGACACAAACTGTTGGCTTTGGTAAACTGCCTTAGCAATTACAACTTTATTACATAAGCTTGCAAGTTCCACCTGAACTTCCAATTGTTCAGTGATACTGAAGTCAAACTCCTTTTTGGAACATGTTGCATGGGTAAATCAGAATTTGCATTAAGCTCTATTCGAAACCCTTCAATAACCTTCAGTATAAACATATCTGAGGTATCACATTAGATCTGTCTACATGAGAACCAGACCCACTTACGTCCTTACCACCTGGCATTCTTCCCCGGCCTCGAGCTGGATATCCCACCTTCCCTGGCGCTGCTACAGCCGAACGCCAACTGCGCTGCATCGTAGCTGGACTCGTCCCTTGCCCGGACCAGTCTCCTCACTTATAGGGATACTTCCGCTTCGGTGGATATGTGGCTGCTGGCTGCTTAGTCAAGCCCACCTTCTTGGCCTCCTCCTCCAGTTCCTTCACCTGCTTTGCGAAATCCTCGCCAAACAGTAGATTTGCCGGTTGCACTGTGCCAGGCTGGCAGAGTGAAGCATATTTAGGATTGATGGTTGGTCTAATCGCAGTTTTGCGGAGGCAGTTGATCTCAAAGTGGGCACTCCACAATAGCGCCAGCACCTCTTGTTGTAATTTTGTCATGGCCTCTCCATCCACCATCCTGGCAAAGCTAGTTATGCCAGATCCCAGCAACTTTAAAATATGCTGGAGCTTCACCTCCTGGGCTCTCATTAGTATGCCCATCTTGCCCCAAATCATCCTGTTCACAACAGGAACTTTCAACAGGCCACAGTTGATTGGGGCTTCCTGCTTCCTTACTGTCTCATCCATTGTCAGCTCCTGTAGCTGAGATGAGACTAGGTAATTTATGCTGGTGGCAAGTTCCTCACCCAGAGGCTCACCAGCTTCCAACGACATGGCAAACCGTGCTCCACACGGTCTCAGCTCTGGCAGCTGCCTGCCCTCCCTTTGGAAGTCGTCGTCGGAATCAGGGTCAGAGCTTATCTGCCCTTCTGCACTAACCTCTTGAAAGAGGGTGCTTTCAAGCAGGCTTCTACCACGCATTGCTGGCGGAGCCTTCCCCACGGCCTCCCGCCCACACAACTCCTCCTGGAGTGTGGCTTTGTGGAGCAGCCCCTGTATGAGCTGCTCCTTTTGGATAACCGCTGGGGCACGGTATCCTGTCCCAGACTGGACTCTCCTGGCCCGACTCTGCGGAGTCAATGGGCCTGACAGACTTGGCTTTTGCCTACCGCCCGACTGGCATTGGCTGTGTACCCGGCTGGGCACTTGGGAGTGCCAAGTCTGTCGCCGCACCGCTACTGGCTTGCGACTCCTCAGAGGTGACAGGCTGCCTTTCAGAGACTGCGCTCCCGCAGCTCTCTCTCCCCTTGTCCATAGCATGCCTGCACCTTGTTGATTTTTCCGTTGTTCCTGTATCGTGGGGATAAAACACAGCAACTATTTTCTCTTTTTACTAACTCCTCCAAAGTTTCCCCGACTTTGGTGGAGCTTCTAAACTACTCACCTGCAGGAGGAGCACCTCTTCCTGCTGCCGGATGCCAATGCGTCAGATATAATGACACGCATGCGCCCTGACGGGTCTTCTTCACGTAGTCACTCACGTGACTCCGAAGTAAAATCTATGTTTGTTTTGTTTTGTGGGGGTCAAGGTACTCACAGCTCCTCATGGCACAATTTGCAGAACTGTCTTAAATCATGATCTGTTTAACCCTCATTAGGAGAGGTAGGATGCGGATGTTAACATAGATCCTGATCATATGCGAGTGCCAGGCAGTTTAAACTCAATTAAATATGTCAGATGCTGAGAAGAATTGACAAAGGTATGATACATTTATAAGAACAAATTCGTCAGGTATGAGAACACTTTGTACATGTTTTTCTAAGAGCTTGTAGAAGCTGTGAGGTGTTGTTCCATTTTTCTCACAGTGCCCATAATCCTGATGTCGTCCTCTATCACCCTACTGTTCACCTGTGACAGAACATCTATGATATGCCAGATCGTGAGGTCCTAACGACTTATCTCCCACACTGAAGATAGACACAAAATGCTGGAGAAACTCAGCAGCTCAGGCAGCATGTCTAGAGAAAAGGAAAAGTTGCAGTTAATTCCTACACATTGTTATCTCCCACACTGCCCTTGCTGCCATATTGATTTTTTAGTGGTTACATCGTTCCCCACATGTCACTGAGTCATCGCTTCATAGAGTGATACATTGCGGAAACAGGCCCTTCGGTCCAATTCGCCCACACCGGCCAACAATGTCCCAGCTACACTATTCCCACCTGCTTGCGTTTGGAGCATATCCCTTCAAACCTGTCCTATCCATGAACCTGTCTAACTGTTTATTAAACGTTGGGATAGTCCCTGCCTCAAATACCTCTTCTTGCAGCTTGTTCCATACACCCACCACCCTTTGTGTGAAAAAGGTACCACTCGGATTCCTATGACCTCATCGCCACTTCTGAGAGACACAGTGGATCACAAGTAGCAGTTCGGCTAAACCCACTCCCAGCCCTCTTCACCATGGACCTGCAAATACCCTTTGTTCATATTCTTAACCAGCTCCTCATTAAATTGAACACAACTGAAGAGTAAACTAAAATAGTAAGATTAAACGAGAACTTACCAGTTTGAAGTTTGATCTTTATTTTATGAGGAGTTACGTTGGTGATTACGTGAAGAACCCCGTCAGGGCGCATGCGCGTCAATCTTCAAAGCAGCGGTATGAAATCACAGACAACACCATAATTGAAGTAACATATTAAGATGATCAACATGAGAACTACCATTATGACCTTTTTTCTATGAGAGAGGGTTGGGCGTGGCGGGCACGTAATCACCAACGTAACTCCTCATAAAATAAAGATCAAACTTCAAACTGGTAAGTTCTCGTTTAATCTTACTATTTTACTTCGGAGTCACGTGAGTGACTACGTGAAGATTTTAAAGCTCTGTGATTTTTATGCCGCAGATCAAATTCCCGGCTTCTCACTGCATCGATTGACTCTGAGTATCATCAATAATGCTGTAAACATGACATTGCATATCATGCAAAAACAAAACAGTTTTATTTTTGGTCATAAAACAACCAATAAACCCTCTTAATGTAGGGCAACAAACGAGACAGAATGAAACAGTATTGAAAACAGACTTTAAACAATAGCAACAGCACTCAATATTGAGTTGGCAAACAGCCCTCCATCAGCAATCGGCCGATGGTAGTATTGCTGAAACACAAGTTCATTTTTCCAACCTGCGGCTTTTAATATATGGTCGATGGGAACGTCCATCGCCCTGGCCGCGGATGTCGCTACTGCGCTAGTGGAATGAGATGTAAACACATAAATGTTAATTCCTGCCTGAACCAACTCTTGCTTTAACCACCTTGAGATAGTCTGAACTGCCACTCTTTTATGTTGGCTTCTTGTAACTGACAAATAATCCTGTTTCTTCTTGTCTTAAAGCCCTTGTGGCTTCAATGTAATGTAACAAATGTGTCCTTACACATAAACATGGAGCTGTAGGATATGCTGAGAACACAATCTTAAGACCTGTCACACCTGGCCTGCTTTGTTTGAGCAGGTCAGAAATATAAAACAGAACATTCTCTGTATTCACTTCCATTCTCTCGAACTGAAGTTTTTGGAAAGTCTGCACTCTCTGTACTGACACCAATGCCATTAGCATAGCCAATTTCATGGTTAATTTTAACAAAGTTATAGACGTGACAGGGACCCAATGACGAAGTATGTTACAAACAACACTTACCTCGCAGATTACCATATACCTAGGCTTAGGCGGTTTGGAATTAAAGATTCCTTTCATCAACCTAGATATGAGAGGGTGAGAACCTATACTTTGTGTCCGTGTACCTATTACAAGATATGCTGACCAAGCACTTCTAGCTGTATTGATAGCAGTATAGCTAAGACCCTCATCATAATAAAGTGTAGATAAACTCTAACACATTTTCAATAACTACAGTATCATATTGAATATTCTTTTGAACACAATATTGTACCCTTTTTTTTTTTTTTTTCATGTCATATACTGTTTTTGAGTACTGTTTCTCCAGGCTGCAGTGAGTATATCCACCGTTGGCCTAGAAAATCCTCGACCAATGTAAGGCATTCTTAAAACCTGCAAATTAACAGATCCATACCATCACATAACGGATGAACTTAATGCGTTACTGGATGCTCCAGCAAATTCCTACTGTTTGGAATCAGCAAAAAAAGGTTGGATCGCTATCTGTAACATCAAAGGAAACCATGGTTGAATCAGGCAATTTGGTATCACCAAAACCCCTGAAGCGGCATCCTGCTTGATTTTCTCAAACCCCGATCTACGAGGCAGAATGGTGGGAAAATGTACACAAACATATCATCCCAATTTAGTGAAAAAGCATCAATTGTCACTGCCCCTGGATCTGGTGCCTATGAAACATATTTTGGCCTTCCATATCGAAGTACTATGTTCTTGAACACATCCTGGTTCCACATCCACTCTGTGTTATGATGGAATTTTCGTGAGCTGCCATCTGGTACTACATTAAGTTTCCCTGGGAGATAGATAGCTCCAATCCAAATCTCTCTATCCCTACTCCAGGTCCAATTGTATTTGCCAACCTGTCACATGATAACGATTTGATTCCACCCATGTGATTCATATCAGCAACTGCTGTAGTGTTGTCTATTTTGCACTCCACATGCAAACTAGTTTAGTTAGTGCCATAAGCCTTGAGTCCTTAAAATACTCTTGGTTAATTCCCCATGTTTGCAGAAGCAATGTTCATCTGTCTCCACCGCTGGATCTTGTATCAGTAGCACCCTACCCAAGTGCTCTGACATCTGTCTGCAAATCATGGAAGCTTGGTCCAATAACACTTTGGAACTACTAGTGGACACATGCTGAATCCACCATTGTACATCAGCAACAGCCTCTATTGATAGAAGCATAGGTCTATTATGATGACCCCAATGTATCCTCAATGCTTGTTCCTTTGACCTTTGTAATTGTAGATAATAAAGTGGCCATATTGAACTGCTGGAAATGCTGCCAGCCATTACCACAGCAGACTTGTCACCTGGCTAATTGAAGGCTGTGTGTTAGCAATTAACTTGATATAGCTCTTAATTAGCTCTACCCTTTTTTGCCTGGGCAAGGTCACAATGATGTTGATTAAGTCCATTGTGAACCCAACTAGTCAATTTGTGTCACAGGTATAAATTTAGATTTCTCTGGATAGCTTATCAAGCCCAATTAAAAAATGGTTTTTACCAACTGCCACTGATGCTTCAGCTGTTTCCTTTGATTGTCCTACAATCAAGATATTATCTAGTTAAGCCATGAACACATGACCTTGACTTCTCATCATGCCTAGAATAGGTTTTAACAACTTTGTAATCACTCTAGGAGCTGAAGAGAAACCATTAGGCAGTGGATTGTATTGGCATAATTGCCCCATCCAGCTGAATTTTAAATCTTCTATCCTGCAAATGAACAGACAATGAATCCGCATCTTTAAGATCTCCTCCTTTGAATAACCTTCAGTATAAACATATCTGAGGTAAACATTTAATTGTATCACATTAGATCTGTCTACATGAGAACCAGACCCTCTTACCTCCTTACCACCTGGCATTCTTCCCCGGCCTTGAGCTGGATATCTCACCTCCGTGGCGGTGCTACAGCCGAACGCCAACTGCGCTGCATCGTAGCTGGACTCGTCCCTTGCCCGGACCAGTCTGCTCCCTTATAGGGATACTTCCGCTTTGGTGAATATGTGGCTGCCGTCTTAGCCTCCTCCTCCAGCTCCTTCACCTGCTGTGCGAAATCCTCGCCAAACAGCTGTGCCGGTTGCCCTGTGCCAGGCTGGCAGAGTGAAGCATATTTAGCATTGATGGTTGGTCTAATCGCATCTTGCCGAGGCAGTTGATCTCAAAGTGGGCACTCCATAGCGCCTTTTGTTGTAATTTGTCATGGCCTCTCCATCTACCATCCTGGCAAAGCTCGTTATACCAGTTGCCAGTAACTTTAAAAATATGCTGGAGCTTCACATGCTCCTGGGCTTTCATTACTATGCCCATCTTGCCCCAATTCTTCCTGTTCCCAACAGGAACTTTTAACAGTCCACAGTTGATTGGGCTTCATACTTCGTTACTGTCTCATCCATTGTCAGCTCCTGTAGCTGATGTGAGACTTGGTAATTTATGCTGGTGGCAAGTTCCTCACCCAGAGGCTCACCAGCGTCCGACGACATGGCAAACCGTGCTGCACACAGTGTCAGCTCTGGCAGCTGCCTGCCCTCCCTTTGGAAGTCGTCGGACTCAGGGTCAGAGCGTATCTGCCCTTCTGCACTCACCTCTTGCAAAGAGGGTGCTTTCAAGCAGGCCTCTACTAGGCATTGCCAGCGGAGCCGTCCCCACGGCCTCCCGCCTGCACAACTCCTCCTGGAGTATGGCTTTATGAAGCAGACCTCTCCTATGCACTGCCAGCGGAGCCTTACCTATGGCTTCCCGTCTGCACTACTCCTCCTGGAGTGTGGCTTTATGAAGCAGACCTCTCCTATGCACTGCCAGCGGAGCCTTCTCTATGGCTTCCCTCCAGCACTACTCCCCTGGAGCGTCTCTGTGGAGCAGCCCCTGTATGAGCTGCTCCTTTTGGATAACCGCTGGGGAACGGTATGCTGTCCCCGACGGGACTCTCGTGGCCCGACTCTGCGGAGTCTATAGCCCTTACTGACTTGGGTTATGCCGACCGCCCGACTGGCGTTAACTGTGTACCCGGTTGGGCACTTAGGCAAGTCTGTCGCCGCACCGCTACCGGCTTGCGACTCCCCCGAGGTGACAGGCTGCCTTTCAGAGACTGCACTCCCGCAGCTCTCTCTCTCCTTGTCGGCAGCAGCCTGCACCTTTTCCTTGTTCCTGTATGTGGGGGAAAAAACACACAGAAACACTTTCTTTACTTTTCTCTAACTCCTCCAAAGTCTCCCCGACTTTGGTGGAGCTGTATTTACTCACCTGCAGCAGGAGGTCCGTGCTCATGCTGCCGTTGTCGCCAATGCGTCAGACGTAATGACGCGCATGCGCCCTGACGGGGATCTTCACATAGTCACTCACGTGACTCCGAAGTAAAATCCAAATGAAACTGCAAATGCAGGAAATCTGAAACAAAACATGGAAAATTCTAGAAGCATTCGCCAGGTCAGGCAGCATCAAAAGAGCAAGAAAAACAGGTGGTGGAAACTAAAGCCCCTTACACAGGTTGCCCTGGTTCTTTTTCACCATTTCCAAATGATTAATGAAATAGGTTAAAATAAAACATGTGATGAAAGAAAGTACAGGATTTTATTTAAATAATATTGTATTGCAAACTACTGTTAATTAATTAAAATATAAATCAAGAATGAAAAATATAACTTTAAATATTAAAAATATGATTGGCTTAATATATGATGAGTGTTTGACGGCACTGGGCCTGTACTCGCTGGAATTTAGAAGGATGAGGGGACACTCATTGAAGCTTACTTAATAGTGAAAGGCTTGGATAGAGTGACGTAGAGAGGATGTTTTCACTAGTGGGAGAGTATAGGACCAGCGGTCATAGCCCCAGAATAAAATGATGTACCTGTAGAAAGGAGATGAGGAGGAATATCTTTAGTCAGAGGGTGGTGAATCTGTGGAATTCATTGCTGTGGAGGCCGTCAATGGATATTTTGAAGGTGGAGATTGACAGATTATTGATCAATATAGGTGTCAGAGGTTATGGGGACAAGGCAGGATAATGGGGTTGAGAGGGAAATATGGATCAGCTACGAATGAAGAGTAGAGTAGACCTGATGGGCCAAATGGCCTAATTCTGCTCCTATCACTTATAAACATCTACACTATTACTAAAAATCTCATCTTGACCACTTCCTGTCAAATTTGTAAATACATTTTAGAAAAAATGCTACGCTATATCACTATGATTTTTCGCCATCTTACTCACCGTCCTCCTCTCCTCCAACTGTCCCAAGGTATTTTCCAATCGGTGAAATAATAAAAAAGATATGAATGTTTTAAAAATTGTGAGATTAACTGATTGGTCTTCTTGCCTGTCAGTCACCATGCTGATGGTCACGCCCCTTCTGGGAGCCCAGGAGAATAAAGCCCCAGAGGCCTGACATGAGTCAGTCACTCGGGAAGACCGTGAGTGAGAGTTGAGTCCAGAACTGTGAGTCTATGCCATGAGGGAACTGAACTGCGAGTCTGCACTGTGCTTGAATTGAATTTTTAACCTGCCCTGTGCTTGAAATGAAAATGAAATTGAAATTTAAATGAGTTGTTGGCCTGCCTGTGCTAAAAATGGAAATGAAATTGAAATTCAAATGAGTTGTTGGCCTGCCCTGTGCTTGAAATGGAATTGATATTGAAATTGAAATTGAAATGAGTTTGTTGGCCTGCCCTGTGCTTGAAATGGAAATGAAATTGAAATTGAAATGAGTTGGTGGCCAGCCTGTGCTTGAAATGGAAATGAAATTGAAATTGAAATTAGTTGTTGGCCTGCCCTGTGCTTGAAATGGAAATTAAATTGAAATTGAAATGAGTTGTTGGCCTGCCCTGTGCTTGAAATGGAAATGAAATTGAAATTGAAATTGAAATGATTTGTTGGCCTGCACTGTGCTTGAAATGAAAATGAAATTGAAATTGAAATTGAAATTAGTTGTTGGCCTGCCCTGTGCTTGAAGTGGAAATGAAATTGAAATCTGTTGTTGGCCAACTCTGAGCTTGAAATGGAAATGACATATAAATTGAAATGAGTTGTTGGCCTGCCCTGTGCTTGAAATGGAAATTAAATTGAAATTGAAATTGAAATGAGTTGTTGGCCAGCCTTGTGCTTGAAATGGAAATTATGTTGAAATTGAAATGAGATGTTGGCCTGCCCTGTGCTTGAAATGGAAAGGAAATTGAAATTGAATTGAGGTGTTGGCCTGTCATATGCTTGAAATGGAAAGGAAATTGACATTGAAATGAGGTGTTGGCCTGCCCTGTGCTTGAAATGGAAATAAATTGAAATGAGATGTTGGTCTGCCCTGTGCTTGAAATGGAAAGGAAATTGAAATGAGGTGTTGGCCTGCCCTGTGCTTGAAATGGAAAGGAAATTGATACGAGGTGTTGGCCTGCCCTGTGCTTGAAATGGAAAGGAATTAGTTGTTTGGCCTACCGGAAACTACTCATTTTGGACCAAAAGGCCCGTGCCAGGCAAGGAAAAGTCCAGAAAAAGTGCCTTTCACTGAGATTTCACTCTTTTTTTTTAAGTCCCTTCGGCCCATCAGGCATGTACTAGCCCAGGAGCAGTTCCTTAGGCTCATCAGTAAGTATCCCCCCTGCATGTATTAAACTTCACCTCAGCATTTTTCTCCCTCCCTTCATTGCCTCCGTGTGAGTTCCAGGCCAGGATAGACTTTCCTCCTTCATTGCTGTGATCTGCAGAAAAAGATGAAAAATGTCTAAAATTGATTCTCCACCCTCTCCCCCTTCTATCTCACAATGTCTCTCACCTGTTTTGGGCAGAATTTCTGGCAGTTTCTGAGCTGCCAGCCCACCACCACTGAGTGACTGAGCTGCCAGCCCACCAGCCCTGAGTGACTGATCTGCCAGCCCACCAGCCCTGAGTGACTGATCTGCTAGCCCACCAGGCCTGAGTGACTGAGCTGCCAGCCCACCAGGCTTGACTGCCTGAGCTGCCAGCCCACCAGTCCTGAGTGACTGAGCTGCCAGCCCACCAGTCCTGAGTGACTGAGCTGCCAGCCCACCAGGCCTGAGTGACTGAGCTGCCAGCCCACCAGGCCTGAGTGACTGAGCTGCCAGCCCACCAGGCCTGATTAACTGAGCTGCCAGCCTACCAGGCCTGAGTGACTGAGCCCCAGCCAACCAGGCCTGAGTGACTGAGCTGCCAGCCCACCAGGCCTGAGTGACTGAGCTGCCAGCCCACCAGGCCTGAGTGACTAAGCTGCCAGCCCACCAGGCCTGAGCTGCCAGCCCAAGAATCCATTCGGGCCTCAATGTCCATACTAGCCCTCTGGAAACCAGTCCCTTAGGCCCACAACACCCATACTTGCGCTCCAGAAAGCCCCCCCCTCCCACTGGCCACAAATATTGGAATTGGTGGAGAGGTGGAATATGGCATTGGGGGACCATCCCTCCTGTGTGAACATGGGACCCAACAGGTCCCACTTAGTCTAGTGAACATGCTGACCGGTTGCATCGTGGCTTGGTTCGGCAACTTGAGTGCCCTGGAGAGGAAAAGACTACAAAAAGTAGTAAACACTGCCCAGTCCATCATCGGCTCTGACCTCCCTTCCATCGAGGGGATCTACCACAGTCGCTGCCTCAAAAAGGCTGGCAGCATCATCAAGGACCCACACCATCCTGGCCACACACTCATCTCCCTACTACCTTCAGGTAGAAGGTACAGGAGCCTGAAGACTGCAACGACCAGGTTCAGGAACAGCTACTTCCCCACAGCCATCAGGCTATTAAACCTGGCTCGGACATAACACTGAACTTTACTAGCCAATACTGTTATTTGCACTTTATCAGTATATTGACCATTGTGTATATATTTATAGAATGCCTTGTAGTAAATGCCTACTATGTTCTGTTGTGCTCAAGCAAAGCAAGAATTTCATTGTCCTACCAGGGACACATGACAATAAACTCACTTGACTTGACTTGACTTGAACTTATAAAACCTAAACTTTTGTCATGAACTGACGACTCATACTGATGACAGATATACTTTGTAACAAGTATATCTGTCCTCTTAACTCAGCTAATTGTTAAGCCTCTCCACTCTTTCCTGTCTCTCAGACCTCCCCTCTGGACTGAGGATGACTCCATTTCGACACCAGGCGAATTGGTGGCTAAAGAGACGAATGTGGGAACGGGAGATGCTGATTGTTCAGGTATTGGGTCGTTGGTGCAAATTTTGTGCTGCTTCTATCGGGTTTCCATCTGATTTTGCTGCATGGACATTCACTACCCTGTTGATTGTCCCGTCCCTACCAGAGCAGCTCTGGGCCAGTGGTTATCAGAAGATTGTGAGGATGTTGAATCTCTTCATGGTGGCTTTGAGGACATTCCTGAATCTTTTCCACATGTATATGCTGGGGATGGAGGGATATGGATCACATGTAGGCAGAGGAGATTAGTTTATCTTGGCATCATGTTCGGCACAGACATTGTGGGCTGAAGAGCCGTTGTCTAAGCTGTACCATGGTTCCATGTTCCATGTTCTACTCAATCTTCCTGTTTAACTTTCTATGGGACTGAGCTCAGAATAGAATGCCTTCATTGAACAGAGTCCCAATCAATTTCCCAATCAACCTCGCTCCTCCACCCAGCAGAACTTGTCACCCACGGACATCCGGTCCCATTACATCTCTATTCCCCACCAGGAAGGTCTCAAGGCCCTCCAGTTCTTCCTTGAACAGAGACCCAGTCAATCTTTTCCACGAACATTCTCCTCCTTCTGGCGCAACGCCACTCAGGAACAATCCCAACGTTGTTATTGAGCCTTTAGTCTGACAGGCTGACCTCTACCCTGTAGCTCTCTGACACTTTCTCTTACCGACCCATGAACATGACCCCACAGATGAACAGCAGAGCATCTTCTTCCAAAATGATTCTGATCTCATCATCTCTGGCAAACCCCCTCAATAGCCTTCACCCTTATTGTTAACCGACTCCATGCAGCCCATTTCTATCTCCTTCCCATTATCCATGAACAGGACTTTTACGGTCAACCCATTGCTCTCCAGTTCTCCACCCCACTCCTGCCCCACAGAACTCATCTCCAAATACCTCGAACCCATCCTTTCCCTCTCTTGGCCAGTCCCTTCCCACCTACATCCGAAACACCTCACATGCCCTTCAACTCCTCAATAACCTTCAATTTTTAAGCTCCTTTTGCCTAGTCTTTACCATGGATGCCCATTCCCTTTACACTTCCATCCCCAACCAGGAAGGTCTCAAGATCAACCAGTTCTTCATTGAACAGAGACACAACCAATTTCCCTCTTTAATGCACTCCTAACAATAAACAATAGACAATAGGTGCAGGAGTAGGCCATTCGGCCCTTTGAGTCTGCACCACCTTTGTTAAAAAGTGGGATAACATTAGCTACTCTCCAATCCACAGGAACTGATCCTGAATCTATAGCACATTGGAAAATGAACACCAAGGCATCCACGATTTCTGGAGCCACTTCCTTAAGTACCGTGGGATGCAGACCATCAGGCCCTGGGGATTTTCAGCCTTCAGTCCCATCAGTCTACCCAACACTAGTACCTGCCTAATGTGGATTTCCTTCAGTTCCTTCATCCTAGATCCTCTGGTTATAGACAATAGACAATAGACAATAGGTGCAGGAGTAGGCCATTTGGCCCTTTGAGCCAGGACCGCCATTCAATGTGATCATGGCTGATGATCCCCAATCAGTACCCCGTTCCTGCCTTCTCCCCATATCTCCTGACTCCGCTAATTTTAAGAGCCCTATCTAGCTCTCTCTTGAAAGCATCCAGAGAACCTGCCTCCACCGCCCTCTGAGGCAGAGAATTCCACAGACTCACCACTCTCTGTGAGAAAAAGTGTTTCCTTGTCTCCGTTCTAAATGGCTCACTCCTTATTCTTAAACTGTGGCCCCTGGTTCTGGACTCCCCCAACATCGGGAACATGTTTCCTGCCTCTAGTGTGTCCAAGCCCTTAATAATCTTATATGTTTCAATGAGATCCCCTCTTATCCTTCTAATCTCCAGAGTGTACAAGCCCAGCTGCTCCATTCTCTCAGCATATGACAGTCCCGCCATCCCGGGAATTAACCTTGTAGACCTACGCTGCAGTCCCTCAATAGCAAGAATGTCCTTCCTCAAATTAGGGGACCAAAACTGCACATAATACTCCAGGTGTGGTCTCACTAGGGCTCTGTACAACTGCAGAAGGACATCTTTGCTCCTATATTCGACTCCTCTTTGAGCGTTGGTGTTGGTGCATTTTTCCAAAATTTAAGTATGAGTTTTTTTGCCTTTATTAAACCGTAATTAAGTAGAGATTTTTGAAACGTATTTAGCTTATTCCCATCTTCCATTGATCCAAAGATAATCCTTTCTGTATTAGGTTCACGTCTTCTATTAAATAGTTTTGTAAAAATTTCAAAAATTTAATTCCAGAATTTATGAAGTTTTATACAGGAGACAAAAGAGTGTGTTATAGTGACATTCTCAGATAAGCATTTATCACAGATGGAAGAGATATTTGGATAGATTTTATTCAGTCCAGTTTCCGAGTAGTATATTCTATGTAAGATTTTAAATTGAATTATATTATGTTTTGCATTAATCGAACATTTATGTATGTATATCAGGTATTTTTCCCATTTCTTTCAAAATTTGTATCTGTAATTCTCGTTCCCAATCTGCTCTGATTGCCTCTGTCGATGGTGAATCTATATTTAAAATGATATTATATAAGTATGATATTAAATTGCATGAATCTGTCTTAATATTCATTGCTTCATCTAATAAATCTAGTTAGAATTTGATATCCTTGTATGTGTTTTTTCAAATAATCTCTAATTTGAAGGTATTTAAAGTATTGGTTATTTTTCAAGTTGTATTTTAATTGTAATTGTTGAAATGATTTTAAAAAAATCCCATTTCATACAAGTCTCCAATCCTTTTAATTCCTAATCTTTCCCAATAGGTATACGTTTTGTCAGTGAGAGATGGTTTAAATGAGGGATTATTTACTATTGGAGATAAAAGCGATGTTTCTTAATATCAAAGTTAGTTTTATTTGTTTCCAAATTCGAATTGTGTTGTGGATAATTGGGTTCTTCTTATATATTGTGTTCTTTAATTTTATTGGGGAGAAGAGGATCGCTCCTATATTAAAAGGAGAGCAATCCTCTTTCTCCATTCTTATCCATTCTACCTGTTGGGCAGAGCTGCCAACCAATAAATTATGTTTTTAATATGTACCGCCCAGTAGTAGTATAAAAAGTTCGTGAGTGTCAATCCCTCAGATTCTTTAGGTTTACACAGGTGTTTTCTTTGCATTCTGTGCGATCTGTTTTTAAAGAAGTTTTTTGGTTAGTAATATAAGAAGAACCCAATTGATTGAAATAGATATAATATTTGTGGTAGAAAAATCATTTTTATAGCATTTATTTTACCTATTAATGACATCGGCAGGGTTTTCCAGCCGATGTCATTTATGTACCAGCCGCTCCTATATTGCTCTCCTTTTAATATAGGAGCGATCCTCTTCTCCCCAATAAAATCAACGCATTCAATTTAGTTAATAAAGGCATAAAATTTGCATTAAATAGTGATTTATATTTTCTAGTAATTTAGATACCCAAATACTTGAATTTTTCTGTTGCAATTTTAAAGGGAAATTTTAACAGGTGTGTCGAGTCTTGGGGTTTTAACGTCATAATTTCACTTTTATTGCAATTTATTCTATATCCTGAAAGGGAGCCAAATTCCTCTATTAAATTTAATATATTTGGTATACTAACTTGCGAATTTGTAATGTATAATAATACGTCGTCTGCGTATAGTGAAATTTTATTATTTGAATCTTTGGTATTATATCCTCAAAATATTCGGATGGCTTCTTAAGGCTCTGTCTCACGGTGTTGCGGTCATCGGCGGTGAAGCGCGGTTAAGCGCGGCTTCGCCTGTAGAGGGGACCGCACGGCAACGGTGAGAGCGCCAAGCCTATGCCGCGGGAGCGTCGCACCGGTGCTGCGCGGGGGCCGAGTGATTTAAGTACGGCTGGTCCCACGAGCATGCAGTAAGTAATAAAAAAGGGCGGGCCGACTGCGATGACGTCATTTCGGATCTGCGGGGCTGTGGCGGCGGCCGTGCTGATCGCGGCGCTGTGGCGGCGGCTGTGGCGGCGGCCATGGCGCACACGTGCCTCACTGGCGGAGGCTGTGGCTGTGCAAGTTCGACGCACGGCGCTCGTGCCACACTGGTGCCGGCTGTGGCGGCGGCCGTGCTGCACTCGTGCCTCACTGGCGGCGGCTGTGCAGTAGGGACATATTTTTGAACAGTGTTGGTTTTATTTTAGCACCGTGCGGTGTTGGGAACAACGCCGCACGGCCCCGGAATTGTGCGTTTGACCGAGTGCGCGGTCTATGGCGGCCCAGGAGCGGTAGATTCTTTCTGTTTCGCCGCCAATGACCGCAGACTCGTGAGACAGGCCTTTTATACTTTCTGCTAAAGGCTCTATCACAAGGGCAAATAGCAGGGGTGATAGTGCACACCCCTGTCTATTGCCCCATGTTAAATGAAATTTTAAAGATAACGTATTGTTAGTCAGTATTCTAGCAGTCTGCTTGTCATATAATAATTTTACCCATGAGATAAAATTCTCTCCCATGTTAAATTTTTGCAATACTTTATACAGATATTGCCATTCTACTTGATCAAATGCTTTTTCTGCGTCCAATGAAATAATTGATACATCTTCTTCTTCAGTTTTTTGTGAATACATTATATTAAACAAACGTCTCAAATTGTTGGCTGAGTATCTTTTAGGTATAAAACCCGTTTGATCCGGGTTTATTAGTTTACTAACGTATTTACTCAGTCTTCTCGGTAAAGTCTTTGCTAGTATTTTCTGATCTGTATTTAAGAGTGCTATAGCTCTATATGAACCTGGTTCTTCTAGATCTTTATCTTTTTTTGGTATAAGTGTAATAGTTGATTCAGCTAATGTTTCTGATAATGTGTTTTCTTTAAAGGCATGAGTATATAATTTTTGTAGGCGCGGATAAATTATCTCATGGAATCTTTTGTAGAATTCATTACTAAATCAATCTGGTCCTGGTGTTTTGCCATTTTTCAACGAGTTTATTGTTTCTTCCATTTCTTTAAGTTTAATCTGAGCTCCTAACTCCTCTTGTTCCAACAAAGTAAGTTTTGGAAGGTTACACTTATCTAAGAAATTTATAATTTTAATGTTATCTGCTACAGTTTTAGATGTATATAAATGTTGATAAAATTGAGCAAATCTTTTATTAATATCTTTAGGTAATGTTAATTATTCACCCTTATCTGATTTAATTTTTGTAATTGTATTTTCCTTTTCACGTTTTTTCAGCTGACGTGCTAAAAGTTTGTGGTTTATCGCCAAATTCAAAGTTTTCCTGTTTTGTAATTTGAAATAATCTTATTACTCTTGCCGATAAAATTTTGTTTATATTAAATTTCAATAAAGTTATCTTATTGTGTTTGTCTATGGTTGGGTCTTTGGCATTATCTAGGTCTAATTGTCTACTTTCTTGTTCGAACTGCAATTGTTCTATGTTATTCTTTTTATTTTGGAAGGCTTGATATGAAATTATAACTCCTCTAATAAATGCCTTGAAAGTTTCCCATAATAACGAAGGTGAAATACCTGTTGAATCGTTGGTCTCGAAGAAGAGTTTCATCTGTTGTTTTAAATATGTACTACCTGGTGGGTTGTTTAGAATTTGGGGGTTAAACCTCCAAAATGATTTCATCTTTTATAATTGACTCCAGCATCTTCCCCAATATGTCAGGCTAACTGGTCTATAATTCTGTTTTCTCTCTCCCGCCTTCCTTAAAAAGTGGGATAACATTAGCTACCCTCTAATCCACAGGAACTGATCCTGAGTCTATAGAACATTGGAAAATTATTACCAGTGCATCCACGATTTCTAGAGCCACTTCCTTAAGTACCCTGGGATGCAGATCATCAGGCCCTGGGGATTTATCAGCCTTCAGTCCCATCAGTCTATCCAACACCATTTCCTCCCTAATGTGGATTCCCTTCAGTTCCTCTGTCACCCCAGATCCTCTGGCCACCACTATATCAGGAAGATTGTTTGTGTCATCCTTAGTGAAGACAGATCCAAAGTACCTTGTCAACTCATCTGCCATTTCCTTGTTCCCCATAATAAATTCACCTTTTTCGGTCTTCAAGGGTCCAACTTTGGTCTTAACTAATTTTTTCCTCTTCACATACCTAAAGACGCTTTTATTATCCTCCTTTATATTCTTGGCTAGCTTACCTTCGAACCTCATCTTTTCTCCCCGTATTGTCTTTTTGGTTATCTTCTGTTGTTCTTTAAACATTACCCAATCCTCTAGCATCCCGCTCATCTTTCTACATTGCACTTCTTCACTTTAATTTTTATACTGTCCCTGATGTACCTTGTCAGCCATGGTCATCCCTTTCTCCCCTTGGAATCTTTCTTCCTCCTAGGAATGAACTGATCCTGCACCTTCTGTATTATTCCTAGAAACACCTGCCATTTTTGTTCCACTGTCATCCCTGCTAGTGTATCTTTCCAGTCAACTTTGGCCAGCTCCTCCCTCATGGCCCCATAGTCCCCTTTATTCAACTGCAACACTGACACCTCCGATCTACTCTTCTCCCTCTCCAATTGTAGATTAAACCTGACCATGTCATGGTCACTGCCTCCTAGTGGCTCATTAACCTCAAGGTCCTTTATCAAATCTGGTTCATTACATAACACTAAATCCAGAATTGACTTCTCCCTGGTAGGCTCCAATACAAGCTGTTCAAAGAATCCATCACGAAGGCACTCTACAAAGTCCCTTTCTTGGAGTCCAGTACCAACCTGATTTACACAAAAATGCTGGAGAAACTCAGCGGGTGCAGCAGCATCTATGGAGCGAAGGAAATAGGTAACGTTTCGGGCCGAAACCCTACCTATTTCCTTCGCTCCATAGATGCTGCTGCACCCGCTGAGTTTCTCCAGCATTTTTGTGTACCTTCGATTTTCCAGCATCTGCAGTTCCTTCTTTAACACCAACCTGATTTTCCCACTTTACCTGCATGTTGAAATCTCCCATAACAACCACAGCATTTATTTTACTACATGCCAATTTTAACTCCTGATTCAACTTGCGCCCTATGTCCAGGCTACTGCTGAGGGCCTGTAGATTAGGGTCTTTTTACCCTTACAATTCCTTAGTTCTATCCATACTGACGCAACATCTCCTGTTTCAATGTCACCCCTTGCAAGGGACTGAATTTCGTTCCTCACCAACAGGGCAACCCCACCCCTTCTGCTCACCTGTCTGTGTTTTCAATAGGAGGTATACCCTTGAATATTCAGTTCCCAGCCCTGGTCCTCTTGCAGCCATGTTTCAGTAATTCCCACAACATCATGCTTGCCAGTTTTTTTTTTTTTTTTTTTAAATAAAGAAATAAAGGGAAGAAATTAGAGGAAAAAAAAGATAAACTATCAATAATACAACTTAGGAGATAGGTCCATAGATCAGAAAACATAACTATTCATCTAGTCCTGGGTTCAGGTTTCAGTCAGGCCTCCGCGCCGGCCCAATCTACCCCTTCAAATAATCTATAAATGGAGACCATATTTTAGTAAATAATTCTGGTTTGTCAATTAAGACATATCTAATATTTTCCAAATGTAAGGTCTCCGACATCTCCATAATCCACATCTTAATTGTGGGGGTTACAGGATTTTTCCAAAATTTTAATATTAATTTGTTCCCAATTATTATACTGTAATCAAGGAAATTTCTTTGGTTTGTTGTAAATTTTAGGTATTGTTCTGATATGCCCAATATTATTAATTTAGGATCGGGATCCAGTTGAGTATTAACAACTACAGAGATTATTTTAAAAATATCCATCCAGTAATTTTTAATTTTTATACAATTTACAAAAGTATGGGTTAAATTAGCTGCCGCGTATTGGCATTTATCACAGATAGGAGAGATATTAGGAAAGATTCTACTTAATTTTGTTTTTGAATAATGCAGTCTATGTAGTACTTTAAATTGTATTAAAGAATGTCTGGTATTTAATGAGCATTGATGAATATGTTGTAGACTTTCATCCCAAATATCTTTTGTTATGGGTTGGGCTAATTCCTTTTCCCATGCTAGTCTATATAATTCCGTCGACGGAATCTCGCTGTCTAAAAGAGTATTATAAATGTAAGATATTAATTTAACTGTATTAGGGTGTTTATTCAAACATTCATCTAGAATCTCTGGTTCTCTAGTTCTGTATTCTTGTGTATGTGATTTAACATAATCTTTAAGTTGTAAGTATCTAAAAAAATTATTTGAATGTAATCCATAATTCTGTTGTAGCTCCTGAAACGAGAGAAAAATACCATTTCTATAAAGATGTCCCATCTTTTTAATTCCATGATTTTTCCATGGTACAAAACCTTTATCCAACACTGAGGGTTTAAATGAAGGATTATTTGCAATGGGGAGAGAAAGAGATAAATTATCCAATTTTAATGTCTTTTTTAGTTGTTTCCAAATTCGAATTCCACTATATATTATGGGGTTTTCACTATAGATTTTTGTATTCAATTTTGTAGGAGCTAACAGGATTGGACCAATTTCAAAAGGCAAACAATTTTCCTTTTCCATCTTTAACCAGTCTGGTTGTTGATCCATATCTTCCAACCAAAAATTCATATTTTTGACATTAACTGCCCAAAAATAAAATTAAAACATTGGTAAAACTAATCCTCCTTTGGTCTTGGGTTTGCATAGGTGTTTTTTGCTTATTCTGTGGTTTTTATAATCCCAAATAAAACTTGTCACTATAGAGTCAACTTTTTAAAAGATTTTTTGGGAGATATATTGATTGAAAAAGGTATAGCAATTGCGGAAGGAAAATCATTTTTATAGCATTAACTCTACCGAGCATTGAAATGAGAAATATTGGATATTCTTATGCAATTTATTAAGTAAAGGCATGAAATTTGATTTAAATAAAGAAGTATATTTCTTTGTCAAATAAATTCCAAGGTATTTAAATTTTTCATTGACTATTCTAAAAGGTGAGTGTTGCAATATATATGAGTCGGTTTCCGTTATTGACATAATCTCACTTTTATTCCAATTAATTCTATATCCCGAAAATAAACCAAATTGAGTTTGGGATGCTGATTTCTGGATTTGTAATATATAATAATACATCGTCTGCATATAGAGAGATTTTATTAACTGTATTTTTAGTATTATACCCATATATTTCTGGATGTGCTCTAACTCTTTCTGCTAGTGGTTCAATAGCAAGGGCAAATAATAACGGGGATAACGGGCATCCTTGTCTGCAACCTTTAGATAAATCAAATTTTGTTGATAACATTTGATTTGTCATTATTCTAGCTGTTGGGTTAGTGTATAACAGCTTAACCCATGTGCAAAACCTCTCACCCAATTGAAATTTTTCCATCACCGAAAATAAATAGGGCCATTCCACTTGATCGAATGCTTTCTCAGCGTCTAACGAGATGACTGCTAGATCTACATTAGCTATTCTATTTGAATATATAATATTAAATAATCATCTCAAATTATAATATGAGTAGCGCTTTGGATTAAAGCCTGTTTGGTCAGGGTGTATTAATTTATGAATCACTAAACTTAATCTATGGGCAAAAATTTTGGTTAATATATTCTGATCGGTGTTTAAGAGAGCAATTGCTCTATATGAACCTGGGTCTTCAGGGCCCTTATCCATTTTGGGTATAAGTATTATTGTTGATTCATTTAAAGTTTCTGTGATTTCTGTTGCATGAGAGCATGAGTATATAGTGTCTGTAGGCGTGGAGAGATCAGATCATGAGATTTTTTGTAAAATTCGCTATTTAAACCATCAGGCCAGCGGCCTTTCCAATTTTTAAAGATCTAATAGATTCTTCAATATCTTTTACTGATATTTCAGCCCCTAATAATTCCCTCTCTTTCAGATCTAAACCTGTAAGATTACATTTCTGTAAAAATGATTCCATTCCTGCAGGCCCCACTATCATTTTGGTTGAGTAAAGTGTTTGATAGTATTGAGAAAATCTATCATTAATATCCTTGGGTAATGTCAGTATTTCTCCCGTACCTGATTTAATTTTATAAATTGTTTTTTCCTCTTCCTGTTTCCGGAGCAGACGTGCAGTATTTGCCAGTTTCTAACTGAGCCTCAAGCTTGTCCACTTTATTCCTTATACTTAGCGCATTCATATACAGCACTTTGACCTGGTTAGTACATCAGGAAGATTGTTTGTGTCCTCCTTAGTGAAGACGGATCCAAAGTACCTGTTCAACTCATCTGCCATTTCCTGTTCCCCATAATAAATTCACCCTTTTCAGTCTTCAAGGGCCAACTTAGGTCTTAACTATTTTTTTCCTCTTCACATACCTAAAGAAGCTTTTACTATCCTCCTTTATATTCTTGGCTAGCTTACCTTCGAACCTCATCTTTTCTCCACGTATTGCCTTTTTAGTTATCTTCTGTTGCTCTTTAAACGTTATCCAATCCTCTGGCTTCCCGCACTTCTTTGCTATGTTGTACTTCTACTCTTTTATTTTTTATACTGTCCCTGACTTCTCTTGTCAGCCACGGTCACCCCTTACTCCCCTTGGAATCATTCTTCCTCTTTGGAATGAACTGATCCTGCACCTTCTGTATTATTCCCAGAAATTACCTGACATTGTTGTTCCACTGTCATCCCTGCTAGGGTCTATTTCCAGTCAACGTTGGCCAGCTCCTCTCTCTTGGCTCCATAGCATGGCAGAACTTGTACTCACCCTCAAAAACATCTCTTTTGACAACTATCACTTTCTTCAGGTTAAAGGTATAGCCAAGGGCACTAGCTATGCTGCCTTTTTGTGGGTTACGTTGAATAATCCTTGCGTTAGCCTTGCACCATCCCTCAACTCTATCTCCGCTACTCCGATAATTACATCAGGGTTGCCTCCTGCATCCGTGGAGAAACTCGAGGATTTACGTTACCTCTAACCACCATGCTCTAAATTCACTTGGACCATCTCTGACAACTCTCTACCCTTTCTTGATCTCTTTGTCTCCATGACAGGGGACAGACTAACAACTGGTGTCTACTACAAACCCACCTGGTCGTACAATTATCTGGACCACAGCTCCTCCCACCCTGCCTCTTGCCACTGTCCCTTACTCCCAATTTCTCTGTCTCTGCTGCGTCTGCTCCAAAGATGAGGCTTTCCATTCTGGGAAATCAGAGATGTCCTCGTCTTTTGTAAATGTGGTTTCCCACCTGCTGTCATGGGTGGGTCCCTCAGCCACATGTCCTCTGTGCCACAGAGTTCTGCTCTCACTTCCCCTTCCCCAGATGGAACAAGGACAGTGTTCCTCTGGTGTCACGTTCCTCTGGCCATTACATCATTCTCAAACATTTCTTTTATTCAATCCAATCCAACTTTATTTGTTAGGCACTTTAAAACAACCAATGTTGACCAAAGTGCTGTACAGAAGACTAAACAAGACATCATAAACAGACAACATAACAGAACATAACATAACAGCTCACATGAGACGCAAAAATTACATATGAAATACAACAATAAATTAAAAGACATAAAACATGAGTAAAAATAATAGCCACGCAATAAAAGCAATCAAAAAAGAAATTAAATCAAGTAAATAAAGTCGACATCTTACTGGGTATCAAAGGCCACGGAGAAGAGATGAGTTTTAAGAAGTGATTTAAAAACAGACAGAGAAGAGGCCTGTGTAATGTGGAGAGGCAGATCGTTCCATAATTTGGGTGCCGACACAGCAAAGGCACGGTCCCCTCTGAGCTTCAGCTTAGTTTTAGTCCCACTCAGGAGCAGCTGATTATCTGACCTGAGAGAGCGGGCGGGTGTATACGGGTGTAGAAGCTCAGATAGATAGGGCGGGGCAAGACCATTCAGGGATTTAAAAGCAAATAAAAGAATTTTAAAATGGATCCTAAACTGAATAGGCAACCAGTGGAGTGAGGCTAAAATGTGCGAAATGTGCTCATGTTTACGTGTGCCAGTTAAAAGACGTACAGCTGCATTCTGTACCATCTGGAGACGGGCGATGGAGGACCCACTAACCCCCACATACAGTGCATTGCAGTAATCCAGCCGAGTGGTAACAAAGGCGTGGATTACCGTCTCAAAGTGCTGCCTTGACAGAATTGGCTTTATTTTGGCCAGCTGCCTCAAATGGAAAAAGCTTGATTTAACAAAGCCTTGATTTGACTGTCAAATTTAAGCTCAGATTCCACTTTAACCCCTAGGTTTGTGATGCTTGGTTTGATATACTGGGCCAGGGAGCCCAGATCTACAGGGGGGGGGCCCCAGCGGTGCCACCAAAAACCATTACTTCCGTCTTTTTATCATTAAATTTTAAAAAGTTCAGAGCCATCCAGGCCTTTATGTCGTTGAGACACTCAAGTAACAGTCCGACAGAGTGTTCATCCTTCTTTTTAAGAGGCACATAAATCTGACTGTTGTCTGCATAAAAGTGGAATGAAATTGCGTGCTTCCTAAGTATGGAACCAAGTGGGAGCAAATAGAGAGAAAAGAGGAGAGGGCCAAGAACTGAGCCCTGTGGGACCCCACACGAGAGAGGAGCAGAGGAGGATACAGAGTCCCCAAGGCTGACACAGAAGGTTCGATCAGCCAGGTACGACCTGAACCACTCCAGTGCTATGCCACTGATACCCACCCACTGCTTCAAACGTGAGATCAATATTTCATGATCCACTGTGGCAAAAGCAGCAGTCAAATCTAAAAGCACAAGGGTAACACAGTCACCACGGTCAGTAGCTAAAAAAATATCATTAAATACTCTTAAAAGGGCTGATTCGGTGATGTGCAGGGATTTAAAACCGGATTGGAAAACTTCTAAAATATTATGTTCTTCCAGGAAGGCCATTAATTGACTGTGCACGATCTTCTCCAGGATTTTTGATAAAAAAAAGGCAGTTTGGAGATAGGCCTGAAATTTCCAAGAACTGCAGGGTTAAGAGCAGGTTTTTTAATCAGGGGTTGTACAACTGCATGTTTAAAATTTTCAGGGACAACACCTGAGGACAGACTGCTATTAATGACTGCAATAACAGATGGTCCTACAGTGGGGAAAACCTCTTTAAATAGTCGAGGAGGGACAGCATCGTTTGGAGAAACTGAGGGCTTCAAATGACCAACAATCTCCTGTAAAAAGGAAAGAGTCACAGGCTTAAACTGGTCAAATACAGCACATTATTTCCAATGTGATCCCTCCACCAATCCCATCTTGCTATCCCCACCTCTTTCTGCCTACCACAGAGACCACTCACTCCGCAACTCCTTAGTTCACTCATCCCTTCGCACCCAGACTACACCCATATAACCATATAACCATATAACAATTACAGCACGGAAACAGGCCATCTCGGCCCTTCTAGTCCGTATCAAACACTTACTCTCACCTAGTCCCATCTATCTACACTCAGACCATAACCCTCCATTCCTTTCCCGTCCATACACCTATTCAATTTATTTTTAAATGATAAAATCAAACCTGCCTCCACCACTTCCACTGGAAGCTCATTCCACACAGCTATCACTCTCTGAGTAAAGAAGTTCCCCTCATGTTACCCCTAAACTTCTGTCTCTTAATTCTCAAATCATGTCCTCTTGTTTGAATCTTCCCTACTCTCAATGGAAAAAAGCTTATCCACGTCAACTCTGTCTATCCCTCTCATAACTTTAAAGACCTCTATCAAGTCCCCCCTTAACTTTCTGCACTCCAAAGAATAAAGACCTAACTTGTTCAACCTTTCTCTGTAACCTAGGTGCTGAAACCCAGGCAACATTCTAGTAAATCTCCTCTGTACTCTCTCTATTTTGTTGACATCTTTCCTATAATTTGGCGACCAAAATTGTACATCATACTCCTGAATTGGCCTCACCAATACCTTGTACAATTTTAACATTACATCCCAACTTCTATACTCAATGCTCTGCTTTATAAAGGCCAGCACACCAAAAGCTTTCTTTACCACCCTATCTACATGAGATTCCACCTTCAGGGAACTATGCATAGTTATTCCTAGATCCCTCTGTTCAACTGCATTCCTCAATTCGCTACCATTTACCATGTACATCCTATTTTGATTTGTCCTGCCAAGATGTAGCACCTCACATTTATCAGCATTAAACTCCATCTGCCATCTTTCAGCCCACTCCTCCAAATGGCCTAAATCTCTCTGTAGACTTTGAAAATCTACTTCATTATCCACAACACCACCTATCTTAGTATCATCTGCATACTTACTAATCCAATTTACCATACCATCATCCAGATGATTGATGTATATGACAAACAACAGTGGACCCAATACAGACCCCTGAGGCACCCCACTAGTCACTGGCCTCCAACCTGACAAACAGCCATCCACCATTACTCTCTGGTATCTCCCATTCAGCCACTGTTGAATCCATCTTGCTACTCCACCATTAATACCCAACAATTAAACCTTCTTAACCAACCTTCCATGTGGAACCTTGTCAAAGGCCTTATTGAAGTCCATGTAGACAACATCCACCGCTTTACCCTCATCAATTTCCCTAGTAACCTCTTCAAAAAATTCAAGAAGATTAGTCAAACATGACCTTCCCGGCTCCTCTTGCAACTACAGGAAACGTCACTGCTGTCCCTATACCTCCTCCCTAACCTTCATCCAGGGACCCCAACAGTCCCTCTTGGTGAGAGGTTCACACGTATCTCCTCTAACATCTTCTGCATCTGATGCTCCTGATATCGCCTCCTGACAATCGCTGAGACCAACCATAGATCTGGCGACCTGTTTTGCAGAGCACTTGTGCTCAGTCCGCTAACGCATACTAGATCTCATGGTTGCTAACTATGGGGATAGCTAACCATTTAGCCTGGTTGTCATTCGCGCACTGACCTTTCTGTTGTAGGCCTCCTCCATTGCCAGAGTGAGACCACAAGGAGGATCAGCACCTCATATTCTGCTTGGATAACTTACAATGTTGAAAGTGGAATTCTCCCATTTTACGTAACAACAACCCCCCCCCCCATCCCCATTCCTACCCACTCTCTCCCCTGTATCCCGCCTGAACATACCTATTTCTCCCCTTCTTCTCCTCTTCTACCTACATTCCTTCCTCTGGCTCTTCAATTCTTTCGTCTCACATCTTCTGTCTTTTCATCTCTGCCATTTGTTCAACCTTCTGACTATCAAAACTTCCCTTTTAAGTGCTGGAAATACTCAATGGAACATGGGAAGAGCAGTAGAATTATTTTTTTCCCCAGTTGTAAACCTTTTGTCAGAATTGGAAATGGGAGAAAAGAAGCAGGTTTTACTGCAGAAAGAGTGAGAGAGGGTGACGTGACTATTTGAGTAAAACTGGGGTGATGTTGGGATAAACTGTAAATAAGGCAATCTGGTCAAACAGTGAATGGGTGAGAACAAAGACCAAAGAAGCTAGACAAAAGATTGTAGGAATTGTGAAATGTAAGCAGGAAGTCATGCCTGGCAAGTCAGGCCAGATATGTACTCCACCACCAGAGGAAATAAAAGGAATTAAACAACAAACGTTGAGCCAAAATCACCGATGGATGACTGATATGTGCAGAGAAGTCAAGTACCAAATGTGGTAAAATTCAGTATTGAGTCCAGAAGTCTGCAAAAAACCATTGGAAGATGGGGTACAATGTCTAATGGTAGTGTTGGGCCTCACAGCCATTTAGTTTAGTGTAGTTTAGAGATACAGCGTGGAAACAGGCCCTTTGGCCTACCGAGTCCGCACCGAACACTGAGTCCCCACATTAACACTATCCTACACACTCTAGGAACAATTTATACTAGTACCAAGTCAATTCTCTCTCCAGAGATGCTACCTGGCCCACTGAGTCTCATGGTAATGTCTTATGTGGGGGGTGGTGGGGAGGGGAAAGGGGTAAACCGTTTTTGGTTGCCTCCTCAATGGAGAGTCGACTTTTGCCATGTCGCCTCCCCCACAGCCTAACACCATGGACTGGAGCGGCCTTTCCCGGAGTCAGGCCTGGAGCATCAGCAGCAGGCACAGCACGGACTTTCCATTGTGGAGCGGGGCGAACCCTTGCAGGGGGTCGCCAGAGAGGAGTGCTCCGATCGCTGGCCTGGTGACGTTGACATCGTGGGATTGTGGTCTGCGGAGCTTCTAGCCGCGGGCGTGGCGTGGACTTACCAGCCTAGGTTCCCTCGCCGGGGATTGCCGGGAAAGAGCTCCAACCGCCGGCCTGTGGCCTAGAAAATCCTGAAACCGCAGTCTCCGGTAGGAAAGTGCCTATTCGGGACCTCCAAGCCGCGGAGCGTGTTCCACCGTCCCAACATCGGGGTTTAGATTATCCCGACAAGAGGGCCTGTATATCGGGCTGTCTGTAGTGGCGACTACGGAGGGTCTATGGCCCCGACCACGGGTGAACAAAGGAGGAGGACTGTCCGAACTTTGTTGCCTTCCACCACAGTGAAGAATGCTGTGGTGGATGTGTGTGTTAAATTTTATTGTGTATTGTGTGTTCTTTTTAAGTGTATCGCTGCTGGCAAATTCATTTCACTGCACCTTCGGGTGCATGTGACAAATAAAATTGACTTTGACTTTGACCCATTGAGTTACTCCAGCTTTATGTGTCTATATTCAATTAACCTACAAACTTGTACGGCTTTGGAATGTGGGAGGAAGCCAAAGATCTCGGACAAAACCCATGCGGTCACGGGGAGAACGCACACACTCCATACAGACAGCATCTGTGGTCAGGGTCAAACCGGGTCTCTGGCGCTGTGAGGCAGCAACTCTACCGCTGCGCCACCTTACCAGGAGGTTGCAGGAGGTTTGAATGGGAGAGGGAGGAAGAATTAAAGTGGTTGGCAGACTGAATGCAGATGTTCCACAAGCCCCCTTTCTCTCCTTTCTTTTGTTTTGTTTTATGTTGTCTGGGAGTGGACGACATGCCTGTCTAGCCAGCCACAACTTCCTGCTCTGTATTTCCCCACTACATTCTTCATACTCATTCCTTTGTCTGATTGCAGCAATTTAAAAAAATACGATGGAAATCATAGATACATAGATACATAGAAAATAGGTGCAGGAGTAGGCCATTCGGCCCTTCGAGCCTGCACCGCCATTCAATATGATCATGGCTGATCATCCAACTCAGTATCCCGTACCTGCCTTCTCTCCATACCCCCTGATCCCCTTAGCCACAAGGGCCACATCTAACTCCCTCTTAAATATAGCCAATGAACTGGCCTCAACTACCCTCTGTGGCAGAGAGTTCCAGAGATTCACCACTCTCTGTGTGAAAAAGTTTTTCCTCATCTCGGTCTTAAAGGATTTCCCCCTTATCCTTAAGCTGTGACCCCTTGTCCTGGACTTCCCCAACATTGGGAACAATCTTCCTGCATCTAGCCTGTCCAACCCCATAAGAATTTTGTACGTTTCTATAAGATCCCCTCTCAATCTCCTAAATTCTAGCGAGTATAAGCCAAGTCTATCCAGTCTTTCTTCATATGAAAGTCCTGACATCCCAGGAATCAGTCTGGTGAACCTTCTCTGCACTCCCTCTATGGCTATAATGTCCATCCTCAGATTTGGAGACCAAAACTGTACGCAATACTCCAGGTGTGGTCTCACCAAGACCCTGTACAACTGCAGTAGAACCTCCCTGCTCCTATACTCAAATCCTTTTGCTATGAAAGCTAACATACCATTCGCTTTCTTCACTGCCTGCTGCACCTGCATGCCTACTTTCAATGACTGGTGTACCATGACACCCAGGTCTCGCTGCATCTCCCCATTTCCTAATCGGCCACCATTTAGATAATAGTCTGCTTTCCTGTTTTTGCCACCAAAGTGGATAACCTCACATTTATCCACATTATACTGCATCTGCCAAACATTTGCCCACTCACCCAGCCTATCCAAGTCACCTTGCAGTCTCCTAGCATCCTCCTCACAGCTAACACTGCCCCCCGGCTTAGTGTCATCCACAAACTTGGAGATGTTTCAAATCAGATGTGAATAAATGGATTTCTACCTCACCGGCCAAGTCACTGCTCAATGCTCTACGTACTTGCAGTCCCAGCAGAAATCATTCACACACCCACAAATCACACCCATGAATACTTGCCCTCCCTTCCTACCCATATACTTTCCTCTGATGCCCAGCCATTTTCCTATATGAATTGATTTTTTTTCATTGCTGCAAATGTGAACAAATTGAAGCTAACCCTTTTATTTAAATGTTTTCAGAGATGTCACAGTGTGCTAGTTTATTAAACAATCCCAGCTCATTGGCTTTAAGCACCTCTTCAATAATTGTTCTGTCATTTAACTCTAGGGTTTCCAGTTACCTTTCATGTTAAGTATCTTTTAATGTTATTACTCTACTTTCCCCCGCATGCGAGCAATTTCTTGAGTTTTCATCCCTGATGGAGAAGTTGAGTGCTGCAATTTCAGTTTTGTAATATGTCCCGTTATATTATGGATAATGTACTTCATGCCATGTTGCATTCATTTCCTCCCTACTCAGAAATATCGGGCGGCCACGGTGGAGCAGCGGTAGAGTTGCTGCCTTACAGCTGCGCCAGAGACCCGGGTTCCATTCCGACTACAGGTGCTGTCTGTGTGGAGTTTGTACGTTCTCCCCGTGACCGCGTGGGTTTTCTCCGAGATCTTCGGTTTCCTCCCACACTCCAAAGACCTACAGGTATGTAGGTTAATTGGCCTGGTGTGTGTGTAAAAATTGTCCCTGGTGTGTGTAGGATAGTGTTAGTGTGCAGGTATCGCTGGTTGGTGTGTACTCGGTGGGGCAAAGGGCCCGTTTCCACGCTGTATCTCTAAACTAAACTAAACTATCCATTGATAGTCTTGCAGGTACAACAAAAATAAAATACTACAGATTATATTTCTATCTCTTTAGCCATGATACATTATTTCACATCATTGACTGTTCAGAATAGGAAAAGAGGAAAAGAGGGTGTTTTAAATGATTGTATTCCTATATAGGAAGTTTGTGTGTGACATGTACTTCACAGGCAAACTAAAGCTACTAGAAGATAGACAAAAAAGCTGGAGTAACTCAGCGGGTCAGGTAGCATCTCTGAAGAAAATAAATAGGTGAGGATACGGGTCGAGACCCTTCTTCAGACTGAGAGCTAGGGGAAAGGGAAACGAGAGATATAGGCGGTGATATAGAGAGATATATCTAGATAGATCAAACGAATAGGCAAAAAGTAACGTTGATAAAGGAAACAGGCCATTGTTAGCTGTGGGCTAGGTGAAAACGAGTTACAGCCAATGAGGCTCAAAAGCTACCAGAATGTTGACAACTACTTTCGATGATGAGAGTTAAGAAACCAGTTTGACTGGGTGATCCTACTGGGCAGCCACAATCATAATGTACTCAAAGCATTCATGCAAAATGAAGCCAATTATCTCTACTGAGTTTTTTTTTAAAGATAACACAGTAAAATAAAACTATATTATGCAATATTGAAAGATATGTCAGATTTCTGAAAAAAATATTTTGACAGGCTTAAAAGAAATCTTGGTCAATATATATAATTCTTAGCTAAAGACATAGCTAAGTGCTCTCGTCAACACATCCAGACCATTGTCACTGTCTTCCTCTTAGTTTCCCAGTCTCCACACCAATTCTTCACTTTACCCTGCAGATCTGCTCTTCTCCATTTCCTTGAACCCTTTCTCTTTGAGTAGCCACCGGTACCTCCTGCTCTCTGTTCTCCACCCACACTTCCACTGAGCTCTCCTGCAGCCCTTGAACAGTTTTCCTTTCAGGCAGCATTCCTTGCCACACTCCTAGATCCAGCTCTGATCTTGTCCATGGACAAGCTCTGGCACCCACTTCCTCAGTGTAAATCTGCCAGTGTTCTCCACTACCTCCATCCACACCGCTTCCCACTTTCATCCAGGGGCTCCCTTTACATCTTCTGTCCCCACATAGGTACTATCGCAACGTTTAAAAAACATTGAGGCAGATACATGGATAGGATAGGTTTGGAGGGATTTGGGCTAAATGCGGGCACTTGGGACTAGTCTAGATGGGATATGTTGGTTGGTGAGGCCAAAGGGCCTACTTCCATATTGTATGACTCTATGCCTCCATCCACCTGGTCACCACTGTCTTCCTTCATACACCTCATCCAACATGACTTCCGGTGGCGCCATGTTGGACTGAACAGGCGTAGCGTTTAGCTCCTAGCCCGTAATCGGCGAATTTTCGCTTTAAAAATTGATTTTGAAGTTGGGACCGTGTGTAAAAACTTACCGGAGCTGCTTGTCGCGGTGCTGATGACGTCATCAGAAATCGCCGTGAAAATAACGGAGGTTTAAGCTATTTTTAAATGAAAAGAACGACTCCCTGTCAGAGCCCTCAGAGATCTGTCTCCAAGCAACTTCTGAAAAAACAGTCATTACCTGAAAAAATTCAAGAACCTGAAGAAGTAACTGCTGAACTTCAAGAACTTGAAGAAGTAACTGCTGAACTAGCCCTGAAAATGACTACAAGATCAAAGGCTGAAATGGCTGGAAACGTTTTAAAGGACAAAGAGATGGAGGAAATTAAGACATCGATGAGTGACTTAAAAAATGAACTTTTGGCATGTAATAAAAGTATGATGGAGAGCATGATGAAGAACATGAACATTGGGAATCAGAAAGTAATTGATTCAATCGGTAATATAAATAAACGAATAGACGATGTTCATGGTGAATTATCTTTGAAAATTGATAAGGTGGAAACAGACTGTACTAGTAAGTTGGATGTGGTCCACCAAACTGTTACAACATGTTGTACTACCATGAAAGATATGGAAATAGCAATGTTACAAATGGCTGAAGAAATGCAGAAAATCAAGAAGAATTATGAAGATGTCGTGGGTCAGCTGGCTAAAACGTCGGATAAATGCCTTGATTTGGAAGCAAGGTCAAGAAGGCAGAATTTAAGAATAGTTGGAGTGACAGAAGAAGAGGAGAGGAATGACCCCCGAGAGTATACTGCTAACTTACTTAAAAATATACTTGACCTGTCAGCTAAACCGAAAATAGAAGTGGCACACCGGGTGAATCGGCCAAAATCAAGGGCACAAACAAAAGGTGCTCCCCCACGACAGATCATTGTGAAATTTCGGGACATTTCAGCTTTGGAAGAGGCCATGAGGAAAATTCAATATGGTGTGGCGGCAGCCTATACACGGGCCACTTATGCTCGAAGCCTCGTCAGGAAGTACGAGGGCGGGCACGTGACGTCATGGGCTAGAGGGAGTATCCTGGTACTTAAGGTCATCTCACCTCGAGACCACCAGGTGTTCAACCGGTAGCTGAGCCCGAGGGAACAACCTCGCTCAGCTTCAGCAACATTAATAATAGTTAGCGCACCAACCTAACGTGTCGACCCTTGAATAAACAACTGTTTGAACCGGCCTGACGTCTCCTCTTTATTCACCACGTTTGGTGCCGCTACATTGGTGACCCCCGACTGTCCAAATTGAAATTTGGATTTCTCCTGAAGAACGCAGCCTCGGGAGACCTGATGTCTGCAGCCGACTGCCCAGCCCTGCAGAACTACGCTGCCGCCAATCCGGCCCTGCGGTAATGTATGCCGTTACATCTGGGATGCCGCCGCTTCCCCACCAGCTGCTGCTCACCGGAGCTGAGAAGCCGCGGCTGCCGCCACTCTCCCGCTCCCGGCAACGGACCAGGTCCCGCATTCAACCCCCACACCGCTCCAGGCCTTGTGTGACAGCCGCCGAGCTCTCCCGCATGACCTGCCCGGAGCTGAACACCGGAGCGGAGAGGTTATACCAGCTGCTGCAGGAGCTGCGAGCGTAGCATCCTCATGCCCACAGCAACGCCTACACACGCCCGACGGCCCCTGGAGCAGAGAGAGAGTACCTGCCTTTCTCCCACTCCTGACAACCGATCTGGCCCCGGCCTCGCACCGTGAACACGCCTCCATGCCCTGCACTGCACTGGGCCTCTCCGCTCCAGGCCCTGCCCCGGCCTCACTTCACCGTGGACCCGGCACTGCAACAGGCTCGCCGCGGCTACACGCCCAGCACCGCACCCGCCCTCGCAGCAGCCACGGCTCCACGCCCTGCACCGCACCTGGCCCCGCCGGCCGCTAGGGCGGGCTTACCTGGGGCGCCTGCCGAAGACGCCCTTCTACTCCTCACCGGCGTGGACTCCGAAGATCCCTGGGCGCTGGCTGTCTGCCTGTCGGGCCCAGGGATTCAATTGCTGGTGAAGGCCGCCTCAGCCGGCCGGCAAAATGGCCGCCGCGGCCTCCTGAACAAGAGGTCCCACAAACTACAACTAAAATGGCCGCTGAGAAAAGATCGAACTCACCTGACCGCCATCCACAGCGCCACCTTCCAGCTGGATGTCGTCCCTGCAGCCTGACTACCGGCAACAGCACCACTGTTAAGTCGGAGGCTGTCACTGCAACGCTGCACAGCTTTCAATTCCTGCACTATGAACACTGGACAATTTGAACTTTGGACACTGATTGCACTGTAATTTGTTTTGTTTTTCTGTTCATTTTGTGTTCACTGCATCACCACGCACCACGCTGAGTTCAGCAATTAGTTTGTTTATTTTATTTCGGGTTTTTTTTTTTCCCCTCAAAGATGACGACGTCTCCCAGCCATTCCTGGGGGCCGCATTTTACAGGACACTCTCCCTTAGCTGGTCGAGGAGATGCGACTGTGTCTCTTCTGTCCGGCGGTTACTGCATCGGTCCCCTCGCACCCATCGGTACCTCGCGATCGCCCACGCAGAGCGTTACTGCGCCCGTGGGCCCTCCGTCCCGACCCACGCCCGGGGTGTCGCAGACCCACATGCAGTAGCCGCCCTCGACCATGCTATTCCTTCCGTCCGGCGGTTTCTGCATCGGTCCCATCGCACCCCTCGGTACCTCGGGATCGCCCACGCAGAGCGTCACTGTGCCCGTGGAGCCCTCGCAGAGCGTCACTGCGCCCATGGAGCCCACGCAGAGCGTCAAGCGCCCATGGAGCCCTCCGTCCCGAACCACGCCAGGGGTGTCCCCACATACAGTGGCCGCCCTCGACCAGGCTATTCCTGCCTCCGGTTCTGGGGGGGGGTCCTGTGGCGGCAGCCTATACACGGGCCACTTATGCTTGAAGCCTCGTCAGGAAGTACGAGGGCGGGCACGTGACGTCATGGGCTAGAGGGAGTATCCTGGTACTTAAGGTCATCTCACCTCGAGACCACCAGGTGTTCAACCGGTAGCTGAGCCCGAGGGAACAACCTCGCTCAGCTTCAGCAACATTAATAATAGTTAGCGCACCAACCTAACGTGTCGACCCTTGAATAAACAACTGTTTGAACCGGCCTGACGTCTCCTCTTTATTCACCACGTTTGGTGCCGCTACAATGGAAAGATTATGAAGTTTGGGACGGACACTATCTGACTTTTTAGAGACTATCCTTATGAAATTGCTAAAAAAACGAGAAGCGTTTAAAAATACACAACAGATCTTGAAAGGGCACATGGACATCAGATATGGAATAATTTATCCAGCTAAGATGATCATTACTTATAATCGTACCGAACGCAAATTTAATGATCCAGAAGCTGCTTACAAATACGCTCAAGACATCATAAACGAAATAGAGGCTTAAATAAAACATTACATCTTCAAGACAAGGTTTTTACTCTACAGACAACGGCTGAGGGAAGGTGGATAGAAATAATGTTTTAACTTTTTTTTTTAATGGATTAAGATGGCGCAGCTTCTCCATGTGTGGCTGTCTAGACTCTCTTATCTCCTCAAGGACAAATTCGGCTCCAACATGAGCAAAAGATGGTATAACAAGGGCGTGGCTGATTGAGCAACCTAATGAAGATGGATGGAAAAATATTCCTGAATGAAAGACTATTAACATTTTATCCCTACACTAATTCCATACTAACACAAAAACTACTGAACTAATATAGTAATAGTAATTAATGTTATTGAAATTAACACACTAATAGTAATAGTAATTGATTTAAAATTGAATTGCTTAATTGATAAAATGTAATAATTCATTATAAGGATTGACCCCCCCCCCCCGGGTAGGGGAGGAGGGGGGCTAAATATATATAAGTAAATAGATTTACAACAGACTAACAAACTAATTTAGAAATTATGATAAGCTGTAGTTCAAATTTTGTGTGGAAGGAGGCGAGGAGATTCAGAATCTTGGCAAATAGCCAGGTGCCTGAATCGGGTTAACCCCTTCCAACCAAAAGCACATTAGTATGAAAGAGGAAGAAAATGTAATAATTGTTAACATAAGTAAATGGTAGATAAGTTTGGAGATTAGAGAAGATGTATTTAGATATAAAGATATGGTAGATATGGTAAGGCTGACACATAAAATTTGGCTTTGAATGGGTCCCAACTCCCTTTTGTAAGATTATTCAAGGGGACGGAGCTAAATGTAGATTAACAACTACGGAAGTCATTAATTGTGTAACTACCACCATTTGGTGGATAATTGGTCACAGTGTCGTCATTTTTAGACACTGTAACCTCACTTTTTTATTTTTTTTAAATGTCACAATAATGTACACTTTTTTGTTTCTTTACTTAAGGACAATTTTGAGAGGGATGTAATAACTGAATTTAATATTGCAAATGCTCGCCCAACAGCCAGAGACCTAAGGTATTGCTTGCACCACATGTTTAAAAGGTATTAAATAACTCAAAATGCAAGACGAGAAACAAAAGAAATTTGGAGGAATCACATTCTGCAGTTGGAATATTAGGGGTGCTAATGAACCAATTAAAAGGGGTAAGATTTTTGCACAATTGAAGTCACTCAATACAGACATAATATTCCTACAAGAAACTCACTTGAAACTGCAAGCTCAAGCCAGATTGAAGGCAAACTGGATAGGCCAAACATACCAATCTTCATATATTTCCAAAGCTAGAGGCACAGCAATCATTATTCGAAAAGGTATACCATTTAAATCGAAGAATATCATGACAGATAAGGAAGGGAGATACCTTATAGTTACCGGAGAGACTACAAATACTTACATAAAAAATACAAATATAACAGATGTTTGGAGGATCGCTAACCCTGTCGGAAGGGAATACTCGTTTTATTCAATGGTACACAAAACTTATTCACGTATCGACTACTTCCTAGTGGATACAAAACTAATTCCCTATACAATGAATCCAAAATATCACAACAGTATAATTTCTGATCACACCCCGTTAACCTTTTTTTTTAAATTAGAAGGAATGCCTTCTAATAAATCGTTCTGGAGGTTTAATCCTCAAATCTTAAATGACCCACAAGGGGAAATATATTTAAAACAACAGATGGAACATTTTTTTAAAGAATAATGTCACCCCAGATACCTCGCCAGTTCCACTATGGGAATCATTCAAAGCAGTTATTAGAGGATCTATAATCTCATACCAAGCTTTTTTAAATAAAAGGAATAAGAAATAACAAAGGCGGTTAGAAGAACGAATTAGAGAATTGGAATTAGATAATGCTAAAGAGCCTACTATAGACAAACATAATAAAATAACAATAATGAAATTTAAATTAAACAAAATATTATCAGCAAATGTTATTAGATTATTTCAAATCACAAAACGAAAATTTTGAATTTGGGGATAAACCACACAAGCTTCTGGCTCGACAACTGATAAAACGGGAAAAGGAACACACGATTTTAAAGATTAAATCAGATAAAGGGGAATTGTTAACACTACCTAAGGATATTAATAAAAGATTCGCTCAATTTTATCAAAATTTATATACATCTAAAGCGGTAGCAGATAGTACCAAAGTTAGAGAGTTCCTGGACAATTGTAATCTCTTAAAACTAAATCTGAGTGAACAAGAGGAATTAGGTGCACGTCTCAACTAAGGAAATAGAGGAAACAATAAATACATTAAAGAATGGAAAAACTCCAGGACCAGATGGTTTTAGTAATGAATTTTATAAAAGATTTTATGAGATAATTACACCACGACTACATAAAATGTATACATATGCTTTTAAAGAACATACACTTCCAGAAACATTGGCGGAGTCAACGATTACACTTATACCTAAAGAAGGTAAAGATTTGGAAGATCCGGGTTCTTATAGAGCTATTGCGCTGTTAAATACAGATCAAAAAATATTAGCGAAAACATTAGCTAGAAGGCTAAGTAACTATGTTAGTAAATTAATAAATCCGGATCAAACAGGGTTTATACCCAAGAGATACTCAAGCAATAACCTGATACGTCTGTTTAATATAATGTACTCACATAAAACCGAAGAGCAAGACTTATCAATTATTTCACTGGACGCAGAAAAAGCATTTGATCAAGTGGAATGGGATTATATGGTTAAAGTATTGCAAAAATTTCAAGTGGGAGAGAATTTTATCGCTTGGGTAAAATTATTATATGATAGGCCAATGGCCAGAATATTAACTAATAATATGTTGTCCTCGAAATTTCAGTTATCAAGGGGAAATAGACAGGGGTGTTCATTATCACCTCTGCTATTTGCTCTTGTAATAGAACCGTTAGCGGAAAGTATTAGGATACATCTGAATATTCATGGATACAATACAAAATATTCAAATAATAAGATATCTTTATATGCAGATGATATACTTTTATATATTACAAAATCACAAACTAGTATACCAAATATATTAAATTTAATCGAGGAATTTGGATCCTTTTGGACATAACACTGAACTTTACTAGCCAATACTGTTATTTGCACTTTATCAGTATATTGACCATTGTGTATATATTAGTAAGATTAAACGAGAACTTACCAAGTTTGAAGTTCGATCTTTATTTTATGAGGAGTAACGTTGAGGGATTACGTGAAGAAGCCCCGTCCAGCCGCACACGCGTCAATCTTTCAAAGCAGCGGAGTGACAATCACAGACGATAATTACTGAAGTATGATAGTAAGATGCATAAAGACTTAGAACTACCAGCTTGATCCTTTTATGAGGGAGGGAGCGGAGGACACGTAATCCCTCAACGTTACTCCTCATAAAATAAAGATCAAACTTCAAACTTGGTAAGTTCTCGTTTAATCTTACTATTTTACTTCGGAGTCACGTGAGCGACTACGTGAAGATTTCAAAGCTCTGTGATTTCACACCGTGGATTCAAATCCAGGTGTTCACTGCATCGATTGACTCTATTTGAGTAAGCACAATCAACAATACATAACCACAACATTTGAATGTAATCAGTTAATGGTTTTATTTATTTTAATAAACATAACACAAATTAGGCCCATTTATTATAATGGGGGATTTAATACTGTATCCAGCACGGCATCACCAAACCCTCTGAGATCTTTAATCTCCTTGTGGTAATACTTGTGAAACATCTGTTCACTTGCCCATCCTGCGGCCGCGAGAATAAGGTCTATTGGCATGCTGAATCCCTGGCCGCTGATGTTGATGCCGCCCTCGTGGAATGAGATTTAAATTTATCAGTATCAATACCTGAATATCTCAACACCTGGTTCAACCATCGTGAAATTGTTTGTGTTGATACTTTCTTATGAGGCTTTTTATGACTAATAAAAAATGCCAATTCGGCGCCTCTTAAAACTTTTGTTGTTTCTATGTAACATTTCACATATGTTACTACACACAGTCGTGAATCTGTAGGATATGCTAAAAATTCCAACTTGCATCCTGTGGACCCAGGTCTACTTTGCTTCAGTAAATCATAGACATAGAATGTCATGGCATTTTGCCCTACTTTCATTCTATCAATTCTGAGTTTCTGTAATGTTTGAACTCTCTGCGCTGAAACTAATGCCATGAGCATAACCAATTTCATGGTAATTTTCGATAATGACAGGGTTTCAACTGGATTCCAACTCCTTAGGAACATCAGTACATCTTTTACATTCCAAATTTCTGTATACCTGGGTCTGGGAGGATTAGAGTTGAAAATTCCTTTCATAAACCTACAGACCCAAGGATGTGCTCCAATTGGAGTTTGTTCTGATTCACTGCTTAAATATGCAGAAAGTGCACTTCGTGCAGTATTAATTGCACTATAACTTAATTTCAATTCATAGTGTAGAGTTGAAAGAAACTCTATTACATCTGAAATTTCTACTGTGTTATATGCAATATTCTTTCCTGAACAAAACACCTCCCATTTCTTTATATAGGAAATGTACTGCTTCTGGGTACTATTCCTCCAGGCTGCTGTCATAACATCTGTCTGTCTGATAATCCTTTTCCAAGATATGCCTTCTTAGAATCTACAAATCAACAAACCAATACGATTATGTAAAGGATGTGATTCATTAGTCACAGGGTGTACAAACAGTTTAATCTGCTTTGGAATAACCATAAGGGTTTTTTTGATCATTTTTAACACCAGTGGGTACCATACCTGTGTAGGCCAATCTGGTACTACCAAAATCCCTGAGGCTGAATCTTGATTAATTTTCTGTATGCATTTGTGGATTAAACAAAATGGTGGAAAAGCATACAGAAACATACCACCCCAATGTAGCGAGAAAGCATCCACCACTACTGCTCCAGGATCAGGTTCCCATGACACATACTTAGGCAACTGGTGGTTCAATCTTGATGCAACCAGATCAATTTCTGGCATTCCAAATTGTGTGATAATTTGTGTGAACATTTTCCGATTTAACATCCATTCTGTATTATCATTAAATTTACGTGATCTTTTGTCTGCAATTGTATTAATTTTTACCTGGTAAATATATTGCTGACAGCCAAATTTTTCTGGCAATACCCCAGGTCCAAATTTCATTTGCCAATTTATCACATGATTCTGATTTTATACCACCCATGTGATTTATGTATGCTACAGCTGTAGTATTGTCAACCTGTACCTGAACATGCACATTTCCCATATCAGTGCAATAAGCTCTAAGGCCGTAAAATGCGCCTAATAGCTCTAGATAATTGGTTCCCAGATTTTCCAGCAAAGGTACTTCATTCACATTCCACCTACCTCCACAGCTGGAAATCATGTTAGTAGCGCCCCAACTCAGCGCACTTACATCAGTCTGTACAGTGACGGAAGGTGTTTCTACCAGAACCTTTCTGGAAGCATTAGAAACATTGTTAATCCACCTTTCTATTTCTGTAATGGATTGAATTGTTAATTTCAGGGGCCTATCAAAATGCCCTCTATTCATTTTTAACGCTTGTAGCTTAGCTCTCTGTAAACATTGATAATGCAATGGTCCAAACGTGACTGCTGGAAACCCTGCAATTAATTTGCCTAGCAAGCTTGCCACTTCTCTAATTGAAGGTGTGTCCTCATTAATGGGTTTTATGCAACCTTCAATTAACTGCAGCTTTTTATCTTTTGGCAAAGTGATTACCATGTGTTCGGAGTTAATTGTGAACCCTAGGTAATCAATCTTTTTGCTTGGTAACAATTTAGATTTTTGTAGGTGAATAATGAAACCTAATTTCTCAAAATGTATTTGACTCTGGATACTGACAATTTTGCAGCAGCCAAAGTGTCCCCTACAATGAGGATATCATCTAAATAAGCCATTAATACATGGCCCTCAGCTCTTAACAGAGCTAAAATTTGGTTTGAGCAATTTAGTGAATAATCTTGGTCTGAAATCAGACCATTGGGCAATGCTTTAAATTGCCATAACTGACTCATCCATCTAAATTTCAAATATCTTTGATCATTACCATGCATTGCCACAGAATAATATGCATTTTGCAGATCTATGCTTGCCTTGTAGCAATTCTTTGTGACTAGCTAAATGGCATTAGTAAATGTTTCCATTTTGAAATGTTTCTATTGTACATAAAGGTTAAGATTTGTCAGATTGGAAATGATTCTATGTCCACCATCCCTTTTCTAGGATAATATTCCTAGGAGAATATTTGACACAAACTGATGGTGTTGTTCTCCTGACATTTATATCATCCTTTTCTGCATAAAGTTTTTCAATTCTCCTTTGATCAACCCATTCTCTTCCTTTGAGAAAAATCCGTGACCAGTTTGAATTATGCTGAATTGGAGGATCCAAACGTAGAGAGAACTCAATTTTGAATCCTACAATGCTACATAGAATAAATGAATCATTTGTTATTGATTGCCATTCTTTTAGGAAGAATCGTAACCTTCCCCCTATTTGTGAGTGTGAAACATTTGTTGTGTTTCTTACCAGACCAAGCCCCCTAACCTCGGGGTTTGCCACCGGCAGTTGTTGTCCCCTTCTAGTAGGCACATTGTAACCTCCACGTATCCTCGGTGCAGCACGTCAACGTGTATACGAGAATGATAGGATTGTTCCTTCTCCAGCACCACATTTCGCCTGTAGGGATACTGCCTTCTCACCGCTCTGCTCAGCATTGGTGATCCTTTAGTTTCTTTGCTAGATTTTCTCCAAAACAGATTTAGGCATTTATATATTGCATGGTTTGCAGAGCCTGCATACTTAAGGCTCTGTCTTACCTGTTTGCGGTCATCGGCGGTGAAGCGCGGCGTCGCTGGTAGCGAGGACCGCGCGGCAACGGCGAGAGCGTCGAGCCTATCCACCGGAGCGCCGCACGGATGCTGCGCGGGGTCCGAGTTAATTCAAACACGGCGGGTCCCACGTGCTTGCAGTAAGTAAAAAAAGGGCGGGCCGTCTGCGATGACGTTGGCCCGCCGCACGTGACTCACCAGCGGCGGCTGTGGCGGCGGCCATCCTGATCGCGGCGCTGTAGCGGTGGCTGTGCCTGCGGCCGTGCAGCACACGTGCCTCACTGGCGGCAGCACGTGCGTCACTGGCGGAGGCTGTGGCAGTGGAGGTTTGACGCACGGCGCTCGAGCCATACTGGCAGCGGCCCGTGCGAGCGGCCGTGCCGCACTCGTGCATCACTGGTGGAGGTTGTGCGGTGAGTATTTAGTTTTGGACATTGTCGATTTTATTTTAGCACCACCGCACGGCCCGGGAATTGTACTTTCTCACGAGTGCGCGGTCTATGGCGGCAGATTCCTCCCGTTTCGCCGCCATAGACCGCAGACTCGTAAGACAGGCCTTTAAGGATGAATATTTGGTCTTATTGCATTTTTATGAATACAATTTATTTCAAAGTGCGCACTACACATGAGTGCTACATTTTGTTGTGAATACGATATATAACCTTCATCCAAACCACTGACCCCAGAAATTTCAGCACTTGTGTAATTTCAATTCTTGTGAGCGTAAACCACTGCTCAAATTACCCATATCAAGTTTATTCACTGCTGTAACTGCTACAATTTCCTGGGTCTCATATTTTTTGATAGTCTCATCCATGGTTAATTCCTGGGCTGATGGGAGAGTAGATAATTTATAGTCATAGCTATTTCCTCTCTCAAAGGTTCCCCTGTTACTCTGGGAACAGCAAAGTTTTGTGCCAGCCTTGGAACATTTTTGGCTCTGATAATGTGCTCTGGTCCTTATTTAAATCATCATCTAAATCTAGATATTCATTTTTATGTTGGGTAATTTCTGGCTCCCCTGTTTCAGGTAAGTCTCTGCCAGATTCCCCCTGCGCGGGCTCTCTTGTAGGCCCACGGACAGGCAGCCCTGCTTCAGGTGCTGCTGGCGCTGGCTCAATTCTAGGCCAACGCTTCATTATTTTTACTCTTTATATTTGTCGGTGCTGGCACATTTATCATTGCACGTTTGTGCTGCCTTTTGTTCACGCATTTCTAGTACTGGCTCTCCAATAGGCCAACACATAACTTGCCTTTTTTCTGGCATTTTTGGGCACTGGCTCTCCTGTAGGCCAACCTCTTTAATGTTTCTGCACAGGCACTGATGGCGCTCCTGTAGGCCACCCTTGTACCTGTTCCAAGGCACCTGCTGTGCTATACTTCATTGGCCAACACCGACTTAATTCCTCCTATGGGGATTCTTTACAAATCATCTGCCCCATAAGGAGTTAAAAAGTTTTTGACCCTTGCAGTGTAATACTCTTTCCTGCCTGAGGAGGGCATACCTCCAGGTCTGACTCATCCGAGTCTACAGGTCGGGCTGATTTTTTTTCTTTTTTTCTCAGCCTTGCGCTCGCCCGCGGCGGTGTAACGCACATTCGACCACAATGTAGGTATGTTACAAAACTTACCTTCAGTCGTGCTGTAATTCTGCCACTGGCCGTGTGCGCGATTTTGGCGCCTTTAAGGGGGGGCGGGGTTAAAACGCGGGTTTCTCCTCCCTTGTCCTGGGAATATTTTGTTGGAGTACAAGCCTTGGCTGACAAAATTGTTCCTACCGGTGTTTTGTGAATTTTTTACTTTTATTAAATCGTCAATGTCAGCGCTACAGTAATTTTAAAAGCAGCTCCTGAAGCGTCAACACCGATAACGGGGACGGATTTCACACACGGGACAGGTAAACGAAAGTGCTTTCTTTAAATGTATAAAAGTGCTTCTTACGAAGTCTTTAATTCACATTTTGTCATGCGACACGGTGATTTTATTCCCCGAATTAACGGCAGTATTTTTCATGCCAATACGGGGTTAAATTCACCGCAAATCAACGTTCCAAAAGATCGCATTCCAGTAATCCTCACTCACAAGATGAATTAAATCCCCATTAATTTACATTCAATTCCTTCCATTTGGACTGTAAATTCATGAAAATTAGATTTAAAAATTATGTTATATTGTGAATTATTGTGTGAATGTTATTGGGACACTTAGGCTATTTAAAAATGTTCATCTATTCTTAAGAAATTGATAGATGTTTAGATCTAGTAATTGAATTTTGTAATTAGCTACAATTAGGTAACTAACTAATTATATGCTTTATTTTCATGTCTTCGAAGTAAGATTGTTTCATATTTGTTTCAGAATGCTTCAATCTATAATACCTGAAAATTTTGTGTTAAGTCAATGGAAAAGCAATAGGGAACTAGATGCTAATTTCTGAGTATGATAATGGCCATAACTTTTTTAATACTGAAGATATGAAAGTGAATTAAGTGTCAAATTAAACTTCATTTTATGCTTTATCTGATGGGATAAATTGCAGACTTTATTTTTAAAATCTCAAAATTTTGTAACATTGCTACACAATGGGAGTTAATGGCTTCGCTGCCACTGACTCCCCTGACCGACGCCCGCTACCCTTAGGATCTTGGGTTTTACTACGGTGCGTCCCTGGCCGCCTCTCCTTCCCATTTCTCCATAATAAACTTGTGTGGAGCTCCACCAACAAGTCTAAACGGGAAGGAAACGCTCCTGTAAGTGAAAAGTAACTCCACTTGCCTTCCGACTTTTGTTTTACTTTTGTTTTACTCACCGGCTGGAGGCGCTCCTGCTCCTCCACACACGGTCATGAACGCTATGCGTCTGATCGATAATGACGCGTGTGCGGCTGGACGGGGCTTCTTCACGTAGTCACTCACGTGACTCCGAAGTAAAATTATAGAATGCCTTGTAGTAAATGCCTACTATGTTCTGTTGTGCTCAAGCAAAGCAAGAATTTCATTGTCCTACCAGGGACACATGACAATAAACTCACTTGACACTTGACTTGACTTTTCAGGATATAGAATAAATTGGAATAAAAGCGAAATTATGACGATTAAACCTCAAGTATCGACACACTTGTTAAAATGCCCTTTTAAAATCGCTTCAGAAAAATTTAAATATTTGGGAATTGAAATTACTAGAAAATATAAATCTCTATTTAATGCAAATTGTATGCCCTTACTTAATAAACTAAACACACTGATTAAATTCTGGAAAACCCTCCCGATGTCTCTTACAGGCCGAATAAATGCTATAAAAATGATCTTTTTACCACAAATTTTATATTCCAGTCAATACCGATATACTTACCAACATTTTTTTTTTTTTAATTGGATGCTGATATTACAAATTGTATATGGGACTATAAATCCCACAGAATCCAAAGAAAACATTTGTGTAAACCTAAGGCATTTGGTGGATTATCACTCCCCAATTTTTTATATTATTATTGGGCCACAAATGTCAAAAATATGATTCACCTGTTGGACAATTCGGCCCAGCAGGTGGATTGGATAGTAATGGAGAGAGAGGACTGTTCCCCTTTTAACATAGGAGCGATCCTTCTCTCACCAACAAAAATGAAGAATACAATATATAGTAAAAATCCAATTATTCATAGTACAATTAGAATTTGGAAACAAATAAAATTAACGTTAAAATTAAGAAATCTATCACTCCTTTCACCTATAATGAATAACCCTTCGTTTAAACCTTCTATGATGGATAGAGCTTTTATAAATTGGGAAAGAGTAGGAATTAAAACGTTTGGAGATATGTATGATAATGGAAGTTTTTTAACATTTCACCTATTACAACTTAAATACAACGAATAGTAATCAATATTTCAAATATTTCCAACAACGTGACTATTTGAAAAAGAATACACGAGAATATCAAAATATGTCTCCTGACCTATTAGACGGGATAATGAATATAAAAGCAGAATCAGCTAATTTAATATCATATCTATATAATTCTATTGTAAATATAGAAATTCCATCATCGGACGGGATTAGAAGAGAATGGGAACAGGAACTAGCTATAAAAATCTCGAAAGAGAGTTGGGATAAACATCTATTATATGTGCATAAATGTTCGATTAACGTAAGACATACTCTGATTCAATTTAAAATTTTACATAGATTATATTATTCAAAAGCTAAATTAAGTAAATTTTACCCAAATACCTCTGCTAACTGTGATAAATGCCTAGTCCAAGAATCAACTATAGCACATTCTTTTGTTTTCTGTATAAAAATTCAAACTTTTTGGAATGACATTTTTGAAATTTTCACTAAATTATTTAAAATAAAACTGAAACCGAATGCAGAATTGATTATTTTTGGAACAATAGAAGCAAGTTTGGAGCTGACTACGTTTCAAAGGAGTTTTCTTAGTTATGGCTTAATAACGGCAAAAAAATTGATACTGAAATTTTGGAAAAATGCTCCTACGCCAACAATAAAAATGTGGACTTCTAATATGTCGGAATTGTTACATCTAGAAGATATGAGATTCCTCCTAGCAGGTAAACAAGACCAATTCCAAAAGATTTGGTCTCCATATATCGACTTATTACAAACATAGGATGCAACAAAATGTTGATAATAAATGGTTTTAGGACCTGGCGAGGGGTGAGTAAAGATAAGAAGTAGGTGCATCCCTTTCATATTGTCCTATCTTATTTTCTTTTTTCTCTTTTTTTGTTTTCTTCTTTAACTACTTCTTGTGGTTTAGGCTCACATGTGTGTTCCTGGACCACTTTTTCATTCACTCACTGACTGTCTTTGCTAGATCTTTCCATCCTTTCTTTCCATTAAAGTTGAAAAACAGAATAGTTCAATGTTAGCTGGGAGAAGGTAACAAACAATGCAAACATAGATCAAATGTAGTCAGAGGCAGTAAGACTGGTCAGAGAACTGGGAAGGGGGAGGAATAGAGAGAGAGGGATGGCAAGGGAAACTTGAAGTTAGGGCAGTCAATATTCACATGGCTGGGGTATATGCTGCCCAAGCGAATAATGAGGTGATGTTCCTCCAATTTGCGCTGGGCCTCACTCTGACAATGGAGGAGGCCCAGGGCAGACAGGTCGGTGTGGGAATGGGAGGGGGAGTTTAAATGTTTAGCCACCGGGAGATCAGATATGTTTAGGTGGATTGAGCGCAGGTGAAAATGGATAAGCAATGTTTTGGTCATGACCCTTCTTCATGAGTTTTGGGTGGGGCTTTTCATTGTTTTCATTAACCATTCTGATTAATGAAACCGAGGAACTGCCATTAAAAACAAATAATACTGGAAATGCTACGCTGGTCCAGCAACTTCTGTGGAGAGAGAGTGAATGCATCAGATTGAGTTTTCATTTTAATTTTCATTTACTGATTTTAATTCTTGGTGGCACTATCTACATGTACATGATGGCATGAGAATACTCATGGTGTTAGGACCTCAGATGGGAAAAACGATTGCAAGCAGATGTAGATGCAATAAAGATTATATGATATTTATGACTTGAAGATATAACAAAGCAGTAATCATATACTTAAAGTATAGTTGTGGCGATGAAGGAAATGTAGCAATTAAATTGAGAACTGCAAATTCCCACAAACAGCAGCGCGATAGTAACTATTTTTTAAGAGATGTTACTTAAACAACTCTCTGTGGAAATATTTTTATAATGATATTTGGGGCCATATCTTGCTGGGATCTTGTTGGTGTGTACATATTGATTGGGATAATAAAGTAAGTCCTTAAGTTCTGCAAAGACCAATGCTATGGCCTCTATAGAGCTTTACAAATATCTTCAGTTGTGGTTCACTATCTTGTTTGTTCCATTTTAGCATATTGGATATCTGTGGTATCCTATTTCTCATAGAAAATAATTCACAGATGCCAATTTCCTTAAAACGATTCAAATTTCCAAATTCTTATTTCAAATTGTTCTTGTTTTATGGAATTTAAAATCCTTATGTTTGTCCTAACATAGTTGCCCCAATGAAGTTTGAGTGACTTTTAAATGTGGTTTTAATTATGTTCTCCCACATCAGAATTATGATCAATGGACCTGAATACACCACGTCATAACAATGGTGATATCAACATTGTAGAAACAAGGAACTGCAGATGCTGATTTACAAAAAAAGACACAGAGTGCTGGAGTAACTCAGTGAGTCAGAGAGCACCCCTGGAGAACATGGATAGGTGACGTTTCGGGTCAGGGTGGCTGAAGAAGGGTTTGGACCCAAAATGTTACCTATCCATGTTCAAGATACATCGGCGAGACTAAACGCAGACTGGGCGATCGTTTTGCGGAACACCTTCGCTCAGCCCGCGTGAACCAACCCGATCTCCCGGTTGCTAATTCTCCTTCCCATTCCTACACAGACCTTTCTGTCCTTGGTCGCTTCCATTGTCAGAGTGAGACTAAACGCAAATTGGAGAAAGCATCACATGGATCGCTTGGGCAGTGGTATGAATATTGATTTCTCTCACTTCAGGAAGCCCGGCATTCCCTCTCTCTCCATCCTTCCCCCACCCAAGTCGCACTTGCTTCTCATTTTCACCCTGCAAACAGCTTGTTTCCTTTATCATCATTACTTTTTTTGCATATCTTTCATTCATTGTTTTTTATCTCTCCACATCACCGTCTATACCTCTCGTTTTCCTTATCCCGAACCAGTCTGAAGAAGGGTCTCGACCCAAAACGTCACCCATTCCTTCTCTCCAGGGATGCTGCCTGTCCCGTTGAGTTACTCCAGCTTGTTGTGTCTATCTGCAGGGATGCTGCCTGACCTGCTGTTATTCCAGTACTATGCATCTTTTATGTGATATCAACATTCATATTCAATTTCATATACATACCATTGCAGTTTGTAACTGTTGATTCAGTAGAGAAAATATGCACAAGGAGACAAAATATTAACGTTCTTCTCTTCAGATGTTAATTGACAAGAAGTATATTTTAACCACCTTTTACTTATCTATATATATATATATTATTATACTAAAACTCTTCCCTTTGTTCTTGTGTCTGTGTGTGCCAGGGTTGCGTCAGCTTTCTGCCAATCTCCTATCTTCTTCCAAACACTAGGCCACAGCCTTCCCATTTTCACACATGCTATTGACATTTTTCCCGTGGGCGCGATAAATATCTTCCCGTGTCATTTCAACCTATGTTTCCCAAGTTACTAATTTTTTTTAAACCGTTTTAATAAAAAAATTAAGTTCTTCAAGCTCAACCATTTTGAAGAATTTTTTTTTGACTGTCGTCACAATCCACTTGCACACTCCGGGCACGAGGGGCACTCCAGCGCTTCAATCGCTCAGCCCCGCTAGGATCCCTCACCCTCTCCACCCTCCCTCCCCCCACTCTACACCCCTCCCCTGACCCTACCTCCCTCTCTCTAACCCACTCCCTATCTGCCCCTCTCCCTCTCTACCCCCCTCCCTCTACCCTCCCTCTCTGCCCCCTACCTCCCACTCTACCTCCCCTCTCCCTCTCTACCCTCCGACGGACGTCACCACTTGCACGCTCCAGGCATGAGGGGCACTCGAGCACTCCAACCCGCTCGGCCCCGCACGCTCAGTTCTGCTCGGCCTGGCTCAGCTCGGCTTGGTCCTGCTCGGCTCGGCTTGGCCCCCGCTAAGTCCTGCTCCATCAGCTCCACTCCAAGAGGTGAGGGAGGGATTGGGGGAGTGGAGGAGATGAACAAAATCCTGGGGAGTTGATGAGGGAGAGTGGGGAGATTGACATAGTAGGGAAAGTTGTTCAAACGTCTACACTCCCTCTCATGCCCGCTCCCTCTCTACTCTCCCTCCCCATCACTACCCCCTCCCTCTCTACCCCCCTCTTTGTCCCTCACCCTCTTCCTCTCTACCTTTTGTCTCCCCCACTCTACTACCCTCCCTGACTCTACTTCCCTCTCTCTGACCCCCTCCCTCTCTACCCCTCTCTCTCTCTACCCCACTCCCCCTCCCTCTACCGTCCCTCTCTACCCCCTTCACCTCCCTCTCTACCCCCTCCCCCTCGCTCACTATCCCCTCCCTTTACCGCTCTAGCAGCGCCTGTGCAGTTGGGGGCTATGCGTGAGTGGATAGGGAGGGGGATGGGGGAAAAGGAGTGAACACAATGGAAAATCAGTTTGAAGAGAACCATCGACCAGATTCCAGAATGTGAATGGAAGCAAGCAGATGGGGAATTGATCTCTTATACTACAAACCTTGCAGCACCATCCATCTTTGATGCTGAGGATTCCAAGTGCCCCATGCTCACATTGTGCCAAAGCCACTCATTTACAACCACATTTCAACATTGGATATTTTCAAAATTGGAATTGTCAAATTTACTCCACAGGTCAATGTTCCTGATCAGTAAAATATGTGCTTGATAGTGCAGGGAAACAGAGAGAACTGTTCAAATCTCTCACCCCACCCCCGCAAACACGCGTTGAGGGGACGGGACCCCCATTTTGGAGGGAAAAAATCCAACTGACGTCACTAGTCACTCACAAGGCTGCAGACTTCAATTTGGATTTGTGTCATGATTATCAAACAAACAATGGAAAATCAGTTTGAAGAGAACTATAGGCCATGTTCCAGAAAGAGACGCTACAAGAAAGAAGTGAACGTTGAAGACTCAATTTGGATTGAGTTTTATTTTATTTCAAACAAAAAGTTTGTCTATTTGATCTGATGCTTACCAGTTCATTAATAGATAGAATTGTATTTAGAAATTTCTAAGTATTTCATTCCTGATTAATATCTACCTCTTTCTTACATCATGCCAGGAGGAGGGAGCAAACGAGTTGCAGCATGGTCATGGAACCACGCAAAGTGACATCGAGAGGCAGTGAGTAGCAGAAGCGAACAAGAGACGCAACAATAAATAACTGAACACGTCGAGGATAAATAAGAAATAACGTAAAACAGAGGGGAGCAAGAGACGCGACAAGTAACAACTGAACTGAATGAATCTAATTTTTAAGATTTAATTTGTTGTTATATTTTAAGTTATTCATATTTTAGGCTTTAATAATATATATATAGGTGGTTTAGGGGAGAGGTTGCATTTACGGGGGTTAGTGTGTGGGGGGGATTAGTGTGTGTGTTGGAGGGGGGTTAGTGTGTGTGTTGGAGGGGGGTTAGTGTGTGTGTTGGAGGGGCGTTAGTGTGTGTGGAGGGGCTTTAGTATGTGTGTGTGTGTGTGGGGGGGGGGGGGGGTTAGTGTGTGTGTGTGTGTGACGCCGCAGGCCAACCCGTTCCCCCCCAACCGAATGGGGACGGGACCTAATGGGTCCCACTTGGCCTAGTAGTCACTATTTCCAATATGTGTGCGAGTATCTCAAATCCTCTTTTTTTTTCTCTCAATCCTATAAACCAAATATGAAATACATTTCAATCTACTCAATAGTGGGAGTTAATTCAAGTGATACTATTTTTTTTAAGTAATTTGAAATTTTGATTGACAGCAATATAGTACAATGATATTTTACTTGGAAATATATATTTTTGCATTTCAACAGTATTTCCTACTGCCTGTATGCTCATTGTAACAATATTAGTGATAGAGTCTGGCAGCATCGAGACAAGCTCTTCAGTCCACCAAATACATGCTGGCCATCAAACAGTTATTCATTAAATCCCATTTTATTCTCGCCATATTCCCATTGACTTCCGAGTTTCTGCCACTCATCTACTGACTAGGGCAATTCATAGTGGCCAAATAACCTAACAATCCACACATCTTGTGATGTAGGAAGAAACCAGAACACCCAGGAAATACCCATGCAGTCACAGATATCTCCAAAGGTCAAAAAGACAGCTGGGTGGCTGGAGCAGTGAGGCAGCAGCATTATCAGCCACACAGCTGTGCAGTCCACTATCGTTAATTGGAATTTTCATTCCATCCACAAATTTTTCAATACAGGAAAGCACTTCAAATGCAGTCTTAATTACCTCTAAGTTGAGTCGCTTAAATGCATAATTTTGTATAAAATATTTAAATAGATAATTTATATTTGTCCAGTTACATATGGACGGTTTCAATTTTATTCTTAAGGGATTTTGCTATTTTTACATTCCATTATGCTGTCTATTTTACTTTTTAAGAAGGAACTGCAGATGCTGGAAAATCGAAGGTAGAGAAAAATGCTGGAGAAACTCAGCGGGTGAGGCAGCATCTATGGAACGAAGGAAATAGGCAACGTTTCGGGTCGAGACCCTTCTTCAGACTGATGTGAGGGTGGGGGGGGGGGCGGGAAGAAGAAAGGAAGAGGCGGAGACAGTGGGCTTAGGCAGAGCTGGTAAGGGGAGGAGAAAGCCGGGGCTAACTGTAATTGGAGAAGTCAATGTTCATACCACTGGGGTGTAAATTGCCCAAACAAAATATGAGGTGCTGCTCCTCCAATTTACGGTGGGCCTCACTCTGGCCACGGAGGAGGCCCAGGACAGAAAGGTTAGATTCGAAATGGGAGGGGGAGTTGAAGTGCTGAGCCACCGGGAGATCATGTTGGTTAATGCGAACAGAGTGGAGGTGTTGGGCGAAGTGATCGTCAAGCCTACGCTTGGTCTCACCGATGTAGAGCAGCTGACACCTAGAGCAGTGGATGCTATAGATGAGGTTGGAGGAGGTGCAAGTGAACCTCTGCCACACCTGGAAAGACTGCTTGGGTCCTTGAATGGAGTCAAGTCCATTTCTAGACCTCACTATCTCCATCGCAGGTGAGAGACTACTGACTGACATCCACTATAAACCCACTGACTCCCATGGCTATCTGGACTACACTTCTTCCCACCCTGCATCCTGTAAGGACTCCATCCCCTACTCCCAATTCCTCTGTCTACGCCACATCTGCACCCAGAATGAGGTGTTCCACACCATGGCATTGGATATGTCCTCATTCTTCAGGGAATGGGGGTTCCCCTCTTCTACTATAGATGAGGCTCTCACCAGGGTCTCATCTATACCCCTTAACTCTGCTCTCACTCCCCATCCCCCCACTCGTGACAAGGGCAGAGTCCCCCTTGTACTCACCTTCCACCCTACCAGCAGTCACATAAAACAAATAATCCTCTGACAATTTTGCCACCTCCAACGGGATCCCAAGACTGGCCAAATCTTCCCATCTCCTCCCATGTCTGCTCCCACCCTAGTCAATTTGTCCCTTCCCACCCAAACCACCCCCTCTCCTGGCACTTTCCCTTGCAACCGCAGGAAATGCTACACTTGTCGCTTGACGCGGCGCCGACAGACAAGAGGCCGAAGCAAAGAAGCCGGCCAAAGAACCGAATAGAAACGAGGCCGAAACGCCAATGAACCAAAAGAGTCCGAAGACGAAACGCCTACTAACCGAAAGGATGGGACTCCTAAATGCAAACTAACCGAAAGGGCGGGACGCCTAAAAGCCAACGAACTGAAAAGCTGCGTCGCCTAAAAGCAAACTTACCGAATGGCCGCTCTGTCGAAACGCCACCTACCCAAAAGGCGGCGTCGCCTACAGGCCAAAGGACCGACTGCCGCTCAACAGAAAAGTCCAATAACGGACATGACGTTGCCGGGGGGGCGGGACTTGTCAGCGATTGGTCCAGACTACCGCATCCATCACATCACTGTGAAGGCATGAACATTGTCTCATTGACCCGCAGCCCGCGGAGGGTGGCCGTGGGAGAGTGGGGGCTGTCCCGAGCGATGCACACCTTCGGCCGCTTTCAACTTGGTGCTTGTGTTCAGACTGCCCAGTCACCTATGGCTTGTGTGGGAAAATGAACCCCACGCTCCTGTCTCCCCCTTCTCTCTCCCCTCTTCTCTCTCTCCCCCTCTCTCTCCCTTCTCTCTCCTCCTCTCTCTCCCCTCCTCTCTCTCTCTCCTCCTCCTCTCTCTCCCCCTTCTCTCTCTCCCCCCTTTTCTATCCCCCCCGCTCTCTCCCCTTCTCTCCCCTTCTCTCTCTCTCCTCCTCTCCCCGCTTCTCTCTCTCCTCGTCTCTCTCCCCTCTTCTCTCTCTCCTCCTCTCTCTCCCCTCTTCTCTCTCTCCTCCTCTCTCTCCCCTCTTCTCTCTCTCCCCCTCTCTCTCCCTTCTCTCTCTCCCCCTTCTCTCTCTCTCCCCCTTCTCTCTCCCCTCTTCTCTCTCTCCTCCTCTCTCTCCCCTCTTCTCTCTCTCCCCCTCTCTCTCCCTTCTCTCTCTCCCCCTTCTCTCTCTCTCCCCCTTCTCTCTCCCCTCTTCTCTCTCTCCTCCTCTCTCTCCCCTCTTCTCTCTCTCCCCCTCTCTCTCTCCTCCGTCTCCACCTGCGGGAGCGTCCCACAGTCACTGACCGCGATGCACCGCCATCGGACCCCAACCTCCACACCAGGGTGATTCCTCCGACCCCCGGTCTTTGACACCCACACCAGGGTGATTCACCCCGGCCACGGGGACAGACGGTTTATTTATTACCGTCTCGGTGTTTGCGGAATGAACCCAAGCTCCCACGCACAAAACAGCCAGCATCTCTGGAGAGAAGGAATGGGTGACGTTTCATGCGAGACAATTCTTCAGAGTGCGTCTGAAGGGTCTCGACCTTCTCTCCAGAGATGCTGGCTCTTCAGCTGAGTTACTCCAGCATTTTGTGTCTATCTTTGGTGTGACAGTGGTGTCATTTCATCGGCTTCGTGTATTGCGCGCCCAGGAGAGACGCTGGACATGCCGCTTGCATCTATTCAAACAAGTGCGCTCAAATTGAAATCCCACATCTTTGCGAGGGAGGGATGGAATAGATGTAATCACCGGCTAAAACAAAGGGCGTTTGCTTTTAGGCGACGCAGCCTTTCGGTTCATTGGCTTCTAGGCGTCCCGCCCTTTCGGTTAGTTTGCATTTAGGCGTCCCATCCTTTCGGTTAGTAGGCGTTTCGTCTTCGGACTCTTTCGGTTCATTGGCGTTTCGGCCTCATTTCTATTCGGTTCTTTGGCTTTAGCTTGTTTGCTTCGGCTTCTTGTCTGTCGGCGCCGCTTCCGCACACGGCTTAACCTCCCCCCTTGACTCCATTCAAGGACACAAGCAGTCTTTCCTGGTGCGGCAGAGGTTCACCTGCACCTCCTCCAACCTCATCTATTGCATCCGCTGCTCTAGGTGTCAGCTGCTCTACATCGGTGAGACCAAGCGTAGGCTTGGCGATCACTTCGCCCAACACCTGCGCTCGGTTCGCAATAACCAACCTGATCTCCCGGTGGCTCAGCACTTCAACTCCCGCTCCCATTCCGAATCCGACCTTTCTGTCCTGGGCCTCCTCCATGGCCAGAGTGAGGCGCACCATAAAGTGGAGGAGCAGACCCATATATTTTGCTTGGGCAGTTTACACCCCAGCGGTATGAACATTGACTTCTCCAATTTCAGGTAGTCCCGGCTTTCTCCTCCCCTTCCCAGCTCTGCCTAAGCCCACTGTCTCTGCCTCTTCCTTTCTTCTTCCCCCCCCCCTCACCGAAACGTTGCCTATTTCCTTCACTCCATAGATGCTGCCTCGTCCGCTGAGTTTCTCCTGCATTTCTGTCTACCTATTTTACTTTTGGGATGCTAAATCTTGTGATGTAATGAAAGGTTGTCTTTTAGTTTAGTTTAGTCTCGAGATACAGCGCGGAAACAGGCCCTTCGGCCCACACTAGGGCCACTTTTTACATTTATACCAAGCCAATAAACCTACAAACCTGTACATCTTTGGAGTGTGGGAGGAAACCAAAGTTCTCAGAGAAAACCCACAGAGGTCACAGGGAGAACGTACAAACTCCGTACCGATAAGCATCTGAAGCCAAGTCTCTGATGTTGTAAGGCATCTCAAAAGTAAGGCATCAACTCTACCGCTGTGCCACCATGCCGCCCAACCCACACAGGTCACGGGGAAAACGTACAAACTCCTGTAGACAAGCATCTGTAGTCGGGATCTTGTCCTGCATTCAAAGCTTAGAAAAGAGCAATCTGAATGATCAGACTCTATAATAATTCTAACCCATTTGATCAATTTAGCCCCAGTAACAAAATAAAATGATTAAAATGTCCTTTGGGATAAAAAGCATAGAACATAAAACCAACCATGATATTTCATTTTGAAACCCCCCCACACATTATGTATGCTTATATTCATTGCAGCACATGTTGTTCAGGTGCTAAGGAATGTAATATTAGGTCATGTATATTAGTTGAAGTAAGAAAAGAATTGCCTTGAGCAAAAGATTGACTGTAAATGCCCTTCAGAGTGCAAACACTCAACTGGAGAAAATAAAAATCAATTTTACTGTCAGTAAATCTGATAAAACTCAAGTCATGACAAAAAATATATTTTATTTCAGTTAAATAGTAGTTTACAACATATAGGGAGGTTCACATTGTCAGCTGTAGGTCCATTCCGTGCAACTGTTTCTAAAATCAGTCAATCTATTGTGCTGATGACGTACACGTCTCTGCCACCTCTTGGAACACAACGCAACATTGTTATAACGGATTATGTTATGAAAATAGCTCAACAGAAATGCTTCAAAATTTGCCTTGAGGCTACAAGTTAACTGCAAATGACCATTCATTTTTGAAAATGAACAACTACATATTAAGGACATAAAATAGGAAGATTAAACGAGCTTACCAGTTTGAAGTTTGATCTTTATTTTATGAGGAGTTACGATAAGGGATTACGTGAAGAAGCCCGCCAGCCCGCATTCGCGTCAACCTTCAAAGCAGCGGTGTGAAATCACAGATAACAGTTGTTGAACTGATTATAGGAAGATTCGAGAAACTAGAACTACCATTTGACCTTTATGAGAAGAGGGTTGTGAGCGGAGGGCACGTAATCCCTCATCGTAATTACTCATAAAATAAAGATCAAACCTCAAACTGGTAAGTTCTCGTTTAATCTTCCTATTTTACTTCGGAGTCACGTGAGTGACTACATGAAGATTTCAAAGCTCTGTGATTTCGTGCCGCGAACACGAGTCCATGCCACACACTGCATTAGTTGACCAGAGTTGATTGAAATGATAATGCACTCAGGCATGACATAGATTTAAAACATGCTGATGCATTTTAATAAACAAATAATATATAAAAAATAATAGTGACTCCTCATATCCGGGAGTAAACTATGGAACAGAACTTAAAATTGAATTGACACACAGCCCCGGCCTGGCAATGGGTTTGTTATAAAAAGATTGGAATGTTCGCTCGGTGGATAAGGGAGAACCAGTAAATGTCTTCTTAACCACACACAATCAAAGGTCCATAGGGTATGCCATAATTTCTAGTTTTAGACCTGACACCCCTGGTCTGCTCTGCTTCATTAGCTCATGAATATAAAATGTTATTTTATTGGCAGATGTAACCATTCTGTCCAGCCGCAGTTTATGCAACGACTGGACCCGTTGTGCTGAAACCAGCATCATGAGCATAACCACTTTAAAAGTGAGTTTGACCAAAGACAAGGATGGAACTGGAGCCCACCGCCGAAGCAGCGTTAGCACAATGTTGACATCCCATATCTCCGTGTACCTGGGCCTGGGGGGATTTGTGTTGAAGATACCCTTCATGAATCTGGATATCAGCGGGTGAGACCCGACAGAGTGGTATCCCGATCCCAGCAACAAGTATGATGACAAGGCACTCTTGGCACAATTAATGGCACTATAACTCAATTTCGCATCAAAGAACAGTTTTGAGAGAAATTCCAAGACATCAGTTATATGTGCTGTGTCATACGTTATGTTGGTCTGCGAACAGAACACTTCCCATCTTTTGATATAAGAGATGTACTGCTTCTTGGTACTATCCCTCCAAGCCGCAGTGATCACGTCCACAGTTCGATCTGACAGTCCGAGCCCCAGGAAAGTTCTTCTTAAATTCTGCAAATCAATAAATTGATTCGATCATGCAGCGGGTGCCCCTCCCGAGTCACGGGATGAACCAACAAATTTCTGCGTTTGGAAATAACCATAAACGGTTCTGTTTTCATTCCCAATATCAGCGGGAACCATGGCTGTGTAGGCCAGTCAGGCACTACCAAAATGCCTGAAGCGGAATCTTGCCGGATTTATTGCAAGCACCGACTGATGAGGCAAAATGGAGGGAATGCATAGATGAACATTCCTCCCCAGTGAAGCGAGAAAGCATCTATCGCCACTGCTCTGGGTCTGGCTCCCATGCAACATACTTCAGTAACTGGTGATTGAGCCTAGATGCAAACAAATCGATATCCGGTGTTCCATACCGAACAACAATGTCGTTAAATACTTTATGATCCAACATCAATTCTGTGTTGTCATTACATTTTCGTGACCTGGTGTCCGCCACCATATTAAACCTACCGGGAAAATAGGAAGCTGAAATCCAAATGTTTCTTTCGATACAGCAGTGCGAAATAAGGTTAGCCAATTTATCACAGGATACTGACTTGATTCCACCCATGTGATTAATATATGCCACCGCTGTAGTGTTGTCAATCTGTAGTTGAACATGCAGATTATGCATATTCCCACAATAAGCTTTCAACCCATAGAATGCTCCCAGCATCTCTAGGTAGTTAATACCATGTAACTGAAGAATTGATGACTCATGCACATCCCATTTGCCACCGCAACTAGAGATGGTATTAGTAGCTCCCCATCCTTGAGCACTAGCATCAGTTTGTAATATAACTGAAGGTTTGCTGACCAAAATGTTACTGGAGCAATGCCGAATATTGGTCATCCACCATTGTAACTCAGAAATCGCTTCAGCTGGTAACCGCATAGGCCTGTTAAAATGACCTAAATGGTATTTGAGTGCTTGCTCCTTTGCACGTTGTAATTTTTGATAATGCAAAGGCCCAAACTGTGCAGCTGGAAAAACAGCCACTACTTTGCCAATTATACTGTCTACTTGTCGAATAGATGTTGTTCATAACAACAAGGTTGTTACAGGCTTCTATTAATTCTAATCTCTTGCCCCAGGGCAGAGTCACAGACATAGTAATAGAGTTAATGGTAACTCCCAAATAATCAATAACTCTAGATGGTATCAACTTTGATTTAACTGGATGGATGAGAAACCCCAATTTCTCAAACGTGAGTTTCGTGGCAGAAACAGCTTATTCAGCTAATTTCAAGAGGTTTCCCTATGATTAGGATATCATCCAAGTATGCCATGACAATATGATTTTGAGCTCTAAGTAGCCCAAGCACTGGTTTCAATAATTTGGTAAACAATCTGGGGGCTTGAAGTTAACCCATTAGGCAACGCTTTAAACTGCCACAATTGCCCCATCCAGCTAAACTTCAAATATCTCCGGTGATCCTTGTGAATGGGTATGCATCTTGAGATCGATGCATGCCATAAAGCATCCTTTGGAAATTAGTTGTTTGGCAGTAATGAAGTTTTCCATTTTTAAATGTCTATACTGCACATAAGAGTTAAGTTGAGTTAAATCAAGGATGATTCGGCACCCACCATCTTTCTTTTGTCTGGTAAATATATTAGAAACAAATTGGTGATGTTCATAACTCGACTTCTCGATTACCCCTTTTGTATATAACGAGTGAATTTCAGCTTGTATATCCAAACCTTCCCGTTGGGAATGAACAAATGTCCGGCTTGGTATATACTGTGTGTGTGGCAATTAATTGGGAAGGAATTCAATTTGGAACCCTTGTATACTGTGCAGTATAAACGAATCTGATGTTATTCAACGCCATTCATTCAAAAACAAGTGTAATCTACCACCAACTTGTAACCGGTCCAAAACACCCCCATGTTCCGGAAAGAAACCAGACCCACCTACCTCCATGGATACCGGTGGTTCTATGGAAGGCCCAAAGGCCCCTGATGCAGGTTCTATTTCCGCCCCCGTGGTTTGGGGGATAGGATTGCTGGAGTGTGCGGATTGCGCATCTTCCATGAGGGCCAGCCTGGGCCTTGGCCTAAAAACGACCTCTGTCCAGAGATTTCGGCTTTTGAGCTGCCACCAGCTCCAGCAAACCGCTTACTGCTGATGGAAGCATAGGATGCTGCCGCCGAATGGTGAAGCTTTGCTAGTTACTGGAGCCATGATCAGTCCGACAGCTTTTGCTTCTTCGTCCAGGTCCTTAACCTGTTTTGCGCAGATCTTCTCCTGAACAGAAAATTCGGTCGGCTGAATATTGCTGGCCCTGCACAATCCCGCAAATTTGGGGTTCAAGGCGGGTCGGATGGCGTTCTTCTGAAGACTGTTTATTTCGAACTGTGCGTTGCACATCAACGCCAAGGCATCCTGTTGTACGTCTGATAGGGGTCCCCCCATCCACAGACCTGGCGAATGCCGTAATGCCTGACCCCAGCAATTTCAGGATTCTCTTGTGTTTCATCTCCTGGGCTTTGATGCCCCCTCCGATGTATCCCCAGATAGAGCTGTTCACAGCTGGCACGTTGAGTGAATCACAATTCCCAGGTGTGTGGTACTTAGCGGTTGTTTCAACCATCACCTGTTCCTGCAGCTGTTGTGATGTGAGGTAATTAATGCTTGCAGCTTGTTCCTCTTGCAGCGGCTCCCCTGTTTGCAAGGGTATCGCGAATTTTGAAGCCATGGCAGGTAATTCTTGTGCCTCACGTATGTCGTGTATTCTGGTATGCTCCCTAGACATACCTCCAGATTCGGAGTCAGTCCAGAACTGACCCCGTATGCTCCCCTCCTCAGAGTGGGAGACATAGTGCAGCCCTGGACCAGGCGCTGCCGCGGGCCCCCAAGGAGACCCGCGCTGATATAATTCCGTTCCACGGAGAATATCATGATGGAGCATCCTTTCCATAAGGTGCTCTGTCAGACTTTTTCTTGGCTTTCCCCCCTTTCGGGGTTGCCAAGGCGCTTTCGGCAAGCACCAAGTCTGAAGTCGCTGACCGCACTGTCAGCGACTCGGCTGGCGAAACCGCCGGCCGCCGGCTACCCGCACTCCCGCGGTCCTCCGTAGCTGGTTTCCCCGCAGCCCGTCTGGACTTCGCCCTGGATTTTTCCATGATAGTTCGAACTTGAACTCTGTAATCAAGATTTACAACGAACAAAACGATCTCAGAATAAGTTTAAAACTTACCTGTAGGGCTTTTAATCTAACTGCTGGAGGAGCGACGCGCCTCCCAGCCAGTACGTGCGCCATGCGTTAGACGTATTGACGTGCATGCATGCTGGTGGGCTTCTTCACATAGTCACTCACGTGACTCTGAAGTAAAATATCTGCTAAACTATGCTTTGTATTGACTGGGCTCTATCTTTGCTATTTTAATATCTGGTTGGTTTGCAGTCTTGAGTCTTTAAAAGGGATAAGCAGGTTATGATCTGCGGAGGAAATATTGTATAAATGTTTCAAAGCTGTAGCTCCTGCACCAAAAGGAATTAGAGGATGTGTGGAAGTAGATGAAGGTGAAATAGGTCTGTGGGTACACTTATCTCCTATGCTCTCAGCAACACTCCAGGTAAGGAGCACACTAGTGGTTAGTACTGGCATAACTCCGTGGGTCAGGCAGCATCCCTGGAGTACATGGATAGCTGATGTCGCCATGATAGCTGATGTCACAACATTTGCAAAGCAGCCCAACGGAAAAGGATTATTTACAGCTTCAATCAACTCACCTGGATCAAGAAAATGGCAGAAATCGGCACCGTATCAGACAAGCTGCTTGTGCACTTGAAAGAACTAGCGATATCACGATTTCCCGCAGTTGCAGGAGCCTCCGACTGCAAGCTTTCCCTCGCTCGCTGGAAAACACCCGACCAGACGGAGGATCGCAGGTACTTTACCTGGAAACTCCGGGATGACCTCCGGAGCCAACGGGCAGGACCTCTCAGGAGCAACGGAGCTGGAGCTGACGTCTGCGAGAGAATCCCCGTTCGTTACGGAGCTGGAGCTGCCGTCTGTGAAGGAATCCCCGTTCCAGCGCAGGTTCGCAGAAACAGCAGGTACAGTAAACACAGTACCTGGAAACAACGGGGAGGCCTCCATTGTGTCCGGAAATGTGGCCGACGGGCAGGACATAAGGCCAGACTGAAGCGCAGGGGATTTCGGCCCCCTCTCCCTACTATCCTACTGGTCAATGTACAGTCCCTTGAAAATAAAGTGGAGGACTTAAGGGCAAGGCTGCTTTATCAAAGGGAGCTGAGGGAATGCTCTGTGTTCTGTTTCACAGAGACATGGCTCACCCCCAGCTCCCCAGACTCAGCAGTCCAGCCTGAAGGTTTCTCCATCCACCGCATGGACAGTACACTGGCATCTGGGAAAGGGAGAGGAGGGGGCGTCTGCCTCATGGTCAACTCTGCATGGTGCTCAGCCGTGGCAGTCCTGTCCAACTCCTGCTCTCCACACCTGGAACATCTGGTGGTGAAGTGCCGTCCCTTCTACCTCCCAAGGGAATTCACCTCCATCATCATGACCACGGTCTACATCCTACCCCAGGCAGACGTCCGTCTGGCACTGGGGGAGCTGCACGCCATGGTCAACAAACACCAGACGTCTTACCCGAGGCATTTACCACCATAGCCGGGGACTTCAACAAAGCCAACCTTAAGAAATCGCTCCCTAACTTCCACCAACATGTCTCCTGCTACACCAGAGGACCAAACACCCTTGACCACTGCTACATGACTATCAAGGATGCCTATCGTTCTATCCCTCGCCATCACTTCGGTAAATCCGACCATACCGCAGTGCAGCAATTGAAGAACTCACCCCCTGAGGTGAGGACTGCACAGAGCTGGTCTGGAGGTGGGGGGGGGGGGGGGGGGTGGGGGGAGTGGGCTGAGGAACAACTCCAGGACTGTTTGGAGTCTGTAGACTGGGCAATGTTCAAGGACTCGGCAACGGACCTGAACGAATACGCCGCATTCGTTACAGACTTCATTAAGAAATGTATGGAGGACTGCATCTCCACAAAAACCTTCCGAGTGTTTCCCAATCAGTAGCCTTGGATGAACTATGAGATCCACACTCTTCTGAAGACCAGACACTGGGCATTCATGTCCGAAGATATAGAGGTCTACAAGAAGTCCAGATACGATCTTGGTAAGGCCATCAAAAAGGCAAAAAGGGACTTTTCCTCCATGCTGGAGGATGAGACAGATGTTCTGCAACTGAGGCGGGGCTTGAATGCCATCACCTCCTACAAGGCAAAATGAGGAGGCAGCTCAAATGTCAGCGAAGCATCACTCCCTGACGAGCTCAATGCGTTCTATGCATGCTTTGATAGGGAGAACACTGATGTGCCTTCCCGAGCCCCCATTCGCCGTGATGGTATTTCGGTCACAGTCACAGTGGTCGACGTCAGAAAATCCTTCAGCGAGGTGAACCCTTGGAAAGCGCTTGGATCTGATGGTACACACGGTCGTGTTCTAAAAACCTGTGCGGACCAACTGGCTGGAGTTTTTACGGACATTTTCAACCTCTCACTTCTGAGGTCTGAAGTTCCCACCTGCTTCAAAAGGGCATCAATTATACCGGTGCCCAAGAAGAGAAAGGTGACGTGCCTCAATGACTATCGACCTGTGGCACTAACGTCTGTGGTGATGAAGTGCTTTGAGAGGCTGATCATGGCGCAAATCAACTCATACCTCGACAAAAACCTGGACCCACTGCAGTTCGCTTACCGCCACAACAGATCAACGGTGGATGCTGGCCCTCCACTCCGCTCTGGACCACTTGGACAACAAAAACTCATATGTCAGGCTGTTATTCATTGACTATAGCTTGGCATTTAATACAATCATCCCCTCCAAGCTGGTTACCAATTGGATCCTCGACTTCCTCATTCACAGACCACAGTCTGTTCGTATTGGTGGGAATGTGTCAGCCCCGATAACAATCAGCATGGGAGCACCTCAACGCTGCGTGCTCAGCCCCCTGCTGTACTCTATACTCATGACTGCGTAGCCGGTCATAGTGTGAACTCCATCATCAAGTTTGCCAATGACACCAATGTTGTGTTCTAAAAACCTGTGCGGACCAACTGGCTGGAGTTTTTACGGACATTTTCAACCTCTCACTTCTGAGGTCTGAAAATCTGAACTTTAATAGCCTATTGCACTTTATATGCTTATTTATGTGTGTATATAGAGGAATTTGGTTCTTTTTCTGGATATAAAGTGAAATTATGTCACTAAAGCCGCAGAAAGCGAATCACCTATTAAAATTTCCATTTAAAATTGCAACGGAAAAATTCAAGTATCTGGGTATTCAAGTTACTAGAAGATATGAATCATTATTTAACGCTAATTTTACTTCTTTATTAAATAAATTGAATGCTCTGAATACATTTTGGAAAACGCTCCCATTATCATTAATTGGCAGAATAAACACTATAAAAATGATAGTTCTACCACAAATAATATACTTATTTCAATCCATACCAATATATATACCAAAATATATATTTTTTAAATTAGACTCTAATATTACTAATTTTATCTGGGACTATAAAGCACATAGAATTAAAAGAAACCATTTGTGCAAACCTAAAGAGGTAGGGGGACTTGCACTGCCTAATTTTTTATATTATTATTGGGCAGTGCATATTAAGAATATAATTTATTGGTTGGATAGTCCTTCTCAACAGATGGAATGGATAAGAATGGAGAAAGAGGATTGTTCTCCGTACGATTTAGGAGCGATCCTCTTCTCCCCGATAAAATTGAACAATTCATTATATAAGAAGAATCCAATTATACATAATATAATATGAATTTGGAAACAAATAAAATTAACTTTAAAATTAAGAAACCTATCATCACTAACACCAATAGTAAATCATCCGGTATTTAAACCATCTCTTATGGATAAAACATATAGACAATGGCAAAGATTGGGAATTAAAAAGGTGGGTGACATGTATGAAATGGGAAATTTATTATCATTTCAACAATTAAAATTAAAATGTAATCTGAATAACAACCAATACTTTAAATATTTACAGATATGTGACTTTATGAAGAAATATATACCAAGACTACAGAATTTGATATATTCACTAGTCTATTTAAGATAAAAAATGGAACCTAATATTGAAATGATTATATTCGGAGTAATAGGAGATGGGAACAAATTAAATGTATCCCAAAATTCATTTTTTATTTATGGTTTAATAATAGCAAAAAAACGTATACTTACATTTTGGAAAAATGCTACTATACCAACATTCAAAATGTGGATTGGTATATGTTGGACACTGCCCACCTGGAAGAAAGACGCCTCCTAATAGACAAACAAGACCAATTCTTAACGAGTTGGTCTCCATTTATTGACTTTTTGGATTCATGTTGTGCAACAGTATTGTAAAAATTAAAAGTTTCAGGTATGGGTGAAAGATGATCAAGAATATAAAAAAGCATCGACTTGTGGCGAGTGGATAATCTCCCTTCTGCTTCACTTTCCTACTTATTTCTTTTCTTTACTAGTTCTTAATCTCTTCTTTTTTTTCCACACTCACTAGACTTTCCTCTATTCTTTCCTCTATTCTTTCTTTCTTATCTCTCTCTAAAAAAAAAGGGAAGCTGTACAAAGAATGTTAACATAATTTTGGGAACCTGTAAAAAGGTACCACTGTAATGTACTGTACTTACTTCTAATAAATAAAATATTTAAAAAATATATAAAAAAAAATAAAAACATTTATGTGTGTATATATATATTCAATGGTATATGGACAGACTGATCTGTTCTGTATTTATGTATGCCTACAATATTCTGTTGTGCTGAAGCAAAGCAAGAATGTCATTGTCCTATCTGGGACACATGACAATAAACTCTCTTGAATGTATCGGGTCGAGACCCTTCTTCAGGCTGCTGAGACTGTTGTGCAGTCTGAGGAAGGGACTCAACCGGAATCATCATCTATCCAGGGATGTTGCCAGACCCGTTGAGTTACTCCAGCACTTTATGTTCTTTTGCACATTAACCAGCATCTGCAGTACTTTGTTTCTCAACTATGAAGCTGCATCTGTGCTCTGCCAGACAACAACTGGTGTTCCCAAGGGTTATGGGGAGAAGGCAGGAAAACGGGATTAGCATGCAGAGATCAGCCATGATTGAATGTCGGAGTAGACTTGATGGGCCGAATGGACTAATTGTACTCCTACAACTTGTGAACTTGTGAACTGCATTTTGTAATAAGGCCTGCAGCGAAGAGGGAAGTGTGTTACTGAATATTGTGCATGCATTCGGTCGATTTATCTCATGATGGAGTAGCTCAAAAAATGGGCAACCTCTGAGAGTTCAGTGTACAGATTGAATCAGCTTTAATCCGACCGTGAATGCTACCTACAAATCAAGATCAATGAAATAAAAACAGAAAATGATGAGAAAACTCAGCGGGTCAGGCAGCATCTGTGGAAAGTAGCATTTCAGGTTGAAGACCTGTCCTCAGAATGGACAAAGAGAGGAAGAACGTTGGCTTCTTTCGAGATTGATGAGGATAGAATATAGGCTGCTGCTGGGATGAGATGAATCAAACAATACCTGAGGTTAATCCGACATTGCATGGGGCATGACATTTGAAGATGCATTCACTAATCTTGACCAATGTTAATGAGGGCATTGAACACCTTAGGGTGCTGTGTTCAGCCTTCAGGGTCAGATTCATGACAATTATGACCATAACCATCTCCTTTCATTGCCTTTACAGTGTGTATCTTGAAGATCTTCTGAGGCCGTGCAAAAGAGGAAGGACATCATTCTTCCTCATTCGCTATTTCCTCCTCTTCATCCTCCTTTCCCACCTCCCTCCCACCCACCTCAGTGTTTGAAAACTATGGCACTCCCTTTCCCTCAATATGCGTTTGTTTTCTATATTCCCGTCAGATTCAAATCTGGAATGATAGCCAACATCCATCTTGCATTTCCATTTTTAGAGCCAACATCCATCTTGCATTCCACATTTAAGTATGTAACTGATCTAGTAAGTGGTACTAGCAGCTCCTGATATTTAGAATTCTACACTGTGCTGCGCAGCCAATACTCACACAGACTGTACACTTTGATCAACAGGCAGCCAAACTTTATGTGTGACTTGAAAATATATTCACTGTTCCTTCTCTGTCGCAGGGTCAAAATCCTGGAACTCACTCCATAATGTCATTGTCTGTACACACAAACCTCAAAGAGTGCAGCGGTTTAAGGTGACAGCTCACCACTACCTTCTCAAGGGCAACTGGGGATGGGCAATTAAATGTGTTGGAAGGAACTGCAGTTGCTGGTTTAAACTGAAGATAGACACAAAATGCTGGAGTAACTCAGCGGGTCAGACAGCATCTCTGGAGAAAAGCAATAGATGATGTTTCGGGTCGATACCCTTCTTTAATCTCTTCTTCAGATTCTTTAGAAGAAGAGTCTCGACCCAAAACGTGTCCATGTTATGGGCAATTAAATGCTGGCTCAGCCTACAAAGCCCTTGAATGAATAAAACAGGAAAGGCACCAGGTCAACTGAACATCAAGAATCCTGCACCGGCATTGATCCTCCCACTGGGCCAAGCAATAACCTTGAGGCAAATCCAAAACAGCAAAAGTCTAATGATCTGCCATCTGATTGTATGGAAAACTTGATGACTCAGCATCCACCTGGAATGGTTGCCAGAGTGAATGTGAGCTATGCAGTCTGGTAGTCTGGATTACAAATGGATTCATGGTCAGCACAATGGGATGATCTGTGCGGACGGAGCTGTGGTGGGGTCCAGAACAGCAGGGAGCTTGAACGCGGGTACATTTGCAGGCAGAGCCTCGTTCTCCACTGCTTGTATACCTCATGTTCTATTTACGTCCATTGAGATCACTGGAAAGTTTATTATACCGATGTGTAATATGCAACAAAAAATAATAACAGCATGTTGGTATATTAATAGGAAGAACCACTGACAGTCTGAAAAATGTGTTACTCCTACACCACACCAAAGGGGGCCAGATATGAGATATTTACGGAGATCTTATTTATATTAAGATATTTGGAGTCAGTTCACTGAGTAAACATCACTTCATCTGTGGGCCATGGCCATCAGCATTGCCCAGCTGGGATCCTGGAGATATGAAGCAAGTGGGACAGGAGGGGATCATTGGTGTGTGGAACATTGTCGTGGGGAAGGGGGGGGGGGGTGGTCAATGTTGGATGAAGTTGTAACAGACCTGATATTTAGGAAAGGGAAAGTGGTGGTGGGAGGGGGAGAGCTAATTGGGGAGGGGGGTCATATGAGGAAGAAGAGTGATTGGGAGAGGGAGAGGGCTGATCAGAAGAGGGAAGGATGCAATCAGGATGAGACAACCAGGAGGGGACATCTGAGAGGGTGGTGTTGTGGATGAGGATGTTGTAATGTTGATTAAAGTTCACTCACAGCATTCATCTGCATGGTGTTACAGTCGGCTAGCAGCTACCCAGACTAATTACTTAAGCAGACTTCTGATACTATAAACCAGATAGTAGGCGGAGCTTCTACTAACAAGCACTACAATTGGTTAGTAAGAAGTAACCAATCTACAGATGTGGTCACAGTGACTGAGGAAAAGGGAGCACACAATAAGAGGGGTGATCAAGAAAGAAAGAAGTCTGAATGGGAGACAGAAATAATCAAGAGAAAGACGGTAGCAATGCGGGGTGAACATGAAGGATTGTGAGAAGGAGTCTGATCGAAGTGGATGCTGAAGAGACGCAAAGGAGTCTGGAAGCAGAACAACACTAACAGTAGGTTCATGGATAAGAGGGAAGGTGCAATTTAGCAGATGGTGTGGGTACTTTGGAGGTAGCAGATAGAGAAGCCGTCCACATCCCCAGCTGCAGGATGCTTCCCCCCCCCCCCCGCCTCACCTGGCAGGGGTAGGCAGTGGCAGCAGTAGGCAACGGCAGGGGTAGGCCATGGCAGCAATAGGCCATGGCCGCAGTAGGCCACGTCAGCGCTCCATCCCCCCCACCCCACCAGCCCCCGACAGGCCCCATCTGAAGCCGTCTCCCTCTCCCACCTGCAGGACGGTCCCCCCTCCCCCACCGGCCCCCGACAGCCCCCGCCTGAAGTCGTGCCCCTCCCCCGGCTGCAGGACGCTCCCCCCACCGGCCCCCGTCAACCCCCACCTGAAGCGTCCCCCTCCCCCAGCTGCAGAACGCAACAAGAGATGCAGCAAGAGAAAATGGACCGAATAAGTCTCATCTATAACGTTTAAATTGTTATATTTTAAATGTTATTCACATTTGAAGCTTTAATAAATCCCTTTTCCACTTGCCGTGCCCATCAGCTGTGCCTGCGCAGTAATACCTGCGTGTTCTACGTCACAATGGGAACCCAATGGGCGGGAATGGCTGCGTTGCCGGAGAGCCGCTAACAGTGGATGAGGGGGGGGGGTTGAGGGGGGATGGAGTGAATGCGTCAGGGGAAGAGCAAGAGGCGGAGTGGGGGATGTGGGGAGGAGAGAGGGATCAGGGGCGTCACAACGGGAACCCTTCAGCCGCGCCTGCGCAGTTGGGGGCTGTATGTGAGTGGTGGAATATTGCGTTGGCAAACCAGGCGTGTGACAATGGGACCCAATGGGTCCCACTTAGTCTAGTAGTTTTATAAATCTCCCTAGGTATTGCACCAGTATCATGTAGCTAGAGACTGGTGCCAACATTGTAGCATAGAACCAAATGAAAAACATGTGCAACAGCAGGCTACTTCGATGGATTTTGTTATAGACTCTAGACAGATTTTACATTGCAAATTTTTGATTAAAAAAATAATAATTTCTTTCTGTTGGAAATTGCATTTGTGCAAACAAGCTGGACCAATGCTTTAGAGTGCATCATTATGAAACTATAAATATGTGACAAGAAATATGCTTGTGACGTCTGTAACCAGATCCTCACAATGTTTGACTCTGACTTACATCCATTTGTCATCTTATGTAAAGCATGCTAAATACATGAGCTGACATTTATACCACCGTGGAAGAATTAGTGCTTTGAAAGCTATTTCAAGCTTATGGTAAATCACATAAAATTTATTACAAACTAGAATTAGCTGCCAATTTTTCTAATCAGAAAATGTAATTATGTGGGATTGAATGAGGACTGAATTGGAGTGGCATTTCTTTCAAGGCTCTACATATAAGGTTTGTGTGTGCTCGATCAATCAATAAGATCATGCACAATTTCCTGGATAAATATGTCAAAGACCCAACAAGGGAACAGGTTACTTGACATGGGGGTATTACTTAAATAATCCTTATATTCTGATAGTAAGAGATCTTTGAGGGAAAATTATAGTAAAATTAAATAAAAGCGAATAAATAAGTGTCTGGCACACTTTACCAGAGATCAGAATATTAAATAGCAAAATTAGCCTCCAGATTAACAATTCCAAAAAAATTTCAGGATCTCTGTGATAAATATTTCATTGACAAACAAGAAGTTTATAATGTGCCTATGACTAACAAAGAGAGCAACAATAACAAAATATTTAAAAAAAAAAACAGGCTATTTATCCTAGGCAGCCTAATTACGAACATTTGAAAACGAACCAAAGATGGCCAAGAAATTGATTAATAAACATAAGACATGAGAGTAATATATCAATAAAACTATTGTCACGAGCTTCTACAAGTATGTAAAAAGGAAACATAGCATAAATGTTGTTTTATTTGAGGAAAAGTGGTAAGAGGAGTTGCAATGGGAAATAATGGAGCAACTGAGGTATTAGGACAGAACTAATTTTGCCCAGTTGGAAAGGGTTCAGAGAAGATTTATGCAGATGTTGCCAGGACTCAGGGTCTGAAGCAATAGGGAGAGGTTAAGCATGCAAGGGCTATTTCTTGGAACGCAGGAGGATCAGGGGGTGATCTTATCGAGGTGTATAAAATCATGAGAGGAATAGATTGGGTAAACGCACAGTTTATTGCCCAGAGTAGAGGAACCAAGACCAAAAGGACATAGGTTTAAAGTCAGGGGGGGAAGGTCTAATAGGAACCTGAGGGGTAATGTTTTTACACAAAGGGTGTCGAGTATATAGAATGAGTTGCCAGAGGAGGTAATTGAGGCACGTACCATCTCAACATTTAAGAAACATTTGGACAGGTTCATGGATAGGAAACGTTTAGAGGGATAAGGGCCAAATGTAGGCTGGTAGGATTAGGGTAGATGGGACATGTTGGTCGCTGTGGGCAAGTTGGGCTGAAGGACCTGTTTCCACACTGGATGTCTCTATGGCTGTACGACACTATGATCTACCTCCACACCTTCACCAGCACCAATACTTCTACTAATCCAGTCCCTTCTTGGTAGTCCCAGTTTCCAAAGCTGTCACCAGCTGAAGCTAATGGTGACATGTTTGGCTCTGTCTCAACCTGCTTGAGCAGCCCCCATGGGTGGACTGTGGCCAGGGCTTCACTGCTGCTCACAGTGGTCCCTTTATCTGTACTGAGTTAAATCTAAACTTCACCATGCCAGCCAAGATCCGGGGGAAGACTGGGCCGGGGAAGGGGAGGCACATTTGAACAAGCGACACGATGCAAGGAAGGACAGCTTGCAACATTAGGGCCATCTATAGCAACTGTGCTTAGAACAGTTGGCCAGCAAATTCAAGACTTTCGTTTGGTCCCAAACCAGCTGACACCAATAGCAGTAAAGGTCAGCAGCTTGGCATGAAACCACTGCTACTTCCTGCTCAGTCAGAACCATATTACATTTGCCAAACTGTTCTGAAAAAATGTATGTTCTGCCCAGAAATCAATCGTTCAATAGTTCAATAATGATGTATGTGTCACAGGTGACATTATTTTTGCATACATTACACATGCGGGCGCCGATATTTTTGCTGCCATTATTCAAAGTCCAAAGTCCGGTCGGCCCACGAGCTCAATGTACTGGAGCAGTTCCCCCGCGAACTGATGTCCCTTTCCTCTCCTCACTTTTGTGTCCAGGAGTCACCTCCTGCAGCCTACCTGAAGGCACTGGAGGCATTACCCCAGTTCACTCTCCTACCAGCCCATGCTCCTCACATCTGACGTCTCCAGCTCACTCATGGTTACATCGTCCAACGAGCCTTTGGGCAGGTGGGTTCCAGGTTACACCGACAGATGAGCCTTCAGGCATGTCACCAGTCCTTCCAACAGATGAGCCTTCAGGCATGTCACCGGTCCTGCCAACAGATGAGCCTTCGAGTGGGTTCCTGGTCCCACCGACAGACAAGCCTTCAGGCAGGTTCCCAGCCCCATTGACCGTGGAGTCTTCAGGCAACCATAGGTTAACCAGTGATGAGCGTTTGTCGGCACTGGGCCTGTACTCGCTGGAGTATAGAAGAATGATGGGGGACCTCAGTGAAACATACAGAATAGAGAAAGGATTGGGCAGGGTGGATGTGGAGAGGATGTTTCCACTAGTGGAAGAGTCTAGGACTAGAGGTCATAGCCTCAGAATTAAAGGACGTTCTTTTAGGAAGGAGATGAGGAGAAGTTTCTGTTGTCAGAGGACGGTGAATCTGACAAATTCATTGCCACAGAAAGTTGTGGATTTCAAGTCGGTGGGTATTTATAAGGCAGAGATAAATAGATTCTTGATTAGTACAGGTGTCAGGGATTACGGGGAGAAGGCAGGAGAATGGGGTTAGGAGGGTGAGATAGATCAGTCATGAATGAATGGCAGAGTCGACTTGAAGGGTCGAATGGCCTAATTCTACTCCTATCACATATGACCTTATGACCTTGTGGCAGGTCACGAGCCCCACCGACTGACGAGCCTTCGGGTGGGTTACCAGTCCTGCCAGCAGATGACCGATGACCGTTGAGAACATTACACATGGCCTATAATTGTTAATTGTCAGTGATAATTACAATTCCTATTATAGCACATAATATATATAAAGTGAAGATCCTCAGGAGTGATGGTAAATTATCAGTTGTTGTTAAATGCATTCAGGATAAAACATTTTTGAGTTGATTTAAGTTAAAATTAGAGTGGTTTCAGGAATGTTGGCTAGAATTTACAGCTGGTATTTACGTTAATTGTTTTTTATTCTAGTATTTTAGTTTGAGTTTAGAGACACAGGATGGAAACAGGCCCTCCAGCCCACTGTCCGCACCAACCAGCCCACTGTCCGCACCAACCAGCCCACTGCCCGCACATTAACACCATCCTACACTAGGGACAATTTACATTTATACCGAGCCAATTAACCGACAAACCTGTACGTCTTCGGAGTGTGGGAGGAAGCCGAAGATCGCGGAGAAGACACACATGGTCACGGGGAAAACGTACAATCTCTGTACAGACAGCACCTGTAGCCAGGATCGAACTCGGGTATCTGGCGCTGTAAGGCAGCAACTCTACCATGCGCTACCGTGCCGCCCAGCCAAATTTATGGATAAATTGGAAAACTGGAACTCCAGGTAAATACAAACTCTAGGTTAACCTTGACCAACAGGTTCAAGAATAGCGTCTTCCCAACCTCCATCACGCTCTTACACACCACACAACACTAACCACAACTATGAACTTATATTGATTGTTTTTGGTTGAACTAAGGATCAAGGGTTATTTGCGCTGGTATTGTGTTTATTAATTTATTGATTTTCTTTCTTTATTGGATATTATCTGTGTATATCGTGTTTACGTCATGAGGGGAATAGACAGTGAAAATGTAGAGACTTTTATTCAGAGTAAGGTCATCAAGAGCTAGAGGACATAGGTTTATGTGTAAGAAAGAACTGCAGATGCTGGTTTAAATCGAAGGTTGACACAAAATGCTGGAGTAACTCAGGCAGCACCTCTGGAGAGAAGGAATGGGTGACGTTTCTGGTCTGAAGAAGGGTCTCAACCCGAAACGTCACCCATTCCTTCTCTCCAGAGATGCTACCCGTCCCGCTGAGTTACTCCAGCTTTTTGTGTCTATCTTGGACATAGGTTCATGGTGAGAGTGAAAAGATTTAATAGGAATCTGTGGGGCAACTTTATCACACAGATGGTGATGGGTATATGGAATGAGCTGTCAGTGGAGGTAGTTGAGGCAGACACTGTAACATGATTTAAAAGACATTTTGACTTGTGTATGGACAGGAAAGGTTAAGAGGAATAAGGGCTAAATGTGGGCAGGTGAGACTAGCGTAGATAGGGCAGCTTGGCATTATTCAGCTTGCGCAAGGTGGGTCGGGATGCCTATTTCCATGCTGTATGACTCCATGACTAAGGCACTAATGTGGCTACAATTAAGAATGTAATTGTTCCATTGTTGGTACATATGGTTAAATTAAGCACTCTTGAAACAGGAAAATCTGGAAATGACACGATACACCACTCCTCCATCAGCTGTGCAAAAATGCCACCATGCTGACTGACTCTTTTGTACTGATCAGCACAAAAGCTTCATTCCGTGTGGTGTATGCAGTCTAAGATTCTGCTGTTTGCCAGGCATAGTCCATTTCAGTGCATATGAATTTAAATGTTTTAATGATACATAATTGCTGCCAACTATCCTCTTTAGCATTGTAAATTAATTTTAATAAATGCAATGTCGCATGTCTTTACATTTTAATTGTGAATGCTGGCCCATTAACATTGATCATTGGTGTAGAATTACATTAATTTCATTGAATCATTTATGTTTCTGATTTAAAATCACTGGGACTTGTAGTTTATATCTTTTCATTTATCTGATCAACTAAATCTTTTCAACAAATTTGCTTGTTTAAAGTGATGAACATTTGGACGAAATGAATTAACCATAAAAAAAAAGATGAGTTAAAATGCGACTGTGCCATGCGATAGTCAAGTGCGAGCATTCGTCAAACAGTTGTGGAGTTGATCATTGTAATTTTGCCACCTCTGTCTTGCAGTTCCATAGCACACAGGCTATTCCTCCTCTGGTCAGCTTGTCCCTGATTATTTCATCTGCACATTCAACTTATCATCCAAATACTGACGTTCTGCAGGTTTAAGGAGGACTGGTTAGCTTGAAAAGGTGCAGCTCCATTCCTTTGAATGTGCTTGCTGACCTTAATTAAAAGGCTAAGTGCAGCTACATTGTTTCTTTTTGTTTCCTTTATTTTATTGACAATTTAATGTATTGTATCTATCTATCTATCTATCTATCTATCTATCTATCTATCTATCTATCTATCTATCTATCAATCTATCTATTTTAATTACTTTTTTAATACAAAAATATTTTTTGTTTGTATTATTTAAATTTATTTGAACACTGTTTTTTGTGAAGAGTTCATGTTCTTCTCTCATTTAGCATTTTGTGAAAAGATGGTATGTTGGTGCAGCAGTAGAGTTGCTGCCTAACATCGCCAGACACCCGGGTTCGATCCTGGGTTCGGAGTTTGTACGTTCTCCCCATGACCGCGTGGGTTTTCTCCAGGATCTCCGTTTTCCTCCGACACTTGAAAGGCATACAGGTTTGTAGGTTAATTGGCTTGGTATAATTATAAATTGACCCTAGTGTGTGCAGGATAGTGTTAATGTGTGGGGATCGCTGGTCGGTGCGGACTAGGGGCCGAAGGACCTGTTTCCACGCTCTATCTCTATAATAAACTAAAATTGAACTAAAGTAAACAAATAATTCTGATAAACTCGCATGGGAATAGTGAATGGAATGTTAAATGATTTGTGCACTTCCAAATTGTGACTAATTGCGGAGTGACATTGAAGGAGTGCCATCTTCTCCTTTGTGTAAACCATCACCTTTGACAACGTATGTTCACAAGCCAATAAGCTGGAAATTCCTCACACTTGTCGTACCTGGTACGAGTCTATTGGTCTAATAATGGTGGACATTTCAAATAAACCCATTCATATCAGAAACATTTTATTGAAGTATGTCAGGAAACTGGAGGAGATGAAAGAAGACTGATGTCAAATTCTGTCAACAATTCTGTGCACACAGGCAATTGTTCAGGTGGGAAGCCAGATCTCTGGAACGACAGCAATGAGTCAGATATCCCATGGACAACACAAAGTGACAAGGTTGACACACGATTAAACACCTTTCTTTATGATGCTTTGTTCATGGTCTGCTGCAAGTGAAACACAATTGTACGATTCTATGCACTGAGGGGAAAGATTATGAGTGGAAACAATGAATTGCAGATGCTGGTTAATACACAAAAGTATACAAAGTGTTGGTGTAACTCAGCAGGTCAGGCAGCATCTCTGGAGAACATGGATAGGTGACGTTTCGAGTCGAGACCTTTCTTTGGACACCTGTGGCCACAGCTCAGCAGGGAATAGTAATGCAAAGGAGAGCTGCTGGGGTAATTCAACAAGTCAGGCTGCTTGTTTTCCACCATCTGTGGTGGGAAAGACTCGGTCAACATTTTAAGTTGAGACCCGTCATCGGGACTGGGCAGATATTTGTTGCAAGTGCAGACTCTTGTGCATCTAATATACAGTCAGGTTGGGAAAGGCCAGCAGTCTGATGTCGTGCTATCACCAGACTTTGAACATAGTACCTAACACAGTGCAGCACAGGTACACGGCCCTCTCCACAGTGTTCATGTCAAACGATGCCAAGTTAAACTAATCTCCTCTAATCTCCATGTGATCCATATCCCTCCAATCTCTCATGTACATGTGCCTATCTGAAAGCCTCCTAAATGTCATTAGCTAAATGCCAAAATGATGGTCTCCTCCTTGTGTATGGGTGTTTATTCTTAGTTTCGCTAGTTTAGTTTATTGCCACATGTACTGAGGTACAGAGAACAACTTGTTGCTGTGTCCAGTCCAGTCAGTGGAAAGACTATATATAATTACAATCGAACCATCCACAGTGCACAAATACAGGATAAAGGGAATATCAGGGTAAGGATAAGGTCCAGTTAAGTCCGATTAAAGATAGTCCAAGGGTCTCCAATGAGGTAGATAGTAGATCAGGACCACTCTCTAGTTGTTGATAGGATTGTTCATTTGCCTGATGACAGCTGGGAAGAAACTGTCCCTGAATCTGGAGAAATGCTTTTTCACAGTTCTGTACCTCTTGCCTGATGGGAGAGGGGAGAAGGCCATGGTCAACTCATCCTTGATTATGCTAGTGCCCTTGCTGAAGCAGTGTGAAGTGTAGATGGAATCAAGGGAAGGGAGATTGGTTTGTGAGATGGTCAGGGAATGATTTCAGGAGCAAATGGGAATGAAGTTGACCCATTCCAACAGAATGTATTATGACTGATAGTGGAGAGGCATGTACTGATTGTGGTTGCAGTCTATATAATAGGAATAAAGTACACGTTTGAAATAAAAATATGACAAATGGTCTTCAGCCTACAGCCCTCCCTCCCTCCCTGCATGTTCTCATTCCTGATCCACTCTCCCAGTCTGGCCAGCAGTTCCTGAGCCTCACCAGACTATGTGTCCCCTTCCTGACACTTAGCTCTGGCCGGACTCCAAAGCATGTCCTCAGTCCCCAGCTCTTCTGCAAAACTAACTCACTGGATGTGGAGAGGATGTTTCCACTAGTGGGAGATTCTAGGACCAGAGGCCACAGGCCCAGAATAAAAGGATATACCTGTAGAAAGGAGATGAGGAGAAATCTCTTTAGTCAGAGGGTGGTGAATCTGTGCAATTCATTGCCCCAGCCGGCTGTGGAGGCCAAGTCAATGTGTATTTTTAAGGTGGAGATTGATAGATTCTTGATTAGTACGGGTGTCAGGAATTATGGGGAGAAGGCAGGAGAATGGAGTTGAGCAGGAAAGATAGATCTGCCGTGATTGGATGGCAGAGTAGACTTGATGGGCCGAATGGACTAATTCTGCTGCTGGAACTTATGAACTTGGCCGTGGCCGCACACCTGATCTTCAGTCTTGTCTGCTCACCTTAGCATGCACCTAACCTCAGATCCAGATGCAAATATAATTTTGTTACTGACCCCTGGTGAAACTAAAACTGAAACAATTGTGAAACTAAACAATTCTCTGTACTTCATTCAGAGAAGGATGCTGCACCAGTCCCTGAAGGAGGACAGATTAGTGCTGACTAATTACCACTTAATTAGTCTATCATCACCAGGAACATGATAGAAGGTGTTGCGGACAGTCATTAAACAGCACTTACCCTTCAATACCACCTGCTCACTGACATTCAGTCAGGGTTCTTGAGACCATTAGGTACCATACATCATCAAAGCCTTTGTCCAAATACGCTCAAGAGTTACATTCCAAGAAGTGCGAGTGTTAGCTCTTGACATCAAGGCAGTACTTGACTGATGAGCCCTGATTAAACTGGTCAATGCCATCAAGAGATGGTGTTAGAAGTTTTGGAATCACACCTTACATAAAGGATTGGTTACACGATAAATGTGAATATTAGAAGTCAATTTGCTGCAGAGCATTACTATGGGAGTTCCCTGGGAGAATGTCAGTCCAATCATCTTCAGCTTCATCATCTGTAATCTGAAAACTGTAACCTCCAGGTTCAGGAGCAACATTTTCCCAACAATTATCAGGCTATTAAACACTACAACCTCAAAATAGGCTCCAGACTATTTTGGCCGAGGGACATTATTTTTGATTTTGCATTATTAATGTCTAATTATTTGTGTTATATATAGAAGACTGTTGAAGTGATAAATTGAGGATGTCAGCAAAGACTGTAGAATGGATGACTTCATTTGTTGAGGAGCTATGTAGAGCAATCATCATGAGTTAGATAGAGCTCTGGGGGGCTAGTAGAATCAAGGGATATGGGGAGAAGGCAGGCACGGGTTATTTATTGGGGATGATCAGCCATGATCACGGTGAATGGCGGTGCTGGCTTGAAGGGCCGAATGGCCTCCTGCACCTATTTTCTATGTTTCTATCAGCAAACACCCCATTTCTCAACGTCCACATCTGCTTCAAATAAACCTCCATTATTCCAGTCCTCAAGAAAAATGAAGTGGCCTGTCTCAAAGACATGCAATCACGTCTCATGGTGCTCCACAGGGTGTTCTCTAGATCGTTAGATGATCCTGGAGGATTCTGAGGCAAAGAGCGTGGCTTGCAGACTCTTCACCTCTCAGAGTTTCTCCTTCACATCCACCCCCCTTGACTGCAGAAGGAGGAGTTGCTGCAAGTCTAGCCGGAGTTGGCAATATTGCCTCTGACCATATCATGCTTTCTGAACAGAATGATGAACCTTTTGAACCTTGCTTGCTTCAAACCAGTATATCATGGAGTCAAAGAGGGACTTCTTGGTTCTCCAAAATGCGTAGTTCCTCTTTAGCTCTCCAATGTTCACTGGGGTCAGCAGTATGACATTTAACTTCCACATTCCCCCAGACGATATTCTGATCCTCCTGCAGATGACAGGAAGCCTGAAAGAGGCAGTTTTCAGAGAAGAAGCCCAGCGTGGCTTCAGTGTGTCTGACTATGATGGCCTTCGATGTGTGGAGGAAGTTTAACCAGGACCAGGCTGATCCATCTGCTCTCGACCAGGTGAAATGCAGCAATGCTCTGCCTGCAGATTTGCTGAAAGCATCGCTCAGCATTGCATCTTTAACCGCAGAAGCCTGGACATATGCAATGGCATCCAATGTTATGTGCTGAGAGTTTAGATGCCATTCTGTGTTTTGGAGTCACACATCACATCTGTGCTAACCACAGGCTTTACCTGCAGAAGAAAACGTCAAAACTCCTGTGAAATCTATTTCAGCACAATGTTACAGGAATACCCCTGAGCATGTCTCACATCAGTGTTTTAAATCTGACTCAGATCGTTCTCTTAACTAACTTACTTAATCGACTCTTCCCCAACTCCCTTCCCTCATAGAGCAACTGCCAACCTACAACCTATTCTTTAAACCCCACTAATCAGTAATCTTGCAGATAACCCAACCTGACACTTCTTTCTATCATAGAAAACCTCTCCAAAACACTGATTCCCACTCTCAGGTGGGCAATCAAACCCACTAAATATTGACCACCCGCACTACACAGTTAACCCCAGCTCAACGTTAGCCCACCACCCTCAGAGTACTCACCCCCACTCTGATGTTTTATTAACCCGGCTGTAAATTGCATGCTCATTTACTCAGCATCACCCCAGTCCTGAATTCCTATCTTCCATGTTACTCTGGACCTGGTCTCAAGTCTGACCTTGAATTGGAACAACTTTCATTGTGTGCTGCATGCTGGCCTAATGCCTGATGGAAAGACAAGTAATGCCAGTTCAGCAGAGCAGGGGTCGTGGGTCTGAGGAACTGTACACCACAAATGTAAGTCATTGAAATACAATTTAAAATGAACATTGTATGCTGTTTGATGCTTCCATGCCTATTCACAGGTCTGTTTTACCAATAATCTGGAAGAAAGGTGCAATTTATGTGACGTGTCTTCCATTTTCCATTCTTCATAAGGTATTGGATGACATACAAAAATCTGAGACGACGTGATCCAATTGCAAGACAGGTATATAGACGTAGCAAGTTATAAGGTACCTTGCAGAAGTATGATTATTGGTTAGATCTTACCTTCCCGTTCACAATTACCTGCCATAACTTTAGTTTAGTTTAGTTTAGAGATACAACGTGGAAACAGGCCCTTTCGGCCACCAGGTCCGCGCTGATCAGCGATCCCCGCACATTAACACTATCCTATACTCACTAGGGCCATTTTTTTACATTTACCAAGCCACATACCTATACGTTGTTTAAGAAGGAACTGCAGATGCTGGAAAATCAAAGGTAGACAAAAGTGCTGGAGAAACTCAGCGGGTTCAGCAGCATCTATGGAGCGAAAGAAATAGGCAACGTTTCGGGCCGAAATCCTTCTTCAGACTGATGTAGGGTGGGGGGGGGCGGGTAGAAGAAAGGAGAAAGGAAGAGGAGGAGCCCGAGGGTTGAGGGAGAGCTGAGAAGGGGAGGAGACAGCAAGGGCTACCGGAAATTGGAGAATTCAATGTTTATGCCGCTAGGGAGGAATATGAGGTTGAGGTTGTAAAACTGTCTTTGGACGGCCTCATATTCCGCTTGGACAGTTTGCACCCTAGCAGCATAAACATTGACTTCTCCAATTTCCGGTAGCCTTTGCTGTCTCCTTCCCTTCTCAGCTCTCCCTCAACCCTCGGGTTCCTCCTCTTCCTTTCTCCTTTCTTCTCCCAGCCCCCCCCCCCCCCCCACCACCCCCACCCTACATCAGTCTGAAGAAGGGTTTCGGCCCAAAACGTTGCTTATTTCCTTCGCTCCATAGATGCTGCTGCACCCGCTGAGTTTCTCCAGCACTTTTGTCCACATTCCTGTACGTCTTTGGAAGTCTTCTACTTGATGGAAGGTCGAGACGATGAAAGTTATCGTGGACAACAATCTTTAACAGTGCTCCACATCAAATGCAGGGGTTAGAGGCTGAGAAAGAAATGGCAAACAGCGGAGAATGATGAAGTAGAATGGGTTCATTAAACTCACATCAGGAAAAAATGAAGAGTAGGAAAAGAAAATTAACTGGAAGAGATAGAAAAAAAGATATAAAGGGAAAATAAGAAAAAAAACGAACCTTTTGTTGAAGAAATTAACAGAACTGTTTCCTTTTAGAGAACAGTAATTAATTGATGTTGTAAAATGATAAATATATCATAAAGAAAGTTGTAATGGTCCATTACCAACCTTAATTTAGATAACCATTTAATGAGCACAATCTGGCAAGTTCACAGAATGTCAAACAGTACAGCACCAGCAGAGTCCCTTCAGCCCACAATGTCAAGCAGAACATGATGCCAAATGAAACTAATCTGCTCTTGATCCATATCCCTCCATTCCCTGTGTATCCTTGTGCCTATGTAAAATCCTATATGTAAATGCCCCTATCATATCTGCCTCCACCACCACCACCCTTGGCAACATGTTCTGGGCACCAACCACTCTCTGTGTAATTGATTCGCCTGGCACATTTCTTTTAAACTTTGCCTCATTCACCTTAAAGCCAAGCCCTCTAGTCTTTGCAGCATCTACCCTTGGAAAAGGGTTTCCGCTCTCTACCCTGAAGAAGTTCCTAATAATAATGCAAAAGCTAAGAATGAGATGTCCTTTGTTCAAAACAGTGATGCCTTTTGTTCAGCGTGCTCCAGAGATTCACATCTCATGTCATACAATACATTACACTTGGCTGAACTTGCTGGACAATTGCTCATTAACAAATATCTGCATCATTTACATGCAATTACATTTCTAGAGGGATTTGGCTCCTTAAAAGTCAACTCTGACATTATGAAAAACCTGACGAGGGGATCAGTATAAGTAGAAATGGTTGTTGGCTTTCACACAGCGCTATCAACACGGAATAGCAAGTGTTATTTTTAGATTTTAGATTTAGAGATACAGCGTGGAAACAAGCCCTTTAGTTTAGTTTAGTTTAGAGATACAGCACGGAAACAGGCCCTTCGGCCCACCGGGTCCGCGCCGACCAGCGATCCCCACACATTAACACGATCCTACACCCACTAGGGACAATTTTCACATTTACCAAGCCAATTAACCTACAAACATGTACGTCTTTGGAGGATGGGAGGAAACCGGAGCACCCGCAGAAAACCCACACGGTGACAGGGAGAACGTACAAACTCCATACAGACAGTACCTGTATTCAGGATTTAACCGGGGTCTCCGGCGCTGGAAGGCAGCTGCTCTAATGCTGCACCACTATATTCGGAGTAAAGTTAAGCATTGTCTGTTCCGCCAGATTTTGAATGTTCCTCCAGCAACACATTTAGAAGAAACTCCAATTGCAGTTGCCTCATTAGTATATGTTCCTTCCTAAGATGTTAACCCTTGACATTGCACACTTGCTTCTGAATCACAAGCTGTAAGTTCAGGTCCCACCCTAGAGACTTCAGTAGACAATCTTGAGTAGCACATCACTGCACTAGTGAAAACAAGCTGTATCATCATAGTTCTTGCTTAATATTTATAGAGCAGAACCAGGCCACAACTATGCAACTATATGAGGTTTCTCATTTGTCTCAATCAGCATCTATCTTATATTACTAAAAGTAAGATCTTGACTGCTTTTGACTCACTGCGATGTGATTTCTGAGAGAACGCCGCCACTTACGGCCGTCATTCTTGGGCAACTCGCTCAGAGCCCCGCTCCGCCGGACTGGACCAGAGGATTTTTCCCATCGATGAAAAATCAGAGATATATTAATGTTTTAAACCATTTTGACATTCTCTCTGTTGCCCCTGCTGGTGGGAGGGGGGAGGGACTATAAAACCCGGAAGTGGTGTGCCTCACTAAGTCTCTGCAAGATGGAGGAAGTGAGAGGGTCTCTCTTAGCTCTGAATAACACGGAACACATATCTACTCAACTGTGAGTGCCCTCAATGTGGTTTGAAATTGAAAAATATGGTTGGTTTTAAGTAAAAAGGCAATGCAAATGGTTGTTTGGGGTGTTTTGGGTTGAAGTGAAAAGGCACCGCAAATGGTTGTTTGGGGAGTTTAGGTTGAAGTAAAAAGGCACTGCAAATGGTTGTTTGTCTAAACTTGACAACTTCCTGTTGGCACTATATTGATTTTAGATAAAACGCTACCACTTATGGCTGTGATTTTTGGCCATCTTACTCAGTCCCCCTCCGCTCATCAGGTGCAGAGGATTCTTCCCATCAATGTTAATAGTGTTTAAAATGTTTTGAGAATCTCTCTCCTGTCAATCACGCCATGAAGGCCACACCTTTTCTGGTGGGAGGGGGAGGGATTACAAAGCCCGGAAGTGTGGGTGTGGCTCAGTCTCTGCATGATGAGGGAGGGAGAGGTCACGACTCTGTCTGAGTTGTGAATCAACTGAACACACTGAATGTCTACTGGACTGTGAGTGTGGTGTTTTGTGAGGTTTTATGGTGGTTTCACCCTGCTTGAAGGTATGAAACTGCACTTGAATGTGGTGGCCTTGCACCCTGCATGAAATGGTATGTAACTGCATTTGAATTTGGTGGCCTTGCACCCTCCTTGAAATGGTATGAAACTACACTTGAATTCGGTAGCCTTGCACCCTGCTTGAAGTGGTATGAAACTGCACTTGAATTTGGTGGCCTTGCACCCTGCTTGAAGTGGTTGGAAACTGCACTTGAATTTGGTGGCCTTGCACCCTGCTTGAAGAAGTAAGAAACTGCACTTGAATTTGGTGGCCTTGCACCCTGCTTGAAATGGTAGGGAAATGGATTTGAATTTGGTGGCCTTGCACTCTGCTTGAAATGGAATTTCAAGGAATAGCCGTGAGTGAGCTGGCAGCACATCAGGCTTCAGGGACTGAGCTGCCACCCCAAGAATCCATTTGGCCCACAATCTCCATACTAGCCCTCTGGAGACCAGTAGTCCCTGCAGCCAACAACACCCATACCAGCGCTCCAGAAGGCCCCTCCCCCCCACCACAGGCCACCAATATTGGAATTGGTGGAGAGGTGGAATATTGCGTCGGGGGACCAGCCCTCCTGTGTGAACATGGGACCCAACGGGTCCCACTTTGTCTAGTATTCCTCTATTTCTTTTCACTTCCTGTGTTGTCAAGCCTAAATATCTCTATGCTAATCTCCTTCACCTTTTCTAGCAGTAAGGTCAACTTCCTAACTTTTCCTGAATTGTTTAACTGATTTCCAGTGACTATGTTGAAGATTTTGATGTAAGTGGAAATTCCCTGTGCACATTAACACCATCAAGCCTCTATGAGATCTCTATTCAAATCTTTCTTGAAAACCCCCAGCATATCTACTGTAGACACGAGAAACTGCAGATGCTGGAATCTTGTGTAGAACACAAGGTGCTGGAGTAACTCAGCGGGTGGGTCAGGCGGCATCTCTGGAGAACATGGATAGGTGACGTTTCACAGAGTGCTGGAGTAACTCAGCAGGTCAGGCAGCATCTCTGGAGAACATGGATAGGTGACGTTTCACAGAGTGCTGATGTAACTCAGTGGTTCAGGCAGCATCTCTGGAGAACATGGATAGGTGATGTTTTGGGTCCCAACCCAAAATGTTGCCAATTCATGTCTTCCAGAGATGCTGCCTGACCCACTGAGTTACTCCAGCACTTTGTGTTCTACAATGCATTTAATCTTTCCTGATGTATTAATTCTAACAAATCTTTGTTGCCCATTCTCCAGTACCTCCATACTATTGTACAATGGGGAATATCTTCAGGTGAGTACTGACAGTTATCCCTTTAAGTACTGGCACTGATGTGTTTATTTTATTGTAAGTGAGGCAAGCAAATGTTGGTGCCTGTTTTCCCAGCCTAGGGCAGCCTCCTGCTGATCCAGCAGGAGGAAGGCTAGAGTGCCAAACTCATGAGAGGTCTGATGGACCCTTCTAGCCTTGTGCCAGCCATAGGTAGTTGTGATTCAAGTTGTGCTCATCTGAGTTTGTGCATTTAAAGTGCTAGACCTGTTCACCAAAGGACCAGCTCACAAGACTTCATCTTAAGTAGTAAAATACATTTTGGCTAGGGTTTATCCAACGTCTCTTGGAAAACAATAAGCTCAATCAGATAGGATCAAAAGCATTATCATCTGAAGCTATGTCCTGGAGTCAAGTTAAGACCAAGTGTGAATTCAGCAATAGAATTTTGCCTGTTGTATTTCCGTTGAAGTACTTCTATGTTGGCTCTGGTAAGAGTTCAAAACTGTGCAGGAATTGTTACAAAAAATAGTGCAAGTGCCAAAGATATAAACCTTCCTTTTTGCAGTCTGAGGAAGAACCTCAGCACTTCCTTTTTGCAGTCTGAGGAAGAATTCTGGCCCAAACTGTCAACTGTCCATTTGCTCCACAGACGTTTCCTGGCCCATTGAGTTCCAGCACTTTGTGTTTTGCTCAAGATTTCAAACCCATGTGTTCTTTGTATCTCTCCCTTCTTTATCAAAATCTTTTCTTCAACAATAAATTCCTCTTAATAAATAAAAGCACATGCACAAACTGTCAGTTTGTAGTCAGGGTGTGATTAGCAAGAGAGCCCTTTCTCGGTGAGTCCCCAGAACTGAACTGATGAAGAGTAGAATCCACCACAGGACACCTTTGCATTACGTAATGGTCATGCTCATATAATGCCATCTGTATCTCGATATTCTGTATCACAAACCCCTATCAAAAACTGACAAAATCTTTCACATTTTGTATTCATTTTGTGCCATAAAAATTCTTTAAGCGTGAATTTTCTATACCTCAAACTTTTTTGGTAGTGATTTATGAATTCAATAATGGTGAATTTCCATCAGGAGCAGGATCAATATCATTCAGGAGTGAAGCTGACCACGTCCACTGAGACAGATCCTGTACTGCACAGGTTCCAGCCTATTAGCTGCGGAGTGGGAGCCAGCCCTCCAATAATAATAATAATAATAATAATAGATTTTATTTATATAGCGCTTTTCAGGACTCAAAGTCGCTTTACAATTGAGAGTCAGGAATAAACAAAACAAAATAGAGCAGTAAGACAGAGGGGAGGGGAACATGGGACTAAGGGTATGCAGAGATGAAGAGATGGGTCTTGAGGCGGGACTGGAAGATCGTGAGGGACTCAGAATTTCAGACCGGTTGTGGGAGGTAATTCCAGAGCCTGGGAGCTGCCCTGGAGAAGGCTCTGCCTCCAAAAGTGCAGAGGTTTGATTTCGGAGTGGAGAGGAGACCAGCTGATGTGGATCTGAGGGACCGTGAGGGTTGGTAGGGGGAGAGGAGGTCAATGAGATAAGGGGTGGCCAGGTTGTTGAGGGCTTTGTAGGTGAGGACCAGGATTTTGTAGGTGATCCGGTGGGAAATGGGAAGCCAGTGAAGTTCTTTGAGAACTGGGGTGATGTGGTGCCAGGATTTGGTGTGGGTAATGAGTCGAGCGGCTGCATTTTGGACCAGTTGGAGTCGGTTGATGCTGCTGGAATTGATTCCGAAAAGAAGAGAAGAGAGTTACAGTTATAATAGGTGAATGTACATACAGTACACAAGAGCAAGATGACAGAAAGACCATGCTCCCAATATCATCCAACTTGTAAACTCAGACAGCTTCTGTCAATAGAAGATTTGGGCCAAAATGGAAACTATAATGACCAAGATTCCATACAAAATTAGAACAAGCTGTTTTTTTCCTTTCAATTGCTTTTGATATGTTTGATTGTTCAAAAATTCATAAGTTATAGGAGCAGGATTAGGCCATTTGGCCCATCTATCTTTCACTCCCAATCCTATTCTCCCGCCTTCTTCCCATTACCCCTGGCACCCGTACTATTGAAAATCTATCAATCTCTCCCTTTAGAAATATCCACTGATGGCCTCCACGGCCTTCTATGGCAATGAATTCCACAGATTCACCACCCTCTAATGAAAGAAATCCTTCGTCATTCCTTCCTAAAGGTACATCCTGTTATTCATGAGGCTATGGCCTCTGGTCTTAGACTCTCCCACTCGTGGAAACATCCTCTTCACATTCACTCTATCCAGGCCTTTCACTTTTTGATAAGTTTCAGTCAGATCCCCCCTCATCCTTCTAAACTCCAGCGAGTACAGTACGAGTCAAACGCTCATCATTATTATTATTTCTTTATGATGCTACGAGTGTGTTTTAGGGATGATGATGAATGGAGAGATTACACACATTGAACCAAAGCAGATGGCAGATATAATCAGATGTCAGGCTGAATCTGCGGGAAGAGAAACAGAGTTAAAGCCCTGTCCGACGGTACGAGTTCATTCCAAGAGCTCTCCCGAGTTTGCCCTGATTCGAACTCGGAGATTTAAGGTAATGGCCACTCGTAAGTACTCGGGGCTCTCATGGACATTTTTCAACATGTTGAAAAATCTTCATGAGTCTTCCCGTGCTTACCTGCCATTAGCGAGTCTTCCCGAGTACCTGCCGTTAGCGTTACGAGCTGCTAAGAGACATCCCCGAGCTCCGACGTACCCGCTACGTTCATTCTCCGTGAGTTTGATTTTTTTAAACTCGGGAGAGCTCTTGGAATGAACTTGTACCGTAGGACAGGGCTTTTAATATTTCAAGTCAAGACCCTTTATCAGAACTATTCTATCAAATTCTGACACCAGGTCTTTAATCTGAAAAATTGACATTGTTTCTCCTTCCACAGATGAAATCTGACCTGCTGAGTATTTCCTGTTTTCATTTTAGATTTCCAGCATCTTCAATTTTTCTTTTTGATTTTCACACACCAGATAAAATTTAACATTGAAAGAAACAAAGTGGTTTCCTAAACAATTCTTATAATGTAAAAATGGTATGCAGGACTAATATAAACTAGATGGTTCAAGGTGGTGCAGGAACAGGGAGATCTATGGTATTGTAGCATCAGGGATGACATAGAGATTGGCAGTGAACACACCAACACTTGGTGAACCAAGTGATATATTTTGTCAGATCAAAGACAATAGTCAGTAGGTTCGAATCAAATTTATTCAGAATCAGATTCACCGATTAAACACTCTGTCATTGAAACGCCACCGACCACAACGGTAGTCTCACAACGACTGATTGACTGGCAGCCCAGAAACTGCGCAAAAACACGACCACTCCCAGAGTCACATGCGCGCGGCTTCCGACCGCAGGGTTCGATACTGACTGGCACCAGCAGGTGCCGCTACATGGTCCCCCCCAGAAACCGAGGTACGGAAACGAACCAGGAGCCGAACGGTACGGCCTGAACGCGTGGTCCTCAAACGCGGGACAGGCTAACAACAGGGACTGACCGAACAGAGCCGGGGGGACATGAAAACCGTGAACCTGGGGCGGTCGTAAGAACAGGGGCCGGCAAAACAGAGACGGGAACAGTAGGGCCAGGGGAAAATCGAACGGCCGGCGGACGACCTCTACGCCGCGGTGTAGCCACTACCACTGTGCTGTCCTCGTTCACGTGAGTGGGCTTGAGGCGGCCGATGGAGACGAACTCTTCCCGGCCGCCCACATCCAACGTGAATGTGGCGACTCCGGTTCGCAGCACCTGATACGGCCCCTCATAAATCCGCTGCAGTGGCGAGCGGTGAGCGTCCCTGCAAAGGAAAATATAAGCACAATTCTGTAATGATGCTGGCACATGCACCGAGGCCGACCCATGCTGGGAAGTGGGGACGGGAGCCAATGCGCGCACCCGTTCACGAAGCTCGGCCAGCACCGCCAAAGCCGAAACCTCCTGACCGTGGGCGGCAGGTAGGAAATCCCCAGGCATTGAGCCGTAGACGAGCTCAGCCGAGGAGGCGACCAGGTCCTTAGGTGTCGTTCTGATGCCAAGGACGACCCAGGGCAACTGGTCCACCCAATCGGGGCCGGTGAGCCTGGCCTTGAAAGCCGACTTAAGGTGTCGATGGAATCTCTGGACCAACCCATTCGCCTCCGTGTGATAGGCAGTCGTTTTGTGCAGGCGGGCGCCGTACAGCTGCACCAGGCTGGACCACAGAGACGAGCGGAACTGGGCCCCGCGGTCTGTGGTGATGTCGGAGGGTACCCCAGAACGGGCTATCCAGTTGGACGCCATAGCTCGGGCACAAGATTCCGTGGAGGTATCCGATAATGGGATAGCCTCTGGCCACCTAGGGAACCTCTTTACCACAGTAAGCAGGTGTGTGGCAATGGACTGACAAGGTCCACATGAATATGTAGGAACCTGTCATCAGGCACAGCAAAATCCTGCACGGGCGGCCCGCACATGTCGCTGAACCTTAGAGGTCTGGCACGGAATGCAAGCACAGGCCCAGGCAGCCACTTGCTTGCGCAGCCCATGCCAGACGAACTTGGACGTCACCAGGGCGGACGTCACGTGAATGGACGGGTGGGCCAAACCGTAGACCGCGTCGAAAACCAGCGGCCTCCAACTGACTGGAATAACCGGGCGGGCTTGACCAGTGGAGGCATCGCAGAGGACCTTAACGCCAACCAAGCCGCAAGGCAGTTTGGCTAGCTTATGGCCCGATTCGACAGTGTGATAATCCACTATGCTGGCATCGGCGCGACATTGAGCTTCCCCGCTACATGCCGAATGTCAGATGTGAACTCGGAAATGTAGGCGAGGTGCCGCTGTTGCCTGGCGGACCACGGGTCGGCGATTTTTACTCAACGTGAAAGTGAGCGGTTTGTGGTCTGTGAAAGCAGTGAAAGCGCGGCCCTCTAGGAAATAACGGAAGTGTCTGATCGGCAGGTAGAGCGTGAGGAGTTCCCGGTCGAATGCGCTGTACTTGCATTCTGGAGCCCGAAGCTGCCGGCTCAAAAACCCTAGCGGCTGCCAGCGGTCACTTCTATGGGAAGTGGTGTATCTTTCAAAATATGCATTATTTTTTCATTGAGGTATCAGTGACAAAGGTAAGGATGAAATGCTGAATCCTAACAAATTACTGGTGTGTTCGCAGATGTGCACAATTATGCACTTTGAGAAAAAATGTCAAAGCCCTATAGATGCTGCAGAGAAGGATGATGCGAGTATCTTGATATACAAGTCTAATAATCCCAGAAGGTATTATTATCCTCCACTCTGTCCATATAAAGCAGTTCAGAAGACATGTTGGATACTTGATTTCATTAGTTGGGGAACAAAATATAATAGCAGGGGGGTACAACTTTATAAAATACTTGTTAAACCAAGAGGCTGTGGGGATAGGCATTTCTGAATGAGGTATACAAGATTCAGATTCAGAATAAGTTTATAGTCATATACACCAGGGTCAAATGAAATTCCTTGTTTGCATGAAGCTCACAGTATAAACAATAAATGCAATAAATAATGACAATACAAAGAAATAGATAGAATAAATAGTAAGAAACCTTTTATTCCCCATAGCATAAGTATACAAAAGAGCAAAAGTTGATGTTAAGAATTTTGGAGGGGACATAACAATTTTTTTTCACCCAGAGAATGATTAGATGTGGAACCTTCAGCCTCAGGAGATGTTGCAGCAAGTACTCTCACAACAATGGAGACATATCTAGATGAGCATTCAAATCACCAAGGCATAAACATCTGTGTGCCAAGTCCTGTAACATATGTATTCAAATGTGACCATTGCATATGTATTCAATGGTCAGCATGGATACACAGTGCAGGGCCTGTTTCTACACTGTGTACCTCCGTGACAGCATGACACGGAACCTCAATTGATAAGAGAAGGGAAATTTAAGGGAAGATGTACTTGAGGATTTTAAACTCATAACATTTTCAATGATCATAACATTTTCAACAAACAATGTGAAACAGTTTCAATGTCAGAAGAAATGGCGGTCAAAATGGATACAAGGCCATTCATAACTCACAGAAAGAGACTAGTTGGTTGATTTCTTCTGAGGATGTCAGTGGTGTGTGGAACAGTTGTGAAAATGAAATGTGTGGGTATTGATTTGTGTTAAAATACATATCAAGACCAATGACTTGAACGATTAAGAATGTGACTGAAAGTGATTTTCTATGCTACAAATGAAATTTTAGTCAGTAAACAAAGATATTTATGTTGTTCAAATTTGATATTCTTACCTAGTGTTTTTTATTATTGTTTGATAATGCAGAAATTGTTTTATATTTATCATGTTTTTTCAGCCTTGTTGTAGTCTTTTAATAACTTCCCAAAGTGTAGAAAACCGTGGAACATCAATAAATCCATTTGTGGTGCACTCTGCATAGATTTATTTTGTAGGTTAAAACAAGATTTTTTTGAAAACCATTTTCTTAGCTGTATGTCATCTAGTCCATAAGGCAATCATGTCAAGGCATTCCATAGTATTTTCTTTGCACTTTTGTATTAGTTTTAATCTTTGTCTAATTACATCAAAATAATGGCAAAAATGAAAATGTTATTGCTTGGTATATTGAAGGATCCAACACCATTCATGTATATAAAGTTACCTGCAAATCATTTAATTTTATGTTTTAGAATGGACATGTGATTTCTAATAAAATGTAGGACACAAGGACACTCAATCTCATGAAGAAGTGTGATAGAGACCACGTCAGTTATTATCATCTACAGCCAACCTGAGTTCGATCCTGCCTTTAGCCTCCAGTTTTACAGGTATGGGTACCTGTATATGAAGGACATGCTCTCCAAAATGGCCTTTAAGAAGGGAATCGGGAATTGGATCCAACTGCCCTACACAAACATTAACAGTGCAGCAATCAATGGGTGAGAAAAAAAAGAGCTCCGTG
>CM075977.1:107796790-107850426 GCA_038087875.1 Malacoraja senta
CCACTGGTTCTCCCCTATCCACTCTACTCGTTACATCCTCGAAAAATTCTATAAGATTCGTCAGACACGATTTACCTTTCGTAAATCCATGCTGACTTTGTTCAATGATTTCACCACTTTCCAAATGTGCTGCTATCCCATCTTTAATAACTTTTGTAGTTCATCCATGCAGTCTTTAAATGCCTTCCATTGCATATCCACCGTCAACCCTTTTAGAACTAATTGCCAGTCAATCTTGGCCAATTCACGTCTCATACCCTCAAAGTTACCTTTCTTTAAGTTCAGAACTGTTGTTTCTGAATTAACAATGTCACTCTCCATCCTAATGAAGAACTCAACCATATTATGGTCACTCTTGCCCAAGGGGGCACGCACAACAAGACTGCTAACTAACCCTTCCTCATTACTCAATACCCAGTCTACACAAAATGCTGGAGTAACTCAGCAGGAGATGCAGCATCTCTGGATAGAAAGAATGGGTGACGTTTCATGTTGAGACCCTTCTTCAAAGTGAAAGGGACCTCCAGTTCTCTAATCAGGTCAGGCTGATCCTCCAGCATTATATTGCAAGTGGATCATTATATCTTGTCAAGGATGCCAAGCACAATGTTGGGCCCCACCTGATCTCCACCTATGAGCTGAATTACAGATCTGCCAACAAACACATTACTGTGCCTCTCGATTTCTCCGTGCCTCACAGAGGGTCTGAGTTAAGTCTCGCACATTTAGTTTAGTTTAGTTTATTGTCACGTGTACCGAGGTACAGTGAAAAGCTATTTTTCCATGCTAACCAGTCAGCGGAATGACAATACACGATTACAATCAATCCATTTAAAGTGTAGAGCAGGGTTTGGCAACCCTGGGCCGAATGCGGCTGTAACCCAAAATCAACTGACCCGCAGGCGTATTATTTTACTGTATTTATCCGGCCCACCAACTTTCTTCATCTCTGGTACCTCCCAGGCCTGCTGCCGTGGTGCCCAGGCGCGGTGACGCAAGGACGCAAGGAGGCCTGCACTGGCGGCCGCAATGGCGGAGCTGCCGAGCAGCTGAGCAGTGCTGAGCTGCCGAGGAGCGCCGAGCTCAGGCTGTACTGCATCCTGCATAAAGCTGCGCATGGCCGCGCACCTTCTGTGTCTGGGCTTCACTGTCGGGATCGGAGGTAGACAAAAAAGCTGGAGAAACTCAGCGGGTGAGGCAGCATCTATGGAGCGAAGGAATAGGCGACGTTTCGGGTCGAGACCCTTCTTCAGAAGTCAAACCATGGCTGGACCATCACAGTGAATGGTAGTGCCTTGGGGAATGTTGTAGAGCAGAGAAATCTAGGAGTATGTATATAGTTCCCAGAGAGTGGTGTTGCAGGTAGATAGGGTGGTGAAGAAGGCTTTTAGCACATTTAGCACATAAAGCTGGTCTCCGCCATGAAATCTGCTACCTGCCCCCTTGACGTTGTCGCCTCTGCCCTTCTGAAGGATGTCATTGCAATAGCCGGTCCCAGCATCATCAACAGTTCTCTGGCCACTGGTACTGTTCTTACCTGCTTCAAGCACGCGGTGGTCCAGCCCCTCCTGAAAAAAACTAACCTCGAGCCAACCTTGCTTAGTAACTACAGACCTATTTCCAAACTGCCCTTCCTTTCAAAAGTCCTTGCAAAGGTAATTTTAAGTCAACTTATGCCTTACCTTCACGAAAATACCATCCTGGAAACTTTCCAATCAGGTTTCAGGGCCACCACAGCACAGAGTCTGCCTTGTTGAAGGTACATAATGACCTACTTCTCACCGTTGACTCCGGCGACTGTGCAATCCTCCTCCTTCTTGACCTCAGCGCAGCATTTGATACTGTCGACCACACCATCCTAATTGACCATCTCCGGCACGGGGTTGGTATTGATGGCACTGCCCTGAGCTTGTTCATCTCCTACCTCAAAGGTCGGAGTTTCTCTACTAACATAGGCAACTCTTTCTCCTCCACAGCTAGCCTTTGCTGCGGGGTTCCACAAGGTTCAATCCTTGGCCCCATTCTCTTCTCCCTGTATATGCTCCCCTTAGGCCAAGTCATTCAAAGGCAACGCATTTCCTTCCACTGCTATGCAGACGATACACAATTCTATCTCCCCCTGAAGCCCACAACCGATCTAATCTTCTTAGCCTTATCCACTGCCTCGAGGATATAAAGTGTTGATGGCCCAGAACTTCCTCCAACTAAACGAGAGTAAGTCTGAGGTCATCTTACTCGGCCCCCGGACTCAATGAAAATGATAGCAGGCAGCGTTGGAAGCCTTACCCCACTACTCAAACCTCACGTCAAAAACCTTGACGTGATATTTCACTCAGCATTGAAATTTGACAAACAAGTCTATGCCGTGGTGAAAGGTAGCTTCTTCCAGCTTCGGACGATAGCTAAAATAAAACAATTCCTCCAATTTGACGACCTCGAAAAGATCATCCACTCATTTATCTCCTTCCGCCTAGATTACTGCAACTCCCTTTACACTGGCATCAGCCAATCATCTCTGTCCCACCTGCAATTGGTCCAAAACGCCGCAGCGAGACCACATCAAAAGGGACCACATCACCCCGATTCTGGCCTCTCTCCACTGGCTCCCTGTGCAGTTCGAATCAATTTCAAGCTCCTTCTTTATGTTTACAAAGCCCTTAACAGGCTTGCCCCACCTACATCAAAAATCTGCTAACCCACCATACCACCTCCAGGTCCCTCAGATCGGCCGACGTGGGGCTACTGACCATCCCGCGGTCTAGGCATAAGCTCAGGGGTGGCTGCGCTTTTGCGGTTGCAGCTCCTAGACTATGGAACAGCATCCCCCTTCCCATCAAAACTGCCCCCCTCCATCGACTCTTTTAAGTCTAGACTTAAAACTTATTTCTACTCTCAAGCCTTTCTTGAGGTCCTCTGAGGGAGCACGGTATGTATGTATTATGTACAGTATGTATTGTTGATCTATGTACCACTGTTTGTAGCACATTAGTACCTGCACCAATGTAAAGCACTTTGGTCAACGAGAGTTGTTTTTAAATGTGCTATAGAAATAAAATAGACTTGACTTGACTTGACTTGACATTGATCTTCGTCAGTCCCGGAAGTGAGCAGAGAAGTTGGGACTTTGGGACAAGTGGACAAGATGCCGATGAACAATAGTTTCTGTTTTGGTCACCCGGCTATGGGAATCATGCCATTAAAATGGTAAGAGTGCAGAGAAGATTATGTGGCCAGGATTCAAGGGCCTGAGCTATTGGGAAAGGTTGGGTAGTATAGGCTTGTATTCCTTGGAGCGTAGGAGGCTGAGAAGTGATATTATAGAGGTATATAAAATCATGAGTGGAATAGATAGACTGAATACACAGTCTTTTTCCAGGTAGGAGAAACGAGAATATGTGGACATTAGTTTATGGGGAAAGGAGGAAAAGTGTAATAGGAACCTAAGGGATACAGTTTTTACACAGAAGGTTATGGAACAACCATCCAGAGGCAGTATGTTTAAGAAGGAACTGCAGATGCTGGAAAATCGAAGGTACACAAAAATGCTGGAGAAACTCAGCGGGTGCAGCAGCATCTATGGAGCGAAGGAAATAGGCGACGTTTCGGGCCGAAACCTTCTTCAGACTGATAGGGGGTGGGGGAGGAGGGAGGGGTGGGGGCGAGGAGAAGAAGGAAAAAGGAGGAGGTGGAGCCCGAGGGCTGAAGGAGAGATAGGAAGGGGAGGAGACAGCAGGGGCTAACAAAATTGGGAGAATTCAATGTTCATGCCCCCAGGATGCAGATTCCCAAGCGGAATATGAGGTGCTGTTCCTCCAATTCCCGGTGTTGCTCGCTCTGGCCATGGAGGAGACCCAGGACAGAGAGGTCGGATATGGAATGGGAGGGGGAGTTGAAGTGCTGAGCCACCGGGAGGTCAGGTAGGTTATTGCCGACCCAGCGGAGGTGTTCGGCGAGACGATCGCCAAGCCTCCGCTTGGTCTCACCGATGTAGATCAGCTGACATCTAGAGCAGCAGATGCAATAGATGAGGTTGGAGGAGATGCAGGTAAACCTCTGTCACCCCTGGAACGACTGCTTGGGTCCTTGAATGGAGTCGAGGGGGGAGGTAATGCGAGGTCAGATGGTCACCTGGAACAAAGAGGGACCTGGCATGTGGGGCCACCTAGAACAAAGAGGGACCCAAGACCATAGGGGGACCATTGGGGACAAAATGGAATTGTTTGTAACTATGTCAGCACCCTATATATTGTGGCTCTTTGTATACCTTGGGTGTACGACACAAAGGATCTCACTGTGACATGTCACATGTGATAATAAAGTACCATTCATTCATAATAAAGTATCATTCATTTGTTCATTAATGCTGTGTAACCCTGACTGATTGGTGAGGGCGCAGCAAGTCGGCTGCCCTGCAGCAGCTTGTTTGTTATTTTGTTTTTTTGGGGGGGTTTGTGTGTCTAGTGTTGATTTGGGTGTCTCTCGGTGTGCCTTGTGTGTGCGGGTGGTGGGGAGGGGAAAGGGGGGAACCGTTTTCGGTCGCCTCCTCCATGGAGAGGTGACTTTTTCCATGTCGCCTCCCTCGCGGCCTAAAATCATGGATTGGAGCGGCCTTTCCTGGAGTCGGGCCCGGAGCATCGGCAGCAGGCACAGCGTAGATTTTCCATCGTGGAGCGGGCGAACCCTTGCCGGGGGTCGCCAGAGAGGAGTGCTCCGAATATTGGCCTGGTGACTTTGGCATCATGGGACTGTGGTCTGCGGAGCTTCTAGCCGCGGGCGGGGCGTGGACTTCCCATCCGGAGTCTGGGATCCCTCGCCGGGGATTGCTGGAGAAGAGCTCCGACCGCCGGCCTGTGGCCTGTAGCATCCTGAAGCCATGGTCTCGGGTAGGAAAGTGCCGATTCAGGACCATGGTGTGTTTCACCGTCCCGACGTCGGAGTTTCAATCATCCCGACGAGAGGGCCCGTACATCGGGCCGTCCGCAGCGACGACCACGGAGGGTCTATGGCCCCGACCAGGGGTGAACAAGGAGGAGGACTATCTGAACTTTGTTGCCTTCCACCACAGTGAAGAATGCTGTGGTGGATGTGTGTGTTAAATTTTATTGTGTATTGTGTGTTCTTTTAAGTGTATCGCTGCTGGCAAATTCATTTGACTGCACCTTCAGGTGCATGTGATGAATAAAATTGACTTTGACTTTGACTTTGACCATATGACTGCTGGCCACAGCCAGCACAGATTGACCCACCATAACCTGAACTATACATCAGCGAGATCACACTAAAATTAACACATTAAATGTGAAGCTAAAGTGACACTGGTATATTCCAAATAGAAATCTTGGCCCTTGTTCAAGTTGTCAGATGGCTTGCTTTTAATGAGGGACTTTATGAAACTGAAAGATGCTGATGCAGGTGACAACCGGCTGATCTCCATCATAATCACTAAAGTGATGTGGAAGTACAAAGAGATAGAGTGAATTTATGAAGCTGCGCACAAATTTGGAAGTGATGATTTTTTCCCTGAGATCAGTGTTCAAGGCAACCTCAGATAGTGCGCACATTTAAAATCTACTTACCGTATTTTAGGCAACTTCTCTATCGGCACAGATGTTTGGGAAAAATGGATTTTAAAAAAACTGATCAACCTTTGGCAATAATAAACTGTTTTTTTGGTCAGAGCTGCAGGTAATTTGAATGTGTTTCCCTAAGCCAGTCATCTTTTCAGATAAAAGGCAATCTCCATGACTCACCATGCCATTGGAAAGCCTAATGGGCCTGTCCCACTTAGGCGAATTTTAAGGCGACTGCAGGAGACTATGCAGTCGCCACATGTTCGCGGGTGGTTGCCGGGTAGTCGCCTTCGTGGTCGTGAGGAGTTCCCGCATTCTGGGAACTGGTCGCGGCATCATTATGGTCGCCGTGAATTTTTCAACATGTTGAAAAATTAGCGGCGACCAGAATGAAGCCGCCATGGAGAGTAGCGAGAATTCTCGTGTCGTAGGTGGGTCGCCAGGAGGTCCTAGTGGGTTGCCAGGAGGTCGAAGGTTCTCTTAGGTTGTAGCCGGTGCTGACCGGTGAATTTCATTGGCTCATTGGGGAAAAAGAAAGGTAAGCAGTAGTTTTCAGAACCAAGGATAACAAACCGGTAATGTTAAATGTCCGCCGAGCTTCACAGCCTTGTATCTCTGGCTTCACTCCTTCTCCCCCCTTCCCCCCCTCTTTTAAAGGACTTACTGTACACTGTGCTTTAGCCGTTTTTTTACAGCGCCAACCTTCTGTTCATGTGTGTGTGTCTATTTCACCTTGGCTTTGCATCGTGTGAATTTTTTAGACAGCGCTCCCCCGCTTGCCCTGTCCCCCGCCTGCATAACAGGCTGGTGAAGGAAGCGATGTGTTTGTGTGTGTGTGTTCCACTCTGACAGTCACCGTTTCATTTGCCGTTTTTTCAGGCCGCTGAAAAATCGCCTCTGGGACAGGCCCATGAGGTAGAAATTGCTCTTTGTTACAGTAAAATGGTCACCTTCAAGTGTGCACATGCAATAATTTCAGGAGATATAAGGAGTCATTAGGTCCCTTATTACTAAGTCATTGGCTTAGTATAGAGACACTGCCAGTGTTATGAACCCTGCGATATCAACATTGATTTATCTAACTTTACGTAACTCCTGCATTCTTAGTCATCTTATTAGTTCCACTGTTCACCTCCATGTATCCCAGTCGTTAGTACATCTTCCTCAGCCAACAATGGGTCATTATGGACTCCACCCTTCCTGAGGTCATTTGTTGCTGGCCCTGTTTTGTTCTGTCCTTCTCCATCTTTCAGTCTGAAGAAGGTTTCCGACCCGAAATGTCACCAATTCCATTTCTTCAGAGATGCTGCATGACCGTTGAGTTGCCCCAACATTTTGTGTCAATCTGCCAGTGTTCACATCCTTCACTGGCATTGATCAACCTTGATGCAAGTCAAAAGTACTATTTAGCACTGCTTTCATATAATCACCTAGCATTAAAGAATTGGAAAAATGATGGATAAATGTTGTGAATGAAACCCATGATTTTGGATCTCACATTAGCCCAATATTTTTTAGCGTTCTATTGGTAGACGTTCTCCTTGTAGTCAATGGTGGAGGCTATCAAGGAGGACTACATAACATCAGTTGGAAGAAGTGATAGAGCAGCATTAGGGGAGACACTTTGCCAACATAGGAATACAATAAATGAGCACATTGCTGCCTTTCCTGCAATAAATAGAAATGTTTATACTGACGAAAGTTGAATGCATAATGGAAGACAATGTCAAAGACATTATGGCCAGAGGGTATTGCTTAAGCTAAAGTGTTATTAAAAAATGTATTCATGAACAATGCTGCTGCTTTAAGAGACAATGTTGAGGCTCTATAAGGTGCTGGGAAGGCCGCATTTGGAGTATATTGGGAACAATTCTGGGCACCATATCTGAGGAAGGATGTGCTGGCTCTGGAGAGGGTCCAGTGGAGGTTTACAAGAATGATCCCAGGAATGAGTGGGTTGAGCGTTTGTCAGCACTGGGCCTGTACTCGCTGGAGTTTAGAAGAATGGGAGGGGGACCTCATTGAAACATACAGAATAGTGAAAGGCTTGGATAGAGTGGATGTGGAGAGGATGTTTTCACTCATGAGAGAGTCTAGGACTAGAGGTCATAGCCTCAGAATTAAAGGATGTTCTTTTAGGAAGGAGACGAGGATACATTTCTTTAGTCAGAGGGTGGTGAAATTGTGGAATTCTTTGCCACAGAAGGCTGTGGAGGTGGTCAGTGGATGTTTTTAAGGCTGATATAGATAGATTCTTGATTAGTACGGGTGTCCGAGGTTATGGGGAGAAGGCAGGAGAATGGGATTAGGAGGGATAGATGGATCAGCCATGATTGAATGGCGGAGTAGACTTGATGGGCTGATTGTCCTAATTCTACTCCTAATCCGTATGACCTTATGGCCTTATGGCCTTATGACCCTTTCTGTGTCATTGGGACTATACAATTAATTATGGACCAATTGACCACTTCTGCAACTCTACAGCAGGACTAATATAAATTTATGAGACCTCACACTTAGATCTGTACTCTAGCAATGCTCATCCAAATCTCTCATAGAACACTATGAAACACTGGAGCAAGAAAAATAGGCCAAATATTGGACTTTAGAGTTTTACATGAGGAGGCACTGGAGTTTTTTGTGTTCTTTTTGGCAAAAAAAACAAGACAAATTAAGCATCTTGAATTTATTTTTAATATTTGGCCTTCATTTTTATAGTGATGGGAATAAAAGGCTTGAGAAAATGTACACTGTGTTGTCATCCCGACGGTGGGATGGTTTGGGAAAGAAGGGATGGATTATTGAAGTGTAATTTGCCCGCCTTATGTAATGTTGTGGGATATGGCAGAAATGGTCCTAGCTAATTTTTCTGATCTTCCGCTGCTTAGTTAGTTTGGAGATACAGCACGGAAACAGGCCCTTCAGTCCACTGAGTCCACGCCAACTGCAGATGCTGGTTTACACTGAAGATAAACACAAAATGCTAGAGCAACACAGCCATTCCTTATTTCCAGAGTCGCTACATGTCCCGCTGAGTTACTCCAGCACTTTGTGTCTGTAGAATAGTGCAGCACAGGAAAAGCCCCTTGGGCCAGTCAACCCCATGACAGAAGGGGGAGGAGTTGAACAGTTTGATAGCCACAGGGAAATAGGATCTCCTGTGGTGCATTTTGGTGGAACCAATCTGTTGCTGAAGGTACTCCTCAGGTTGACCAGTTTGTCATGGAGGGGGTGAGCTGTATTGTCCAGGATGCTCCGCAGTTTGAGGAGCATCCTCCCCTCCAAGACCACCTCCCATGAATCCAACTCCACCCCAGGACGGAATTTATTATTAAACTGTTGAAATGATTTATTGTTTCGATGAATAGAGTGCTTTAAAGAGAGCAGTAGAATGACATGAACACTTCAAATGCAAATAATAACATCTTTTCATAATTATAATCATTGAAATGCCAGCCATTTATTCAGAATTAGCTTTAATTAACCAATCATTTTTTCCTATTTTCATTCTTATCTCAGACGTTTCTGCATTGCAAGTCAAGTCAAGTCAAGTGAGTTTATTGTCATGTGTCATAAGACAATGAAATTCTTGCTTTGCTTCAGCACAACAGAACATAGAAGGCATTGACTACAAAACAGATCAGTGTGTCCATATATCATTATATAAATATAAACACACATGAATATATAAACTGATAAAGTGCAAATAACAGATAATGGGCTATTAATGTTCATAGTTTTGTCCGAGCCAAGTTTAATAGCCTGATGGCTGTGGGGAGGGGAGGAGACAACCAGATGGCTGATGAAGGGGAGGGGACAGCCAGGGCTAGCAGAATTGGGAGAATTCAATGTTCAGGCCACCAGGATGTAGACTGCCCAAGCGGAATATGAGGTGCATTTCCTCCAATTTACGGTGTTGCTCGCTGTGGCCATGGAGGAGACCCAGGACAGAGAGGTCAGATACGGAATGGGAGGGGGAATTGAAGTGCTGAGCCACCGGGAGTTCAGGTTGGTTATTGCGGACCGACCGGAGGTGTTCGGCGAAACGATCGCCAAGCCTCCGCTTGGTCTCACCGATGTAGATCAGCTGGCATCTAGAGCAGCGAATGCAATAGATGAGGTTGGAGGAGATGCAGGTGAACCTCTGTCGCACCTGGAACGACTGCTTGGGTCCTTGAATGGAGTGGAGGGGGAGGTGAAGGGACAGGTGTTGCATCTCTTGCGGTTGCAAGGGAAAGTACCAGGGGAGGGGGTGGTATGGGAGGGAAGGGAAGAATTGACAAGGGAGTTACGGAGGGAGCGGTCTTTGCGGAAGGCAGACATGGGGGGAGATGGGAAGATGTGGCGAGTGGTGGGGTCACGTTGGAGGTGGCGAAACTGACGGAGGATCACTTGTTGTATGTGACGGCTGGTGGGGTGAAAGGTGAGGACTAGGGGGACTCTGCCTTTGTTGTGAGTGGGGGGATGGGGAGAGAGAGCAGTGTTGCGGGGTATGGCAGAGACCCTGGTGCGAGCCTCATCTATGGTGGAGGAGGGGAACCCCCGTTCCCTGAAGAATGAGGACATTTCAGATGCCCTGGTGTGGAACGCCTCATCCTGGGAGCAGATGCGGCGTAGACGGAGGAATTGGGAGTGGGGGATGGAGTCCTTACAGGAAGCAGGGTGGGAAGAAGTGTAGTCCAGATAGCCATGGGAGTCGGTAGGTTTGTAGTGGATGTCGGTAAGGAGTCTATCACCTGCGATGGAGATAGTGAGGTCAAGGAATGGTAGGGAAGTGTCCGAAATGGTCCAGGTGTATTTGAGTGCCAGATGGAAGTTGGTGGTGAAGCGGATGAAGTCAGTCAGTTGTGTGTGGGTGCAGGATGTGGCACCAAAACAATCATCGATGTAGCGGAGGTAGAGGTCGGGGATGGGGCCCTGGTACGCATTGAACAAGGATTGTTCCACGTACCCGACAAAGAGGCAGGCGTAGCTGGGGCCCATGCGTGTGCCCATAGCTACGCCTTGTATTTGGAGGAAATGGGAGGAGTCAAATGAAAAGTTATTAAGTGTGAGTACCAGCTCCGCTAGGCGGAGGAGGGTGTCAGTGGCCGGGTATAGGTTGCTTCTACGGTCGAGGAAAAAAACGGAGGGCTTCGAGACCATCCTGGTGGGGGATGGAGGTGTACAGGGACTGGACGTCCATGGTGAAGATGAGGGGGTGAGGGCCTAGAGAGTGGAATGCGCGGAGATGACGGAGATCTGGTTGTTGCAGTCTTCAGGCTCCTGTACCTTCTACCTGAAGGTAGCAGGGAGATTAGTAAGATTAAATGAGAACTTACCTAAATTTGAAGTTTGATCTTTATTTTATGAGGAGTTACATAGGTGATTACGTGAAGAAACCCACCAGTGCGCCTGCGCGTCAATCTTCAAAGCAGCGGTGTGAAATCACAAAAACAACAACCGAAGTAATATAGTCTCATAATAAAACGAATAATACAAGAACTTCCATCTGACCTTTATGATAGAGGGTAGGGTCGTGGTGGGCACGTAATCACCTATGTAACTCCTCATAAAATAAAGATCAAACTTCAAACTTAGGTAAGTTCTCGTTTAATCTTACTATTTTACTTTGGAGTCACGTGAGTGACTACGTGAAGATTTTAAAGCTTTGTGATTTCATGCCGTAGATCAATCCCGGCTTCTCACTGCATTGATTGACTCGGAACGAGAATAATCAATCATGCATTCATAATAACATTTGTACCACAAATGCAGTAATTCATTTCAATAATGAAATGAATCAGATCCCTTTAAACCAGAGAATTTACACAGAACTTAAAATACTTTCTGCAAACAACCCCGCATTAATAATAGGCTGATGGTAAAAATGTTGAAACATCAACTCATTGGACCACAGGGCGGCTGCGAGGATATGGTCGACAGGGACGTCTTTTGCCCTGGCTGCCGACGTTTCTGCTGCCCTAGTCGAGTGTGATGTAAAAACATAAGTGTTAATACCAGCAGCTGTTAAGACTTCTTTTATCCATCTGGAAATAGTCTGTATTGAAACTCTCTTGTGTGGTTTCTTGTGTGTGATCAACAACCCAGTTTCCGTATTTCTCAAATTCTTTGTGACCTCAATGTATTGTAACAAATATATCTTAACACAGAGACAAGGATCATTTGGATATGCTGCTAGCATAATTTTAAATCCTGTTACATCTGGCCTAATTTGCTTTAGTAGATCATAGATATAGAATGTAACCTTGTCTTCAGTTACTTCCATTCTGTCTATTTGTAATTTTCCAAGTGTTTGCACTCGTTGTGCTGTCACTCATGCCATAAGCATGAATACTTTCATACTGAGCTTGGCCAAAGGTAAAGACACACTTGGTGACCATTCACGAAGTAGTTTCAGTACCACACTTACATCCCAGATTGTCATGTACCTAGGTTTCGGTGGTTTGGAATTAAAGATTCCTTTCATTAGTCTGGAAACAATTGGGTGTGACCCAATTGGGTTTCTTTCTGAATCCAGAACCAAATATGAGGACAATGCACTTCTTGCTGAATTAATTGCACTACAACTCAGACCTTCATCATAATAAAGTTTTGACAGAAATTCTAAACATTTAAAATATCTGCAGTACTATATTGCACATTCTTTTGTACACAGAACTCTTCCCATTTCTTAATATAAGAAAGGTACTGTTTTTGAGTGCTCTTCCTCCAGGCTGCCGTAAGCATGTCCACAGTACGCTCAGACAGTCCTCGCCCCAGAAAAGGCCTTCTTAAAACCTGCAAATCAACAAATCCAAACGATCATATAATGGATGTTGTTTCCCCTGTTACAGTGTGCAGCAATAAATTACTCCTTTTTGGGACTTTCATCAACATTTGTGTTGTTAATTCTAAAATCAACGGATACCATGGCTGTGTAGGCCAATCTGGTACTACCAATACCCCTGAAGCAGCATCTTGCCTGATTTTAAGCAAACATTGGCTTATGAGGCAGAAAGGTGGAAATATATATGAAAACATACCACCCCAATGTAGCGAGAAAGCATCAATCGCCACTGCTCCTGGATCTGATTCCCATAAGACATATCTAGATAGCTGATGATTCAGTCTAGATGCAAACAAGTCGATGTCGGGCACTCCAAATCTGATAATTATATCATTGAATACCTCTCGATTCAACATCCATTCTTATTATCATGGAACTTTCGTGACCTGGTGTCTGCTATCGTGTTCATTCTACCTGGTAGATAGATAGCTGAAATCCAAATGTTCTTTTCAATACACCCAGACCAAAGTTGATTAGCCATTTTGTCACATGACCCCAACTTGATTCCACCCATATCATTAATATAGGCAACTGCTGTTGTGTTTATCAATTTGAACTTGAACATGCCTTTTAGTTGTGTTAGATCAATAAGCTTGGAGTACATAGAAACATCCTAAAACTCCAAATAGTTAACTTCCCATGTCTGCAGTAAAAATGATTCTTCCTGATTCCATCTGCCTCCGCAGCTAGATGCTAAGTCAGTTGCACCCCATCGTAGTGCACTGGCATCAGTTTGTAATATCATGGAAGGTTGTTCAATCAGCACTTTGCTGGAACTGCTTGAGACATGTAGAATCCACCACTGCAGATCGGAAACAGCATTTGTTGTTAGTTGCATGGTTCTATCAAAATGACCAGCATGCATTCTCAGTGCCTGTTCTTTAACTCTCTGCAGCTGTTGATAATGTAATGGTCCGTATTGAACTGCTGGGAATGCTGCTACTAATTTTCCCAGTACTCGAGCCACCTGTCTGATGAGGGTTTTTGCTCGTTTAACAGATTACTGCAATCTTTTATCAACTCCACCCTTTTTTCACTGGGCAAAGTAATTTTCATTTGGACTGAATCAATTGTGAACCCCAAATAATCAATCGAGGTACATGTTGTTAACCTTGATTTCTTTGGATGAATTAGAAACCCCAAACTTTCAAAAGTTGATTTCACAACTGCAACAGATACTTCTGTTGACTGTTTTGTCCTTCCTATAATCAGGACATCATCCAAGTATGCCATTAGTACATGCCCCTGGCTTCTCAGCAACCCCAGAATTGGTTTTAACAATTTTGTGAATATTCTGGGAGCGGACGTTAACCCATTAGGCAAAGCTTTGAACTGCCATAACTGGTTCATTCATGTAAATTTAAGATACTTCCTAATTTCCGAGTAAACAGACACTGAATAATATGTATCTTTTAAATCTATAGTTGCCATATGACATGCTTCTGAAATAAGTTGTTTGGCAGTCACAAATGTCTCCCTTTTAAAATGTTTAAATTAAACAAAAGGATTCAGACTTGTCAAGTCTAGAATAATCCTACATCCTCCATCCTTTTTTGATCGAGGGAATATATTTCAAATTGGTGAATTGGTAGACTGATTCTTCAATAACACCTTTTATATATAGGGTTTGAAAGGCAGCTTGAACCTCCATCACTTCTTTTTGTGCAAAGTGGAGAGTTCTGCTAGGAAAATGCTGGACAGGCAAATCATAATTTGGATTGAATTCAATTCGAATTCCTTGTATACTATTCAGAATTATCACATCTGAAGTAATCTTCTTCCAATTGTTATAGAAGAGACGTAATCTGCCTTCAACTTTTGGACAATCCGGTTAGTATGTTCCCATGAGAACCAGTCCACCTACCTCTTGAGTCATTTGAGTACTCTGAGATCCCTGGATTCTCCCGGAAGCACCCCCACTGGTTCTTGCTCCCGCTGCAGGCCGCCAGCTACGTCCCTGCGTTAATGAGCGACTTGGTCCTGGTCCAGGATCCGTATGACGTCTGAAAGGATACTTCCTATTTACAGACTTTATAACCATTGATGTTTTCATCAATCCTGTTTTCGCTTCATCTTCCAACTCTTTAATACGTCTCCCGAGATCCTCTCCAAAGAGTAAGTTGGGTAATTGTACATTACTTGGTTATCAGAGTGCTGAGAATTTCGGATTCATAGTAGGCCGTATAGCACCTTTCCTCAGACAATTGATCTCGAAGTGGGTGCTGCATAGCAACCCCAGTGCTTCCTGATGCAACTCCATCATCTCTTGGCTTTTATCTGCTATTCTGGCAAAAGCAATTATTCCAGAACCCAGCAGCTTTAATATTCTCTGCAATTTCAATTTTTGAGTTCTCATAGTCATACTCAACTCATATTTTCTTGCATTCTCATCCATCTCCTGCTGTTCCAGCTGATGGGAAACCAAGTCATTTATTAGGGAGGCCAATTCTTCTCCTAATGACTCTCCTGACCCTGACGGGGCAGCGAATCGTACTGCCAGGGATGGAACATCTGGCAGCTGCCGTTCTTCGCCTTGTACAGCCTCACCGTCAGAGTCGGGGTCTGAAATCTCATGACCCGTTGCACGCTCCTCATCCCTGAGGGTGCATTCTATCAGCCCTATACCAGGAGCTGTTGAGCTGCTTTCAGCAGCTTGGATTTCAGTACACTCTTACCTGAGTGTGCTTCGCTCCAACAGCCTATGTAGCAGGCTTTCCATTTGGGCAATACGCTTAAAAGCAGTATCTAGCCCTGGAGCTTCTTCCATTTCCATTTCCAGGGACTTCTCCTCCGTGGCCCGTTTCGATTTGAACTTGGCCTTGCGCCCGACAGGCGCTGACTGCCCCAGGTCCACAGTCACTATGCTCACCGCTGGCGACTGTACCGGGGTTAGAGGCGGTTGGTCGCTAACCGCAGACTCCCGACTTTCCCGACTTTCTGTCGGCTGAGTCGCTCGCCTCTTCCCCTTGCCCATTTTTTCCATGGCGTCTGTGGAAAAAATCCCCATAGACCCACAGTAAACGGACCTGAAAATACTGAAAAAAGTTTTTACTTACCTTGTAGTTAAAAAACTACAAATCCATTACAGGTGCTCTGCTCCTCACGTCCGTTTGCATCAAGGCGTCTGACGTAATGATGCGCAGGCGCACTGGCGGGGTTCTTCACGTAGTCACTCACGTGACTCCGAAGTAAAAGAGTGTGTGGCCAGGATGGTGTGGGTCCTTGATGATACTGCCAGCCTTTTTGAGGCAGCGACTGTGATAGATCCCCTCGATGGAAGGGAGGTCAGAGCCGATGATGGACTGGGCAGTGTTTACTACTCTTTGTAGTCTTTTCCTCTCCAGGGCGCTTAAGTTGCCGAACCAAGCCACGATGCAACCGGTCAGCATGCTCTCTACTGTGCACCTGTAGATGTTAGAGAGAGTCCTCCTTGACAAACCAACTCTCCATAATCTTCTCAGGAAGTAGAGGCGCTGATGTGCTTTCTTAATAGTAGCATCAGTGTTCTCGGACCAGGAAAGATCTTCAGAGATGTGCACGGCCAGGAATTTAAAGCTCTTGACCCTTTCAACCATCGACCCATTGATATAGACGGGACTGTGGGTCCCCATCCTACTCCTTCCAAAGTCCACAATCAGTTCCTTGGTTTTGCTGGTGTTGAGGGCCAGGTTATTGTGCTGGCACCAGATGGACAGTTGCTCGATCTCTCTTCTGTACTCTGACTCATCCCCATCAGTGATACGTCCCACAACAGTGGTGTCGTCAGCGAACTTGATGATGGAGTTTGCACTATGACCAGCTATGCAGTCATGAGTATAGAGTGAGTACAGCAGGGGGCTGAGCACGCAGCCTTGAGGTGCTCCCATGCTGATTGTTATCAAGTCTGACACATTTCCACCAATACGAACAGACTGTGGTCTGAGAATGAGGAAGTCGAGGATCCAATTCCAGAGGGATGCACAGAGACCCAGTTCTGCGAGTTTGATAACCAGCTTGGAGGGGATGATTGTATTAAATGCCGAGCTGTAATCAATGAATAACAGCCTGACATATGAGTTTTTGTTGTCCAAGTAGTCCAGAGCGGAGTGGAGGGCCAGCGAGATCGCATCCACCATTGATCTGTTGTGGCGGTAAGAGAACTGCAGTGCGTCCAGGTTTTTGTCGAGGTAGGAGTTGATTTGCACCATGATCAACCTCTCAAAGCACTTCATCACCACAGGCATTAGTGCCACAGGTCGATAGTCATTGAGGCACGTCACCTTGCTCTTCTTGGGCACTGGTATGATTGATGCCCTTTTGAAGCAGGTGGGAACCTCAGATCTCAGAAGTGAGAGGTTGAAAATGTCCGTAAAAACTCCAGCCAGTTGGTCCGCACAGGTTTTTAGAACATGACCAGGAATACCATCAGGTCCAGGCGCTTTACATAGATACATAGATACATAGAAAATAGGTGCAGGAGTAGGCCATTCGGCCCTTCGAGCCTGCACCGCCATTCAATATGATCATGGCTGATCATCCAACTCAGTATCCCGTACTTGCCTTCTCTCCATACCCCCTGATCCCTTTAGCCACAAGGGCCACATCTAACTCCCTCTTAAATATAGCCAATGAACTGGCCTCAACTACCCTCTGTGGCAGAGAGTTCCAGAGATTCACCACTCTCTGTGTGAAAAAGTTTTTCCTCATCTCGGTCTTAAAGGATTTCCCCCTTATCCTTAAGCTGTGACCCCTTGTCCTGGACTTCCCCAACATCGGGAACAATCTTCCTGCATCTAGCCTGTCCAACCCCATAAGAATTTTGTACGTTTCTATAAGATCTCCTCTCAATCTCCTAAATTCTAGCGAGTATAAGCCAAGTCTATCCAGTCTTTCTTCATATGAAAGTCCTGACATCCCAGGAATCAGTCTGGTGATCCTTTACGAGGGTTCACCCCTCTGAAGGATTTCCTGACGTCGGCCTCTGTGACTGAGACTGAAATACCATCACAGCGAATGGGAGCTCGGGAAGGCACATCGGTGTTCTCCCTACCAAAGCCTGCGTAAAAGACATTGAGCTCATCAGGGAGTGGTGTTTCGCCGACATTCGAGCTGCCTCCTGATTTCGCAGAATAATAAAACCAAAATTCTTACATAAGAACAGATTAACTTGTGACCAAAATGTCCAACAATTGTTACTTCGAAGTAGGGTATATTCATTGGCTATGGATTCATATTTAGCTGCAAAATTATCTTCACACTTTGGGACTGTGCATGTAAGTATCTTCAGACAAATCTAATGTCAATGAATATAAATTTCTACTAAAAGAGTGTTCAATGCTTTTAGGTAATCCCAAATTATCTTGGATAAAATTAACTGCAACATTGCTTTCAATTTATGCTTCTCTGACATTCCCTAAAAATAAACTTGGTTTATATTACTACTAGTGAATAAAATATTTCACCTCCTCAAAAATAATGGTGGCAATTATTCATACCAACCCAACGGCTTAACTCCATGGGCTACAAATGTTTTCCTAATCACATTAAATAGTCTCTGGTGTAACAGTTTTGACATTTGCCCTAAACTCCAATTAAGCATGGTTCATTAGTGAAAATGTCACTTTGTAATTTGAAGCACTGTATAGAACCTGCAGAGGATCATGTCAATTACCAGATGGTAATACCTTTGAATTGGTGCATATGGGAAATGTGGGGCAAGTTAACAAATTCAGGAGGAAAAGGGAAGTATTTCATTCAGAAGGTTGTGAATATATGGAACGAGCTTTCAGAAGAGGTAGTTAAGGTAAATGTTGTATCGTCATTTAAAAGATACATGAAAAGAACTGGGATACAAAAGATTTAGAGGAATATAGGCCAAATGCAGGCTAAAGGGACTCGCTTAGATGAGGCATATCAGTTGGCATGAACATGATGGGCCTATTTCTGTGATGGCTACCTCTATGACTATTTTACTGTATTTTGTCAAGAGGGAAGGCTGGTGCATGGATTAATATGCTAAAATCTCCATTCACCTGTTTTTTTTAAAATATCAGATTACTATTTGGCTGCTCCAAATAGGTTTTCCATCTGATTAGGACATGGGATTTATATGTATTGGTAAGTTTCACTCCCATTATTTCAATTCATAATTTTCTTCCCAATTGTCCAATTGTTTTGGTGCATAATCTGTTCATTATGCACTAGATTTTATTTTTGTGCTCCCATTTCCTACATCAACCTTGCCATGTAGACCATCATGTCTTGAGAGGCATGGATAATACTGCTAAGAGCTTCCCTCGTGTCTCTTGAAAACCAAGCACTTTTGGTCATTTTAATTTGATAAAATCTTGTGCTCGCTTTTGTATTTTTTGATTTGTGCATCCCAGAATTCTATAGTTTAGGAGGAACTGTCACAAGATGTCACATTATTCTATTGGTATTAAATATTCCCACACTCACAAAATTTCTATTTTCTCCTTTAAGATCGTCCTTAAAATGTAATTATGTCTATTTATTTAAAATTGTTTCTACCAATGTGGGTCAATGTCAATTTTGTTTTGATAATTGCTTTTGATATAGGATAATATCATATCATATGTATTATAGTACAATATAATGTAATAACATAACATCATATATCCATCATATATAGGATAATAGCAAATATTTAATATCATATAAATGTTGAGATGCTCGAGCAACACCCATTATTGTTCACGTGATTTCCATGGGACCTAATTGTTGTGGTGATTCGTTAATGTCACTTACAGTTGCAACGTTCCTTGAAAGAAAATCTAGCAATTGTGATATTGCTAACTGTGATATTACCCTACTTTCATCGGAATTGCTGTAATTGCCAGCTCTGCTAAAACCAAGTTGTCCTCTAACCCTATGCTGAGAACAGTCCTCAAAGTTGTGGAGTACACCAATGGCTTATCTTTGGATTTAGCAGTTCAATTCAATAATTGAATTCCCTTGAATTCCCTTTGAATATCTTCTAATGCTCACCATCCTGCTTCCTAGGTATGACCTAAGTAGTTATGACTTTGCTCATGCAAGAATTATTTCTTGTGCCATGAAATCTTTCTTCTGTGAGGACTTCTGGGGTTTCTTGAGAGGGGTTATGGAGAGAAGGCAGGAGAATAGGGTTAGGAGGGAGAGATAAATCAGCCATGATTGAATTGCAGAGTAGACGATAGGCCGAATGGCCTCATTCTGCTCCTATCACTTATGACCTTATGCAATAATTTACATCAGTTCCTGAATACTATAAGTAGTGCCATTAGTAACTCATTTCCCAGTTCAAGATTCAAGATTTCCTTTATTGTCATTCAGACCTTTCGGTCTGAACGAAATTGTGATGCCTGCAGTCATACACAGAACCAATAATAACAAAACATACAAAGAACACAAATTAAACATCCACCACAGTGAGTTCACCAAGCACATCCTCACTGTGATGGAGGCAAAGTCTTAGTCTCTGTCTCTTCCCTCCTTGTTCTCCCTCTGCGCTGAGGCGATCGATCCAGGCCGAAGATGCCGCCCTCCAGTCCAGCGGACCTCCATGGTGATGTCGCCGCTGCCGAAAGCCGGAACGCCAACTCCGTTCCGAGACGGCCCGCCACAGCATCAGCTCCGGGTCCCGCAGTCTCCGCTCCGGGCCGCTGCCCCAGCTCCGGGTCCCGCAGTCTCCGCTCCGGACCCCGCTGCATCAGCTCCAGGCCGCTGCCCCAGCTCCGGGTCCCGCAGTCTCCGCTCCGGACCCTGCTGCATCAGCTCCAGGCCCCCGCCCCAGCACCGGGTCCAGCAGTCTCCGCTCCTGGCCGCTGCCCCAGCTCCGGGTCCCGCAGTCCCCACTCCAGGCCGCCGCCCCAGCTCCGGGTCCCGCAGTCTCCGCTCTGGACCCCGCTGCATCAGCTCCGGGTCCCGTAGTCTCCGCTCCGGACCCCGCTGCCCCAGCTCCAGGTCCCGTAGTCTCCGCTCCGGACCCCGCTGCATCAGCTCCAGGCCGCCGCCGAAAGCCAGAACGCCGCACCAGCAAGTCGGGTCACCGCTGCCTCAGCCCCGAAGACGGCCAGCCTCCCGTTGGTAAGTCCTGGCTGGCTCTGCCTCCGTAGCCTCGGGGTCGGTCGCAGGATGGAGGCCGCCAGCCCCGCCATTAGGCCTCACCGCAGACGGAGGCAGGGAAGGGGGATACGACACGAAAAAGTTGCATTCCCCTGAAGGAAGAGACAGAGAACATGTTTCACCCCCCCCCAACACAACCCAACAAACTAAAACTTAACCAAAACAAGACAAAAAAACAACAGTAAAAAGTAAAAACAGACGGACTGCAGGCGAGCCGCAGCTGTGAACAGTGCCGCCACTTCCAGTTGTTTACAGATCAGATGGATGTTAGGTCAACATTTCATGCATATGAAATTGGCTTTGAATCTGCTTAATAGCATGTTCTTGTTAACACCATCACCAATGTGAATATATTTAAAGATGCAAATGTAGGTTCAGAGTTAATTATAATAAGCCATGTGTGTCAAATAGGTTTCAGCATTTTGTAAGTTAATAAAGTAATGTTATAGAATGCTTGACTTTTTGTAAGCTTAATCAGCATTTTGCCTTATACAGTAACAATGTAACTTTAAGGAATTTCAACTCCTACTTCTAATTTGTAAGTACTTGAATTAGCTGTTCTAATTAGCTCCAGTATAATTAACCACTGAAATCAACTGGCTGATAAACCTATTACTGCTCCGAAAGAGAGATGTTAGCTACTTCAATTCGCCAAGAGACAAATTCAAATTATGTTCCGCATCAAACCATGCATAAGAGATTACAGTATTTCTAAAAAAAACAAAAGCTCCGAATGGGAAATTAAAATCTTGTAAAGTAACTTAAAGACACTAAGATGTGGACAGTGGTGTGATCAAGAGTCATGGAGAATCATAATACCACAGTCATAGCCAAGCTTTAAACTAATTGAGGGGAGGGGAGGGAAGGAGGGATCGATTAAGTGAAGAGATGTTTAATAAATTAAAAATAAATGAGGGAGCAATGGGACAAGAAGGTGATGTGGTGAATGAAAACTAAAGTGTGACCTGAAAGGGCAGAAAATATAAGTAAACGTGTGCAGCAGTAATTGTACTTGAAGTAAGTAAAGATTGTAAGACGTCTCTCTTTCTGAGCAGTAATAGGACTGGACAAGCTAGATGCAGGAAAAATGTTCCCAATGTTGGGCGAGTCCAGAGCCAGGGGTCACCGTCTTAGAATAAAGGGGAGGTCATTTAAGACTGAGATGAGAAAAAACGTTTTCACCCAGAGAGTTGTGAATTTATGGAATTCCCTGCCACAGAGGGCAGTGGAGGACAAATCACTGGATGGATTTAAGAGAGAGTTAGATAGAGCTCTAGGGGCTAGTGGAGTCAAGGGATATGGGGAGAAGGCAGGCACGGGTTATTGATAGGGGAAGATCAGCCATGATCACAATGAATGGCGGTGCTGGCTCGAAGGGCCGAATGGCCTCCTCCTGCTCCTATTTTCTATGTTTCTATGTTTCTATGTCTCAGCTTAATGGCCCTCTCTCACGGTGCGAAACCACCCATGAGTGATCCCAAGTTTAAAACAAATCAAACTCGTGGTAATCACGTAGAATTAACTTAGCGGGAATGTCGGAACTCATAACGCTAACAGCAGGTACTCGGAAAACTTGTTAACTCGTGAAAATCTTTCAACATGATGAAAGATTTCCACGAGTCAAATTTACTCTTGAAGTAAAAATTTTAAACTTTTAAACTCGTTGTAAGAACGTAGTAGCCCGTGAGTTTACTGTAGTGACTCGTGAGTCTACCGTGGGCACTCTTTAACTCAGCGGGACAGGCAGCATCTCTGGAGAGAAGGAATGGGTGATGGAATGACGTTTCCAAAATTCTGCTGCGTCTTTGTGTTTTTGTTTTTCCGGAGCTCCCGCGGCAACAGCTTCGTCCGCTGGACTGGAGGGCGGCAGCTTCGGCAGCTTCGGCAGCTTCGACCACCCCGGGCTGCGGAGTTTGAACCGGCCCATTCGCGGAGCATGGTTGAGCCGCGGGACTTTCTTACCATCACCCGGTGGGGTCACAACATCGGAGGCCTGGATCGCCTCAACACAGAGGGAGTACAAGGAGGGAAGAGACAAAGACTTTAAGACTTTTGCCTTCTATCACAGTGAGGAGGTGCCTAATGAACTCACTGTGGTGGATGTTAAATTTGTGTTTATTGTGTGTTTTTTGTTATTTTATTATGACTGTAAGGCAACGAAATTTTGTTCAGACCGAAAGGTCTGAATGACAATAAAAGGATACTTTACTTTACTTTACTTTTTACTCCAGCACCGTGTGTTCACTTTTTGTCAACCAGCATCTGCCCTTTCTTGTGTATGACATTATTTGTATCCGTGGCAGTTGATTGTCGCTCCCTTCAGTTTCCCAGGGGGCCGGGACGGGACAGGAATTGGGAGGGAAAGGTGGGGGGGGGGGGGGGGGTGGGAGGGGGGAAGAACAAATATATGAAACACCAAAAACGGACAGCAGAGATGTCTTTTCTATACCGCTACAATAATCGGACTATTGGTAAGCTGCTTTCCTTCACTATGGTCATGTGAAACGACTCTTGTACATTATACCGACGATGTCTGGCAGTGAATCTCACTCTCTCAAATCCGTAGAGTGACACGAAAAGCTGGAGTAACTCAGCGGGTCAGACAGCATCTCTGGAGAAATGGACTGCAGTCTGAAGAAGGGTCTCGACCCGAAATCTCGCCCATTCCTTTTCTCCATGAGATGCTGCCTGTCCCACTGAGTTACCCCAGTTATTTGAGTCTATCTTCGGTTTAAACCAGCATATGCAGTTCCTTCCTGCACCTCTCAAATCTATGCCATTATTCAGTACTCCAATTATTGTTTTATTTTATAAATTCTGGATAATATCGCCCCGTTCGTTGGTCATACGCCTCCACCCCTGGTGCTTTAAGTACATTTGTTTTTTTCTTTTACCCCCGGGAGGAAAAGAAATCAAATCCAGGAGTTCATCTGGAGCAGTTCTCGAATATAACAGCGAATGAAGAGAAATTGGCGGGTTCAAGAGTAAATTTGACTCATGTTGAAAGATTTTCACGAATTAACAAGTTTCCCGAGTACCTGCCGTTAGCGTTACGAGTCGCTAAGACGTCCACGAGATCCGACGTTCCCGCTAGGTTAATTCTACGTGATTACCACGAGTTTGATTTGTTTTAAACTCGGGATCACTCGTGGGTGGACTCGCACGGTGAGACAGGGGTTTAAGGCTCCTTGTCTGAATACATGGTGCATTTACAACAAGATAGATGTTGCAAAGAGAAATAAATGAGCTTGATCTCACAGCTATGACCGAGAGATGGTTGCAGAGTGACCAAGACTGAGTACTCAATCTCCTACATTATTCAAGAGAATTGGCAAAAAGGGAAAGGAGATGGAACGGAGGGGGATGCATTAAGGAAATTATCCATGTGGTTGTTTGTCATGATATGGATGCAATGGGTAGTGCTGTGGAAATGGGTGTGGTGGTGTATTATCAGCTTTCAAGGATTCAGCATCAGTGATGGAGAACAAACAGTTAAGCAATATAAAATTTAAAGCACAAACATTTATTGAAGCAGCATTAAAGCACCACGTGCGGAGGTAGTGTTGCTGCCTTTCATAGAAACATAGAAAATAGGTGCAGGAGGAGGCTATTCCGCCCTTCGAGCCAGCACCACCATTCATTGTGATAATGGCTGATCGTCCCCTGTCAATAACCCGTGCCTGCCTTCTCCCCATATCCCTTGACTCCACCAGGGACCTAGAGCTCTATCTAACTCTTAAATCCATCCAGTGACTTGGCCTCCACTGCCCTCTGTGGCAGGGAATTCCATAAATTCACAACTCTCTGGGTGAAAACGTTTTTTCTCACCTCAGTCTTAAATGACCTCCCCTTTATTCTAAGACCGTGGCCCCTGGTTCTGGACTCGCCCAACATTGGGAACATTGTTCCTGCATCTAGCTTGTCCAGTCCTTTTATAATTTTATATGTTTCTATAAGATCCCCCCTCATCCTGCTAAACTCCAGTGAATACAAGCCTAGTCTTTTCAATCTTTCCTCATATGACAGACCCGCCATCCCAGGGATCAATCTTGTGAACCTACGCTGCACTGCCTCAATCACAAGGATGTCCTTCCTCAAATTAGGAGACTAAAACTGTACACAATACTCCAGATGTGGACTCACCAGAGCCCTATACAACTGCAGAAGAACCTCTTTACTCCTATACTGAAATCCTCTTGTTATGAAGCCCAACATTCCATTAGCTTTCTTCACTGCCTGCTGTAGCTGCACGCCAACTTTCAGTGACCGGTGTACAAGAACGCCCAGGTCTCGCTGCACCTCCCCCTTACCTAACCTAACCCCATTGAGAAAATAATTTGTCCCCTTGTTTTTGCCGCCAAAGTGGATAACCTCACATTTATCTATATTATACTGCATCTGCCAAGCATCTGCCCACTCACTCAACTTGTCCAGGTCACCCTGCAACTTCCTAACATCCTATTCACAGCTCACACTGCCACCCAGCTTTGTGTCATCTGCAAACTTGCTAGTGTTGCTCCTAATTCCCTCTTCCAAATCATTAATATATATGGTAAACCATTGCGGCCCCAACACCGAGCCTTGCGGCACTCCACTCGCCACTGCCTGCCATTCTGAAAAGGACCTGTTCACTCCTACTCTTTGCTTCCGGTCTGCCAACCAATTTTCTATCCATGTGAACACCCTACCCCCAATACCATGTGCTCTAATTTTAGTCACATGTCTCCCGTGCGGGACCTTATCAAAGGCTTTCTGAAAGACTAAATACACTACATCCACTGGCTCCCCTTCATCCATTTTACTTGTTACATCCTCAAAAAATTCCAGAAGATTAGTCAAGCATGATTTACCTTTAATAAATCCATGATGACTTGGACTAATCCTTTTACTGCTATCCAAACACCCCATTATTTCCTCTTTAATAATTGACTCCAGCATCTTTCCCACCACCGAAGTCAGGCTAACTGGTTTGTAATTCCCCGTTTTCTCTCTCGCTCCTTTATTGAAAAGTGGGATAACATCAGCTATCCTCCAATCAAACTTCTCTTGTCAGCCACGGTTGCCTCCTACTCCCTTTAGAATATTTCTTCCTTTTTGGAATAAAATGATCCTGCGTCTTCCAATTATGCACAGAAATTCCTGCCATTGCTGTTCCACCGTCATTCCTGTTAGGATCCCTTTCCAGGTACCTCTCATGCCTTCATAGTCCCCTTTGTTCAACTGCATCACTGACACTTCCGATTTAACATTCTCCTTCACAAATTGCAGATTAAAACTAATCATATTATGATCACTATCTCCAAGCGGTTCCTTTACCTCGAGTTCTCTTATCATATCTGGTTCATTGGACAACACTAAATCCAGAATTGCCTTTTCTCTGGTCGGCTCCATTACAAGCTGCTCTAAGAATCCATCTCGGAGGCATTCTACAAACTCTCTTTCTTGGGGTCCTGAACCAACCTGATTTTCCCAGTCTACCTACATATTGAAATCCCCCATCACCACAGTGGCATTAACTATGTTAGATGCCAGTTTTAACTCCTGCAGCAACTTACACCCTACATCCGGGCTACTATTTGGGGGTCTGTAGATAACACCAATTAGTGACTTCTTGCCTTTACAATTCCTCAACAATCCACAGTGACTCTACCTCGTCAGTCCCTATGTCTTCCTTCGCAAGGGACTGAATTCCATCCCTCACCAGCAGAGCTACTGCCCCCTCCTCTGCCCACCTGCCTGTCCTTTCTATAGGATGTATAACCCTGAATATTAAGTTCCCAGGCCCGATCCTCCTGCAGCCACGTCTCAGTAATCCCCACAATGTCATATCTACCAATCTCTAACTGAGCCTCAACCTCATCTACTTTACTTCTTATACTTCGCGCATTCATATACAATACTTCTAATTCCTTACGCATCTCACCTTTCACATCGATCCCTATTACACTTGGTCATACTCTCCTATCCCTTTGTGAGCTTCCTTTCCCGTTAATTCTGGGGTCATTAACCATCCCTTTACTCTTTTTCCCTTTAACTCTGTCCTCGACTATCCCATTTGACACCCCACCCCCCTTATTCAGTTTAAAACCACCCGTGTAGCAGTGGCAAACCTGCCTGCCAGAATGCTAGTCCCCCACCTGTTAAGATGCAATCTGTCCCTTTTTCTACAGTTCCCCCTTACTCCAAAACAGATCCCAGTGATCTAAAAATCTAAATCCCTGCCCCCCTGCACCAGTTCCTCTGCCACACATTCAGGTCCCGTATCTCCATTTTCCTGCTCTCGCCAGCTCGAGGAACTGGAAGCAAACTGGAGATAACAACCCTGGAGGTCCTGCTTTTCTGCATTTTTCCGAGCTCTCTAAAGTCACGCTGCAGAATATTCATTCCCTTCTTTCCGACATCGTTTGTTTCAGCGCCAGAGACCCGGATTTGATCTTCACTACAGGTGCTTTCTGTCCAGATTTTGTAGATTCTCCCCATGACCATGTGGGTTTTCCCCGGGAGCTCCGATTTCCTCCCACGTTCCAAAGACATAGTACAATGGCCAAGTACAATTGGCTATTTGTAAAAATTGCAAGTTGTCCCTAGTATGCAGGATAGTGCTAGTGTACGGGATGATCGCTGGTCAGTGCAGACTCAGTGGGCCCAAGGTCCTGTTTCTGCGCTGTATCTCTAAACTATATTAAACTAAAAACACAAATAAACTATGATATAAATCGCAGCAGAAAACAGCATGTAAACATTTAATCTCATACTCCCTTCAGCCTCGATGGCTGTAACTTCAAAAACTTGTTAGGACTCCACTTCAAACCTTGAACTGGAAATCTTTCATAGAACTTGTGCATCCTGATGCTGCTCTAGAAACTTGGTACATGATCTTGTTTGTAGTAGTTATTTATACACTTAAAAGCCAAAACTTCTACCCTAATCTAAGAGCAATGGCTCACTATGGTTTAAAACTGGTTATCCTCCTTAGTTTGGCAAACAGGAGTTATTTGTTGTATCAGGCGCCCATCTAGTCTTGGATGTCTCCAAGAAAGCAAAAGCTTATCTTAGGGACATTGCAGGTGCTCTTGCCATTTACTGGTTCATCTAAGTCAGCCTAGCAATTTCCCAAACATTTGTTTTCCTATGTCGCTGACAAGCATTCATATGGCTGTTAGCTGCCAACTCCATTTTAGCTGACACAGTCTGCTTATCCCTTACTTTGCACTTGAAGTTAATGTAAAGAAGGGTTAAGAAGACACAATGGGAGTCATCTATGGGTTCCCTAGGTTGCAGGGAACATGGGGAATTGTTATGGGTAGACAAAAATGCTCGAGAAACTCAGCGGGTGAGGCAGCATCTATGGAGCGAAGGAAATAGGCAACGTTTCGGGTCAAAACCCTTCATCAGACTGATATGAGGGTGGGGGGGGGGAAGAAGAAAGGAAGAGGTGGAGCCAGTGGGCTGAGGGAGAGCTGAGAAGGGGAGGAGAAAGTAGGGACTACCTGAAATTAGAGAAGTCAATGTTCATACCGCTGGGGTGTAAACTGCCCAAGCAAAATATGAGGTGCTGCTCCTCCACTTTACGGTGGACCTCACTCTGCCCATGGAGGAGGCCCAGGACAGAAAGGTCGGATTCAGATTGGGAGGGGGAGTTGAAGTGCTGAGCCACCGGGAGGTCAGGTTGGTTAATGCGGACCGAGCGGAGGTGTTTGGCGAAGTGATCGCCAAGCCTACGCTTGGTCTCACCGATGTAGAGCAGCTGCCATCTAGAGCAGTGGATGCAATAGATGAGTTTGGAGGAGGTACAGGTGAACCTTGGATTGTTAATTTTAGTTTAGAGATTGTGTTCCGTTGATGAGGAAGTCAAAGATCCAATTGCAAAGGGATGTGCAGAGAGCCAGTTCCCTGAGCTGGGTAATTGGTTTTGAGGGGATGATAGTGTTGAACATTAAGGTGTCATCAATGAACAACAGGCTGACATATGTGTTTTTATTGTCCAACTGGTAGAGTGCAGAGTGGAGAGCCAGCGAGATCGTATCCTCTGTAGATCTGTTGTGGTGGTAGGCAAATAGTAGTGGGTCCAGGTTCCTCCTAAGGTAGGAGTTGATACGTGCCATAACCAACCTCTCATAGCACTTTAACAGCAGGGATATTAGTGCTACTGATCAGTGGGCATTGAGCCATGGCACCTTGAGTGCGGGGGGGATCAGGGGAAACCTTTTTCCGTCACTTACCTCGACGGAGATGCTATTTTTCTCCATGCCGCATCTCTGCCTCCCCCTGCGGCCTACAACGTGGAGTGGTGCGGCCTTTCCTGGAGACCGGCCCAGAGACCGGCGGGTGCGGCACGGACTTACCATCATGGAGCCTGGGATCTTTGGCCGAGGATCGCCAGTGTTGGAGCTCCGACTGTGCGGCCTGTCGACTTTAACACTGTGAAGCAGCGGTCTCCGGTAAGAAGCGGCTGACTCGGGAGCTCCATGCCACGGAGAGTTCCGATCCATCCCAAAGCCGGAGTTTCGATCATCCCGATGAGATGGCTTGAACAGTGGACCATCGGCAATGGCCCCATTCAAAGGCCCCAACCACGGGTGAACAAAGTAGGAAGATGACTGAAATGTATTGCCTTCCATCAGAGTGAGGAATGTTGATTCCACTGTGGCGGATGTTTATGTTAAACTTTATTTTATGTGCTGTGTGTATCTTTGCTCTTTTACTTAGTATGGCTGTATGGTAACTAAAATTCCACTGTACCTTAATTGGTACATTGAATCTTGAATTTGGAATTTACTCTTCATGGGCACTAGTATTATTTTAAATTAGGTGGGATCCTCAGACCTCAGCCTTGAAAGGTTAAAGATGTCCGCATAATCCCAGCCAGGTTTTGAGGACTAATAGGACTAAAGACAAACTGGTGAATGGGGGACTTGAGAGCCTGCATCCAATGATTATAAAATGGCTCAGACACAAGAAAGCAGTTGCATGAAGTTCCTCAGAACTCACTGAGTTGTAGAAAGTTACCAGAGGATTGGGAGACTGCAAATGTGTCACCTTTGTTCAAGCAGGGAGGTGAAAAGCAGGAAAGTACGGACTGGTTGGTGACAAGATGCTGGAGTTCATAATGTCGGAAGAAATAATTAGTCATTGAGCAAAGTTCAAAGGAATCACATCGTCATCCAGCTTTCATGGAAGGAAATCATTTTAACAAACTTGCTTGATTTATACAAGGATGTTTCATGAAGAAGGAAAATGTATGAGGTGTCTCTACAAGTTTAAATTTGAATAAATCCAAGAGCTAGATGAAATGTATCGCAGGCTGCTATCAGAGGCAAAGTTAAAGCTTGCTCGACCCTGACAGAGATTATTAAATGTTTGCAGGCCAAAGGTTGAGGTCATCACTGCCACAGGAGTCTGCAATAGGACTTAAATTCTTGTGTTCTTGAGTTTAGTTTAGTTCAATTTAGAGATGCAGCATGGAAACAGGCTCTTTGGCCAACCGAGTCCGCACTGACCAGCGATCCCCGCACATTAAAACAACCCTAAGGACAATTTACATTTACAGCAAGCCAATTAACCTACAAACCTGTACGACTTTGGAGTGTGGGAGGAAACCAAAGATCTCAGAGGAAACCCACGTAGGTCACGGAGAGAACGTACAAACTCCGTACAGACAGCACCTGTAGTCAGGATTGAACCTGCGACCTGGGGCTCTGGCGCTGTAAGACCACAACTCTACCGCTGCACCATCGTGCCACCCAGAGCCTTGAATTAGGCTGTAAGCTATCATTATCCAAATCCCTTCTGTGTTTTACCATAGTTGTGAGCCCACTTAAACTGATTAATATCTCATCCAAAATAGTAGTAAGAAATTTCAAGAGCAAAGTAAGACAGCAGTCAGAAATAAATCTTTTTTAATCAACTGAAGCACTATCATCTTCAGAGAATGTTCAAAGGGAGACATTTTCTAATTATACAAAATATTAAGGACTACAGATAAGGTGAGTGCAAATTATAATATCAAAGAAATTATAATATAAATTTGAAAATCATGTTTGAAAAGCATGAGTAAAAATAATCTTGTCAAACCTTAAAAAACATTTTCGGTCAAATATATTGATTGAATAATGGATTAAGAAAACTCAAAGCAATGTTAGATCTGAAAAGTCTGAATTCAATTACAAAAGATAGTGCCGCTAATTAAAGGGTGAGGGCAGCACCTTGAGGAGCTGATCACCTAGTGATGACACCTTCTCCAGTCTCCACTGGTCCCCCTCCTCTTGGACTCCCCAGAACGGCCTTCTACCCTCTCTAGACCTCGTTATTTCTTTTATTTATTATTATTTTTTTTTATTTTTATTTATTAGAAGTACATTACATTACAACTACATACATTAGTACTCGTCACTTATGTCTTCTTACAATTAATGTACTCCATTTATTTTTTACACTAGAAAAAGAAAAGATTGAAAGAAAGAAGAAAGTGAAGGAAAAAGTGAAAGTGTAGAAAATGTGACAACAAAAAAGGACGAAGACCCTATAAGAGCAAAATTAAAAAACAAAAGAAAAAGAGTTAAGAAATAGACCCTAGAAAAGAAAGAGAAAGAGAAAAAGGAAAAAAGAGAGAAACAAATATTTTTATGAGCATTACGTAAATGGGACATACCAACTCTTCAACTAGCATCCCCCCTTACCTGACCTCAATTTTTTTTTAAGTACTTTTGCACCCTATATTTGTAATAATTCTATAAATGCAGACCACGTCAGGTGGAAGTGATCTGGTTTACCTGCTAGGAGGAGTCTTATCTTTTCTAGGTGTAATGTTTCGAACATATTTGAAGTCCACATATTTATAGTTGGTATTGGAGCCTTCTTCCAAAATTTTAGAATTAGCTTTTTTCCAGTTATTAACCCATAGTCCATTAGTTTCTTTTGAAATACATTTAGTTCTGGGCCATCTTCCGTTATTCCGAAGATAATCCATTCTGCTTTGGGTATCAGTCTTATTTTAAATAACTTTGTAAAGATTTCAAAAATTTCATTCCAAAGTTTTTGAATTTTTGTACAGAAAACGAATGAGTGCGCTATAGTAGCTTCTTGGGATTGACATTTATCACAATCTGCTAACTGCCGGCGTGACATCAACCATCTCAACTTTTCCACTCCCCTTACCTACTTCAACCTCACCCCCTCTGAACGTGCAGCCCTCCCTTCACACTGCAGCAACCCTGACATTATAATCAGACCTGCCGAAACGGGAGGTGCTGTGGTAGTCTGGTGCGCTGACCTGTACCGAGCTGAGGCCAAGTGACAACTCTCAGACACCTCCTCCTACTTATCCTTGGACCATGATCCAACAGACGAGCACCAGGCCTTAATCTCAAACACCATTTCTGATTTCATCATTTCTGGCTGTCTGCTCTCCACAGCCTCCAAAATTATGGTTTCCCAGCCCATTTTTACCATCTCCCCAAAATCCTATTGTTTCTGGCAATCCTACAGGCAGACCTATTCTTTCTGCCTGCTCCTGTCCCATGGAAATGATTTCCACGTACCTTGACTCTATCCTATCCCCCCGGTGCAATCTCTCCCGACCTATGTCCAAGATACCTCACATGCGCTTCGTCTCTTTAATGACTTCCACTTTCCGAGCTCCCACTCCCCCATCTTTACTATGGATGTCCAGTCACTCTACACCTCCATCCCCCACGCCTTAAACTCCTCCGTTTCTACCTCGACCGCAGAACCATCCAATTTCCTTCTACTAACACTCTACTCTGCCTAGCAGAGCTGGTCCTCACTCTTAACAACTTCTCCTTTGACTCCTCCCACATCCTCCAAGTCCAAGGGGTAGCTATGTGCACCCTATGGGACCCAGCTATGCCTGCCTCTTTGTAGGGTACGTTGAACAATCCCTGTTTCAGGCGTACACTGGCCCTATCCCCAATCTCTATCTCTGTAAATTTGATGGCTGCATCGGTGCTACCTCCTGCACCCATGCAGAACTCATGGACTTCATCAACTTCACCACCAATTTTCATCCTGCACTCAAATTTACTTGGATCATCTCCAACACCTCCCTCCCCTTTCTTGATCTCACTGTCTCCATCACAGGAGATAGACTATTGACTGACGTCTATTACAAACCCACTGACTCCCACAACTATCACGACTACACTTCTTCCCACCCTGCTTCCTGCAAAGACTCTAACCCCTACTCTTAATTCCTCTGTCTACGCCACATTGCGCCCAAGATGAGGTGTTTCATACTAGAGCATCTGTGATGTCCTCATTCTTTATGGAATGAGGGTTCCCCTCTCCCATCATAGATGAGGCCCACACTCATGTCTCCTCGGTACCCCACAGCTCCACCCTTGCTCCACCTCCCCCTAGTCGCAACAGAGACAGAGTCCTCCTAGTCCTTCCCATCCACCCCATCAGCCGTCGCATATAACGCATTTGAAATTTCCGCCACCCTCCACGGGATCTCACCACTAGCCACATCTTCCCGTCTCCACCCCTTTCCACCTTCCATAGAGAATGTTCCCTCCGCAACTGCCTGGTTAACTCATACCATCCCCCCCAAACCAATCCAACCCCAGGTACCTTCCCCTGCAACCGCAGAAGATGCAACACCTGTCCCTATACCTCCTCCCTCAACTCTGGTCAGGGACCCCAACAGTCCTTTCAGGTTAGGCAGAGGTTCACGTGCACCTCCTTCAACCTCATCTACTGTGTCCATTGTTCAAGATGTGGACTCTTATACATTGGCGAGACCATACGCAGATTGGGCAAATCGCTCAGCCCGCGTGATCCAATCTGATCTCCCGGTTGCTGGACACTTTAATTCTCCTTCCCATTCCTACACAGACCTTTCTGTCCTCGGTCTCCTCCATTGTCAGAGTGGGGTTAAATGCTAATTGGAGGAACAGCATTTCATATTTTGCTTAGGCAGCTTACAGCCCAGTGGTATGAATATTGATTTCACTAACTTCAGGTAGCCCCGGTATTCCCTCTCTCTCTCTATCCCTCCCCCACCCAAGTCGCACTAGCTGCTAATTTTCACCCTACAAACAGCTTACAATGGCCTGTTTCTTTTATCATCGTTACCTTTTTGCATATCTTTCATTTATTGTTCTTTATCTCCCTACATCATTGTCTATATCTCTTGTTTACCTTTTCCCTAACCAGTGTGAAGAAGGGTCTCGACCTGAAACGTCACCCATTCCATCTCTCCAGGGATGCTGCCTGTCCCACAGTTACTCCAGCTTTTTGTGTCTATCATTGGTTCAAACCAGCATCTGCGGTTCCTTCTTACAACTTTAGGACTATTCTTCTAATATAACAGCTATATTCTTGACTGATTTGTGTATTTCGTTTAATTTAAAGATACAACATAGAAACAGGCTCTTAAGTCCACGACGACCAACGACCTGTACACTAGTAATATCTGATGCACAAGGAACAATTTACAAAAGCCAATCAACCTTCAAACCTGCACTTTGGAATGTGGGAGGAAAACGGAGCACCCGGAAAAATCCTACGCGGTCACAGGTACAACATACAAACATACAGACAGCACATAGTCAGGATCGAAGCCGGGTCCCTGGCGCTGTGAGGCAGCAGCTCTACTGCTGCGCCACTGTGCCACCCTAATGTTGGTGCTGTAGCGGCACCTAACGGTTAGGCCACTCCTTCTATGCGAATCCTCGGCAACCCTGGGAAAGAGTCACGAGATTTATTGGGTGTGTCCCAGTATATAAGTCCTGACCTTCCCTCTCTCACTCTCTGGCTCTTGCTCCTCCTCTCACTTCCTGAGAGTGTCCTGCCACCGCAGCAGGAGCACAACCGAGCCCACGAGGCAACAGCCTCTCAACAACTACAACTGTTATGTTAGAGTGTTAAACGTCCATGTATTGTCAACCTCCAATGCCTGAATAAAGCATCCTGTTATTCACGAGGTTTGCACCTCTACATTGGTGACCTCGACGAACAATTTGGATTTCAAATTGGTGGTGACCTGATGTCTACAGCCGACAGCCGAGCCCAGCACAGCTCTACGGTAATTAAAGCTATGTATCGAGCCATCAACTCTCCGCGGCAACCGGACGCCACCTTGGGCCCCACCGCCGCCTTGGGCTCTGCCGCCTCCCGCCTATGCCTGGCCTAGCAGACCGCAGGCTGCCAGGGGTGCCCGAGCACGTCCCTGGCCCACCGCAGCAACCAGCAGCGCAGCAGCCTCGGTCCTCGCTTTCCCTCCAGCAGGACCTGCCTGGAGCTGCCCACCAGGGCTGAGAGACCGCGTCTGCTGTCGCTTCCCCTACCAGCTGCTGCAGGGGCTGCTTGTGCAGCAGCCCCAGCATCACCGACGCACGCCCGACGGCCCTGGGAGCAGCGAGAGAGTACCTGCCACTGTCCCGCTCCCGACAACGGACCAGGGCCTGGCCTCGCACCGCGAACACGGCTCCAGGCCCTGCACTGCACTGGGCCTCACCGCTCCAGGCCCTGCCCCAGCCTCACCTCACCTGCACTGCACCTGGCCTCACCACAGCCACGGCTCCACGCCTTGCACCGCACCTGGCCCTGTCGGCCGCTGCCCAGGGCCTAGCCACCCGATAGGGCGGGCTTACCTGGGGCGCCTGCTGAAGACGCCCTTCTCCTCCTCACCGGCATGGACTCTGAAGATCCCTGGGCGCTGGCTGCCTGTTCGACCCAGGGATTCAATCGCTGGTGAAGGCCGCCTCAGCCGGCCGGCAAAATGGCCGCCGCGGCCTCCTAAAGCAAGCGGCCGCGCAACTATGAAAATGGCCGCCGCAGCCGGCCGGAAGAGAAGCTTGAACTTACCTGACCACCGGCAACAGCGCCACCGTCAGATTAGCTGCCGTCACTGCAGCCTCACCGCCGTCCTCAGTGCCACCTTCCGGCCGGATGCCGTCTCTGCAGCCCGACTACCTTCAGCAGCGTCACCTCTGGTCGAGTGGCGACTCTGCAGCCTAACCGATGTCTACAGCGCCACCCCTGGTCGATTGGTGTTACTGTCTGTAGGGGGCGCTGTTCTGGCAGTAGGGGGCGCTGTTCTGGCAGCAGCCATGTCAGCAGTGCGTCAGTTTTTTCAACTTTTTAAAATTTTTTAGTATGTTTTAAAATGTGTAATTAATGTTTCTTCGTGTGTTTTGTGTGGGGGGTGGTGTGGGGGGGTAAGGGGGAAACCGCTTTGGTCGCCTCCTCCATGGAGAGGCGACTTTTTCCAGGTCGCCTCCCCCATGGCCTAACATCAAGGATCGGCACGGCCTTTCCCGGAGACATGCCCGGGGCTTCAGCGGCGGGCGCAGCGTGGACTCTCGGCGTGGAGCGGGTGAACCCTCGTTGGGGCTCGCTAGAGGGGAACGCTCCATTTTGCTGGCCCGGGGCAGCCGGCAGCCTGAAGTCGCAGCCTGAAGCCGCGGTCTGCAGAGCTCCAGCTGGTGCGGCGTCTACAGTCCGGGATCCCTCGTGGGGGACCCGGGGGAAGAAGAAGCCATCATTGCCGGCCCGCGGCCAACTTCTACCGCGGGGCCGGCATGGACTTAACATCACCCCTGGAGGGGAGCTTCGACCGCCGGCCCTGCAGTCTACGGTGCTTCTGGCTGCGACAGGGAACTTTAAATCTTGACCGCCGGCCTGCGGCCCACAACAATCTAAAGCCGCGGTCTCCGGTGAGGAAAAGCCGATCCTGGACTGACTCTGGACTCTGGTCCTGTCCACGAGGGGGAAATGGAGGAGGACTTGCCAAATTTTAGTGCCTTCCACCACAGTGATGAATGCTGTGGTGGATGTTTGTGTTACTTTTTGTGTGTTCTTTATTATTGTATCGCTGCTGACAACCCAATCCTTGCCGGGTCACTGCTCATGCGGTCGACCGGTTGGTGCAGATTTAATGTATTGTTTGTTTGAATTGCCCCTCGGGGATAAATAAAGTGCTTGATTGATTGATTGATTGATTGATTGATTGATTGACAGCCTCCGGTTACAAGCACTGCTCATTGCACACTGGACATTTCAAACTTTTGTTTCCTGTCCTACCCTGCTTGATTTGAACAACGGAACTTTCGGCATCCTACTACTTTGGACTTTGTGTATATTTTCCATTTCATTCTGTAATGCCTTAGCTTAATATTGTTATTAGTTTCTTGTTGTTGCTGACGTCTTTCACACGGTCCCCTGCTGGTCGACATGACTGGGTTATCCCTCGTCCGTCGTGCGGTTTTTGCGTCGGTCTTCTGGCACCCCTCGGTACCTCGGGATAGCCCACGCAGAGCGTCACTGCGCCCGTGGAGCCCTCCGTCCCGACCCACGCCCAGGGTGTCCCAGACTCACTTGCAGCAGCCGCCCTCGATCTTATCGCCGACCCCACAGCGAGAGCCGCCCTCGATCTTGCTTCCGCACCCCATTTCGACGTCTGTCCTCACGGCCTCCCTCCGGTTCTGGGGGGGGGGGGGGTCCTGTAGCGGCACCTAGTGGTTAGGCCACTCCTTCTATGCGAATCCTCGGCAACCCTGGGAAAGAGTCACGAGATATATTGGGTGTGTCCCAGTATATAATTCCTGACCTTCCCTCTCTCACTCTCTGGCTCTTGCTCCTCCTCTCACTTCCTGAGAGTGTCCTGCCACCGCAGCAGGAGCACAACCGAGCCCACGAGGCAACAGCCTCTCAATAACTAGAACTATTATGTTAGAGTGTTAAACGTATTGTCAACCTCCAATGCCTGAATAAAGGATCCTGTTATTCACGACGTTTGCACCTCTACGGTGCCTTCCATAAAATGCATTATCTTGAAATAGTACTCCCTGTGCATGCTATGTTGCAATGGTGTAAATTAGTATCATCTCAAAATACACCAAATGGAATTGCAAATGTGAAATTATTTTTTAAATTGAGAATCCATCTTCTCATTGAAGAAACTTATCCACTATCAAATAAGTAAGTCAGTTAGAGGTACAGTCAGGAAGCACAATAAACTTGCACATCGGCAGCTCATAGCAACATCATGATATTCAACAAATGATCTGATTGCAGTGGTATTGATTTCTTTATACGGGCTGTTGGTGAGATTGCATCTGGAGTACTGAGTGCAGTACTGATCTCCTTAGTTACACAAGATTGCATATGAATTGGAAACAGTTCACAGAAGTTGACTGAACTAGTACCTGGAATCTGTACTTGTCTTATGAGGATAGGTTGAAGAGGGTCAGCTTATATCAGTAGCGTTAAAAGATTGAGAGGTAATGATGGAAACATATAAAATCTTAGGTATTCAGGATGAATAATAGGATGTTCCTCCTTGCAAAAACATTGGAGAAAACTGTTTAAAAATATGAATTTGCTTGGAGATGTACTGATTTTTTTCCCTCTTTTGAAGGATCATTGAAAGGCTTCTTGAAAGGGTGGTGGAAGAAATAAAATGTTTTTAAGAATAGATTAGACGGACAGACGGACAGACAGACAGACAGACAGATTCTTGATAAGAAAGGTTATCATGGATAAGGATGTTGAACTGGGTTTACATTCAGCTCAGCAATGATTGTATTAGATGGCGGAGCAGATTCAGAGGATATGTGCTGATAGTTGGGGGGGGGGGGGGGACAGGACTGAGCGGTGAAGGAGAGAAAGAAAGGTGTAAGGAAGAGAAGAAGGAGGGTATGGAAGGAGGAAGGGAAGAAGGAGGAGGTTCGGTCAGAAACAAAGAAGAAAGGAATGTAAGGGGAGAGAGTGGGGAAGAGAGATGAAAGAAGAAAAAAAGGGATGAGGGAGGGAGGAAGGTAAAACAGACAAGAACAATAGGAGAGGCAACAGTTACAATAACTGTTTCTCTCATTTCTGGAATACAAGATTGGCACAGTTAACCCACACAGACTCTGAGCCAGGAATTATTGGCAATGATATTTCAATTAGTTTAAAGTCGTATCAAAAGTAAAATAAAAGGAAGGAATGAAAATGGAATTTAGAAAGTGGAATAAAGTAGGGACAGAAAATGTATGAAATGATTTATTTTTAAGGTTTACAACATATATTAAATGTGAAATTAATATATGGATGGCAGAGAGATTATTAGGCAGTTGATTAATTATTAAAAAGTCATTTCCATCTGAGTGCAATTGTCCTGTGGAAATATTTTTAAAATAATGTTAATGGCTTTAGATTTGAGAATTTCGAGGTACAGCATGGAAACAGGCCCTTCGGCACACCGAATCCACACCAACCAGCAATCACCCCGTATGCAAGCATTATCCTACACACTAGGGACAATTTACAATTTTACTAAAGCCAACTAACCTACAAACCTGTATGTCTTTGGAGTGTGGGATCAGTCCAAATCCTGGATCAGTCCAAATAGACAGCACCGGTAGTCAGATTCGAACCTGGGTCTCTGCCGCTGTAATGCAGCAAATTTACCACAGTGCCACCACTCATTTATGGTCAATTTATGGTCAATAAATTCTACTGCTCTTGGCTCCAGACTGCTTTAAACTAACTAGTTTAAAGCAGTCTGGAGCCAAGAGCAGTAGAATTTGCTGCTTCTGAATGGTTCACATCATTATAGAATGGAACGAGGGAAAAGTTTAAGTTAAGTTTCAGTTTATTGGCAAGTATTCACATACAAGGAATTTGCCTTGGTGCTCTGCCCACAAGTAACAACATGACATACAGTGACAGTTACGAATGACTCAGAAAACACTAAACATTAATAATAATAAAACATTAATGATAAAACACCATTGATCAAGCATGTGAACCAACAAAATACCAGATCAAAGGGAGGCTACAGATGTTTGGCTGTTGAGTAGAGCAACTACTCATGGATAAAAACTGTTTTTATGTCTGGCTGTGGCAGCTTTGACAGTCCGGAGTTGCCTTCCAGAGGGAAGTGATTCAAAGTGTTTGTGGCCAGGGTGAGAGGGGTCAGAGATGATCTTGCCCGCTTGCTTCCTGGCCCTTGCAGTGTACAGTTCATCAATGGAGGGATGATTGCAGCCAATAAACTTCTCTGCTGATCGGACGATTCGCTGCAGCCTCCAGGCATCGTACTTGATGGCTGAGCCAAACCAGACCATGATGGAGAAGGTGAGAACAGACTCTACGATGGCCGTGTAGAATTGGACCATCATTGCCTGTGGCAGATTGTGCTTCCTCAGCTGCCGTAGGAAGTACATCCTCTGTTGTGCCTTTTTCACTGTGGAGTCGATGGTAGCCCCCCACTTAAAGTCCTTGGAGATGATGGTTCCCAGGAAATTAAAAGACTCCACAGATGTGACTGTGGTGTTGTTGATGGTGAGTGGGGTGAGGGGAGGGGGTGCTCTCCTAAAGTCTACAATCAATTCCACTGTCTTAAGAGCATTGAGCTCTAGGTTGTTGCGACGGCACCAGGATGCCAGCTGTGACACTTCCTGTCTGTAGGCAGATTCCTCCCCATCCTGGATTAGTCCAATCAGGGTTGTGTCATCCGCAAACTTGAGAAGCTTGACAGAGGTGTCTGTGGAGGTGCAGTCGTTGGTGTAGAGATAGTAGAGGAGAGGAAAGAGTGCGCAGCCTTGCGGTGCTCTTATGCTGAGCGTTTGCGGGTCCAAGATGTGCTTTCCCAGCCTCACATGCTGCTTCCTGTCTGTCAGGAAGTTGGTGATCCACCGACAGAGGGGTTCAAGCACAGTCAACTCGGAAAGTTTGGAGTGTAGTAGCTCTGGCACAATGGTGTTGAATGCAGAGCTAAAATCAACAAACAGGATCCTCGCATAGGTTCCCTGGCAGTCCAGGTGCTGTAGCATGAAGTGCAGGCCCAGATTGACTGCATCATCCACAGATCTATTGGCCCGATATGCAAACTGCAGAGAGTCCAGCAGGGGGTTTGTGATAGTTTTCAGCTTGGCCAGCACAAGCCTTTCGAGTGTCTTCATGACTACAGAGGTCAGTGCGGCAGGCCTGTAGTCATTAAGACAAGTAATCCTTGGCTTTTGGGGTACAGGGACAATAGTGGAGACTTTGAAGCAGGCGGGGACAGTACATGTTTGCAGGGACTGGTTAAAAATGTCTGTATAGACCGGGGCCAGCTGTTTGGCACAGAGCTTAGGAGTAGAGGGGGGAAACATTGTCAGGTCCTGGAGATTTCCGGCTTTTTTGTCCTCTGAAAAGTCTCTCAACTCCTCTATTTTTATTGTTGATATTGGATAAGTGATGTTGTGCAGCACAGATGCTGTGGCTGATTGGGTGTGAAGCGGTGATTGGAGGTGGGTGGTAGTAGTAGGGCCCAGTCTTTGCAGACTGAGGTCAGGCTGTGAGTGGGTTTGAAGTGTTGGTTGAGGTGGGAAATGGTTCTTGGTTCTTGGTTTCTTGGTCCTCCAAAATATTCCAAATGGAATTTAAACTGGAGGTGGTGGAGGGAGGACTTAAGCCAGGAAGGGGTTTTGGGAAGAAAGAGCTACCTTAAATTTAGTTGCATCTGGTTGGGTAACTATAGTAGGGTGGAGATTATTCCATGCTTTAATTGTGCGGGGGAAGAATGAATTGCTGTACACATCTGTTTTGGTAGCTGGAATCACAAATTGGATCGAATGCCCTCGTCTGCTCCTAATTGGTTTGGGTTTGGTGTAGGTCTTGTAATCTATGTTGAGCTGACCATTTAACATTTTGTAAAAACAGGTCAAACGGTGAGCTTCACGTCTGTCTTGGAGATGGTTCCACCCCAGAGAATTCAGAAGTTTGGTAACACTCGCTTCTCTCTCATAGGTGTTAGTAACAAATCGAGCTGCCTGTCTTTGGACACGTTCGATGGAAGAAATGTTTTTATTTGTGTATGGGTCCCATGCTGCAACTGTGTAGTCCAAATGAGGTCTAACGAGGGTGAAGTATAGCTTCTCCTTGACAGTCGTTTCATACTGGAGTCTTGCCTTAAATAGGTGTGAAGTGGTGAATGGGAAGGAGAGGGTGTAGGGTCCATTCTTTGTAGACTGGGGTCTGGCTGTGTTGGTTGGGGAGGGGGAGGGGGGGAGGGGATACCAGGGTTATTTTTCTGATTTTCAAACTCATTCAGGTCGTCGGTCAGCTGACGATTGTCCAAAGAGCGGGGGGCTTTCCTCTTGTAGCTGGTGATTTCTTGCAAGCCCTTCCAAACTGAAGAAGAGTCACTAGCTGAGAACTTGCTCCTCAGCTTCTCAGAGTACCTTTCCTTGGCAGCTCTGATTCCTCTTCTCAGCTTGTACTTGGCCTGCCTGTAGAGGTCTGCATCCCCGCTCCTGTAGGCCTCCTCTTTAGACCACAGGAGCAGGATCTATTTGCTGCCTGCATGAAGTAGTTGTTTTATTTTAAAATGGGATGAGGCCATTAAATAGTGTGGGTATCTTACTTATGTTGAGAGACAATGCAGGCATCATTTGCAGAAGTACTGACAAGATATTGCTCCTGTGGAAGGAACTCGTGTCCTCTAGTTAGTTAAACAAGCGTTTTCACAAAAAGAAAATAAATCATTTCTATCTGAAAACTACAGCTTCCATTGTAGACTCCATGGAATCCATTTATGCAGGGCAAATACCCTGAAGAAAAATGTGCTTTATCAATATTTTTGCCTGACAAGTAAATATTGGTGAGCTGGGGAAAATTCCTTGGGTCTTCTTTGAAATACCTTGAAAAATGGGCGGCACGATGACACAACAGTAGAATTGCTGCCTTACAGCATCAGACACCCGGGTTTAATCCTGACTTATAGCTGCAGTCTGTTTGTACAGAGTTTGTACATTCTCCCCGTGATCTGGGTGGGTTTTCACCGGGATCTCCAGTTTCCTCCCACAGAGTCCCCCTTGTCCTTACCTTTCACCCCATCAGCCATCGCAAACAACACATAACCATCTGTCATTTTCCCCACCTCCAACGGGAACCCACCACGAGCCACATCCTCCATTCTCCACACATTTCCACCTTCCGCGTGGACCGTTAACCTCTGCAACTCCCTGGTTAACTCATACCATCCCACCCAAACCAATCCCTCCACAGCAACTTTTCCCTGCAACCGCAGGAGATGCAACACATATCCCTATACCAAACCCTTCAACTCTGTCCTTGGACCCGACACCTCTTTCAGGTGAGGCAGAGGTTCATTTGCACTTCCTCTCTCATCTACTGTATCCGTTGTTCAATTATAATCATAATCATGAAGATTGAAACAGGTGAATTTATGTGGGGAACAAGGAAATGGCACACGAGTTGAACAGGTACTTTGCATCCATCTTCACTAATGAAGACACAAATAATTTCCCTGATGTACTAGTGGCCAGACGATCTAGAGTGATGGAGAAACTGAAGGAAATTCACATTAGGCAGAAAATGGTGTTGGGTAAACTGATGCAACTGAAGGCTGATAAATCCCCAGGGCCTGATGGTCTGCATCCCAGGGTACTTAAGGAAGGTAGTCAAAAATGCTGGAGAAACTCAGCAAGTCAGGCAGTATCTATGGAGAGAAGGAATAGGCGATGTTTTGGTTTGAGACCCTTCTTCAGACTGGGTCTCGATCGGAAACATCGCCTATTCCTTCTCTCTATAGATGTTGCCTCACTCGCTGAGTTCCTCCAGCATTTTTGTCCACCTTTGATTTTTTCAGTAGTTCTTTCTTAAACAGGGTATTTAAGGAAATGGCTTTAGAAATTGTGGACGCATTGGTGATCATTTTCCAATGTTCTATAGATTAAGGATCAGTTCCTGTGGATTGGAGGGTAGCTAATGTTATCCCACTTTTTAAGAAAGGCGGAAGAGAGAAAACAGGGAATTATAGACCAGTTAGCCTGGTGGGGAAGATGCTGGTGTAAATTATAAAAGATGAAATTGCGGCATATTTGGAAAGCAGTAACAGGATCGGTCCGAGTCAGCATGGATTTACATGCTTGACTAATCTTCTGAAATTTTTTGAGGATGTAACTAGGAAAATGGACAAGCAAGAGCCAGTGGATGTAGTGTACCTGGACTTTCAGAAAGCATTTGATAAGGTCCCACATAGGAGATTATTGGGCAAAATTAGAGCACATGGTTTTGGGGATAGGGTACTGACATGGATAGATTAGATTAGATTAGATTAGATTTTATTTCTTGTCATTTGAACCTCAAAGAGGCTCAAATGATACTCCGTTTCCACAGCCATACAAACAAAACAATTCCTACACGACACACAAACAATTCAATTTACAGAAAAACATCCATCACAGTGAATCTCCTCCTCACTGTGATGGAAGGCAAAGTCTTTTCTCTCCCCTGCACCATTTTTCTCCCGATGTTGAAGCCCCAGGCGGGCAATGTTAAGTCCCACGGCCGTTGAGGCCGCGCCGGGCGATGTACGGCCTCGCTCCGGGCCCAAAAGTCACAAAATTGGAGCCCCCGGCAGGCGCTGGAATGTCCCGCGGCCATTAAAGCCGCGCCGGGCGGTTTACGGCCCCGCTCCGGGTCGTTCCAACCCCGCGACACGGGCGGGAGAAGTTGCGTTGCGGGAGCTCCGGAAAGCGGTCTCTCACCCGGACCCGCGAGCTCCCGATATCATAGTCCACGGGTCTGCAGCTGCAGCTGGAGCTCCGGAGTCAGGCCGCAGCAACGAGTCACCACCGCTCCCCGCGCTCCGAGGCCGGCCAGCCCGACGATGGTAAGTCCGCAGCTCCACAGGCTCCGCGACTGGAGCTCCCAGGTCGTCCCGGTCGGAGGCCGCTCCACGGAGCTAGGCCCCAACGACAACGGAGACCCGACTGGGGAAAGGTCGGGTCTCCCGTGCAGGGAAGAGCATTTTAAAGTTTCCCCCTCTCCCCCCCGCCCCCCACATATACACCGTTGAAAACAGCATAAAAAGAAACACAAACAACTACATTTAACTAGTCAAAATAAAAATAAAAAAGACAGACAGGCTGTAGGGGCCGCTGCAGTAATCCGCGCCGCCACACATAGAAAATGGCAGGCAGTGACTAGTGGGGTACCGCAAGGCTCGGTGCTGGGACTGCAGCTATTTACAATATACATTAATGATTTAGATGAAGGGATTCAAAGTAACATCAGCAAATTTGCAGATGACACAAAGCTGGGTGGCAGTGTGAGCTGTGAGGATGATGCTATGAGGATGGAGGGTGACTTGGACAGGTTGGGTGAGTGGGCAGATGCATGGCAGATCCAGTTTAATGCGGATAAATGTGAGGTTATCCACTTTGGTGGCAAAAAAAGGAAGGCAGATTATTATCTAAATGGTGTCAAGTTGGGCAAATGGGAAGTACAAAGAGATCTGGGGTTCCTTGTTCTTCACTCACAGAAAGTAAGCATGCATGTACAGCAGGCAGTGAAGATAGCTAATGGCATGTTGGCCTTCATAACAAGAAGAGTTGAGTATACGAGCTCATAGGTCCTTCTGCAGTTGTACAGGGCCCTAGTGAGACCACACCTGGAGTATTGTGTGCAGTTTTGGTCTCCAAATTTGAGGAAGTACGTTCTTGCTATTGAGGGAGTGCAGCGTAGGTTCATGAGGTTAATTCCCGATATGGCGGGACTGTCATATGTTGACAGAATGGAGTGGCTGGGCTTGAATACTCTGAAATTTAGGATGAGAGGGAATCTTATTGAAACATAAAAGATTATTAAGGTATTGGACACGCTAGAGGCTGTAAACATGTTCCCAATTTTAGGGGAGTTCAGAACCAGGGGCCACAGTTTAAGAATAAGGGGTAGGCCATTTAGAACGGAGATGAGGAAAATCTTCTTTACCCAGAGAGTTGTGAATCTGTGGAATTCTTTGCCACAGAAGGTAGTGGAGGCCAACTCTCTGGATGCTTTCAAGAGAGAGTTAGATAGAGCTCTTAAAGATAGCGGAGTCAGGGGATATGGTGAGAAGGCAGGAGGGGTATTGAATGTAGATGATCAGCCATGATCACAGTGAATGGCTGTGCTGGCTCGAAGGGCTGAATTGCCTACTCCTGCACCTATTGTCTATTGTCTATTGTCTATAATCATACTTTATTAACCAAGTAGGTTTTGCAACATACAAGGAATTTCATTTGCCATACATTCATACCAATATAAAGCAACAGAACACACAAAATACATTTTAACATAAACATCCACCACAGTGACACCTCCACATTCCTCACTGTGATGGAAGGTGAAACAATGTTCAACCTCATCCCTTCTTTGTTCTCCCGCAGTCAGGGGCCTCGAGCCTTCCGTTGACGGGGCAATCTTGGCTCCCGTAGCCAGCAGTCGGGCTCTCTGCGTCAAGGCGATCAAGCTCCTGCATCGGGGGGTGGGGTGGGAGGGAATCTCAGCTCCCCAGTGCTGGTCGATCTGACACCGGGTCGGGTCTGGTCAAAACCTTCTGCATCGTTTGGAGCTTCCCGACCTCAGTCTCTACCCGAGACAGCGTGGTCCTCGATGGTGAAATCCGCAAGCCGCGGTTGGAGCGTCGATCCCAGGCAAAGGGTCGCAGGCTCCGATGGTAAGTCCATGGCCGACCGGTGGGGCTCAAAGTCAGTCAAGGCTTCCAGCTCAATGATGTTAGGCCGCAGAGCGACCGGAGATACGATCCGGAAAACAATCGCATCTCCGGCAAGGTAAGAGATTGAAAAAAAGCTTCCCCCACCCCCCACATAAAATAAACCAGTGAACATTAACAAATACTTTAAAAACACACTAAAATAACAAAATAAAAACAAAAAGGCTGACAGACTGTTGGCGAGGCTGCCATTGTGCGGCACCCCTGGTGGTCAAGATGTGGACTCCTATACATCGACGAGACAAAACAAAACTGGGAGATTCCTTTCACTGAACACCTTCGCTCAATCTGCCTGGACCTACCTGATCTCCTGTTTGCTAAACACTTTAATTCACCTTCCCATTCCCATACAGACCTTTCTGTCCTAAGCCTCCTCCATTGTCAGAGTGCGGCTAAACGCAAATTGGAGGAACAGCATCTATTTCGCTTGGGCAGTTTACAGTGCAGGGTATGAATGTTGATTTCTCTCACTTCAAGTAACCCCTGCATTCCCTTCCTCTCTATCCCTCCCCCACCCAAGTCACACCAGCTTCTCTTTCTCACCAAACAAACAGCTAACAATGGCCTTTTGTCTTTAAAAATCATAAAGGTTTTGCATATCATTCATTCAATGTTCGATATCTCTCTACATCATCATCTATATCTCTCGTTTGCCTTTCCCATGACTTTCAGTCTGAAGAAGAGTCTTGACCCGAAACGTCACCCATTTCTTCTCTCCATAGATGCTGCCTGTCCCACTGAGTTACTCCAGCTTATTGTGTCGTAAATTGGCTTTGGTGACCTTATCTTCGGTTTAAACCAGCATCTGCTGTTCATTCCTAAACTAAAATTACTAGGGTAATGAGCAAGGGGGTGGGGGAGAGGTTGAGAGGGGAGCTAGTTGTATTGAGTACAGGTTTGTAGATAAATTGGTTTGGTAAATGTAAAAATTGCCCTTAGTGAGTGTTAATATGCATGGACCCGATGGGCCGAACGGCCTGTTTCTGCACTGTATCTTTAAACTAAACTAAACCAAACCTCTTATATCTGCTATTCAACAAGATAATTCAATAAGACAATCATACCAATATAAAGCAACAGAACACACAAAATACATTTTAACATAAACATCCACCACAGTGACTCCTCCACATTCCTCATTGTGATGGAAGGTGAAAAAAAGTTCAATCTCTTCCCTACTATTCAATCTCTTCCCCCAATCTGTTCATTCCTCATGCACTTTCCAAGCCTCTGTCCATTACCCTTGATACCCCTACTGATCATAAATCTACCTATACCAGCTTTGGATATATTCAACGATTCAACCTCCACATATTTCTGGGGCAAGGAATTCCAATAATTCACGTTTTGAGAAAAGATGTCTTTCCTCATCTTACTTAAATTAATCTATTCTTGAATTGCCTGAATGAGGATATATTTCCCTTAATAACAGTACTCTAGACATAGTCTCACTGGCACCTTCTACAATTTTAGTAAGATTTTCCTACTTTTGTACTCTTAAGCCCCTGTCCCACTTAGGAGACATAAACAGCAACCTCTGGTGACCTTGCCCGCCACACAAAAAAAATTCAAGGTCGAGGTGACCTGCAACCTCCTACCTCCTCCCACACATATGTTGAAAACCTTTCTCGACTATGAAGAAAACCGGCTTCGACTAGACCTGCGACTAAAAAATGATCGATATTTAAAACGGCAACATATTTTTAGTCGAGGCCGGTTTTAAACATGATGAAAAAATAGCAGCAACCTAGATGAAGCCTCGACTACGCGGAAACCACATTCAACCATTTGGGAGAGTGACCAAAACCTCCGGTGACCTCATGGAAACCTTGGGTGGCGGGCAAGATCACCAGAGGTTGCTGTTTAGGTCTCCAAAGTGGGACAGGGGCTTAACCCTTTTGCCTTCAAGGTATTTCAGCACTATCAATAAATTGATGGTGAGCCACAAAGAGTCATTATGGAAGATAACCATAAGCTTGATCAAAGTGGTCGGTCTTAGGAAGTGCTATAAACAAGGAACACAAGGAAAGACAGATAGAGAGGCAGAGTGCTTGAGGGAGACACCTCCAAATTGTAGCATACCAATGGAGCGTCAGTTCATTCAGTGGTGGACAAAGGGCCAGAATTAGACTAATACAAATATCTTTCAGAATAATAAACTGGGAGAAAGTAAGATGGTGGAGAGAGCAAAATCTATACAATGAAAATAATTGAGTGATTAAATTCAGGATTGGACGGATTGGATTGTGGTCGGGGTTACAGGAGTACAGATCTCTTACAAGATTCCGATATTTCAGGAGATTGCATAGACATGTCATGAAGGATTTGAATACAAAGATTTGAATATAAGGATGAGAGCCTAGTCATTCATTATTCAGAAACCTACATTATTCAGTAATTCAGCAAAGATTAGATAAATGGATAAGGAGGCCCAAGGAGTTAGGACACGGAGAATATTCTGATGACATAATTCCCATTGGAAGTAATAGAGCGAAGCCATCTGGAAGTGCATTAGAACAGTCAAGTTGAGATGTAATAAGGTCAAGGATGAATGTTTCAGTGGCAGATGAGCTGAGCCAGGGATACATTCAACGAATGCAATGAAGGTGAAAATGAAAATATTAGCAATGGCACTGATACGTGGCCCATAGCTCAAAGCAATCAAATATGCGCCTAGCCATCCCTGACAGATGCCTATAAGAGAAATACGTTAATAAGAGACTTGCGCTTTGTTTCAGCATGCTCCCTAGAATGTCTTCTTCTTGCGTTTGAGGCAGCAGAAGTCTGCAGCAGGGTGATGCCATCTGGTTCGACATCCGTAGGTGCCCACCCTAAAAAGCTGCTGCTGTCTCTGTTTGTTATCATTCGCCTGACTCAGGTCAGTTGACAGGGCTCGCCACGGGGAGGTCGACAACATGAGCCCCTCCCTAGAATGTGAAGATGGCTAACATAAAATAGGTTTACAACATAGATGATATAACAGTACAGCACAGGAACACAAAGTCCTCTGTGGGTTACACAGCATCTGCGGAGGAAATGAATACAATGGGTAGAGCAAAGAGGAATGAAAACTGTGCTGAATATAGTGTTACAGCTTCAGAGAACAGTGGAGATGAAAAAAGGCAATGTTTCAGCCCACTGCTCTTCTGGTGTACCAAACTTGAAGAAGCTCTGCTTCTCTGCCCAACAAGATTGCAAGACATCTCTTTAGCCTTGGTCTCCCTCAGCAGTTCCTATTTCCTATCTATCCCTCCCCTGCCTTGCTACAACTTGGAACTCAATCGTTTTGTTGTTGTTCCAGTTCTGATGAAGGATGCCTGAGACATTAACTCTGTTTCTCTTTCCATTGATGATGAATAGTCTGCCAAAGGATTCATGCACTTTTTGCCATTGTTACCAATTGTTTTTGAATGCCTTGGTTTTTGTGTTGATGGATATGATGGATTTGTCGAGAGATGAGAAATTAAGCAGATTGGAACCGACTTCACTTGCATTTATATGGATATGCATGAAATGGAGAGATATGGCAGAGATTAGTTTAACTTGGCATCACGCTCGGCACAGACATTGTGGGCTTAAGGTCCTCTACAATGTTCTATGTTCTAAGAGATGATCATTGACAAGGTGGATGTGAATAGGGATAAATGTATTTGAGAGAGGTTTAGTTTAGTTTAGTTGAGTTTGGAGACACAGCATGGAAACAGGCCTTCGGCCCACTGAGTCCGCACCGACCAGCGATCCCCGCTATTGTTCTTTAATCAGCCATTTCGGACATGGTTAAAAGTGATTTTTTCAAAATATCTGAAGGTTCCGTCATTCTGTTTGCTCAAGCTAAAGATCTTGGATACTAAGGAATCAGATCATAGTGCAAGAAATGCATGAGGGGTTCAATAGTTCAATAATTCAATAATGCTTTATGTGTCACATGTGCAACCGCACAGTTAAATTCTTTGTGTATATATTAATAATAATAATAATAATCAATTTTATTTATGGGCGCCTTATACCAAAGTCTCAAGGACACCTTACAGAGTTTAACAAGTAAGAAACAAATAATCGGAGTAAAATAAATTATAAAGACATCACCAATACACAAATTAAAGACAGAATTCGATCCAAAGACACACAAAAAAAAATAATCAGAAACACAATGTGAAGAGAGAGCAGCGGCAGCTAAACCGCGCCAGCGTCCACTCTCCCTTCCGACCGCCATCTTGGACACAGACTAAAATAGACACTACATACAAAAATCATCCCCCCACAATGGTTACCACTGTGGGGGAAGGCACAATGTCCAGTCCCCAACCCCAGTTCTCCCACAGTCGGGCCTATTGAGGCCTCCGCTATTGCCTCTATGGAGGCCCGATGTTCCTGGCCGTTCTCGCCGGGTGCTGTTGCCCCGGCGTCATGAGAGTCCTCTCAGCGGCTGGGCCACCTGGAACGGCCGCTTCCATTGCCGTAGACTGCAGCTTCCGAAGCCGACATAGCCTGAGCTGTGAGCTCACTCACAGTTATGCCAATCATTGAGCCTTCAGGCAATGTTCTTGGTCCTGCTGACCGGCGAACCATCGGGCAGGTTCCTGGCCCTGCCGACCGACAAAACCTTCGGACGAGGTCTCGCCGAGCGATGAAACTTCCGGGCAGGCACCGGGGCCATGGAACCTCGGGAATGCCTCCATTCACCATACCTGACCCTCCCGACTCCCAAGTTGATGTGACCTATTCTTTATTATGGGAACTGCTACACTGCCCACAGTAGGTGAATCATGGACCAGAGGACATAGGTTTAAGGTGAAGGGGAAGAGATTTAATAGGAATCTGAGAGGGTAACTTTTTCAACACAATGGGTCGTGGGTGTATGGAACAAGCTGCCAGAGGAGGTAGTGGAGGCAGGGACTATCCCAACATTTAAGCAGCATGGGATGTTTCAGTGGCTGGTGTTACGACTCCCGAATGCAGGTACTTCAGAGCCGCGTAACATAATTCAAAAACCAGGTTCAAGTTCAAAAATAGTTTAATTATTCAATGGAACACAAAACCCAAACCTGATTCAAACAACCCAGTCAGGGATATGGATGGACTAACAAACAATTTAACCGTGCTCCGGCCAGCCACGTGATGGACCGTCGAACCAGAGACTCTAAAACCTGCCTAAATAGATATAACCCTGAAACAAAATACACAAAAACACTAAGGTCAGCCCTTATCCGTCCCAATTCAATATTTGTAATTAAGTAATTGTGAAAGTACACAAAGTTCTATGCCATGTGGCCAGGCCTTCCGCAGCTGACTCCAGCAGTCAGCTCACAAGTCAGGGTCGCCGAAGAAGAGAGAGAATCCTGGGTAGACTCTGGTATTTAAGCTTCAGATGAGTCACCCGTCACCTGACGCAGCTTGGCCAATCGGGTACAGGAGCCTTTTAACCCTATGATTCCAGACTCACAGCCACAAGGCCTGCACTCGGGAAAGAAACAGAGAAAAGTAAGTACATAGCATTCACCAGGGGGGAAGCACCTAACACTGGTGGGACTAATGTAGCTGGGACATGTTGGCCCGTGTGGGCAAGTTGGGCCGATGGGGCTGTTTCCACGCCATATCACTATGATTCTATGATTATGACTCTATGGTGCTAGGTTAAACCAGGAGGGAGAAAGGGAAAGAGAGGAGTGAGCGATGGGTAGAGGGGGAGAGAGAGTGATAATATGATGAGAGTAGTTAGGTAGTTTAATGGTAATGTACTAAAACATAACACGTCTACTGGTTCCTGTTGTGAGAACTTCTCTTGTTTACATGATATTAAACATTTTTAAGGCTATGATAGTGTGAATGCACACACATATTTTTCCCCAGGGTTGGGGAATCAAGAACTAGATGTCGTAGGATTAAAGTGAGTAATTTAATAAGAACCTAAGGGGCAACTTTTAACACAAACGGTGCTAAGTATATGGAATGAGCTGCCAGGGGAATTTGTTGAGGCAGGTATGATAACAACATTTAAAAGACATCTGGACAGGTGCATGGATAGGGAAGATTTAGAGGGTTATGGATTAAATGCGAGCAAATGTGATTAGCTTAGATGAGTATCTTGGGCAGCAGTAAAATGCTGCAGATGTTCTACCAATTAGTGGTAGCCAGTGCCATCTTCTTCACTGCCGTGTGCTGGGGCAACAGGGCGAAGGCTGCGGAAGCCAATATGATTAACAAACTCATCAGGAAGCCTGGCTCCATCCTGGGGGGGGGGGGAGTTGGATTCATGGGAGGTGATCTAAGAGGGGATGATGCTCCTCAAACTGTGGAGCATCCTGGACAATACAGCTCACCCTCCATGGCACACTGGTCAACCTGAGGAGCACCTTCATCAACAGACTGGTTCCACCAAGATGCAGGACAGAACGCCTGTGATCCTTCTGCTCTGTGGCTATCAAACTGTACAATTCCTCCCCCTTCTGTCATGGGGTAGCCTGAGACGGACTTCCTTATCCTCACCCCCCCCCCCCCCAATCTTTGCACATCCCCAATTTTGATCCACCTGGGGCGCCGTCGAGTATGGCTGCCCATGCCAGCAGCTGTTAGTTTTTTCACCCTTTTTTATTTTTAGTTAGTTGAAAGTGTTTGTTTTGGAGGTCTTTAGTCTTTTTATGTGGGGGGTGGGGGGTGGGACTAGGGGGAAACTATTTTCTCAGTACCTACCTGGTCGGAGTTGCGGCTTTTCTCCGAGCCGTATCTTCGCCCCTTCCTCGCGGCCTACGGGCAGACTGGAGCAGCGTTTTCCTGCCGGGACCCGGCCAGGACTTCAGCTTCGGCGGTGGCACAGCGCTGAAGCACCATCATGGAGCGGGCGATGCCTAACCCGGGTCGTCATGCAGCAAGCTCCGGAGTGCTGTGACAGCCGGCACCAACATCGCGAAGCTGCGGTCTGCGGTCAGCGGTCTGCGGAGCTTCCAGCCGCGGGCGGCGCTGAACCCTAAACACCGCGGAGCCTGGGATCTCACGACGAGGTCGCCAGAGTCGGAGCATCGACCAGCGCGGCTCGTGGACTTCGGGAGCCGTGGTCTACTGGGAGGAGGCGGCCGCTCCAGACACTCCGAGCCGCTGAGAGTGTTCACCCGACGCCGGAGCTTCATCATCCGGCGAGAGGGCCTGAGGCATCGGGCTGCCGTATCGGCGACTGCAGAGGCCTCAATAGGCCCCGACTATGGGTGAACTGGGGATGGGACTGGACTTTGCTGCCTTCCCCCACAGTGGGAACCATTGTGGGGGGATGTTTTTATGTAGTTAAATTCTTTGATGTAATCTTTATTTGTGTGCTGCATGGCAAGTCAAATTTCACTGCACCAATTGGTGTATGTGACAATAAATGTCTATCTATCTATCTATCTATCTATTCTTTCCATTCGTCATTTGAATTTCATGTTTCATGTATTTGGTGTTTTTATGACTATTTGCAGATCAATTTCCCTCCTAAGATGAATAAAGTTCTATCGTATTTTATCGTATGAGTTGGGCTGAAGTGCCTATTTCCATACTGTAAGACTATGACTCCAATGATACTATAATGATTCTTGTTAACGTGAGCTGTCTCTTCCTTTCTTTATGCCTTTGCTCTCACATCTTG
>CM075977.1:107850626-107882610 GCA_038087875.1 Malacoraja senta
GTTTGAGAAACAGTTAGACAGGTACATGGATAGGACAGGTTTGGAGGGATGTGGACCAAGCTCAGGCAAGTGGGACGAGTGTAGCTGGGACATTATTGGACAGTGTGGGCAAGTTGGGCTGAAGGGCCTGTTTCCACACTGTATCACTCTATGACACTATGACGCTATCAAAGCAATGAAATCAATATGCGTCAATTGAAACTTTAATTGAAACTCATGAGTTCAATGGAGTGGCAGCATGGTTAGTTTACAAAATAGAGAAAAAATAAATCAATGTCAGCAAATAAAATATTAACAATTTAATGCTTTGATGTTTATGAGCAGACTATGCTTAAATTGGTTCATTATTTACAGAACATTACAAAGATTGCATTTCAAAATTCTCTGAGCAATGTAGAGTTCATGCATGATGTCGCATAATGCACCATTTTCTGCTATTTAAATTATTCTGCAATATCCATTCATTAAACGTTATAAATCCCCCCCCCCCCCAGTGTGTGAAGCCTAATGTGTAACTGAGCTGCAGAGATGAAGGCACAATATCTATGCAGTTAAACATTTTTTTTGTCTTGCTGGTTGGTTGGACAAGTTTCAAATTTTCTGATTCTGGAATGGAAAAAGATAACGTTGAGATTGTAGTGAGGGGAGAGGAGATTTTTTTTTAAATGCAAGCTTTACCCTCTGCAGTGTTTCAATTGCAAAATGTGAAAGGATGAGGTAAAAGTAAAATGAGGGACGGTAAATTAGGTTGTTGTACACTTCCATTATTAATTGCTTCTACACTGTCAGATCCATGCTCTCAATGATACCTAAGCTAATAACTGCAAACACACTCTTTTTCATAGAGATTAAAACATACTTTATATTTGCAAACTAATAAGAAAAATGCGACTTGCTTCAATAGGGCATCTTGGTCAGCATTGATGAATTGAACTGAAAGGCCTGTTTCCGTGCTGTTTGACTCTACCTATGTTTCAGAGATGTGGGTACGATGATCAAATTACTGTTATTGTGTGTTACGTGGGACATTAGGAATACAAGTGCGCTAAGATGGAACAGTCAGATAAATCCTATATCTGTGAAAGGCCTGGATAGAGTGGACGTGGAAAGGATGCTTCCACAAGTGGGAGAGTCTAGGACCAGAGGTCATAGCCTCAGAATTAAAGGACCTTCAATTGGAAGGAAATGTGGAGGAATTTCTTTAGTCAGAGGGTGGTTAATCTGTGGTATTCTTTGCCACAGAAGGCTGTGGAGGCCAAGTCAATTGATATTTTTAAAGCAGAGATAGATGGATTCTTGATTAGTACGGGTGTCAGAGGTTATGGGGAGAAGGCCGGAGAATGGAGTTAGGAGGGAGAGATAGATCAGCCATGATTGAATGATGTAGACGTGATGGGCAGGTAGATGGGACTAGGGGGAAGTATTTTTTAATTTTTTTTAATTTTTATTTTTTTTAAATGTTCGGCACGGACTTGAAGGGCCGAGATGGCCTGTTTCCGTGCTGTTATGGTTATATGGGCTGAAATTCCTAATTCTTCTCCTATCTCTTATGAACGTATCTATTTTGATTGAAAAGTACAAATATCGACCAATTACTCCTCAGAGCCACTTCCGAGTTAATTTGGCTGTCAAGATGTGTTATTGTGGGGGTCTTTCTTTGGGTGGTGGTAGGCTGCCAGCTTGCTATATGGAAATCCACATCTTGGTTTTGGACTGCACTCCCTTGTAACAAATGAGAACAGTCAGAACTGGCAGACTGACAGGCAACGCAAGGACCTGTAGATTGACAGAAGTGGGATGATACAATGCTGATAAGAAGCTTCAGATGAATACTTTACAGAGTCACTGTCACTTCACTGGGCAATGTGTCACAACACGTTTATCTGTGGGACCCTTCAGAGCCCTATTGAACATTGCTGCCCAGACTGATTAGACGGGAAGCTGGATTTGCTTGCAGATGTTTAATCTTCCACTGAAGATAGATACAAAATGCTGGATTAACTCAGCTTGAGGAAGGATCTCGACCCAAAATGTCACCTATGCCTTTTCTCCAGGGATGCTGCCTCACTCGCTGAGTTATTCCAGCATTTTGTGTCTATCTTTGGTTTAAAGTAGCATCTGCATTTCCTTCCTACATATTTAATCTTCCACTGACGAACTATAGATGCAGATACTGTAAGTTGGAGTATAGGAGGGAGATCGATCGACTGATCAAACGGTGCCAGAACAACAACCTTGCACAATATCAGTAGAACCAAGGAACTGATTGTGGATAGACACAAAATGCTGGAGTAACTCAGCAGGATAGGCAGCATCTCTGGAGAGAAAGAATGGGTGACGTTTCGGATAAGACCCTTTTTAGAACCGAAATGTCACCCATTCCTTCTCTCCACGGATGCTGCCTCACCTGCTGGGTTACTCCAGCATTTTGTTTCTATGTTTTGTATAAAGCAGCATCTGCAGTTCCTTCTTCCACATTTAATCTTCCACTGCCTTACTCAGACGCTTCTTCTTGCGTACAAATAGATTTTGTGGAGTATGGGTTGCACCATGTTCTTATGACTTTAATCTAAGGGAATTGCAAACTGGGTCTCATCTCCTTGGTTTTCATCCATGTTATTTCTAATGTCAATGTTGCTTGAATCAGGCCAATTGTTTATTCATATTCTTAGTCTAAGAACCAAAGCCAGATTTTTTTTTTTTTTAACTGCAGCTGCTGGAAATTTAAGCTAAAAACAGAAAATGTTGGAACAACACAGATAGCCAGACAGCATCTGTGAAAAAAGAAGCAGTTATGGGCCTGCCCCACTTACGCGACTTTTTCAGCAACTGTCGGAACCCGTCACAGGTCATTGCAGGTCGCCGAAAATGTTCATCAGGTTGAAAATCCAGCGGCGACCAGAACAAGGTACATCTCTTTGGGCGACTACTCATGACCATACAGGCTTCACCCCACGACATGTTGCCAGGGCGTCGCCTGTATGGTCGTGAGTAGTCTCCTCAGTCGCCCAAAGAGTCGCACCATCTTTCTGGTCTCCACTGAATTTTCAACATGTTGAAAAGTTTCGCCGACCTGCAACGACATATGGCGGGCGCCAGCAGTTGCCGAAAAAGTTGCGTAAGTGGGACAGGCCCATTAATGTTTTAGAAATATGACTTTTTGTCAGAACGAAGCTTCTTGATAATCTTACATAATAGGCATCGTTTATATCCAGATAATAGTTCAGCCACAAATGAGATGATTTTAAAACTTTGCTATTTAGGGAAAAAATGGAGAAGTGAGACAAGTTGGAGAGTTCAGTAAATACAGTTATTAGAAACTGATGAAGATGGTGAAGTGGAGCTGGAAAATATTGGCTCCAGCCTCCAGGTAAAGGCAGGTGGTACAAGTTTGGAGCTTAGATTTGCTGTGCTTTTATGACTTCTCATGCCAGCATTCTGGCAGGTTTGTTAATACAGCAAGCATTTCATTATTCATCCCCGTAAGATGTTTTCTGTAGACTGCACCAACATTGCAAATGCCAATAACCCACAAATCTTAACACTGTGGATCTTAGCATTGGGTGAGGGAGCTAGCACCCAGGCTATGCTATTCACCTGCCCTGGCAACACATGACACATCCCTGATATAGATTCATTGAGAGTCATAGAGTGATACAGCATGGAATCAGCTCAAGTTGCCCACTCCGGTTGTGGCGGCGCTGCCCTAGCAGCTGCTGCTCGCCTGCAGTCCGTTTGTCTTTTCTTTTTTTGTTTTCTTTTTGTCCCGTTGTCACAGTTTATTTTGGTTTATTTTAGTTGTGTATGTGTGGGGTGGGGTGGGAGAAACTTGTTTTAGTCTCTTCCTTCGGGGGGGGATGCAACCTTTTCTTATCGTATCCCCCGTCTCCGTCTCCGTCTGCGCTGAGGCCTAATTGCGGAGCTGGCAGCCTCCACCTGGGACCGACCTCGAGGCTCCTGAGGCAGAGCCAGCCAGGACTTACCAACGCGTGGCTGGCCGACTTCGGGGCTATGATGGCATTGCGGCGGCGGCAACCCGAATTCGGGGCTGTGGTGGCATTGCGGCGGCGGCAACCTAAATTCGGGGCTGTGGTGGCATTGTGGCGGCGGCGACCCGACTTCGGGGCTGTGGCGGCGTTGCGACGGCAGCGACCCAACTTCGGAGCCTCGGAGGCTCGGCCGTGGGCCCAGTGGACGACATCGTCGGGAGCTCGCAGGTCCCAGGTTGGTGACCTGTTTTTCCAGAGCTCCCACAACAAAAGCTTCGTCCACTGGACTGGAGGGTGGCAGCTTCGGCAGCTTCGACTGCCCCAGGCCGCGGAGTTTGAACCGTCCCGTTCGCGGAGCTCGGATTCAGCCGCGGGACTTACTTACCATCACCCGGCGGGGTCATAACATCGGAAGCCTGGATCGCCTCAACGCAGAGGGAGAGCAAGGAGGGAAGAGACAAGGACTTTAAGACTTTTGCCTTCCATCACAGTGAGGAGGGCCTGGTGAACTCACTGTGGTGGATGTTAAATCTGTGTTTATTGTGTGTTTTGTTATTTTATTCTATGTTATGACTGCAAGGCACGAAATTTCGTTCAGACTGATAAGTCTGAATGACAATAAAGGATACTTGATACTTGATACTGACCAACATATCACATCTGCACTAGTCCCACTTGCTTGCATTTGGTCCATATTGCTGTAAATCTGTCCTCTCCATGTACCAGTCTAAATAACATGTATGTTACCACATGCAAGTGATTACCTGCAGGTTGTTCAAAGTTGGTGGCTCTGACACTGGGTGTTCAGCGTGATTTGTTTTAGGTGGGTAAATGTGTGGTAGGTCAGCAAATAATGAACTCATTGATATTGTTGGCAGTTGGTAATGGACTTGGGGCAGTGAGCTGTGTGTAAACATAGCAGCACATTAATAGTTAGGATGACAGATGGCGCAATGGGCTAAGTGTTCGGCTGGCAACCGGAAGGTAGCTGGTTCGAATCCCGCTTGGAGTGCATACTGTCGTTGTGTCCTTGGGCAAGACACTTCACCCACCTTTGCCTGCGTGTGAATGTGTGTGAGTGATTGGTGGTGGTCGGAGGGGCCGTAGGCGCAGATTAGCAGCCACGCTTCCGTCAGTCTGCCCCAGGGCAGCTGTGGCTACAGAAGTAGCTCACCACCACCGAGTGTGACTGAGGAGTGAATGAATAATGCGATGTAAAGCGCCTAGAGTATTAGAAAGGCGCTATATAAATCCCATCCATTATTATTATTATTATCCAGTGATTTATAGCCTGATTCTGAATATTCCAACAGAGGTCTTTGAAATTACTGTGGAAAAATACCTCTTTGTTCCTTTCTAATCCTCACCCCTACATGCAGAGGCTGAAGCATCTTTTAAGTGTCTTCCATCTGTCTGATGCACTAAAGGAGGAGGAACCTCTGTGGGTATTTTCAGCATGAGGTCCAATTTAATGTACATCACACCCTGGACCTTGAACAGACAAGAATATGGAGGGAAGGTGGGCAGTGGGAGGCCATGTTTACGCCATCCATAAGTACCTCAGTACATTAAAAGTCTATACTCTGAGGCTTGTAATGATTTCAGTGCCATGGTCTTTAAGAAACATGGCTATGCCTTTAATCATCACTCAAAGGATATAATTGGTACTAACTGCTCATGAAATTGGGCCTTGTATTTACAGACTAATGCTAGCAGTGGCCTTATTAGTACTGTTTGCCCAATGAAAGCATGAAAATAAGGGTGAATATTATGAACATCTGATTTCAGATCACAGACACATGATTAACCAATAACCCAATATTCATTTTCCAATTAGAGAATTAATCTTAAAAAGCCTATTAAAAGATTTTTCCGTGATTAAACTTTTGTTCAGTTGAAACACTTCCTTTTTTGCTTTTCTTTTGATTAGTTTAAGAGACAAAGATAGTTATCGCAATTGCATGTTTGGGCGGTGAAATGATAGACACTTACCTGTCAGAAATCAAAACAAAAAATGACTCCAACAGAAGTTAGTTACCCGAGGGATATATGATAAATTGAGAGGAGTAAACATTGAACATGGTGTGATGATTAGCTGAGTAGCATCATCATCAAGCCATTAACCTTTTGACAACATGATTATATTGTGGGTAAGAGGCAGTGATGGGAAACCAGCACTTGAATTTTTTTTAATGCTTTGTGGTTTGAGGAATTTAGCACCGACAGCTGAAAAATAAACCTCCTCGCCCAGTTTTCACATGATGAAAAGAATTAGGAATTGATTCCTTTAAAGCAAACTTGTTGCTCAAAAGAATTAATATTCATTAATGCCCTGCAGAGAAATGGTTAAGGACATCATCACATCTAGTCGTCTGATTTGCCCATTAACAAATATACCTAAATCATTTTATTGCAGAGACATGATAACAGTTCTAATTATCATTAGCAGTTAGTGCAATTATGTTGTGATACACTATCTAATGACCTTTATTAGCAAATAGAATTTTAGCGAGCTGTGTTTTAATGGATAATGCAGTGCTTTCAAAAATGGAACTTTTCCAAAGGCATAGTATTTCACAATAAAACTTCTTAAGCTTATTTTAAATGTTTACTGTTATTTTCCGTCAATGAGGCATTAATGCAAAATGTCCAGAGTTATGCAATAAAACCTTCTTAACGAGATGCTGTGAAAGTTCGAAAAGTCGTATTTTAAAGTAAAATTACAGCCTGATAAAGAGTAGAGTAGTATTAGAAGCCAGTTCTGCTAAGTTTTGGAAGGGAGCCAAGAAGTGAGTAAAACTGGAATCCAGATGCTGGCCTTGGTATGTTTTGAAGTCAAGATAAGATATATTCTTTCTGAACTGATGTATTTTCTATACTTCGAAAATATTTGGATGTTTTCTGAAAGTCCAGTTTTGTTTTGGATTCTTATTGGGTGTTTATAGGACACGGTTCAGAATGTTTATCAATAATGACAGAAGCAAACTGAAGAGGTCCTATTAGTCCAATTAGCAGATATGGCAGTCTGCCAAGACCTGTTTAATCCAAGGAGCAAGATGGAGCAGGTGAGTCAGAGGAGCCACAAGGTGGTGGATAGAAGCCAACATATCCGAAGAGACAAGTTAAGCTCACCGAAAAGGCCCGAGTTACATTTCTGGAGAGACCAGTTTGAGAGAAGAGAGAAGGAGAGAAACAAGCTATGGAAGCGGGTTATCGATTTAATAGAGATCCAGGATGAACTCATGTGCCTTGAAGAGAATGCTGACAAAGTGTAATATATTCTGGGGCAACTATTCAGCCTCGGTAAAGAGGTTGGAGATAAACAAAAAGCTGGATTCACAGCTGCCTCAGGAAGAACTCAAAAGTCACACCCAGCGGTTCAAAGAAAAGGTGAAGTTATTTGATGATTCTATGGAAGATGCGAAGAGATGGTTAGCTGGTTGATCAAAGGACAGCGTGTGCTGCAGCAGGTAGTGCGATGCAACAAGGTGCTGAAATGGAACATGAAGTAACAACACAAGATAGTATCTCAAACGTTGCAACATGAAGATCAAGACATAAGAGGAGGAGCTATCTTGCCTTGCCTGGGTCGCCGCGCTGGATCGACGCGCTGGAGCTCCGGTGAGCTGGACCGCCGAGCTCAACACCTCCGGGCTGCGGGACTGCGGAGCGGCGGCACCGACTCTAACATCGGGAGCCTCTGAGCTACAAATCGGCGCGGCCTTGTCGGCTTCAGGTGCCACGGACTCCGGTAGGAGATCGGCCATTCCAGCCATCCCAGCCGCTGTGAGGACTCTCCCGACGCCGGGACAACTGCACCCGGCGAGAACGGCCAGGAACATCGGGCCTCCGTAGAGGCAACTGTGGAGGCCTCAATAGGCCTGACTTTGGGTGAACTGGGGTTGGGGACTGGACATTGTGCCTTCTCCCACAGTGGCAATCATTGTGGGGGGATGATTTTGTGTGTAATGTGTAGTGTCTATGTTAGTCTATGTCCAAGATGGCGGTCGGAGGGGAGAGTGGATGCTGGCGCGCTTTAGCAGCCGCTGCTCTCTCTTCCATATTGTGTTTTTGATTTTTGTTTTTGGATTTAATTCTATCTTTAATTTGTGTACTGGTGATGTCTTTGCTATTTATTTCATTCCGCTTACATGTTTCTACACTATTTGTTAAACTTTGTAAGGTGTCCTTGAGACTTTGTGAAAGGCGCCCATAAATAAAATCTATTATTATTATTATTATTATTATAAGTCTAGTTCAGAAGCCAGTTCAATTTCAAGAGCCTCTGCTCGTATGGAAGCTCAAGCAACTGTGGCTGCTCTTTCGCTACAAGTTGCCACCTTGATGAGAAAGCATGAGATTGAAGCACAGGAAGAATAGTTGGAACAGATGAGCAAAGAAGCTGAGGCACATGTGGAATAGACAAGCAGAGAGGTTGAGGAACAAAGAAGGCAGTTAAAGAGAGAAGGAACGGTTGGAACTGGATACGAAGTTGGAAGAAACCAGGACGAAGATTGAAATACTGGAGGGCCAAGGTTCAAGAGGTGGCTCTAAAGTATCTGATGGGATGAACTCTTATTTGAGAAAAAGAACTGCTCAAAGGGAAATGGCAGGCAGCTGGATTAAATCCACAACCGAGGACCATCAGATTTCATAGCATTGAACACCCATTGGAACAGTGGCGGTCCGACAAAGCTTTACCTCAACAACAGGATGTTAGACCGAAGCAACAAATTTATGGGCCTCCTAATGAGGCTCGTAACAAACCAGCAACTCAGTACTCTTTTCAGAGGCCTAATACACAGGCTCGAGCAAACCAAGATTGGACGATGCCTGTTTATGATACGAAGAAGCCTAGTCAGGGACAAACAACTAGTCATATGGCTCGTGACAAAACTTGCTCAGACTAGTATTCTTTTCAGAGGCCTGTTTATCGTTCGTCTGCGCCAAGTCAAAGATCTCAAGGTGAATTCTATGAATTGGTGAGGAATCAAACTGAAATCAGTAAGCTCATAGTTCAACAAAATCTCTCTTCCACCCTACCACCAATAGAAATTCCTAGATATAATGGTGATCCTTTGTGGTATGAAGCTTTCATAATGGTGTTTCACAAAGGAGTAGAAATGAAAACTACTGATGAAAAAGAGTGATTACGATTTCTGGTGCATTACACAAGCGGACATGCAAAGGTGCTTGTAGAAAGTTGTCTAAATAGGCCTGGTGGCCAAGGCTATCGAGAGGCAAGAAGGATATTTAAAGAACGTTATGGTAATGAACAGAGGATTGCTAATGCATACGTGAAGAATGCCAATGGTTGGAAAGATATCAAGTCAGAAGATGTGGAGGCATTAAGTGAGTTTGCAATATTTCTTAGAGGTTGTTGTAGCTCGATGACAATTTTCGATCACATTGAGGAAATGAATGTTGTTAGTAATACTAGAGCCATCATTCTAAAACTGCCCTATAGGCTTAGAGATAAGTGGAGAGATAGGGCAGGCCAGATAATGGAAAAGGAGAATCGGGAATCCATGTTGCTTGACCTGGTGGCTTTTTTAGAAAGGGAAGTACGGTTCATGTTAGATCCATGCCATGGAAGTATTCAACATCCCAAACCAATTGCAACTGTCAAAGGTTCTACCTTTACTAAAACAAAAGGAAGATCAGGACCTAAGGGAGGCAGTTTTGCTACAAGTAATACAATCTAATCTAATCTATCTAATATAATTACATTACAAGTATGGAAATATCTAGTCTGGATGAAGACAATTTTATACCAATATCTGAGGTGTTTACACATGAGACCATGCCTGTTTGTCGTCAAAATATACCCATACATGAGGACTTGAAACAATGGCCTTACTTGAAGGGTGTTAAGATACCTAAAATAAATTCTGGTATCGACCTACTTATCGGAAAGAATGCTTTGAAGGCATTGGAACCTATACAGACTGTGAGGAGCCAAGGGGATGGACCATTTGCTGTGAAAACCCTACCAGGATGGGTTATCTATGGCTCCTTGAGAAAGAACAACAAAAGCAGGAATCAGAAGAACTACCCTGCCGCTGCGGTTAATCAAATATCTACTGGTAAATTAGAAAAGCTATTGATCAAGCATTACAATCATGACTTCAATGAAAGTACCAGTAAGGAATCTGAAGAAATGTCCAGGGAAGAGTTAAAGTTCTTGGATATTATGAACTACTCAGTAAAGATGATAGACGGACATTATTGGCTGGATTTACCTTTCAAACAAGAAAGTGTTAGTCTGCCGAATAATCGTCATATGGCGGAGTAACGCACCCAGAATCTGAAGCAAGTTTGGCATGAATACGAAATTTCATGAGGAATATACGTCTTTCCTAAAGGATATGATTGACAATGATTATGCCGAAATGGTACCAAGAAACCAACTAAATCGAAGTGATGGAGAGCTTTGGTACATTCCACACCATGGGGTGTATCACTCGAAGAAAGAGACCTTGAGAGTGGTCTTTGACTGTGCTGCAGTCTTTAAAGGAACATCACATAACTGTCAACTACTGCAAGATCCAGACCTTACCAACTCACTCATTGGAGTTCTCATTCAATTCAGAGAAGAACCAATTGCTTTGGTGGCTGATATTAAAGCGATGTTTCATCAAGTTAAAGTATCAGAAAAACACATTGACTACTTGCGATTCTTATGGTGGCCTGATGGGGATGCACAACAAGATCTTGTTGAATACCGGATGAAGGTACATCTCTTTGGAGCAGTGTCATCACCAAGTGGTGCGAACTTTGCATTAAAGAAGACCGCAGAGGATAATAAAGCTCACTTTCCAGAAGAAGTGATAACCACTGTGAAGAATAATTTCTATGTGAATGATTTCTTAAAATCCATGTCTAAGGAGCAGGAAGCAATTCAAATGGTAAAACATCTGACTTCCCTCTGCAATAAGGGAGGATTTATGCTTTCCAAGTGGATCAGCAACAGTCGTGTTGTATTGGAAAGCATTCCACCAGATGATAGAGCCAAGGAGACCATGGAATTGGATTTGGAAAAAGACAATTTGCCAATGGAAAGAGCATTGGGACTGCACTGGTGCGTTGAAACAGATGTATTCAAGTTCAGAATCTCGATTCGAGCGACCATGTACTAGAAGGGGTATCCTATCCGTGATTGGTTCTGTTTACGACTCTTTGGGATTTCTTGCACCATTTACACTGCCAGCCAAGTTGATTTTGCAGGATCTTTGTAAGGAAAATCTTGGATGGGATGAGAGTATAACGCAAACATCCTCTCACCGATGGACAGAATGGTTAGCAGATCTCAACAAGATCTCAGAATTCAAAGTGGGCCGGTGCATGAAGCCTACAAGCTTTGGTAAGATCAGAAGTGCACAGCTGCATTTCTCAGATGCCAGTGAAAGTGGCTACAGTACTGTTTCATATCTAAGACTGTAAAATGATAATAATGAAGTACATGTTGCATTCTTAATGGGAAAATCCAGAGAAGCACTATTGAAGCAAATGACGATTCCCAGAATGGGACTTTCTGCCGCAGTCTTACCTGTTAAAATTGAAATTATGCTGCAAAAAGAACTACAGCTTCAACTGGAAGAATCCACCTTCTGGACTGATAGTACTACAGTGCTTAAATACTTCAACAATGAGAACAAACGTTTTTTGACATTTGGAACAAACAGAATCACTTTTGTATTGGGTGCTACTAATGTTTCACAATGGAAAAATGTTAACACAAAGGAAAATCCTGCGGATGAAGCTTCTAGAGGACTAACAGCAGAAATAAGAGATGGATCAATGGACCAGAGTTTCTCTGTAGGCCAGACAGAGAGTGGCCAAAACTTGAGCTGGGATTTGAAATCTCTGCTAATGATCCAGAAATTAAACAATACATCATAGTGAACGTTATTGCTGGAAATCCTATTATTCTCTCGAAGGATTTTCACATTTCAACATTATTGTTACGACATATCCATGAGTTGATCCAACATGGAGGAAGAAGTTTCATACTGCAAAAACGTTGAACTTTTGAGTTTTGGACGAAATACTGGGTATCATGCCTGATGTTAAGGGTTTGGTGCGTACAGTACGACTTTAGACTAAGAATGATGTTTTAATAAGACCAATAACCAAGTTGTGCTTGTTTTTAAAAAGCGAAGGTGAAGATGGAAGAATCGCTGAACAAGTCTGAATGCTGATATATAATGCATGCTATTTTTTGTTTTTTAATATATGTTAAGCTTTTATAGCTTTATTAATGTCTATTTGTAATTGCCTCGTTATATACCCAGAACAATTAGGGGCCAGTATGTAGTAGCCATTGAGCTTAACTCAGTATGTTATAACTATAACCAGTTCCCTTTACATTTTATCTGCCTGTAATTATGTGGGTGGGATTTATTATGTAGTCTGAGGCATGTTTGCGGCTGGGATTCTCGTGCAGATGGCCTAGTAATTAGTTTAGTTTAGTTTGAAGAAGCATGGGGGAGAGGTCACAGCTTTCGACCATGCACGAGTTTGACTACAAGTAAGATCAAAATGTACTTAAACATGAAGAAGTTTGGATGAATATCTTACTGTTTTCCTACTACAATAAAGAAACTATTAATTAAGAGACTGTGTTTTGAAGATTTATATTTCGATGGCATTGAATGTCTCGTGGAGAGCTCGTGAATGCGTTTCGATAATCTCCTAACCCCTGTCTTTAATCATAGTGGCTAGAGGAAAGATTCCTTGAACGATATAAAAATTTGTCACTACAATGAGTTTCCAGGCATACAGAATATAGATCATTCAGATATGGTGAAAAGTGCAGAATACAATACAATACAATTTATTTGTCATTTGGACCCCGTTGAGGTCCAAACGAAATGTCGTTTCTGCAGCCATACATTACAAAACGAAGAAGACCCGAGACACAACACAATTTACACATACATCCATCACAGCGCTGTGATGGAAGGCAAAAAAAATATATCTCTCCACTGCACTCACCCCCACCCCCCGATGTCAGAGTCAAAGTCAAAGCCCCCGGCGGGCGATGGTGATTGTCCCGCGGCCATTAAAGCCAATGCAAGGTCGCGCACCGGGTCTTGATGTTAGAGCCCCGGCAAGTAAATGTAAATCTGAAAAGGGGTAACATTTGTATGTTTTAATGTTTCTTGGTGTTTTTATGTGGGGGGTGAGGGGGGGGGGGAATAGGGGGAAACTGTTTTCAGTCACTTACCTCGACGGAGATGTGATCTTTTTCCGTGTCATGTTTCCGTCCCCTCCCCGTGGCCTAACAACTGGATTGGTGCGGCTTTCCCTGGAGACAGCCTGGAGCTTCAAGCCACAAGCACGGCCGGGCTTACCATCGTGGAGCGGACGATCCTTTGCTGAGGATCGCTGTGGAAGTGCTACGACCGCAGGGCCTGTAGACCTTAACACTGTGAAACCGCGCTCTCCAGTAAGAAAAGGCCGACTCGGGAGCTCCATGCCACGGAGTGTTTCCGTTCCGTCCCGACGCTGGAGTCTCTATCATCCCGACGAGAGGGCTTTAACATCGGGCAGTCGGCAGTGCTGAGGGTTCAAGGCCCCGACCACCATGGGTGAACAAAGGAGGAAGATGATTGAACTTTATTGCCTTCCATCACAGTGAGGAATGTTGATTCCGCTGTGGTGGATGTTTATGTTAAAATTATTGTGTATTGCATTCCTTTTTTAATTGTATGGCTGTATGGTAACTCAAATATCACTGTACATTAATTGGTGCACGTGACAATAAATGTGACCTTGAACTTGAACTTATTGTAGGTCTATATGTTATTTTCATCAAGCATATTTATTTCATCTTGGATCTTTTAACTTCATTCTGTGACAATCTTGGATCAGTTAAATAATTCTCATAACGGTGGAGAGATGTGTGTATATATTTATATAATGGTATATGGACTCACTGATATGTTCTGTATTCATGCCTACTATATTCTGTGTATTCTGTGCATGTATTCTATGGTGCTGAAGCAAAGCAAGAATTTCATTGTCCTATCTGGGACACATGACAATAAACTCTCTTGACTTAGTCTTGACTTGACTTGAGAAGCTGCAGGCTCAAATCTTATTCTGAAACCTGGAGTACAAAATCCAGCTTGACCCGTCAGGTTTGGAGGTACGAAGGATAAAGTTAGGCTTACCTTATTTCAAAATTTTCAAAATGCCATCTAGGAAGTTTCCAAAGCAGAAGGTAGTTGCTGACATATTGATAAACAGCAAAGACATGTTCATCTGTTGGAAGAATTCCTCAAAGGCGAATGTAAACAGCCGGAAGTTGTAGTGCATGTCAGCAAAAAACGATGTCGGAAAGAAAGGGATGAATATTCTGCAGCGTGACTTTGGAGAGCTCGGAAAAGTACTGAAAAGCAGGACCTCCAGGGTGGTTATCTCTGGTTTGCTCGTGCTGGCAAGAGCAGGAACAGGGAGATACGGGACCTGAATATGTGGCTGAGGAACAGGGAGGGGGCAGGGATTTAGATTCTTAGATCACTGGGATCTGTTTTGGATTAAGGGGGAACTGTACAAAAGGGATGGATTGCACCTTAACAGGTGGGGGACCAGCATTCTGGCAGGCAGGTTTGCCACTGCGACACAGATGGTTTTAAACAAAATAAGGGGGGGGGATGGAGAGGTATCAAATGGGATAGTCAAGGACGGAGTTAAAGGGTAAGAGAGTAAAGGGATAGTTAATGATCCCAGAATAACGGGAAAGGAAGCTCACAAAGGGATAGGAGAGTATGGCCAAATGTAATAGGGATCGATGTGAAAGGTGAGATGCATAAGGAATTAAAAGTATTGTATATGAATGCGCAAAGTATAAGAAGTAAAGTAGATGAGGTTGAGGCTCAGTTACAGGTTGGTAGATATGACATTGTGGGGATTACTGAGACGTGGCTGCAGGAGGATCCAGCCTGGGAACTTAATATTCAGGGTTATACATCCTATAGAAAGGACAGGCAGGAGGGCAGAGGAGGGGGGTAGCTCTGCTGGTGAGGGATGGAATTCAGTCCCTTGCGAAGGAAGACACAGGGACTGACGAGGTAGAGTCACTGTGGATTGAGTTGAGGAATTGTAAAGGCAAGAAGACACTAATTGGTGTTATCTACAAACCCCCAAATAGTAGTCCGGATGTAGGGTGTAAGTTGCAGCAGGAGTTAAAACTGGCATGTAACAAAGGTAATGCCATTGTGGTGATGGGGGATTTCAATATGCAGGTCGACTGGGAAAATCAGGTTGGTTCAGGACCCCAAGAAAGAGAGTTTGTAGAATGCCTCCGAGATGGATTGTTAGAGCAGCTTGTAATGGAGCCGACCAGAAAAAAGGCAATTTTGGATTTAGTGTTGTCCAATGAACCAGATATGATAAGAGAACTCGAGGTAAAGGAACCGCTTGGAGGTAGTGATCATAATATGATTAGTTTTAATCTGCAATTTGAGAAGGAGAAGGTTAAATCGGAAGTGGCAGTGATGCAGTTGAACAAAGGGGACTATGAACCCATGAGAGAGGAGCTGGCCAAGGTAGACTGGAAAGGGATCCTAGCAGGAATGATGGTGGAACGGCAATGGCAGGAATTTCTGGGCATAATCCGGAAGACACAGGATAATTTCATTCTAAAAAGGAAGAAAGATTCTAAGGGGTGTAGGAGGCAACTGTGGCTGACAAGAGAAGTTAGGGATAGAATAAAACTAAAATAAAAGATGTATAACACAGCAAAGAGTAGCCGGCAGCCAGAGGATTGGGAAACTTTCATAGGACAACAGAAGGAAACAAAACGGGCAATACGGGTTGAAAAGATGAAGTACGAGGGGAAGCTGGCCAGGAATATAAAGAAGGGCAGTATAAGCTTCTTTAGATATGTTAAGGGAAAAAGAGTAGCAAAGTGAAATGTGGGTCCCTTGAAGGCAGACACAGGTGAAATTGTTATGTGGAACAAGGAAATGGCAGAAGAGTTGAATAGATACTTCGGATCTGTCTTCACTATGGAAGATACAAACAATCTCCCAGATGTACTGGAGGACAGAAGATATAACGGGGTAGAGGAACTGAAAGAAATTTTCATTAGGCGAGAAATAATATTGGGTAGGCTAATGGGACTGAAGGATGATAAATCCCCTGGGCCGGATGGTCTGCATCCCAGGGTCCTCAGGGAGGTGGCTCTAGAAATAGTGGACGCATGGGTGATCATTTTCCAATGTTCAATAGATTCAGGATCAGTTCCTGTAGATTGGACGATAGCTTATGTTATCCCACTTTTCAAGAAAGGAGCGAGAGAGAAAACGGGGAATTACAGCCCAGTTAGCCTGACCGGTGGTGGGAAAGATGCTGGAGTCAATTAATAAAGAAGTAATAATGGGGCATTTGGATAGCAGTAAAAGGATTAGTCCAAGTCAACATGGATTTATGAAAGGAAAATAATGCTTGACTAATCATCTGGAATTTTTTGAGGATGTGACAAGTAAAATGGATGAAGGGGAGCCAGTGGATGCAGTGTATCTAGGCTTTCTGAAAACCTTTGATAAGGTTCCGCACCGGAGACTGGTGACTAAAATTAGAGCACATGGTATTGGGGGTAGGGTGTTGACGTGGATAGAAGATTGGTTGGCAGAAAGGAAGCAAAGAGTAGGAGTGAACGGGTCCTTTTCAGAATGGCAGGCAGTGGCGAGTTGAGTGCCGCAAGGCTCGGTGTTGAGGCCGCAACTGTTTACCATATATATTTATGATTTGGAAGAGGAAATTAGGAACAACACAAGCAAGTTTGCGGATGACACAATCCTGGGTGGCAGTGTGAACTGTGAAGAGGATGTTAGGAGGTTGCAGGGTGACCTGGACAGGTTGAGTGCGTGGGCAGATGCGTGGCTGATGCAGTATAATATAGATAAATGTGAGGTTATCCACTTTGGCGGCAAAAACAAGGGGGCAGATTATTATCTCAAGGGGGTAAGGTTAGGTAAGGGGGAGGTGCAGTGAGACCTGGGTGTCCTTGTACATCAGTCACTGACAGTTGGCGTGCAGGTACAGCAGGCAGTGAAGAAAGCTAATGTTTCTATGTTTCTATGTTAATGTTGGCCTTCATAACAAGAGGATTTCAGTATAGGAGTAAAGAGGTTCTTCTGCAGTTGTGTAGGGCTCTGGTAAAACCACATCTAGAGTATTGTGTACAGTTTTTGTCTCCTAATTTGAGGAAGGACATCCTTGTGATTGAGGCAGTGCAGCGTAGGTTCACGAGATTGATCCCTGGGATGGTGGGACTGTCATATGAGGAATGATTGAAAAGACTAGGCTTGTATTCACTGGAGTTTGGAAGGATGAGGGGGGATCTTATAGAAACATATAAAATTATAAAAGGACTGGACAAGCTAGATGCAGGAAAAATGTTCCCAATGTTGGGCGAGTCCAGCACCAGGGGCCACGGTCTTAGAATAAAGGGGAGGTCATTTAAGACTGAGGTGAGAAAAACTTTTTCACCCAGAGAGTTGTGAATTTGTGGAATTCCCTTGCACAGAGGGCAGTGGAGGCCAAATTACTGGATGGATTTAAGAGAGAGTTGGATAGTTCTAGGGGCTAGTGGAATCAATGGTTATGGGGACAATAGACAATAAATGCAAGAGTAGGCCATTCGGCCCTTCGAGCCAGCAGCGCCATTCAATGTGATCATGGCCGATCATCCCCAATCAGTACCCCATTCCTGCCTTCTCCCCATATCCCCTGACTCCGCTACCTTTAAGAGCCCTGTCTAGCTCTCTTGAAATTATCCAGAGAACCGGCCTCCACCGCCCTCTGAGGCAGGGAATTCCACAGACACAACTATCTGTGAGAAAAAGTGTTTCCTCGCCTCCATTCTAAATGGCTTACCGCTTATTCTTAAACTGTGGCCCCTGGTTCTGGACTCCCCCAACATCGGGAACATGTTTCCTGCCTCTCGCGTGACCAAACCCTTAACAATCTTATATGTTTCAATAAGATCCCCTCTCATCCTTCTAAACTCCAGAGTGTACATGCCCAGCCGCTCCATTCTCTCAGCATATGACAGTCCCGCCATCCCGGGAATTAACCTTGTAAACCTACGCTGCACTCCCTCAATAGCAAGAATGTCCTTCCTCAAATTAGGGGACCAAAACTGCACACAATACTCCAGGTGTGGTCTCACTAGGGCTCTGTACAACTGCAGAAGGACCTCTTTGCTCCTATACTCGACTCCTCTTGTTATAAAGGCCAACATGCCATTCACTTTCTTCACTGCCTGCTGTACCTGCATGCTTACTTTCATAGACTGATGAACAAGGACCCCCAGATCCCGTTGTACTTCCCCTTTTCCCAACTTGACACCATTTAGATAGTAATCTGCCTTCCTGTTTTTGCTACCAAAGTGGATAACCTCACATTAATCCACATTAAACTTCATCTGCCATGCATCTGCCCACTCCCCCAACCTGTCCAAGTCACCCTGCATTCTCATAGCATCCTCCTCACAGTTCACACTGCCACCCAGCTTTGTGTCATCTGTAAATTTGCTAATGCTATTTTGAATCCCTTCATCCAAATCATTGATGTATATTGTAAATAGCTGCAGTCCCAGCACCGATCCTTGCAGTACCCCACTAGTCACTGCCTGCCATTCTGAAAGAGACCCGTTAATCCCTACTCTTTTTTTCCTGTCTGCCAACCAATTTTCTATCCATGTCAGCACTCTAGCCCCAATACCATGTGCCCTACCTTTGCCCACTAATCTCCTATGTGGGACCTTATCAAATGCTTTCTGTAAGTCCAGGTACACTACATCCACTGACTCTCCCTTGTCCATTTTCCTAGTTACATCCTCAGAAAATTCCAGGAGATTAGTCAAGCATGATTTCCCCTTCGTAAATCCATGCTGACTCGGACCGATCCTGTTACTGCTGTCCAAATGTGTGGCTATATCATCTTTTAGGCAGACACGGGTTATTGATTGGGGACGATAAGCCATGATCACAATGAATGGCGGTGCTAGCTCGAAGGGCCGAATGGCCTCCTCCTGCACCTATTTTCTATGTTTCTATGTTTCTATGTTTAAGTAAGCAGAGAGCAGTGTTTGCCTCGCCAAGTCTGTCTGTCCTTTCTTATTTTTAGTATGTGTTAAACAGTATGTTTTAGTGTTCCTTGGTTTGTTTTTTGTGGGGGGTGGGGGTTGGGGAAACTTTTTGTCAATCTCTTACTTCAACGGAGATGCGATTTTTTCTCCATATCATATCTCCGTCCCCACTACGACCTAACATCGTGGAGTTGGCGGCCTTTCCTGGAGTCCGATGGGCGCTCCAAGCCACTGGAGTCTGTGAAACTCTAACATCGCAGAGTTTGCGATCCCTTTGCCGGGGATCGAAGCTCCAACCACGGGGCCTGTGGACTTTTAACATTGTGGGAGTTTCAATCACCCCGACGGGGCTCCGATCATCAGCTGCGGGGGCTTTGATCACCCAGACTGCGGATGGTTTGACTGCCCCAACCGCGGACGAGGAAGAAGATTGAACTTTATTGCCTTCCATCACAGTGAGGAATGCGGAATCCACTGTGATGGATGTTTATGTTAATTTTTATGTGGTTGTGTGTCTTGTTGCTTTTCACTTAGTATAGCTGTATGGTAGCTCAAATTTCCCTGTTCCTTAATTGGTACATGTGACAATAAACTGACCTTGAAACCTTGAGACCTTGAGAAGACTGCATAATTACTATGCAACTGGAGCTCAATTTGGCTTCTGCTTTTTCTAGCCATGCACAACAGAAGATGTATTCAGCAGCATGAAGGACACTGATACTAGTGGGTTTAAAATGATCATCAATGACTTATAGGTAAATCTCTGAATATTTCTTCTGGCTGATTCAGCAGTTTTAAGTTGCCGATTCTTTCTCAAATGTTTGGAGATTTTAATGGCCTGCGGAACATCAAACAGTTCATATTTCACAGTTGCATAATGTAACAGAGTCCATGTAAAGATGAATAACATTTCAACTTAATTTCCTGTTGCAAGAGTAGCTTAGGTATATTGAGCAAAGACTGATATTTACAAAGGATTGAAGGTTTCTCCCACAATGCAAGATGCTGTAGATTTTGTGCACATCATTTAGAGAGAGTTTCACGTCAACTTAGTCACACACTAGAGCCCGTTTTCAGGGCTGCTTAAAAATCTCCCGCTCTGTGGAGGAGAGTGCCAGGGGTCAGTGTATGACTGACTCCGAATTCGGAAGTGTGTCCGTGGAGCATACTGGGATGCATGCGTGAGGTTCAAGAATTGTCTGTCATGGCATCAAGTTTTGCGATACCCTCACAAACAAAGGAGCCGCTGCAGGAAGAGTTGGCTCCCAGCATCAACTACCTCACGTCACAGCATCACAGGAACAGGTGACGGCTGTAAAATACCATACACCTGTAAATTGTGCATTCCTGAAAGTGCCGGCAGTGAACAGCACTATCTGGGGAGACATTGGAGGGGGCATCAAAACCCAGGAAATGAAACTCCAACAAATTACTGGCCTCAGGCATCACGGCATTTGCCAGATCTGTGGATGGCGGGTCATTATCGGACGTCCAGCAGGATGCCCTGGCATTGATGTGCAATGCACACTTCTAAATGAACTGCTTTCAGAAGAATGCCATCAGACATGCCTGAAATCCCAAATTTGCAGGCTTATGCAAGGCCAGCAATGTCCAGCCGCCGAATCTTCACTTCGGGGAAGACCTATCCAAATAGGTAAAAGACCTGGATGAGGAAGCAAAAGCTGTCGGACTAATCAAGGTACCAACGACGAGCAAAGCTTCACTGAAGCTGGTGGCAGCTTGAAAGCTGATTCTCTGGGCAGAGGTCTTTTAGGCCAAGGCCAAGGCCAAAGCCAGCCCTCAGGGAAAATGCGCAATCCACGCACCCCAGCAGTCCTACCCTCCAAATCTCGAGGACAGAAATAGAACCCGCATCAGGTGCCTTTGGGCTTACCATAAGGGCACCGGTAACCATGGAGGTAGGTGGGTCCGGTTCTTTCCGAAACATGGGGTGTGTGGGCCAGTTACAAGTTGGTGATAGATTACACTTGGTTTTTGCACAAATGGCAGATCTGCATAAACACAGATCTGTTTATAAAATAAAAGGATAATATCATATGAGTTTATACTGCACAGAGTACAAGGGTTCCAAATTGAATTTTCCTTTAAGACATTGCCACCCATACAATATGCACCGTCGAGCATTTCTTTATTCCAAACAAAAAGGTTTGGATATACAAGAAGATATCCAAACAAGTAAAAGATCTGGATGAGGAAGCAAAAGCTGTCAGGTTAATTAAAGCACCCACGACGAGCAAAGCTTCACCGTTTCGGCGACGACACCCTGTGCCTCCAACAAAGAAAGATGGAGGATGTCGGATCATCCTTGATTTAACTCACACTTAACTCACATTGTTATGGCCCAGCTGGGTGATACTTTGAAACGCTGTATTTGGTTAAATTAGCTGTTTCAGTCGCGAAACTAATATTTGAGAAATTGGGGTTTTCTGAGCCATCCAGTTAAATTTAAGTTGATACCAACTAGAGTTATTGATTATTTGGGATTTACCTTTAACTCTATTAATTTATCTGTGACAAATGACAATCCCTGGGGCAAGAGATTAGAATTAATAGAAGCCTGTAACAACCTTGTTGTTGTAAAGCAGCCTTCTATTCGTCAGGTGGCTAGTGTAATTGGCAATATAGTGGCTGTTTTTCCAACTGCGCAATTTCGGCCTTTGCATTATCAGAACTTACAATGTGCAAAGGAGCAAACTCTCAAGTACCATTTAGGTAATTGTTAACAAACCTATGCTATTACCAGCTGAAGCTATCAGAGTTGCAATGGTGGAGGAACAGTATTCAACATTGTTCCAGTAACATTTTTGGTCAGTAAACCTTCAGTTATATTACAAACTGATGGTAGTGCTCAAAGATGGGAAATTACTAATACCATCTCTAGTGACGGAGGCGGATGGGATGTGCATGAGTTACCAATTCTTCAGTTATATGGTATCAACTACCTAGAGACACTGGAGGCATTCTATGGGTTAAAGGCTTATTGTGCGAATATGCATAATCTGCATGCTCAACTACAAGTTGATAACACTATGCTGGTGGCATATATTAATCACATGGGTGGAATCAAGTCAGTATCCTGTGATAGTTTACCTAACCTCATTTGGCGCTGGTGTATCATCACGTAAATTCAATGACAACACAGAATGGATGTTGGATCACAAAGTATTTAATGACATTATTGCTCAATATGGAACACCGAATATCTGCATCTCGGCTCAATCACCAGTTGCAAAAATATGTGGCATGGCAGCCAGACCCAGGGGCAGTGGCGATAGATGCATTCTCGCTACACTGGGGAGGAATGTATTTTTATGTCTTTCCTCCATTTTGCCTCATCAGTTGGGTCTTGCAAAAAATCCAGCAAGATTCCGCTTCAGGCATTTTTGTAGTGCCTGACTGGTATATCCTGCTGATGTTGGGAATGATTATAGAACCTTATATGGTTATCTCTAAACACAAAAACTTGCTGGTTCATCCCGTGAGTCAGGAAGCCACCCTCTGCGTGGTAGAATCAATTCATTGATTTGCAGACTCTAAGAAGACCATTCCTGGGGCTCGGGTTGTCAGACCGAACCGTGGACGTGGTCACTGCAGCTTGGAGGGATAGCACCAATAAGCAGTACATTTCCTCATCAGGAGATGGGAAGTGTTTGTTTAAATGCTAATATAACATATAATATGGCACAGATAACTGACTTCTTGGAGTTCATTTTTGAATGGGTCTTTGACAATAAAGTAAGTTATAGTGCCATTAACTGTGCCAAAAGTGCCTTCTCATCATATTTGCTGCAGGGATCGGGACCCACTCTGTCGGGTCTCACACTCTGATATCCAGATTTATGAAGGATATCTTTAACACAAATCCTCCCAGGCCCAGATACACGGTAGTATGGGATATTAACATTGTGTTAACACTACTTCACCGGTGGGCTCCAGCTACATCCTTATCTTTGGCCCGGCTCTCATATAAGGTAGTTATGCTCATGGTGCTGGTTTCAGCGCAATGCGTCCAGTCGTTGTAAAAGCTACGGCTGAACAGAATGGTTATATCTACCAACAAAATACCGTTCTATGTAAATGAGTTATTAAACTAAGCATACCTGGTCTAAAGCTGGAATTCTGGCATATCCTATGGACCATAGATTGTGTGTTTTCACACATATTCATCAACATTTTATGGCTACAAAGAACCTTAGAGGCACTGAGCTGGCAATGTTCGTTAGCCACAAAAAACACACAAGAGGGTTTCAGTGCAGACCATCTCCAGATGGTTTAGATATGTACTGGCTTGTGCAGGAGTGAACACTGATGTTTTTAAATCTCACTCCACCAGGGCTGCGATAACATCAGCAGCAAGGTTCATGAAGGTTCTGCTGGACCGCATCCTAGCGACAGTAGGATGGTCAAATGAGCGGGCTTTCCAAACCTTTAATAACAAACCGATTGCCAGGCCGGGTTCGTTTGCCAACTCAAGTTTAAGTTCTATTCAATAATTTGCTTATTATTTGCTTATTATTAGCATCAGCATGTTTTAAATCTATGTCATGTCTGAATGCATTAATAGTTTTCAAGCATTTCTGGTCAACTGATGCAGTGTGCGGTGTGAACTCGTGTTCGCGGCATGAAATCACAGAGCTTCGAAATCTTCACGTAGTCACTCACGTGACTCCGAAGTAAAATAGGAAGATTAAACGAGCTTACCAGTTTGAAGTTTGATCTTTATTTTATGAGGAGTTACGATGAGGGATTACGTGCCCTCCGCTCCCAACCCTCGTCTCATAAAGGTCATGTGGTAGTTCTAGTTTCTCGAATCTTCCTATAATCAGTTCAACACTGTTATCTGTGATTTCACACCGCTGCTTTGAAGATTGACGCGCATGCGGGCTGGCGAGCTTCACATACAATTAAGATCAAACTTCAATCTGGTAAGTTCTCATTTAATCTTCCTATTTTGATATATTGTGAGGGGGAAGAGCTCTGTTCCAGAACCAAAATTTCCTGACAAACCAATTTTCTATCCATGTCAACACCCTACCCCCAATACCATGTGCTCTAATTTTAGTCACCAGTCTCCCATGCGGGACCTTATCAAAGGCTTTCTGAAAGTCTAGATACACTACATCCACTGGCACCCCTTCAACCATTTTACTTGTCACATCCTCAATAAAATTCCAGAAGATTAGTCAAGCATGATTTCCCTTTCATAAATCCATGTTGACTTGGACTAATCCTTTTACTGCTGTCCAAATGCCCCATTATTACCTCTTTAATAATTGACTCCAGCATCTTTCCCACCACCGAAGTCAGGCTAACTGGTCTGTAATTCCCCGTTTTCTCTCTCGCTCCTTTCTTGAAAAATGGGATAACATTAGCTATCCTCCAATCCACAGGGACTGATCCTGAATCTATTGAACATTGGAAAATGATCACCAATGTGTCCACTATTTCTAGAACCACCTCCCTGAGGACCCTGGGATGCAGACCAACAGGCCCAGGGGATTAATTATCCTTCAGTCCCATTAGCCTACCCAATACTATTTCTCGCCTAATGAAAATTTCTTTCAGTTCCTCTACCCCCTTAGATCCACTGTCCTCCAGTACATCTGGGAGATTGTTTGTGTCTTCCTTAGTGAAGACAGATCTGAAGTACCTATTTAACTCTTCTGCCATTTCCTTGTTGCCCATAATAATTTCACCCGTGTCTCCCTTCAAGTGACCCACATTTCACTTTGCTACTCTTTTTCCCTTAACATATCTAAAGAAGCTTTTACTGTCCTTATTTAGATTACTGGCCAGCTTCCCTTCATACTTCATCTTTTCAGCCCGTATTGCCCGTTTTGTTTCCTTCTGTTGTCCTATGAAAGTTTCCCAATCCTCTGGCTCCCGGCTACTCTTTGCTGTGTTATACATCTTTTCTTTTAGTTTTATTCTATCCCTAACTTCTCTTGTCAGCCACGGTTGCCTCCTACTCCCCTCAGAATCTTACTTCCTTTTTGGAATGAAATGATCCTGCGTCTTCCGGATTATGCCCAGAAATTCCTGCCATTGCTGTTCCACCATCATTCCTGCTAGTATCCCTTTCCAGTCTACCTTGGCCTGCTCCCCACTCATGCCTTCATAGTCCCCTTTGTTCAACTGCATCACTGCCACTTCCGATTTAACCTTCTCCTTCTCAAATTGCAGATTAAAACTAATATTATGATCACTACCTCCAAGCGGTTCCTTTACCTCGAGTTCTCTTATCATATCTGGTTCATTGGACAACACTAAATCCAGAATTGCCTTTTCTCTGGTCGGCTCCATTACAAGCTGCTCTAAGAATCCATCTCGGAGGCATTCAACAAACTCTCTTTCTTGGGGTCCTGAACCAACCTGATTTTCCCAGTCTACCTGCATATTGAAATCCCCCATCACCACAGTGGCATTACCTTTCTTACATGCCTGTTTTAACTCCTGCTGCAACTTACACCCTACATCCCGGCTACTATTTGGGGGTCTGTAAATAACACCAATTAGTGTCTTCTTGCCTTTACAATTCCTCAACTCAATCCACAGTGACTCTACCACGTCAGTCCCTATGTCCTCCCTCACAAGGGACTGAATTCCATCCTTCACCAGCAGAGCTACCCCCCCTCCTCTGCCTACCTGCCTGTCCTTTCTATAGGATGTATAAGCCTGAATATTAAGTTCCCAGGCCCGATCCTCCTGCAGCCACGTCTCAGTAATCACCACAATGTCATATCTACTAACCTGTAACTGAGCCTCAGGCTCATCTACTTTACTTCTTATACTTCGCGCATTCATATACAATACTTTTAATTCCTTACGCATCTCACCTTTCACATCGATCCCTATTACACCTGGCCATACTCTCCTATCCCTTTGTGAGCTTCCTTTCCCGTTAATTCTGGGGTCATTAACCATCCCTTTACTCTCTTTCCCTTTAACTCCATCCTCAACTATCCCATTTGACACCATTATTCAGTTTAAAACCATCCGTACAGCAGTGGCAAACCTGCCTGCCAGAATGCTGGTCCCCCACCTGTTAAGATGCAATCTGTCCCTTTTGCACAGTTCCCCCTTATTCCAAAACAGATCCCAGTTATCTAAGAATCTAAATCCCTGCCCCCTGCACCAGTTCCCCAGCCACACATTCAGGTCCCGTTTCTCCCTGTTCCTGCTCTCGCCATCTCCTTCCTAAAGGAACGTCCTTTAATTTGGATGCTATGTCCTCAGGTCCAAGACTCTCCCACTTGTGGAAACATCCTCTCCACATCCCCTCTATCAAAGCCTTTCACTATTCTGTATGTTTCAATGAGGTCCCCCCTCTTTCTTCGAAACTACAGCGAGTACAGGCCCAGTGCCGACAAATGCTCATCATACGTTAACCTACTCATTCCTGGGATCATTCTTCTAAACCTCCTCTGGACCCTTGCCTGAGCCAGCACATTCTTCCTCAGATATGGTGCCCAAAATTGTTCACAATATTCCAAATGTGGCCTGACCAGCGCCTTATAGAGCCTCAGCATTACAACCCTGTTTTTGTACACAAGCCCTCTCGAACATTGTGTTTACTTTCTTTGCTACTGATTCGACCTGCAGATTAACTTTGCACCACCGATTTGCAAGTCCCTTTGCACCTCCGATTTCTGTATTTAGAAAACGCCTTTTTTCCTACTACCAAAATGCATGGCTCCACACTTTGCTCCACTAAATTCCGACTGCTACTTCTCTGCCCACTCTCCCAACCTGTCCTAGTCCTTCTGCAGAGTCCCTGCTTTCTCTACACTACATGCCCCTCCACCTATTTTTGTATAGTCTGCAAACTTGGCCACAAAGCCTTCAATGCCCTTGTCCAAATCATTAATATACAACTTAAAGAGCAGCGGCCCCAGTACTGACCCCTGCGGAACTGCGCTAGTCACTGGCAGCCAACCAGAAACCCTCCCGTTTATTGCCACTCTTTGTCTTCTGCCCTCCAGCCAACCTGCTATCCATGCTAGTATCTGCCCTTTGATACCATGGGCTCTCACCTTCCTTAGCAACTTCCCGTGTGGCACCTTATCAAAGGCTTTCTGAATATCTAGGTATAGACCATCTACTGACTCTCCTTTGTCTGTCCTGCTATTTACTTCTTCAAAGAATTCCAGCACATTTGTCAGGCAAGATCTTTCCATCACAAAACCATGCTGACTTTGTCCTATTTTGTCGTGAACTTCAAAGTACTCTCCCCTGACCCGAAACGTCACCCATTCCTTCTATTCAGAGAAGCTGCCTGTCCCGCTGAGTTACTCCAGGATTTTGTGTCTATGTCCTGTGATACAATGTGAGGTGCGGTAAAAAGAAGATTTCTGACTAACGAATGTTTCTCAGGAAAGGAATGCTTCCAGAATCAGAGACTGGCCATTAAATTTCCATATTAAAACAATATGAGGTAGAAATATGTCATTTGTTGCTGACACTAAAAGCACTATTGAATCTACCACTAATTCTGCAACTCTTTCACTTTTGACACCATTGATTTAGTAAAAGTTAACATACAGGAAGTAGTAAATAGATGACCAGTACCATAGACACTTTAGCTCTATTACATTTAGTGGCAACAGTCAAAACATTAATTTTGCTGTCCCTTGGTTTGCTCCCAAACACCATGTTTACAAAAATAAAGAATGCAACATGTTGCACAACTCTGTAACATGCATCTCCACATTACTTCTGAATTGTGAAACAATGTAAAAGAGAAATGAAAGGTACACAAAAATGCTGGAGAAACTCAGCGGGTGCAGCAGCATCTATGGAGCGAAGGAAATAGGTAACGTTTCGGGCCGAAACCCTTCTTCAGACTGATAGGGGGTGGGGAGAAGAAAGGAAAAAAGGAAAAGGCGGAGGAGGAGCCCGAGGGCTGGGGGAGGGGAGGAGACAACCAGATGGCTGATGAAGGGGAGGGGACAGCCAGGGCTAGCAGAATTGGGAGAATTCAACGTTCAGGCCACCAGGATGTAGACTGCCCAAGCAGAATATGAGGTGCATTTCCTCCAATTTACGGTGTTGCTCGCTGTGGCCATGGAGGAGACCCAGGACAGAGGTCAGATACGGAATGGGAGGGGGAGTTGAAGTGCTGAGCCACCGGGAGTTCAGGTTGGTTATTGCGGACCGACCGGAGGTGTTCGGTGAAACGATCGCCAAGCCTCCGCTTGGTCTCACCGATGTAGATCAGCTGGCATCTAGAGCAGCGAATGCAATAGATGAGGTTGGAGGAGATGCAGGTGAACCTCTGTCGCACCTGGAACGACTACTTGGGTCCTTGAATGGAGTGGAGGGGGGAGGTGAAGGGACAAGTGTTGCATCTCTTGCGGTTGCAAGGGAAAGTACCAGGGGAGGGGGTGGTATGGGAGGGAAGGGAAGAATTGACAAGGGAGTTACGGAGGGAGCGGTCTTTGCGGAAGGCAGACATGGGGGGAGATGGGAAGATGTGGCGAGTGGTGGGGTCACGTTGGAGGTGGCGAAACTGACGGAGGATCACTTGTTGTATGTGACGGCTGGTGGGGTGAAAGGTGAGGACTAGGGGGACTCTGCCTTTGTTGTGAGTGGGGGGATGGGGAGAGAGAGCAGTGTTGCGGGGTATGGCAGAGACCCTGGTGCGAGCCTCATCTATGGTGGAGGAGGGTAACCCCCGTTCCCTGAAGAATGAGGACATTTCAGATGCCCTGGTGTGGAACGCCTCATCCTGGGAGCAGATGCGGCGTAGACGGAGGAATTGGGAGTGGGGGATGGAGTCCTTACAGGAAGCAGGGTGGGAAGAAGTGTAGTCCAGATAGCCATGGGAGTCGGTAGGTTTGTAGTGGATGTCGGTAAGGAGTCTATCACCTGCGATGGAGATAGTGAGGTCAAGGAATGGTAGGGAAGTGTCTGAAATGGTCCAGGTGTATTTGAGTGCCGGATGGAAGTTGGTGGTGAAGCGGATGAAGTCAGTCAGTTGTGTGTGGGTGCAGGATGTGGCACCAAAACAATCATCGATGTAGCGGAGGTAGAGGTCGGGGATGGGGCCCTGGTACGCATTGAACAAGGATTGTTCTACGTACCCGAGAAAGAGGCAGGCGTAGCTGGGGCCCATGCGTGTGCCCATAGCTACGCCTTGTATTTGGAGGAAATGGGAGGAGTCAAATGAAAAGTTATTAAGTGTACCAGCTCCGCTAGGCGGAGGAGGGTGTCAGTGGCCGGGTATAGATTGCTTCTACGGTCGAGGAAAAAACGGAGGGCTTCGAGACCATCCTGGTGGGGGATGGAGGTGTACAGTGACTGGACGTCCATGGTGAAGATGAGGGGGTGAGGGCCTAGAGAGTGGAATGCGCGGAGATGACGGAGAGTGTCTGAGGTGTCTTGAACATAGGTGGGGAGGGATTTAACCAAGGGGGATAGGATGGAGTCGAGGTAGGTGGAGATGAGTTCGGTGGGGCAAGAACAGGCAGAGACAATGGGTCTACCGGGACAGTCAGGTTTGTGGATTTTGGGGAGAAGGTAAAAGCGGGCTGTGCGGGGCTGGGGAACGATGAGGTTGGAGGCTCGTTCGGGCAGGGCGTGGGAGTGGATGAAGTCGGTGATGGTGCTGGAGATGGTGGCCTGGTGCTCGTCAGTGGGGTCATGGTCCAGGGGTAAGTAGGAAGAGGTGTCCGAGAGTTGGCGCGTGGCCTCAGCTTTGTAAAGGTCGACGCGCCAGACTACCACGGCACCTCCCTTGTCGGCGGGTTTGATAACCCAATCTAGGTTGTTGCGGAGTGAGTCGATGGCAGTGCGTTCAGGGGGGGAGAGATTGGAGTGAGACAGGGGAGTGGAGAAGTTGAGGCGGTTGATGTCACGGCGACAGTTTTTAATAAAGAGTTCTAAAGCCGGAAGGCTACGAGGGGGGTTCCATGAGGATGGGGTGCGTTGGAGACGGGAAAAGGGGTCATCAGTGGGGAGCGAGGACTCCTTCCCATGGAAGTGAGCTGTGAGGCGGAGGCGACGGTAGAAGCGTTCCAAGTCATGGAGGGCATGGAACTCATTGAGATGGGGACGGAGGGGGACAAAGGTAAGACCTCTGCTGAGGACAGACCGTTCGATGTCGGAGAGGGGGAGGTCGGGGGGGATGGTGAACACCCGGCAGGGATGGGGGTTGGGGCCGGAGGAAGGCAGGTGGGTGGAATGGGGACGAGGCGATGTGTGGTGGGGGGGTGGTGGGTGGTCAGGGGGTGGGGGGGTGAGAGGGCAGTGGTGTGGGTGTGGAAGAGAAGTGGTCCCATAGTTGGCGAGGGATGGGGAAGAATCAGTGGAACTAACACTGAGGTAACCAGGGCTAGGCAGACTAGCGCTAGGACCCAGTGGAGTCAAACCCCGGAGAGTGGGAGTGAGCAGCGTGGAGGCTTCAGGCCCAGTACAGAGTCTAGTTTGCAGATGAGGCGACGGCTGCGGGCTGCTGGAGGGAGGTGCAGTGGCGAGGGTCGGCGGACCCGATGGTCGGGGTCCGTGGGCAGTAGAGCCGGGGTCCACGGGCGATGCGTGGGAGGTCCCGGTAGGCGGATGGTCGGTGGGGCGGCGCGGTTCGACCAGCCCGGTGAGGCGACAGGGTGAATAGGGTGCGGTGCGGCAGCCATGTTCGTGGAGCCCCGGTCCGGCGGCCGTGTAGAGTGGGCCCGGTCCAGCGGCGATGCTGGATGGGCCCGGTCCGGCGGCGATGTTGGGAGGACCGGGTGCGGCTGTGATGTTCGGCGGGCCCAGTGCGACGGCGATGTCGGATGGGCCCGGTGCGGCGATGATGTTAGGAGGTCCCGGGGGGGCGGCGAGGTTCGGAGGAATCGGCGAGGGGAAGGAAGTCTGAGTTACCGTAGAAGCGGCGAGCCTGGGCTTCATCGGTAGGCAGGTGAAGGTCGGCGGCAGCATCGACATGGAGGTCGGTGAAGGCGGCGTCCTGGTGAGTACTGGAGGCGCTCCCCGTGGACAAGATGGCGTCCTGGTGAGTACTGGAGGCGCTCCCCGTGAACAAGATGGCGTCGCGGGACCGGGGCAGGCGATGCTGGCCGGAGTTGGGGCCCGGAGCCTGCGGGCGGTCGAGCCGCGGAGAGTCGGCGGCGGGAGCGGCCTGGAGACGGGCTAATTTAAGGTCCTTGGTGGAGTTGAGGTGGGCCAGGAATCTTTTATTCAAGAGGTGGATCTTCCGGCGGATAAAGTATAGTTGAGGACCGTTGCAGGTCTGGGTGAGTGAGGCCCGAAGTTCCGGGAGGGTCAATGCGAGGTCCTGCTGGTGCCGGCGCATCGCAGTCAGTGTGGATCTCAGTGCCCGGGTGGAGAATTGTTGGGTAAAGAGAAATGAATTTGTTTCAGCTATTCTTCCAGAAATTTGACAGTTGTCCATGATAAGCACTGATAGGTGCCTTCAATGCCAACCGAATATATTCCATTTTATCTTCATTATTGTCACTATCCCCTGGACCAGGAAAATGAAAACTGTTCATGTATGATTTTTTTTTTTCTCGTAGTTTTACTTTATCTCTCATGACAATAATTCCGATAAACCACATTTATGGCATAATTTCCATAAAATGATATTTAAATATCATGTTAAACCAAATGTTGGAACAAGCTCTTCACTGAGAAATGGAACAATGGCTAATGACCGAACTCAAGCAACAAATCAGGACATCGACGACTGCTTTGGTGCCACCTCCTGCACCCAAACACAACTGACTGACTTCAACCGCTTCACCACCAACTTACATCCGGCACTCAAATACACCTGGACCATTTCTGACACTTCCCTACCATTCCTTGACCTCACTATCTCCATCGCAGGTGATAGACTTCTGACCGACATCCACTATAAACCTACTGACTT
>CM075977.1:107882810-108031790 GCA_038087875.1 Malacoraja senta
GCAGCTGCTTCAGGCGGGGGACCAGTGGGGTGCATTGTGCAGCTTGGGACGGGGACGTTTTCAGATGGGGGGCTGGTCCGGGGGGGGCGTCCTGCAGCTGGGGATGGGGTTGGCTTCATGCAGGGGCCAGTGGGGAGGAGTGTCCTGCAGCTGGGATGGGGTTGGCTTCATGCAGGGGCCAGTGGGGGGGGGATGTCCTGCAGCTGGGGACAGGGATGGCTTCAGGCGGGGGGCCGGTGGGGAGGAGTGTCCTGCAGCTGGGGACAGGTGGCTTCATGCAGGGGCCAGTGGGGAGGAGTGTCCTGCAGCTGGGGTTGGGGTTGGCTTCATGCCAGGGCCAGTGGGGGGGGGATGTCCAGCAGCTGGGGACAGGGATGGCTTCAGGCAGGGCTGGCAGGAGTGTCCTGCAGCCAGGGACAGGGACGGCTTCAGGTGGGGGGGAGCGTCCTGTAGCCGGGAGAGGGGGATGGTTTCAGGCAGGGCCGTCGGGGGCCAGTGGGGAAGGAGGGAAGAGTCCTGCTGCCGGGGATGGCGACGGTTTCAGGCGGGGGCTGTCGGGTGCTGGTGGGGGGGGGGGGTGGCGTCCTGCAGCCGTGGGAGGGGGACAGCTTCAGGCGGGGGCTGGCATGGAGCTTCCTGCAGCCAAGGTAGGGAGACGGCTTCAGGCGGTGGCTGGTGGATGGGGGCCAGTGGGAGCTGGGGATTGTCCTGTAGCCGGGGGAGGGGGATGACTTCAAGCGGGAGCTGTCCTGTGCCGGTGGGGTGGGGGGAAGAGCCCTGCAGCAGGGGGTGGAGGAACGATTCAGGCAAGGGCTGGCGGGGTGGGAGAAGCTTCCTGTAGCTGCGGAACGGGACGGCTTCAGTCGCGGGCCGGCGAGAGTGTTCTCTAGCCGGGTGAGGGCGACGGCTTCAAGTGGGGCCAGCAGGAAGCATCCTGTAGCTTGGGACGGGGACGGCTTCAGACGGGGGCAGATAGGGGGGGGTGAGAATCGTCCTGCAGCTGGGGATGGGGGCGGCTTCAGGCGCAGGCCGGCGGGAGCATTATGTAGCTGGGGACAAGGATGGCTTCAAGTGGGTGCCGGCGGGGCGTATACTGCAGCCGGGGGAGGGGGCAGCTTCAGGTGAAGCCTGTCGGGGTCTGGTGGGCCTGACGGGGGCTGTCACTGCTGCTTCCCATCGGCTTCAGGCGGGGACTGATAGGGAGCATCCTGCAGCTTGGGACAGGGATGGCTTCAGATGGGGGTGTGCGTCCTGCAGCTGAGGACATGGACGGCATCAGGCGGAAGGTGGGGGGGGGGGCTTCGGGAGGACTAGTATGTGTTGTGGGCCGAAGGGACTGCATTCCAGAGGGCTAGTACTGCATTGTGGGCCGAATGGTCTTTTCTTGGGCAAGTCCAGGTGTTGTGGGCCGAAGAGACTGGTTTCAGGAGGGTTAGTATGGACGTGGGCTGAATGGACTTTTCTTGAGAGTACAGGTGTTGTGGGCCAAATGGACTGCAGCTGGGCACAGGGACGGCTTCAGGCGGGGGTCGTGGAAGCGTTCTGTAGCCGGGGGTGGGGATGGCCTCAGATGGGACCAGTCGGCGGCCGGTGGGTGTGTGGTGCTCTGCTGTGGCCTACCATTGCCACTGCCTACCGCTGCCGCTCCCCACCGGCTTCAGGCGGGGACTGGTGGGGAGCGTCCTGCAGCTGGAGATGGGATGGCTTCAGGCATGGCCCCGGCTCCGGCCTCGCTCAACGGCTCCCGGCCCCGGCTCCGGTCTCAGTCAGCGGCTCTCATCACCGGCACCAGCCGCACTCAGTGGCTCCCGGTCTCGGGTCCAGGCTCCTAGCCTGACTCAGTGGCTCACAACTCAGCGGCTCCCGACTTAGCAGCTCACGACTCATCGGCTCCCAAATCAGCGGCTCCTGACTCAACGTCTCCCGACTTAGCGGCTCCCGAATTAGCGGCTCACGACTCAGCGGATCCTGCCTCAGCGACTCCCGACTCAATGGCTCCCAACTCAGCGGCTCGCCGTGGTGGTTGTCACCGCAGATGCAACCCCACCCGCCTCTCCACACTGTGCTCACTCCGCTTCTTCAGCTTCATTCTCCTCGCCACCGGTGATTGACAGCGGGTGCCGGAAGGGGCGTGGGAAAGTCAATTATTAAAGAGGTAATAATGGGGCATTTGGATAGCAGTAAAAGGATTAGTCCAAGTCTGCATGGACTTATGAAAGGAAAATCATGCTTCACTAAACTTCTGGAATTTTTTGAGGATGTGACAAGTAAAATGTATGAAGGGGAGTCAGTGGATGTAGTGTATCTAGACTTTCAGAAAGTCTTTGATAAGGTCTCGCACGGGAGACTGGTGACTAAAATTAGAGCACATGGTATTGGGGGGTAGGGTGTTGACATGGATAGAAAAATTGGTTGGCAGAGAGGAAGCAAAGAGTAGGAGTGATCAGGTCCTTTTCTGAATGGCACGCAGTGGCGAGTGGAGTGCCGCAAGGCTCGGTGTTGGGGCCGCAACTGTTTACCATATATATTAATGCTTTGGAAGAGGTAATTAGGAGCAACACTAGCAAGTTTGCGGATGACACAAAGCTGGGTGGCAGTATGAACTGTGAAGAGGATGTTAGGAGGTTGCAGGGTGACCTGGACCTGAGTGAGTGGGCAGATGCGTGGCATATGCAATATATTATAGATAAATGTGAGGTTATCCACTTTGGTGGCAAAAACAAGGGGGCAGATTATTATCTCAATGGGGTTAGGTTAGGTAAGGGGGAGGTACAACGAGACCTGGGTGTCCTTGTACACCGGTCACTGAAAGTTGGCGTGCAGGTACAGCAGGCAGTGAAGAAAGCTAATGGAATGTTGGCCTTCATAATAAGAGGATTTTCAGCATAGGAGTAGAGAGGTTCTTCTGCAGTTGTATAAGGCTCTGGTGAGACCACATCTGGAGTATTGCGTACAGTTTTGGTCTCCTAATTTGAGGAAGGATATACTTGTGATTGAGGCAGTGCAGCGTAGGTTCACGAGATTGATCCCGGGATGGCGGGACTGTCATATGACGAAAGATTGAAAAGACTAGGCTTGTATTCACTGGAGTTTAGAAGGATGAGGGGGTTCTTATAGAAACATATAAAATTATAAAAGGACTGGACAAGCTGGATGCAGGAAAAATGTTCCCAATGTTGGGTGAGTCCAGAACCAGGGGTCAAAGTCTTAGAGTAAAGGGAAGGCCATTTAAGACTGAGGTGAGAAAAACTTTTTCACCCAGAGAGTTGTGAATTTGCGGAATTTCTTGCCACTGAGTGCAGTGGAGGCCAAATCACTGGATGGATTTAAGAGAGAGTTAGATAGAGCTCTAGTGGCTAGTGGAATCAAGGGATATGGGGATAAGGCAGGCATGGGTTATTCATTGGGGACGATCAGCCATGATCACAATGAATGGCCGAATGGCCTCCTCCTGCGCCTATTTTCTAAGTTTCTATGTTTCTAAACTCTCCAAAGAAGTATTTGCAAACCTTCCTGTGAGGATATTAATTCCTCTCCTGTTCAGATTCAATCCGTTTCTTTTGTACAGGTCCCACATCTGCTGGAAGAGAGCCCAATGATCCAACTCTAACCGTGAAACCCTCCCTTCTGCTCCAGTTCCTTAGACACATATTCAAATAGAAACATAGAATATAGGTGCAGGAGGAGGCCATTCAGCCCTTCAAGCCAGCACCGCCATTCATTGTGATGTATGATCTTCTCATCTCTTGCCTCGCTAGCATGTGGTACAGGTAGATTATAACCCCAGAGGTCCTGTTTAAAAAAAAAAAAATCTGTCTAACTCTACAAATTCTCTTTGCAGGACCTCATCTCTCTTGTGTACCAACATGGACCACAATCTCTGGCCATGCATCCACCGCTTTCTGAATGTTATGTGTTGTTCCGAAATATCCTTGACCTAAGCACTAGGGAGTCAACAGTTCATTCAGATAGGCTACAGAAATGCCTGTCTAAACCTCAGATTATCGAGTTGTCGATCAGTATTGTTTGTCTAGTCTTTGACTCACCCTGCTGAACAACAGAGCTAGTTATGGTACAACTGATCTGCTGGCTGCTCATTTTCTCCTGAGAGACTGTTCACCCTGCCAGTGCCTCCTGTCAAGGCAAGGGTGAACTACAGGGAGAAGCTTTATATCGCCACGTCTCCTCCTTTGAAGAACAGGCCTGCGCTGTGAGAAGAGTCTGAGATCACCAGTGGCATTGCACATGCACCCTGGCAGCAAGGGACAGTGCCCCCATGTGGTCCCGGACTTTCTTACCACTGTGAATAAAAATTACCATGTGAGTTCAAAATGCTGTCAATATACCGTATATGGACTTCTATATATCGGCGAGACCAAGCGCTTTGTCTCATTTTCACACCTTACACTTCCTTACTTCATTATTATGCTGACTCAGTCTGAAGGTTCTCGACCCGAAATGTCGCCTATTCCTTCTATCCAGAGATGCTGCCTGTCCATACTAAGGAACTGGAGCATTTTGTGTCTATCTTCGGTTTAAACCAGCATCTGCAGCTCCTTTCTACACACCATGTGAGATCACCCTACTTCTAGTGTCACTGAGGTCATTGCCGAACACGGCGTCATGTCTGAACCACCTTGAATTAATTGGCCACTATAAACTACCAGCGAGATGTCAGAGAATCAGTGTGGGGTTGATAGTCTTGTGAGAGAAAAATTATCACATGGAAATAACCGGGGTATAAGACTGATGGGATTACTCTGAGAGTCCATATAGACCAACAGACCAGATGGCCTCATTGAATGTTACATGACTACCTGAGAATATGAAACAGCTAATCTAGAGCTGACCATTTAATCAAATTTGTTCTAATGCAGTCAAATTCGGATTTAACAATGAATGCACTTGACAAATATTGCTATTTCTCTGTGAGTTGTCTGTTATGCTGTCTACAGATATTATTATTATTCCAGGCAATATAACATAATATGTTAAAACACTGGACTGGTTCTATGTTAGGACATTCATTCATTATCAATTACATTTCAGACTGTTCAATAAATCCGAAAAGGTACTGAAGCTAATAAAGTATGTCATTTTAGCTATGACCCCACGTCTGAATGATGAACAGATCCCCATCCAAATGACAGGATGGGATGAGACAGCAGTTATTGTTCAGTTCTGTGGCATCACTAACAGATAATGTAGATAGTTAATCGGCAACACTTCAGTCATTTAATGGAAGTGTGTCTCAGGAAAACTGTACCATCTTGAACTGAAAGCTGCAATTACTTAATCTTCAACCAACAGATCAAACTGGAACAGTTTGTTAAGATCAGCATAAACACAATGGATACACCTTTATTCTTCATTAGAAAATTGGCTCTATTACGTTCCTTACACAAAAGTTCACCCTTAGTTCTCTATCATCAGATATCTCATTAATGAGTTTGAGGCTGCTCGTGCTGCATTTACAGTGCAATAGTGACATCTACTGACGTTTTAGTTGTAATAATAATGCTCTGGGAGTTGAGTGCATGCAAATCTCCCACATGGAGAGTGGGATAATGGAATTTCCATCCACTTTTGCTGTAACATTTTCAGCTAAGACAAATGCAAAATACATTTTTTTTAAAACGCAAGAAAGTGTGGGGATCTTGTTATATCTTATCTGAAGGTGTGCGTTTTACAACTTCTACACTTTTCACCCGATGGCAGAGGGGAGAAGAGGGCAAAAGTTTGTTCAGTTCTGTGGCAAAAGTGTGAAAACACACAGCTCCAGATTCAGGGACAGTTTCTTCCCAGCTCTCATCGGGCAACTGAACCATCCTACCACAACCAGAGAGCAGTCCTGAACTACTGTCGGACTATCTTTGATTGGACTTTACTGGCTTTGCCTTGCACTAAACGTTATTCCCTTATCATGTATCTGTACAGTATGAAAGAATAGTAAGATTAAACGAGAACTTACCAGTTTGAAGTTTGATCTTTATTTTATGAGGAGTTACGTTGGTGATTACATGAAGAAGACCACTCTTTTATGTTGGCTTCTTGTAACTGACAAATAATCCTGTTTCTTGTCTTAAAGCCCTTGTGGCTTCAATGTAATGTAACAAATGTGTCCTTACACATAAACATGGAGCTGTAGGATATGCTGAGAACACAATCTTAAATCCTGTCACACCTGGCCTGCTTTGTTTGAGCAGGTCAGAAATATAAAACAGAACATTCTCTGTATTCACTTCCATTCTCTCGAACTGAAGTTTATGCAAAGTCTGCACTCTCTGTACTGACACCAATGCCATTAGCATAGCCAATTCAGCAAAGTTATAGACATGACAGGGACCCAATGACGAAGCATGTTAAGAACAACGCTTACATCGCAGATTACCATATACGTAGGCTTAGGCGTTTTGGAATTAAAGATTCCTTTCATCAACCTAGATATGAGAGGGTGAGATCCTATACTTTGTGTCCGTGTCCCTATTACAAGATATGCCGACAAAGCACTTCTAGATGTATTGATAGCACTATAGCTATGACCCTCATCATAATAAAGTGTAGATAAAACTCTAACACATTTTCAATAACTACAGTATCATATTGAATATTCTTTTGAACACAATATTGTTCCCATTTTTTTAAATTTTTTTTACACGTCATATACTGTTTTTGAGTACTCTTTCTCCAGGCTGCAGTGAGTATATCCACCATTGGCCTAGAAAGTCCTCGACCAATGTAAGGCATTCTTAAAACCTGCAAATTAACAGATCCATACGATCACATAACGGATGAACTTAATGCGTTACTGGATGCTCCAGCAAGTTCCTACTGTTTGGAATCAGCAAAAAGAGGTTGGATCGCTATCTGTAACATCAAAGGGAACCATGGTTGAATCAGGCAATTTGGTATCACCAAAACCCCTGAAGCGGCATCCTGCTTGATTTTCTCAAACACCGACCTATGAGGCAGAATGGTGGGAAAATGTACACAAACATATCATCCCAATTTAGTGAAAAAACATCAATTGCCACTGCCTATGGAACATATTGGTGCCTATGGAACATATTTTGGCCTTCCATATAGAAGTACTATGTTCTTGAACACATCCTGGTTCCACATCCACTCTGTGTTATGATGGAATTTTCGTGAGCTGCCATCTGGTACTACATTAAGTTTCCCTGGCAGATAGATAGCTCCAATCCAAATCTCTCTATCCCTACTCCAGGTCCAATTGTATTTGCCAACCTGTCACATGATAACGATTTGATTCCACCCATGTGATTCATATCAGCAACTGCTGTAGTGTTGTCTATTTTGCACTCCACATGCAAACTAGTTTAGTTAGTACCATAAGCCTTGAGTCCATAAAATACTCTTGGTTAATTCCCCATGTTTGCAGAAGCAATGTTCATCTGTCTCCACAGCTGGATCTTGTATCAGTAGCACCCTACCCAAGTGCTCTGACATCTGTCTGCAAATCATGGAAGCTTGGTCCAATAACACTTTGAACTACTAGTGGACACATGCTGAATCCACCATTGTACATCAGCAACAGCCTCTATTGATAGAAGCATAGGTCTATTTTAATGACCCCAATGTATCCTCAATGCTTGTTCCTTTGACCTTTGTAATTGTAGATAATAAAGTGGCCATATTGAACTGCTGGAAATGCTGCCAGCCATTACCACAGCAGACTTGTCACCTGGCTAATTGAAGGCTGTGTGTCAGCCATTAACTTGATACAGCTCTTAATTAGCTCTACCCTTTTTAGCCTGGGCAAGGTCACAATGATGTTGATTAAGTCTATTGTGAACCCAACTAGTCAATTTGTGTCACAGGTAGAAATTTAGATTTCTCTGGATAGCTTATGAAGCCCAATTAAAAATGGTTTTTACCAACTGCCACTGATGCTTCAGCTGTTTCCTTTGATTGTCCTACAATCAAGATATTATCTAGTTAAGCCATGAGCACATGCCCTCGACTTCTCATCATGCCTAGAATAGGTTTTAACAACTTTGTAATCCCTCTAGGAGCTGAAGACAAACTATTAGGCAGTGCATTGTATTGCAATAATTGCCCCATCAAGCTGAATTTTAAATCTTCTATCCTGCAAATGAACAGACACTGAATCCGTTTCTTTAAGATCTCCTTCACAAACATTTCCATCTTAAAATGTCTGCATATAATTCTGCATCCCCCATCCTTGCTTGGTCTGGAAAAGATATTGGACACAAACTGATGGCTTTGGTAAACTGCCTTAGCAATTACACCTTTATTACATAAGCTTGCAAGTTCCAACTGAACTTCCAATTGTTCAGTGATACTGAAGTCAAACTCCTTTTTGGACATGTTGCATGGGTAAATCAGAATTTGCATTAAGCTTTGTTCGATATCCTATAACCTTCAGTATAAACATATCTGAGGTATCACATTAGATCTGTCTACATGCGAACCAGACACACTTACCTCCTTACCACCTGGCATTCTTCCCCGGCCTCGAGCTGGATATCTCAACTTCCCTGGCGGTGCTACAGCCAAATGCCAACTGCGCTGCATCGTAGCTGGACTTGTCCCTTGCCCGGACCAGTCTCCTCGCTTATAGGGATACTTCTCCTCCAGCTCCTTCACCTGCTGTGCAAAATCCTCGCCAAACAGCTGTGCCGGTTGCACTGTGCCAGGCTGGCAGAGTGAAGCATATTAGAATTGATGGTTGGTCTAATCGCAGTCTTGTAAAGGCAGTTGATCTCAACGTGGGCACTCCACAATAGCGCCTTTTGTTGTAATTTGGTCATGGCCTCTCCATCCACCATCCTGGCAAAGCTCATTATACCAGATGCCAGCAACTTTAAAAATATGCTGGAGCTTGACATGCTCCTGGGCTCTCATTAGTATGCCCATCTTGCCCCAATTCTTCCTGTTCCCAACAGAAACTTTTAACAGTCCACATTTGATTGGGGCTTCATGCTTCCTTACTGTCTCATCCATTGTCAGCTCCTGTAACTGATGTGAGACTTGGTAATTTATGCTGGTGGCAAGTTCCTCACCCAGAGCCTCACCAGCGTCCGACGACATGGCAAACCATGCTGCACACGGTGTCAGCTCTGGCAGCTGCCTGCCCTCCTTTTGGAAGTCGTCGTCGGACTCAGGGTCAGAGCGTATCTGCCCTTCTGCACTCATCTCTTGCAAAGAGGGTGCTTTTAAGCAGGCCTCCACTAGGCACTACCAGCGGAGCCTTCCCTAAGGCTCCCCGCCTGCACAACTCCTCCTGGAGTGTGGCTTTGTGAAGCAGACCTCTCCTAGGCACTGCCAGCGGAGCCTTCCCTATGGCTTCCCGCCTGCACAACTCCTCCTGGAGTGCGGCTTTATGAAGCAGACCTCTCCTAGGCACTGCCAGCGGAGCCTTCCCCACGGCTTCCCGCCCACACAACTCCTCCTGGAATGTATCTGTGGAGCAGCCCCTGTATGAGCTGCTCCTTTTGGATAACCGTTGGGGAACGGTATCCTGTCCCCGACGGGACTCTCGTGGCCCGACTCTGCGGAGTCTATAGCCCTCACAGACTTGGCTTATGCCGACCGCCCGACTGGCGTTGGCTGTGTACCCTGCTGGGCACTGTGCCAAGTCTGTCGCCGCACCGCTACCGGCTTGCGACTCCCCCGAGGTGACAGGCTGCCTTTCAAAGACTGCGCTCCCGCAGCTCTCTCTCTCCTTGTCGGCAGCAGACCTGCACCTTTCCTTGTTCCTGTATGTGGGGAAAAAACACACAGAAACAATGTTTTACTTTTCTCTAACTCCTCCAAAGTCTCCCCGACTTTGGTGCTGTAATTACTCACCTGCAGCAGGAGGTCCGTCCTCCTGCTGCCGCTCTCGCCAATGCGTCAGACGTAATGACGCGCATGCGCCCTGACGGTGTTCTTCACGTAGTCACTCACATGACTCCGAAGTAAAATAGTAAGATTAAACGAGAACTTACCAGTTTGAAGTTTGATCTGTATTTTATGAGGAGTTACGATGAGGGATTACGTGAAGAACCCGTCCAGCACGCATGCGCGGCATTCTTCAAAGCAGCAGTGTGGAATCACAGGAAACACAATAATTGAAATAAACATAGTAAAGAAAAGGAGAACTAAGATACCTGTTGATCTATATATTTGAGGGTGGGAGCGGAGGGCACGTAATCCCTCATCGTAACTCCTCATAAAATACAGATCAAACTTCAAACTGGTAAGTTCTCGTTTAATCTTACTATTTTACTTCGGAGTCACGTGAGTGACTACGTGAAGATTTTAAAGCTCTGTGATTTCAAACCGTGTAACAGTTCATACTTCACTCGCTGCCGAAGTCATTCAAGGGAGGAAGTATGTTATCGTAATCAACCATAATCTGTTTGTAAACAATAATGGTATCTATTAAACAATAACAAAAGACAAAATGCTCCCCCGGTCTTAAATTATATATTTTTGCAGATTTTAAAACTCTTTCTGCAAATAACACAGGTTCTGCTAGCGGCTTGTGGTAGAACGTTTGGAACGTTTTCTCCATGTTCATTCTTTTAGCCGCCGATGTGGATGCTGCCCTGGTGGACTGAGATGTATATACATCAGTATCTACTCCAGCAGCTCCCAGTACCTGCTTGAGCCATCTCGAGATGGTTTGGCTCGACGCCCAACCATGAGGTTTCTTGTGGCTGACCCATAAGGCTTTTTTTTTTTTTTTTTTTTTTTTTTCCTTTCTCCCTCGAGAATCTCTTGTTGTGTTGATGTAAGTGAATAAGTGAGTCATGACACACAACCGTAGGTCAGGTGGGTATGCCCGGAAATCCATAACTAGGACTCAAGTTCCTGGCTTGCCCTGCTTTAGCAGCTCCTGAATGGTGAATGAGACCCGGTCTGGTGTTATAACCATGTTGTCCAGTCGCAGTAAGTGGAGGGACTGGACTCTTTGTGCTGAGACTAGTGGCATCAGCATGACCGTTTTCAGGGTTAGCTTTTCCAGGGTGAGAGACCTGGCTGGGGACCATCCCCTTAGGTATGTCAGGACCACACTGACATCCCAGATTTGTGTATACCTAGGTCTAAGAGGGTTGGAGTTGACAATACTCCTCATGAGTTTGATCACCAGCGGGTGAGACCCTATGGCCTGTTGTCCTGGCACCTGTTTTAAGTAGGCTGACAGCGCACGTCTGGCAGTATTGATGGCGCTGTAGCTCAATCCTTCATTATGGTGAAGGCCCCCCAGGAACTCCAGTACATTGGTTATGGTTGCAGATGAGTACGTTGTCCCAGTAGTCCTGATGCTCGATAGGTATTATGTCCTGGTGGACATACGGTGTCATCATGTTGATGGTCCTGTCAGACAATCCCAGTCCCAGCAGTGGTCTTTTGATAATCTGCAACCCAGTAGGTTAATTTTGCCATGGCATGGATGACTTATGCCTGATACAGTGTGCGTCAATAGGTCTGGGCTACTGGGAAAGGTCATAGGAGTTTCGATGACCATGTCGAGGACCACTGGGAACCATGGCTGTGTAGGCCAGTTGGTACTATCAAAATACCTGAAGCAGAGTCCATCTGTATTTAAGGCAGAAGGGGAAAAGCATAGAAGAAATCGGTCCCCCAGTTCAGCGCGAATGCATCTATCGCTGCTGCCTCAGGGTGTGGTTCCCAAGGGACATACATTGGTACGTGGTGATTTAGTCTGGATGCAAAGAGATCGATATCTGGTGTGCCATATTGGTTTGTAATTTTAGCAAAAGCTCTAGGATTTAACATCCATTCGGTGTTTATCATTGAATTTGCGTGACCTGGCACTGTATTTAGCTTACCTGGTACGTAAGTTGCTGATAGCCAAATATGTCTATCGACCCACCATTACCAGATTGTGTTGACCCAATTGTCACATGATATCGATTTTATTCCGGTCATATGGTTAATATAGGCCACCACCGTGATATTATCAATTTGTAAATGAACATGCAAGTTGTGCATATTCCTAGAATATGCTTTAAAACCATAAAACGCACCCAACATTTCCAAATAATTTATGCCCAGAGTTTGTAGTAAAGACGAGTCTAGGTTAGTCCATCTACCACCTGTGCTGGATATGGTATTAGTTGCTCCCCAGCCTTGAGCACTGGCATCTGTTTGTATAGTTAACGTTGGGTTATTGATGATGATAGGGCTGGAACTATGCCAAATGTGTTATATCCACCATTGTAACTCTGATATTGCTTCAATGGGTAGTTTCATGGATCTGTCAAAGTGACCTGCATTTCGTTTCAACGCCTGTACTTTTGCCCTTTGTAGGTGCTGATAGTGCAGGAGTCCAAATTGTGCAGCTGAAAATGCTGCTACCATTTTGCCAATTACTCTTGCCACTTGTCGGATGGTTGTTCGATTGCTTACCATTAAATTGTTGCACATCTGTGCCAATTCTGCTGCTTTACCTTTTGGCAACGTTACAGACATGTGGATTGAGTTAATTGTGAATCCCAGATAGTCCATAGTTGTGGATGGCGTCAACTTAGATGTATCTGGATGTATGACAAACCCAGGGTTTCAAACAATTGTTTGGTAGCTAATACAGCTGATTTAGCCAACTCCATGGTTTTGCCAACTATTAGGATATCATCAAGTTACGCCAAGGCAATATGTCTTTGTTTCGTTAATGTTGCCAAGGCTGGTTTTAATATCTTGGTAAATAGTCTAAGGCTGATGTCAACCCATTAGGCAACACTTTATACTGCCATAGTTGCCCCATCCAGGTAAATTTTCAGGTATCTGCGATGACCCTTGTGAATGGGTACTGAATAGTAGGCATCTTTTAAATCAATGCTTGCCATAAAGTATCCTTTGGAAATCAGTTGTTTAGCAGTTACAAATGTTTCCATTTTGAAATGTACATACTTAACAAAGGTATTTAGTGAGGTTAAGTCAATGATGATGCGACATCCACCATCTTTTTTGCTTTTGGTAAACCTATTTGAGACAAATTCCAAAGGATCATGTTTGGATTTCTCAATGACACCCTTTGTCAGTAACCTCACCAGTTCTGCTTGAGCCTCTAGTTCTCTTTGACTGAGAGGGTAAAGACCCTTTGGGGTACGTGCTGAACTGGTGGCATGTTTTCTTGAATGAACTCTATTTTGTATCCCCGAATACTGTTAAGTATATAACTATCATTCGTGAGACACCTCCTGTTAGTACAGTTCCCCATTTACATGCTGGTAGGAGCCAGACTCACCTACCTCCATAGTTATGGTAGTGTTCCTTTCTTCCGTTTGTTCATCCGTCGTTATACTGCTGGATGTACTGCTGATGTACTGCTGATTGGGGGTGGCGCATTTTCCATGGGGTCCGCTCTGGGCCCTGGCCTAAAAAGGCTTTCGGGGATAGTATGCGGACCCCGAGCTTTCACCAGTTACATAAATTTGACCTTGACTGGTGGACGCGGTGGGGTACTGCCGTCTGGTTTTTTGTGTGGGTCTGCTCGTTCCGGGGCCTGCCCTCATGAGGCCAAATGCTTTGGACTCTTCCTCCAGGTCTTTCACTTGTCCTTCCAAATAACAGGATCTGCGGCACTGAGGCCGGTGTTTTACACAGTCCTGCAAACCTGGGATTGAGGGCAGGTCTTATTCTCTCCTTGCGGAGGTTATTTATCTCATATTGCGTGTAGCACAGCAGAGCCAGAGTGTCTTGCTGGTTTGTGGTCATATCCACCCCATCCACGGAACGAACATAGGCTGTTATCCCTGTCGTCAGGAGCTTGAGGATTTTAGTTCCTGGTTCCGGATACTCTGTCCCCCCCCCAGATTTGGCTGTTAACAGCCGGTACATTGAGCGAACTGCAGTTTTCCAGCTCTAGTGCCTCATTAAGTACCTGTCTTGTAGGGGTTTGAGGGACAGGTGGTTGATGCTGGCCGCCAGTTTTGGCTCCAATGGCCGCCCTGCTCGTGGTGAAACCACGTAGCGAATCTCCACACCCAGCAGCTCTTCCTGATCCTGTACCCCAAGCGTACTCCCGACATCTTCAGCCAATGACCCCTGTTCCTGACCAGCCCAGCCCTGGTCGCCAACGCTGCCCTGCTTTGAGGGGAAAGCGATGGCCAGTGCATTGTAGAGCACTGCTGTGGGAGTGCCTGATCCCCCTGGCGAGATTGCTCTGGCTCCTGAAGCAAGTCTCGCTGGAGCAGTTGCTCCATGAGCCTTTCCATTCGGCTCAGGCGGCTAGCTCTGCCGCTCTAAGGCGGACCCTCCTCATCAGAGTCAGACATAACCGGCCGGTTATTTTTTTTATTTTTTTTAAAAACTTTTCCTCCAGCCCGCTGCCGCTCATCAGGCTGCGCTAGCGGTACTGGGCTCGGCTCGGTCTCGATGAGGGTGGACCGCCGCATATACGGTCCAGGTGCCGCCTCTCGCCCCCCCACTGATGGAACACTCCCGTTCTGTTGGAGTCGAACGGGGGGCGGTTTTCTTCCTTTGCCGTGCTGCTCATGTTCCCAGTTCCCCTGGAATAGAGAGCAGAGCACAGCTTGCTGATTACGACCTCAGTGTAAGACTTACCTGATGGTCCGCTGTTTAGTTTTCACCGACGTGTAGCGGGAGCGCCTGTACTCCCGGTCGTCGCTGTTGCACTGCGTGAACGCTAATGTCGCGCATGCGTGCTGGACGGGTTCTTCACGTAGTCACTCACGTGACTCCCAAGTAAAATTGATTGTAATCATGTATTGTCTTTCCGCTGGCAGGTTCGCACGCAACAAAAGCATTTCACTGTACCTCGGTACAGGTGACAATAAACTAAACTGAAATGATAAATCATGCAACTTTGTCTGTACATTTATCCAGAGGAAGCAAGAAAGCAATAATTGTGCTATTATTCAGAGCAATAAGTAATGTCATGAAGGAAGAGTACGTAAATATTAATCTGTTTAATTTAACGATGTTCAATATTTTCTTCATCCAAGCTATCTCAGATTCTAGGCACACAATGCTGGAGTAACTCAGCGGGACAGGCAGCATTTCTGGATAGAAGGAATGGATGACGTTTCAGGTCAAGACCATTCTTCAGACTCAATTGGTGACGTTTCAGGTCGAGACTCTTCTTCAGTTTCGACCCGAAACATTACCCATTCCTTCTATCCCAAGATGCTGCCTGTCCCACTGAGTTACTACAGCGTTTTGTGTCTATCTTCGGTGTAAATTAGCATCTGCAGTTCCTTCCTACACTATTTCAGATTCTAATGCACACCAAGGAGATTTCATGTTCTCCAAAATCCAATTGGAGATAAATTTCACCAAAATCCTTATAACAAAATCCAAAGGATAATTTTATCCCCAATATCCTTTTATTACTTTAAAATGTTCATATTAGTAGTAATAAAATTTCTAATCTCTTGTGCATTTCAAACCGCTGAAGAAAACCACCCATGTCTTTCTCTCCCTCCATCCCTGACCTCTTCTAATCCAATGCACTCACATTTCTCCCACCACTCCATCACCCTGTTACTTTCCCCTCCTCATTACAATCATCTCCCACTCCTCCAATCTGTCCCCCATTTTCCTTTCATTTCCCCTCTTTCCCTTCACCCATCCCTCTCCACCCATATCTCTCCCTCTGCCTTTAAATTTCACTCTGCTTCTTTCCTTATCGGACAATCTTTTGTCTCCTTTTCACCTCTAGCCTTTGTCTTCCACCCATTTGCCAATCACATACCCCAATGTCCTGTATCCTGGGTCTGAAGAAGGGTTTTGGCCCGAAACATTGCCTATTTCCTTCGCTCCATAGATGCTGCTGCACCCGCTGAGTTTCTCCAGCACTTTTGTCTACCTTCCACCTATCACTTTCCAGACTTGGCCCCAACCTAACCTTTCCTTCCCAGCTTTCTCATCCCTGCTTCATCAGTCTGAACAAGGGTCCCAACCCAAAACTTTGTCTATCCCTTCCCTCCACAGATATTGCCAGACCTGTTGAGTTCCTCAAGTGCTATATTTCACAATCAATCTAACAACGTACTCTTTAGTTTAGTTTAGAGATACAGGGCGGAAACAGGCCCTTAGGCCCACCGAGTCTGCACCGACCAGAGATCCCCGCACATTAACACTATCCTACACACACTACGGACAATTTACATATACACCAAGCCAATTAACCTACATACCTGTACGTCTTTGGAGTGTGGGAGGAAACCGAAGATCTGTCACGGGGAGAACATTCGAACTCCGTACAGACTGCACCCATAGTCGGGATCTAACCCAGGTCTCCGGCACTGCAAGCGCTGTAAAGCAGCAACTCTACTGCTGCATGTGGAGAAACATAATCATTTATCATTCTAAGCGATTGAAGCTTGAAGGCTGAGAAGCTGAACAGGCCCATGGAAGGGAATGAGCATTCTTGGAGGTGGTTTGAAATGCTTAAGAGATGAGAAATGTTTATGATTGCCAGTATGAGAACTTATAAGTAATACAAATATATTGTAGATTATTAGCCTTTGACAAGAACATGAAATAGCTATGTTGAATCTGAACCCAATTTTTTTTTTTTTTTACAATTTTAATCCCATCATTTAACTGTAAGAAAAAATATATATAATTGGCTGGAATAACTGGTCAAATAGATGTTAATATCACACTGAGCAATAAGCAAGAAATAATTTATACCCAAACTTTAATAGGCAACATATTCTAAAATTGCAAAGACCTGGTTGGTAGTTCAATCAGAGTATGTGTAAATAACATGCCAATATTTCAAGACCATGCAATATTTTGCAATTAAACACTTTGATTGATTTTGAATTAATAAGGATCTTTTTTCTAACTGAAAGTTCAAAGAAAATGATTCATGACTGCTCAGTTCAAGAGATCCACATACAGACAATTGAATCTACCTCCATTTAACTAGTTGTCAGATGATACATTTTCTCACACTCTCTGGCCCACAAATTGAGTTGTGCTTTCGCTTGGAGTTCAAGCCATATTGTAGATCATCCCATTACTCTTGCTGGTTTCAGTGCAGTGTTCAGTGTTCTATATTGTTACATTACTTTTTACACAAGGATAAGACACAACAGCAGACTATTAAAACAACATACTGTAATGTAACCAACAATCTTCCAGCTACAGGTAAAGGTTGCTGTTGAGCAAATGGATGGAACATGGGAGAAATGGAAGAGGGTCATAGTCATCTAGCAGAATTGTGAAAATAATTCACAGGGCATGTTCCCTGTGCATGGTGGCCATATACATCGGCTAGCAGAAGGTTGCCAAGGATGGCTCTTCAGGGTCGAGCGCAGTGCATAAATGCCTACAATTTGCGTAAGCTTACAAGAAAATACTTCTGTTTCTATGGGCTGAAAGAAATGATGCTGATCTCATCTCCTTGAGTGTGGAGTTTGGATGAGCTCCATCATGAAGCATGAGCAGGAAAATGTGAGGAGCATTGAGGGCAGCAGCAGGCTGGGGTTGTGAAGCTGAAAGTGACTGTATCCTATGGGCAGTGGATTCAAGGCACTCTTGGTCAAGTTGCAATTGAGGTTGTAACGTTTCAGAGGTCTCGTGGTCAGCAAACAAGTTATGAATGTTGGCTATTTAAAGAGTACAATTTCAGGAGAAGCAGGGTTACTAAACCCCGTGAGGAAATAAGAACTGTCCTTTTGTAGGCAAATGAGATTGATTTCACTGCCAATGGGGGATCATGGCAGAAGCCTCTTCGTGGCGATCCCTGGAAATGAAGACACGATGCACTTTGTCACGCGTCGGGCGGCCAATTCTGTCAATATGTTGGACGATGACGGAAGCCAACAGCGAGCTATACGTCATCTGACACATGAGCGAACGAACTGCCAATGAATTTTAAATATTGCACTACTATTGATGTCATTGTATGCTGGAATCAAACACACAAAGGGAATAAAAACCCTGCAAAAATAAGGCGTTGAATTTGTCGAGAGTTGCGAAACTACCCAAACGCATGACGAGAATTGCTCTATGCTGGTATCTGGATTTTCAACAGCAACATTCTTTTGAGATGGGTGCATGAATTTCTACCTCTGCACCTTCGATGTGGGTGGCCTGTACATAGAAGCAAATACAATCCTGAGGGACAATGACGGGAAGGATAATTATCGTGCAAATATCATAAAACTGAATATAATTATGTTGTGCTGAAATATTTTGTTACCCTTCATTAATTTATTTCATTAGAATATAATTACCTCCAATAATTGCCTTTGTGCAATGAAAGTCTCTGGCTTATTCATAAGTTGTGAAATCATTCCATAAGTGTTATTTAATTCATTGGAATTTTCCAATGATGAAAATTCATTGGATTACAGTGCTGTAAAATATATTTGCAATCATGGTTCTGGTAATATCTATATTAAGTAATATTACAAAAATTTCTCCAATTGCAATTATTTTTTTCCTGCAAACCAAAACGGCCATCACCACTTCCCATAAAACATTTCCACGATACCACTTCCTCTTCACTAATGATACTTTATTTTCAATCTTCCTTCCTTCCTCAGCAAGCTTTACAGTTGTCCAATCTAGTTTTAATTTTACAGCATCAAGTGAAGCAAACCCATTTAGTGTTGCGATTCACAGAGACAATTTCACAATATTAGATTACAGGCATCGTAGAGATGGGATGTGAACAGGAGGGCAGTGTTGGAGAATTTGAGAGTTTAGATGAAGCTACAGAACAGAGAGAACTTAATACGATTTGGAGAGACTAGGCTATAAAGGTTTTTATTCTTTAGAACTTTGTAACTACTGGAGGATCTGGAGACATTGGCAGCAAGAACAGAATTGATTTTGTTGGCATTAGTGGAACAGAGTTTTTTAGAGCTTTAGTGTGCAGGAAGAGAAGGATGCAAAATTGGTTGATTGAAAGATACAGCATGGAAACAGGCCCTTCAGCCAACCAAGTCCACGACAACCAACATTAGTTGTACTTGATCCCACTTTCATATCCACTCACCTACACACTAGGGGCAATTTACAGAGGCCCATTAACCTACACACCTGCACATCTTTTGGATGTGGGAGGAAACTAGAGCATCCACAGGAATCCCATGCATTCACAGGGACAATGTGCAAACTCCACACAGCCAGCACCTGAGGTGCACCACTATAATTGGTCAAGAGAGAGTAGTATAGTTCAATATAAGGTGGCCAGAAGACATAATGGAGGGGAAGCATCAGGTAGAAGTACACAGTATGTCTGTTGAAGACCACATGGATCTGAAACCTTAGTGAATAGCATGGTCAGATTGTGAACAACCTGGTGCAACTCATGACGTAGGCTGGGAGATGTAGCTGGACCCAGGGTAATGGCTAATTATTTTTACTGGTGTATACTGCAGCTGAGCCAAAAGCAGATGCTGGACAAGAGGTCTGCCAACAAGGCGAAGTGGAAGGGTCAATAGAACTGAACTACTATCTACCTCATTGGAGACCCTCCGACTAACTTTGATCGGACTTTACTGGCTTTATCATGCACTGAATGTTATTCCCAATATTCCCTTGATATGTACACTGTGGATGGCTCGATTGTAATCATGTATTGTCTTTCCATTGACTGGGCCCTCAGCACACATGACAATAATGACTAATGACTAATGAACTGTGGCAAGGAAGGAATCCTAATTTGGAAAGATTCAAACATGGAGTTATGAGAATGAAAGCTACATATTTTCGAAAGGCCATTATATTCAAGGACTTTGGAAAAGAATGATTGGTTAGAGATCGGATGAATATTTTAACTGGGAGTTGGATCAAAACTGTACTTCTTGACGGAATTTGCAAATAAATGCATCGGATAGTATGGTGGAAATGAGAACATTGGCAAAAGCGTGGCATAATTGTAAATATCTTGGCTGTAAGAGAGAAAACGGTGATATAAATCTTTATATAAAACAGCATGAATGTGTTTTGGTATAATAGTGACTGAGGAAAAAATAATTTTGCTTATTGGAGGTCCTCAAAGCTTTTCCCTTCGTTCAGCAGAATGGTATAGTACATAGAGCATAGAAACAGCCCACTGAGTCTATCTGCAATAGATGCCAGGTTTTGGTATCATTTCATAGTCCCAGCTCCAGCCTGCTATAAAAGCCCATTGCAGCCATCGCCTCCATCTGGTCGATCCAGGAAGGTTGAAGATGACCCTTCTCCTTGCCCGGCCATCTTCAACCTTTATGCCCCAGGGGTGTCTCAGGCAGCCGACCTTGAAGGTGCAAAAGGTAAGATGCCCCCGTTATATCCAACCGTCCCTTGTCCAGCATCTGCCGGCATCGCCGACTCCCTCCACCTCATCTCTGGTTCCCAGTCTTCGGGGCAAGCAGGAGCCGGGCTTGGCAGCTTCCCTCACTTGGTTCAGCAGCGGTCTCGCCAGGCATACCTTCATAGCACATTCTCAGCTGGTACATTCTCACCAAGACTTTCCTTCTCGCACTTCAGATTCCTTACAAATAACATCAACTTTCTAGTCGCCTTATTAGCTCTCGTCATTCCTGTATATTACATTTTGTTTTTCACGAATGAGAATGGGGCGGCACGGAGTTTGTATGGAATTTGTACCTTCTCCCTGTGACCTGCTCGGTTTTCACTCGGTGCTCCGGTTTCCCACTACACTTTAAAGACATACAGGTTTGTAGGTTAATTGGCCGTGGTAAAAAAAACTTGTAAATCGTCCCCAGGGTATAGGACAGTGCTAATGTACAGGGATCGTTGGTCGGCATGGTCTCGGTGGGCCAAAGGGCATGTTTCCGCGCTATATCTATAAACTAAACTTAACTAAGCTAAAGCTGCTAAGTTTACCATGGAAGGTCATTGAAATGGATTCGTTTTATTGACAATTGTGCAATATTACTCAATTAAACAATATGACATACAGCCTTTATTATTTTTAGCTTGCAGAAATAAACAAAATGAGTTATTAAAAAAATATCTTGTTTTAATAACACAATTTTCTTTTACACAAAGTTTCTTGGAAATAAAAGTATTACACTATAGCAGAACTACTTGTCGTGAAATTTCTTTGTCCAGGAGCATTCACTAGCTTCAAAAGTATTCACTAATTCTGGCAAAGTTATCTTTCCTCACTTTTTCTGTCATTTGTGACCTTCTTACCTGCCCGTTTAAGCTGTCTGTGTCTAAATGAACTGCTAGTTCATTTCTTATGCCTCTCCTCCCTCGCTCAAACATAAAGGAGGTGAAGTTGGACAAACTCCAAAAAAAAAAGAAGGAATCATGGCAGGCTGTCAACTTACAACTGTTGAGTTTACTGCCCTGGTACTGCATTCTGCTTTACATGATGTTTTTAATGCAGCTGTTGTTGCCAAGCTGGCTATCAATCCTTAAAGGTAACATGGATCTCTTCAGTAGGAAATATATTGTGACTGCAAGAAGTGGTAGAAGTCAATGTAAAGCTGAATTAAGGTTATAAGGTCATAAGGAATAGGAGTAGAATTAGGCCATTTGGTCCATCAAGTTTACTCCACCATTCAATCATGGCTGATCTATCTCTCCCTCCTAACCCCATTCTCCTGCCTTTCCCCATAACCTCTGACATCTGTACTGATCAAGAATCTATCTATCTCTGCCTTAAAAAATATCCATTGACTTGGCCTCCACAGCCTTCTGTGGCTAAGAATTCCACAGATTCACCACCCTCTGACTAAAGAAATGGCGTTGTGGCATGCATTGAAGAATGGCTGGACATGGGAGAGCAGGTTCCTCAAATGTTTTCAGACAAGTGGAATGAAGGAGATGCATCCTTAAAATGCAGAGAGACTTGGGACTCTCCAGGAAGCAGTGGAAAAAGATTCATTCACTGACCAATATACAAAATCCATCATCCATTTAATTTATTGCACTTCACACATTGCTGCCAGCCTCATAATTACATTCATAATTCATAAACAACCACGCCAATCATGTCATCCTAATTCACTGTTGGATTCTAGCTATCAAAGGGGAGATGATGCACAGATGGCGCAATGGGCTAAGTGTTCGGCTGGCAACCGGAAGGTAGCCAGTTCGAATCCCGCTTGGAGTGCATACTGTCGTTGTGTCCTTGGGGAAGACACTTCACCCACCTTTGCCTGCGTGTGAATGCGTGTGAATGCGTGTGAATGTGTGTGAGTGATTGGTGGTGGTCGGAGGGGCCGTAGGCGCAGATTAGCAGCCACGCTTCCGTCAGTCTGCCCCAGGGCAGCTGTGGCTACAGAAGTAGCTCACCACCACCGAGTGTGACTGAGGAGTGAATGAATAATGCGATGTAAAGCGCCTTGAGTATTAGAAAGGCGCTATATAAATCCCATCCATTATTATTATTATTACTGTAGAAGGCAGCACTAAAAAACTGCAAGCAAAGATCAGGAGAAAAAATAGAAGCAGGAGATATTCACAAAAAGCTGGAGTAACTCAGCGGGATAGACAATAGACAATAGACAATAGACAATAGGTGCAGGAGTAAGCCATTTGGCCCTTCGAGCCAGCACCGTCATTCAATGTGATCATGGCTGATCATCCCCAATCAGTACCCCGTTCCTGCCTTCTCCCCATATCCCCAGACTCCGCTATCTTTAAGAGCCCGATCTAGCTCTCTCTTGAAAGTATCCAGAGAACCGGCCTCCACCACCCTCTGAGGCAGAGAATTCCACAGACTCACAACTCTGTGAGAAAAAAGTGTTTCCTCGTCTCCGTACTAAATGGCTTACCCCTTATTCTTAAACTGTGGCCCCTGGTTCTGGACTTCCCCAAAATCGGGAACATGATTCCTGCCTCTAGCGTGTCCAAACCCTAAATAATCTTATATGTTTCAATAAGATCCCCTCTCATCCTTCTAAACTCCAGAGTATACAAGCCCAGCCGCTCCATTCTCTCAGCATATGACAATCCCGCCATCCCGGGAATTAACCTTGTAAACCTACGCTGCACTCCCTCAATAGCAAGAATGTCCTTCCTCAAATTAGGGGACCAAAATGCACACAATACTCCAGGTTTGGTCTCACTAGGGCACTAGTGAGATAGGCAGTATCTCTGGAGAGAAGGAATGGGTGACATTTTGGGTTGAGACCCTTCTTCAGTCTTCGGTTTAAACCAGCAACTACTGTTCCCTCCTACACAAATAGAAGCAGGAGTTGGCTCTATGTTTTAAAATACACAAAACAATGTGGAGATGGGCTTCAGTGAAGATGTTGCCCGTAGCTGAGCCTGGAGATTGATTCTTCCTTTCTTTGGTCTTTAATCTTGCATGGGCAGCACATAATTTAGAGTCAGTTGGTATCACCATGCGGTGAGGCAGAAGGCATAAAAGCACAGGAACCGGGATGAGGAAAGAGCAGGTTTCTGAATGGGGAGATTGCAGCTCAATCCTACTGCATGGAAATAAGGTAAACGCTTCAATGGTCCAGCACTCAGAAGATTGATGGTTAGGTGTATTCAACCAAACACTAAAAATCAGTGAGCCAGTGCCAAGGAGCGCACATGAGTCTACCAGCAATGTGTTGAGTTATAGATACATAGATACATAGAAAATTGGTGCAGGAGTAGGCCATTCGGCCCTTCGAGCCTGCACCGCCATTCAATATGATCATGGCTGATCATCCAACTCAGTATCCCGTACCTGCCTTCTCTCCATACCCCCTGATCCCTTTAGCCACAAGGGCCACATCTAACTCCCTCTTAAATATAGCCAATGAACTGGCCTCAACTACCCTCTGTGGCAGAGAGTTCCAGAGATTCACCACTCTCTGTGTGAAAACGTTTTTCCTCATCTCGGTCTTAAGGGATTTCCCCCTTATCCTTAAGCTGTGACCCCTTGTCCTGGCCTTCCCCAACATCGGGAACAATCTTCCTGCATCTAGCCTGTCCAATCTATGTCCCAAAGACTCTTGTGAATGTGACTCCCAGCTAAGAACACTTCTCCGATTCTTCTCCACTGCTCTTCCTGTACGTTGAACTGCTTTGCGTCGGGAATCTTTAATGTCGCAGTCAGGCAAAGTTTAATGAAAAGGCTTTCACATCCAAAAGCCACAACATATTAGCAGCATCTTAAATTGTAATTAAAGTATCATAAAACCCGCAGACCACTCCCAGCGGAGAAGTTGAACTTAGGCCAAGTATAGAAAATCTTCACCAGCTACAGAAGAAATAATCTTGAAATTTACCAATGAGAAGTTAATGACCTCGACTCCATCCTTTCCCCCCTTGGTCCAATCTTTCCCGACCTGTGTCCAAGATACCTAACATGCCCTTCGTCTCTTTAATGACTTCCGCTTTCCGAGTCCCCACTTCCTCATTTTTACTATGGACATTCAGTCACTCTGCACCTCCATCCCCCACCAGGAAGGCCTTTAAGCCCTCCGCTTCTTCCTTTACCGCAGAATCATCCAATTTCCCTCTACTAGCACTCTACTCTGCCTAGCGAAGCTTGTCCTCACACTGAACAAGTTCTCTTTTGACTCCTCCCACTTCCTCCAAGTCCAAGGCGTAGCTATGAAACCCGCATGGGCCCCAACTATGCCTGCCTCTTTGTAGGGTATGTTAAACAATCCCAGTTCCAGGCGTACACTGGCCCTATCCCCGAACTCTATCTCCGTTACATTGATGACTGCATCGGTGCTACCTCCTGCACCCATGCAGAACTCATGGACCACCAACTTTACCATCAATTTTCATCCTACACTCAAACTTACTTGGACCATCTCTGACACCTCTCTCCCCTTTCTTGATCTCACAGTCTCCAGTACAGGAAATAGACTATTGACTGACGTCTATTTCAAACCAACGGACTCCCACAAGCAGTCTGATGAAGGGTCTCGACCCAAAATGTCACCCATTCCTTCTCTCCAGAGATGTTGCCTGTCCCGCTGAGTAACTCCTGCTCCTTGTGTCTATCACTCCTGATCTATTGCTTATCCTTTATTTTGTCACATTAGCATTTCGGCTGTCCGGCCCTAAGCTTCAGAAGTGTCCTCATGCATTTATTTTATATAAATCTGTGTTTTGTACATTGGCCCAAGACTTTGATTTTTTCAATGTTTGACTAGGATTTCCGTCTATTTATTATTTAACTGCAGGAAGCAATCTCCCCCACAACACAAGGGCGGTTGGGTGAGGAGAGGGATGTCGGGTCGTGGGCCTGCAGCAGCCTGGGGCTTACTTGGACTTACCTGGATCGGTGGCACTCCAGTACTGTCAACATGTGGACTGTGGACTGTTTCCTTTTCTTTTTCGTTGTAAATGGCCCCAAAATATTGCGGCAGTGCACTTATGGTTGTGTAAAAGAATCTCACTGTGCTGTGCATACGTGTCAATAAAGAAGCATTGAACCATTGATTGAACCATTGTAAAAAAAAGCATTCGCTGGGGAAAATACATTCTGCCAGCAGTCCCCAGACCTCTATTCCTCTCAATCACTCTCTATCTTCTTACACTTTGAAGAATGGAGTCCATGAGACAGATTCTAAGCAAGACATCTCCCCAGATTAAATCAGACACTGCGCTGGTCAATCATGCAGGGAAGTGCATTTGGATATTGAGTATTGATTGGGATTATGGAGTTTTTGAGAATCTTTCCCACTCTGCTCACCCTTCCTCCTCTGTCATATAAATTTTACATTCTCTCCACTACACAGTAAAGGATCCAACAATTAATTGAATTAATTGACAAAACTAGATATTCACCTATCCAAATTTATGCTTGTAGTATCGAATGTATTTTAGGAGATATCAACAACAATGTGACAAGAAACAGAACAGTACAGTGCAGAAACAGGCCCTGTGGTCCACAATATATGTGCCGAACATGATTCCAAGTTAAACTAATCTCCTCTGTCTGTACTTGTCCATATCCCTCCATTTCCTGAATATCCATGTTCCGAAAAGCCTCTTAAACAACACCATTGTACCTACATCCACCACCACCACCCCTGGCAACGCTTTCCAAGCATTGAAATGCTTACCTCACACATTGCCTTTGATTTTTGCACCTCTCATCTTAAAGCTTTGCCCTCTAGTCTTTGGTATTTCAGTAATAGGAAAGAAGTTCTGTCTACCCTATCTGTGCCTCTCATAATTGTATATATTTCTAATTGGTCTCCCCTCAGCCTCCAACACTCCAGCGAAAACAATTCAAGTCTGTCCAACCTCTCCTTATACCTAACATTCTCTAAAGAAGAAGGGTCTCGACCCGAATCATCACCCAGTCCTTCTCTCCAGAGATGCTGCCTGTCCCGCTCAGTAACGCCAACATGTAGTGGCTATCTTCAGTTTAAACTAGCATCTGCAGTTCCTTCCTACACTATTTCAGATTCTAATGTGCATTAAAGGAGAATTTCATGTTCTCCAAAATCCAATTGGAGATAAATTTTGCCAAAATACTTCGAACAAATCCTAATCCAGGCAGCATTATAATAAATCTCTTCAACACCCACTCAAAAACCTTCTCATCCTTACTGTAATAGTGCAATTAGAACAGGGCACAATATTCCAAGTGCAGCCTAAATCAAATTCTTATAAAGCAGTGACATTTATCATTTTGATTAACATAGAAAACAATAGGTAAGAAGAACTAAAGGTTCCCGAGATTCAAATAAAAAATTAGTGCACTGATGTGGACTTTATTACACACAGGGCAGCCCGGTGACACAGTGGTAGAGTTTCTGCCTTACAGCACCAGAGACCCGGGCAGAGCCATAGTGATGGGTCACTCCATTGTCCGAGGAGCAGACAGGAGATTCTGTGGCGGCAGACGAGACGCGAGGATGGTCTGTTGCCTCCCTGGTGTCAGAGTTCAAGATGTCATGAGCCAAATTCAGAACATCCTTGAGAGGGAAGGGGAATAGCTGGCAGTAGTTGTGCATGTAGGCACAAACGACATCAGGAAGAAGAGGAAGGAGTTTCTGCACCGTGAGTTTAGAGAGTTAGGAAGAAGACTGAAAAGCAGGACTTCTATTGTGGTTATCTCTGGATTGCTTCCAGTACCTCGTGCTACTGAAGACACATACACAAGCACAGACACTCACGTACATACACGCACACATGTACGCACACGTGTATGCACATACACACAGACAGACACACATATGCACACACATACGTACACACACACATACGTACACACCCACACACGTATGCACACACACACACGTACACACACACACCAACATGCACACACACAGCACAGATGTACACACACACAATCACGTATGCACACACATACACGTACGAACACACACACGCACCTACGCACACACGTACACACACACACGTATGCACACACACACATATACACACGCACACGTATGCACACACACACAGGTACGCACACACACACGCACGTACGCACACACACATACAGACACACACGTTCACACACACACACACACAGACCCAGGCATACACACTTGCACGTATGCACACACACAGACAGACACACTCACACACAGACACACACACACATGCACACAGCAAAATGTTGACTCCTGTCTCCAGTGTCGATGTAAAGATGACAGAGAGGAAGAGAACACTGCAAAGCTGCAACTCCCAACGGACATGTTCCTGGAATGCTGTGCCCAAGTAATGCAACGTATTCTCCAACCTACCAGGAAAGTGTTGCTCCTCTCATCCCACTTAGCACTTTAACTTACTGACTCTGACTTACCGCAGCCCAATACATTTCTTTGTCTGCATAATAACATTGTAACTGCCTCCATAAACTAATTTTCCCAACCAATCACTATAATTCACCCTGTTGACTCTATTCGCATCCTATCACAAATATTTCCTTTGATCTTGTGATAAGATATGATACGACAGAACTTTATTTATCCCAGGAGAGAAATTGATCTGCCAACAGTCATAAAACACAATAAGATACATGAAACATGAAATTAAAGTGACGAGTGGAAAGTCCCGGTTTGGGGATGTGGAAAGATTGGGGGGGGGGGGGGGGGGGGGGGGGGGGGGGGGGGGGGGCGGAGTGGGGGGTGGGGGGGAGGAGGGGAGTCAGTCTACCCCACGACAGAGAAGGAGGAGTTGTACAGTTTGATAGCCACAGGGAAAACAGATCTCCTGTAGCGTTCTGTGCTGTATTCTGTACATACCATTCTTCCCACAATCAGCTTTTCAATTCAAAACTACCTGTTTTATAAATCTCTTTAACAGTTCTGATATTTTTCTTGAAATGCTGCCTGACCTTATGAACCTTTTCAGCATGTTATTTTAATTTCACGGCACGGTGGCACAGTGGTGGAGTTGCTGCCTTACAGCGCCAGGGACCGGGGTTTAATCCTGACTATGGGTGCTGTCTGTACGGAGTTTGTACGTTCTCCCCGTGACCTGCGTGGGCTTCTTCTGGGACCTCCAGTTTCCTCCCACACTCCAAAGATGTACAGGTCTGCAGGTCAATTGGCTTAGTATAATTGTAAATTGTCCCTACTGTGTATGTTGGTGTGCGGGGATCACTGGTCGGTTCAGACTTGATGGGATGAATGGCCTGTAAACGCGCTGTATCTCTAAACTAAACCTAAAGAACTTCTGATTTCCAGCATCTGTACTTTCTTTTACTTTTGGTAACTCCAGGCTTCAGGTTTCCCCAACCCATCCCAATTCTGGACTTTATAAATCCTCCTTACAGTTCTTTCTTGACATACCAAGGATCATTTACCTGGTAATAGCCTGACACCTCATGAATTTTCATACCAATTCCCTGGCAGTGATATAAGTCTTGCCATTTTGAACAGAAAGGAATATTGCGACTTGCAAATTAATTAAATTCTTCCCTGATTCTTGGGGAAGCGAGAATATCTGACCCTTGCTTTGATACTCAAAAAGCAGTTAAAACCCCAGCTATGTTCCCTTTTTACATGCAACACAAACACAAACTCAACATGAACTGAGTGTGACATTTAAATGCAAGCGGAAAAAAATACTTTGTGAAAAATAATTTCCTAAAGCTCTGTTGCTTGTCCTGTACAGAAAGGTGCCTGCACTGCCAAAAATGTCTTGATTTAATAAACCAATAATAAAAAAACACTACAAGAGCTCTTTGTTCAAAATGTGATGTGAGAAATCCCTTTTGTACAAGCCAAAGCATAAAAATCTACTTGCACAATGGGGATTCATATTCTCGAACCTGTCAGTAAACCCTCTCATTATACAGATCAAGGAAATACATAAATAGCTGAATAATAGTTCAGCATTTTATTGGTATTTCATATATTCTGTGAGCAGTCAACATTATGGACCTGTAGTCACCCCGTAATCCTGCAGGGGCGTGACCATGATTAAAATGGACACCTATTGACATGGTGTCCCATTATTAGGAGAATGACAGTTCCTGGATGCCAGGCCAGCATTATTTCATGCATAACAAGAAGAGCTCCAGGCTCCTTACATTTCTTTGAATTACAAGCTTCACCAGACAGAGAGGGAGAGACACTGACAGTAAAATAGAAAATACTCTCAACCTCTTAGGCAAGCAAATCGGTCTTGTTTGTACAATTCAAAATATGTATGTTCATACTTTAGGAATGCTTCAGCGTATTTCATAAGGTCATAAGTGATAGGAGCAGAATTAGGCGTTTCGGCCCATCAAGTCTGCACCACTCAATCATGGCTGATCTATCTCTCCCTCCTAACCCCATTCTCCTGTCTTCTCCCCATAACCCCTGACATCTGTAAAACTCAAGAATCTATCTATCTATGCCTTAACAATATCCATTGTTTTGGCCTCCACAGCCTCTGTGGCAAACAATTCCACAGATTCACCACCCTCTGACTGAGAAATTGTGTGCTTTATCACACTTCTATACCTTTGACTGATGGCAGAGGGGAGAAGAGGGAGTGGCCAGTGTGCGACTCATCCTTGATTATGTTGTTGGCTTTGCCGAGGCAGTGTGAGGTGTAAATGGAGTCAATGGAAGGTGGATTGGGTGTGTGATGGTCTGGGCTGTGTCCACAATTCGCTGCAATTTTTGGGGGTCTTGGATGGAGCTGTTCCCAAACCATGCTGTGATGCATCCTGATAAAATGCTTTCTATGGCGCATCAGTAGATGCTGGTGAGGTTTGTAGGGGACATTCCAAACTTCCGAAGACTTCTAAGGAAGTAGAGGCCTTGGTGTGCTTTCTTGGTCGTTGCTTCAATATGGGTGGTTCAGGAGAAGTTGTTGGTGATATTTACTCCTCGGAATTTGAAGTTTTCAACCATCTCTACTTCGGCGTCGTCAATGTAAACTGGGATATGTGTACTGCTCTGCTTCCTGAAGTCGATCACTATCTCCTTTGTGTCGCAAACGTTGAGAGAAAGGTTATCTCAATATCAGGACATGAGGTTCTCAATCTCCTTCCTGCACTCCGTCTCATCATTATTTGATATCTGACCCACAATGGTGGTGCCATCTACGAATTTGTAAATTGAATTACATTTGTACATGGCTGATCAGTTATGGGTATACAAGGAGTAAAGAAGGGGGCGGAGAACGCATCCTTGCGGTGCACCAGTGTTGAGGATTATCGTGGAGGATGATTTGTCCCCTATCTTCACTGATTGGGGTTTGTTGGTCAGGAAGTTGAGGATCCAGTTGCAGAGATGAGTACTGACACCAAGTCCCACGTGTTTGGTGATGAGCTTGGATGGTATAATGGTATTAAAGAGAGCTGTAGTCTATGTTTTGTAGTCAATGCCTGCTATGTTCTGTTGTGCTGAAGCAAAGCAAGAATTTCATTGTCCTATCAGGGACACATGATAATAAACTCACTTGAACTTGAACTTGAATAGGAAGGAATCCGCCTCTCTTCTCCAGGTGTTCTCGAGATAAAAAATATCTAACTTGAAACCTAATTCTTATTATTCTAAAAAAAAGCTGCGGGATCTGCTGAATGGATTAACTCAAGTTCTCTGGTTCTTGATTCCCCTACTCTGGGCAAGAGCCTCTATGCGTCTACCTCTATGCGTCGGGGAGAGATGAGGGGGGGGTGGGGGAGAGGGAAGAGTGGTAGGCAGAGGAATGGAAATCCTTATCTGTGTAGGAAAGAACTGCAGATGCATGTTTAAATCGAAGGTAGGCACAAAAAGCTGGAGTAACTCAACGGGACAGGCAGCATCTCTGGAGAGAAGGAATGGGTGACGTTTCAGGTCGAGTCTGAAGAAGGTCTCGACCTGAAACATTACCCATTCCTTCTCTACAGAGATGCTGCTTGTCCCGCTGAGGAAATCCTGCCTGAAATTGTGGAATCGGTCTCGAAGGGATCGGATTTGTTCCTTTGAAATTAATTGGCAAAGAGCTACAAGATTGGAATTTCAGCTGAAGTGACAAATGGATTCAGCATGGTATGATCTGAGGACAAAATGTTCAGAAAGATTCCCATGGGTGTTCTGGGAATACCCAGACCAGGGCAGTTAGACATGCTACCAAAGCACAGGATGCGGAGATTTGAGCAGAGTACTCACCCATGCTCGTACCATTAGAATTTGGGATGGTGAATTTATTGATCTGAAAGATTAACAAATATCTGGGTGCAATGGACATGTTTTGCCAGCCCCAACTTTTAAAACATTAGTATCACTGAATATGCTGATACACCCTTGATATTCTGCACTTGTATTGCTTCCACATCACCAGGGAAGGATGTTGGGCACAGCTGGTAGAAGGATTCAAAAGATTAGCCAGATATAATTTATGCCAACACACATTGCCTCTCTTTCATGGTGAAATTTAAATGTTTAAAATTTATCAAAGTATGTTCATGCAACAATTTCATATTAGGTTGGAATTAAATCAATCAGAAAATTTAGCACACGGCTCTCAGAATGCAAGATAGTATTTCAGAAATTGTTCAGAACAATCGATAAATTGTTAAAACTTAACAGCAACATTAAACTGGAGCTCAACATTGCTGATTTTTCAATTAACATTTTATAATAGTTAATGTTCATAATGGCAGAGTGGCGCAGTGGTAGAATTGTTTGCATACAGCACCAGAAACCCGGGCTAGATACTGACACGGGCACTGTCTGTAAGGAGTTTGCATGTTCTCCCTGTGACCACGTTGGGTTTCGCCCGGTGCTCTGATTTTTCTTCCACATTCCAAAGATTTGTGAATTTGTAGGTTAATTGGCTTCTGTAAATTGTCTACTGGGAGTATTGTGGATAGGGTGTGCAGCTCTAAATACCTGGGAGTCCACATCACAGAGGATCTGACATTGACAACACACACTGCCACACTGGTGAGAAAGGCAAGGCAGCGCCTTTACCACCTCAGGCAGCTGAGGAAATTCAGTGTCTGCCCAGGAGAGGAAGACTCTGCAGAGAGTAGTGCGCTCAGCCGAACACAACACGGGAACTACACTCACCCCCCCCCCCCCCCCTTGCAGGACCTATACACCAGGAGGTGCAGATCCAGAGCCTGCAGGATCATGAAGGACTCCTACCACTTCAGCAACGGACTGTTCCAGCTGCTGCGGTCAGGCAAGCGCCTCCGCTGTTACACAGCAGAAAGAGAGAGGCTGAGACGAAGTTTCTTCCCACAGGCCATCAGGACTGTAAACTCTGATCTCACCAGGGCGTAAATAATGTTGCGTCTTCATTTTTCAATGTAAATACTGGTTCTGATCTGTTCTGTTCTGTTCTGTTTTGCAGAAACCCGCAAGCATCGCCACTTTTATTTCACTGTACATCTTGCATGTGTATGTGACAAACAAAGTTGACTTGACTTGTCTTGACAACTATGATGGTTTCAACAATACATGTTGAAGAGCAATCTATAAAATAACAAAATGGCACCATGCATCCAAAATCTATGAAAGTCGACTTTGGACGTCTGGTTCAGAGGAAATAATGTAATCACCTCTCAGTAATTGTAATTGCACCAACAATCGCAAAATTCCAGTCTTCGACTTGCTCTCCATTTGGATTAAAAGAACAAGACAAGTAACGGAATTGGAAGAACGTAATATTGAATGACATATTGAGGAAGCATTAGAACTCAACATATTTATTTACATATGTAATATTGTTACAGCAAGTGAAAACTGGATGTTGTAATTGTTGATTGTGTATGTGCAAATAATTAACTGATTAACAAATAATTAGTCGAGTAGATCGGAGGTGTCAGTGTTGCAGTTGAATAAAGGGGACTATGGGGCCATGAGGGAGGAGCTGGCCAAAGTTGACTGGAAAGATACACTAGCAGGGATGACAGTGGAACAAAAATGGCAGGTGATTCTAGCAATAATACAGAAGGTGCAGGATCAGTTCATTCCTAGGAGGAAGAAAGATTCCAAGGGGAGAAAGGAACGACCATGGCTGACAAGGGACGTCAGGGACAGTATAAAAATTAAAGCGAAGAAGTACAACGTAGCAAAGATGAGCGGGAAGCAAGAGGGTTGGGTAATGTTTAAAGAACAACAGAAGATAACTAAAAAGGCATTACGGGGAGAAAAGATGAGGTACGAAGGCAAGCTAGCCAAGAATATAAAGCAGGATAGCAAAAGCTTCTTTAGTTCTGTGAAGAGGAAATAAATAGTTAAGACCAAAATTCGACCCTTGAAGACCGAAAAAGGTGAATTTATTATGGGGAACAAGGAAATGGCAGATGAGCTGAACAGGTACTTTGGATCTGTCTTCAATAAGGAGGACACAAACAATCTTCCTGATATAGTAGTGGCCAGAGGATCTGGGGTGTTCGAGGAACTGAAAGAAATCCACATCAGGCAGAAAATGGTGTTGGATAGACTGATGGGACTGAAGGCTGATAAATCCCCAGGTCTGCATCCCAGGGTACTTAAGGAAGTGGCTCTAGAAATCGTGGATGCATTGTGACAATTTCCAATGTTCTATAGACTCAGGATCAGTTCCTGTGGATTGGAGGGTAGTTAATGTTATCCCACTTTTTAAGAAAGGCGGGAGAGAGAAAACAGGGAATTACAGACCAGTTAGCCTGACATCGGTGGTGGGGAAGATGCTGGAGTAAATTATAAAATATGAGATAAAATATGAGATAGCCGAACATTTGGATAGCAGTAACAGGATCGGTCCGAGTCAGCATGGATTTATGAAGGGGAAACCATGCTTGACTAATCTTCTGGAATTTTTTGAAGGTGTAACTAGGAAAATTGACAAGGGACAGCCAGTGGATGTAGTGTACCTGGACTTTCAGAAAGCATTTGATAAGGTCCCACATAGGAGATTAGTGGGCAAAATTAGGGCACATGGTATTGGGGGTAGAGTGCTGACATGGATAGAGAAGTGGTTGGCAGACAGGAAACTAAGAGTGGAGATTAACGATTCCCTTTCCGAATGGCAGGCAGTGACTAGTGGGGTACCGCAAGGCTCGGTGCTGGGACCGCAGCTATTTACAATATGCATCAATGATTTGGATGAAGGGATTCAAAGTAACATTCGCAAATTTGCAGATGACACAAAGCTGGGTGGCAGAGTGAACTATAAGGAGGATGCTATGAGAATGCAGGGTGACTTGGACAGGTTGGGGGAGTGGGCAGATGCATGGCAGATGAAGTTTAATGCGGATAAATGTGAGATTATCCACTTTGGTAGCAAAAACAGGAAGGCAGATTACTATCTAAATGGCGTCGTTGGGAAAAGGGGAAGTACAACGGGATCTGGGGGTCCTTGTACATTAGTCTATGAAAGGTACAGCAGGCAGTGAAGAAAGCGAATGGCATGTTGGCCTTTATAACAAGAGGAATCGAATATAGGAGCAAAGAGTTCCTTTTGCAGTTGTACAGAGCCCTAGTGAGACCACACCTGGAGTATTGTGTGCAGTTTTGGTCCCCTAATTTGAGGAAGGACATTCTTGCTATTGAGGGAGTGCAACGTAGGTCTACAAGGTTAATACCCGGGATGGCGGGACTGTCATATGCTGAGAGAATGGAGCAGCTGGGCTTGTACACTCTGGAGTTTAGAAGGATGAGAGGAGATCTTACTGAAACATATAAGATTGTTAAGGATTTGGACACGCTAGAGGCAGGAAACATGTTCCCGATGTTGGGGCGGTCCAGAACCAGGGGCCACAGTTTAAGGATAAGGAGTAAGCCATTTAGAATGGAGACGAGGAAATACTTTTTCTCACAGAGAGTGGTGAGTCTGTGGAATTCTCTGCCTCAGAGGGCGGTGGAGGCAGGTTCTCTGGATGCTTTCAAGAGAGATCTAGATAGGGCTCTTAAAAATATCGGAGTCAGAGGATATGGGGAGAAGGCAGGAACGAGGTACTGATTGGGGATGATCAGCCATGATCACATTGAATGGCGGTGCTGGCTCGAAGGGCCGAATGGCATACTCCTGCACCTATTGTCTATTGTCTATCAGCAGATACCTTTTCAACAAAACACGAAGTACTGGATGAACTCAAAGGGTCACGTAGCATCTGAAAAGGGAATGGATGGATGACGTTTCATGTCAGGGTCCTTCTTAACCTTGGTCCTGGTGTAAGTAGTCCTGCACCATAAGACATTAAATCTTGCAATTGGACCCAGCAGTGAGGAAAGCATGAAAATATTGTAACAGTTTTTCTTATCAAGGGCCTGAAGAATTGGGATGAAGGTGTTCTCCTCAGTTTGATGATACTGAATACAAATTGAGAAATTCTCCCTTTCTAAATGCCATGACCAAAAATTGGTATCTAATAATACTATTTCTTATCATGTTATTTTAAGGAAAATGACTAAGGCAAAAATAACTATCTGATGTAACTAAGTCAGTAAAATGGGGATAGAGTAGACTCATTCAATATTGATGATAAATACTTCTAGAAATGGCATAGTCTTGCTCTCCACTGAATGAAACTGTTGATTCATTTCCAGCGAGCACATTTGTTATGCAGGTTGAGCACCGATTTTCCGGGAACTGGTGGTCCTCCCACCCCTATAATCAGGACAAAATTACGAGAGCTCAGTTGAAATTCCCTGAGCGGCCACAGCTGACAGTGGGGAAAGCTCTTTCTGGTTGTGTTCCTCCATCGTGAAAGAATCAACTATGCTCTCAATCTTCTCTCCTTACAGTTTCACAATCAATACAGTAAACCCTCATTTTAACAACCCCCTCATAACAGATGTTGGATATAGCAGACAGACCTGCCGACCCATCCCCAGCTCCCACCGTCTCCATGGCCATTTAGAGCCCCGGCTTTCAACCCACTCCCAACTGGCAAGGTGCACCAGTTAGCCCCTCTTCAGCCACCAAAAGGACACAAAGTGCTGGAGTCATTCAGCAGCTCAGGATCTTTGTAGAGCAAGGATAGGTGACATTGGGACCATTCCTCAGACTGATTCAGTCGGCTGAGTTACTCCAGCACTTTGTATTTCAGCGTGCCCCCTCGCTCAGCATGGGGCTCCCTCCCCTCTTACCTGCTGTCACTTCTAAGGTGGAGTATGTCGGGGACTCCGGGAGTGGTGGTGGTGGAAGGAGGGGGTGAGGGGAGCCCGACCTTTGGATCACCACCCCCTCTATACCGACCTTCGCCTCCCCCCATCGCTTTTTGCCTCCCCATCCCCTCCTCCTACCTCGCCCTCTCCTGCCCCCTCCTCCACCCCCTGCTCCCCATCTGTTCACCACTACTATCTCCTCCTTCTTCCCCTGGAGTCGCCGGCATATTCCACCTTGGAAGTGACAGCAGGTGAGGGGAGGGAGCCCCATGGTGACCGAGGGGGCACACTGAAATACAAAGTGCTGAGGTAACTCAGCTGACCGAATTAGTCTGAGGAAGGGTTCCGATGTCACCTATCCAAGTTCTCCAGAGATCCCGACTTGCTGAATTACTCCAGCACTTTGTGTCCTTTCGGTGGGTGAAGACCTGTTCGCTGTTGCACCTTGCTAGTCAGGAGTGGGGTCGGAAGCCGGGTTCTAAACGGCCGTGGAGATGGTGTGAGCCAGGGATGGGTCAGCAGGTCATTCCATTCACATTAAGTTGACATTTTTTATTTGTTTTATTTAGGTCTCTGGCACTGCATGGTGCTATAGAGACGTGGGAAGGGCGTCATTAGCGGGCCAGGGAAGTATTGTCATTTCATTAGCTCGTGACCTCTGTTGGTCCAGAGAAACAGATAGTCCAAAAAGGCTCTGGAAAAATAGTGTTCAACCTGTAATTGTATGGAAGAAATGTAGTGTCAGCGTCATTTTGCCATTTTTTCTACAGCTGAAGCAACATGGAAATTGTGTACTTAGGACAGCAATTAGAGCAAGTGGCTTGTGCATGGTAACTCCCCTGAGATTCAACTGTTGAATGCAGAGCAGATTTGTTGTTATACGTCAATTTAATGTACAAATGTTCCCGTTTAGAATAAATCTCACAGACCAATGTTGAAATCTAGATTCAATTTCTTTTGTTTTTCAATTTAGGCACGTTAACCTTTTACATAGATGAATAATTCAGGAATTGATGATTTGATAAATATTCTGGAGTTCTGATCAATTATGATTATAAGAGATGACAGTAGTTAGGAAAGGCCACTCAGCCCATAGAAGGTCATTTCTCCAGTACATTACGTGTAATTGTATTTTGAATGAAGCCATTATTTTTCACTCGATTTTCTTGATAAATTATTCCAAACATCTATCATTGTGGGACAGAAAGAAACTTTATAGACATATTTTTCAGAAATTCAATAATGTAAAAGGAAGACGCTTGGATATTTTTTTATTTTACTCACCTCAGCAGCGTGGGATGTCATGCAGAGGCTCTATAAGGCACTGGTCAGGCTGCATTTGGAGTATTGTATGGAGTATGGAGCACCATATCTGAGGAAGGATGTGCTGGCTCTGGAGAGGGTCCAGAGGAGATTTACAAGAATGATCCCAGGAATGAATGGGTTAACATAGAATCAGCGTTTGACACCATCTGGTTCAACAACGACAAGCCCTGGTTTACAGCAGAACTCAGACAGCTCCGCCAGTCTAAAATGAGGCCTACAGGAGTGGGGATGCAGACCTCTACAGGCAGGCCAAGTACAAGCTGAGAAGAGGAATCAGAGCTGCCAAGGAAAGGTCCTCTGAGAAGTTGAGGAGCAAGTTCTCAGCTAATGTCAGTTCTTCAGTTTGGAAGGGCTTGCAAGAAATCACCAGCTACAAAAGGAAACTCCCCCACTCCTTGGACAATTGTCAACTGACCAATGACATGAAAGAGTTCTACTGCAGGTTCGGAAAACAGAAACTTAACCCTGGTACCCCCTCCCCAATCACCACTTCACACCAACTTACAGCCTGACTCCAGTCTGCAAAAACAGGGCCCTCGTCCACAACCCACCCCCTTCTTGCTGCCCAACATCAGTCTGGCCACTTCTCCATCACCAACAATAGAAATTGAGGAGGTGGAGAGGCTATTCAGAAGAGAGAAAAGCCGGAAATCTCCAGGACCAGACAATGTTTCCCCTATCCTCAACCTCAGTGCTGAACAACTGGCCCCGGTCTACACAGACATTTTCAACCAGTACCTGCAAACCTGTACTGCCCCTGCCTGTCCCAAAGTCTCCATTATTGTTCCCATACCCAAAAAGATAAGGTTTATTAGTCTTAATCACTACAGGCCTGTCGCCTGAAGTCATGAAGACCCTTGAAAGACATGCTGGTCAAGCTGAAAAATATCACAAACCCCCTGCTGGATCCTCTGCAGTTTGCATACCAGGCCAAGAGATCAGTGGATAACGCAGTCAACCTAGGCCTGCACTTCATCCTCCAGCACCTGGACTGCCAAGGGACCTATGCGAGGATCCTGTTTGTGGATTTTAGCTCTGCATTCAACACCATTGTGCCAGAGCTACTACACTCCAAACTCTCCCAGTTGACTGTGCCTGAACCCCATTGTCAGTGGATCACCAACATCCTGACAGACAGGAAGCAGCATGTGAGGCTGGGAAAGCACATCTTCGGACCCGCCGACCCTCAGCATAGGAAGACCGCAAGGCTCCGTAATCTCTCCTCTCCTTTACTCTCTCTACATCAACGACTGTACCTCCACAGACTCCTCTGTCAAGCTTCTCAAGTTTGCGGACGACACAACCCTGATAGGACTAATCCAGAATGGGGAGGAATCTGCCTACAGACAGGAAGTGACAGAGCTGGCGTTCTGGTGCCTTCGTAACAACCTGGAACTCAATGCTCTTAAGACGGTGGAATTGATTGTAGACTTTAGGAGAGCTCCACTAGCTCTCCTTTAGGAGAGTCAAAGCCGTCACAGCCAGACATAAAAAACTGCTTTTTTTCCACGAGCTGTAGCTCTACACAATAACCAAATGTCTGTAGCCTCCTTTTGCTCTGGTATTTTATTTCATTCACATGTTTAAACTATAATGTTTCATTCTTAATGATTTACTGTAGGTTGTGTTGTTACTTGCGAGCGGATTCCTTGTATGTGTACATACATGACCAATAAACGTTTTCATTCATTCATTCATTTACTGGCCCTGTATTCGCTAGAGTTTAGAAGGATGAGGATGTTTTCACAATTGGGCGAGTCTAGGACGAGAGGTCATAGCCCGCAGAATTAAAGGATGTTCCTTTAGGAAGGAGATGAGGAGGAATTTATTTAGTCAGAATCAGGGTGGTGAATCTGTAGAATCATTTGCAGAGATAGATTCTTGATTAGTATGGGTGTCAGGGGTTATGGGGAGAAGGCAGAAGAATGGATTTAGGAGGGAGAGATGGATCAGCCATGAGTGAATGGTGGAGCAGACTTGATGGGCTGAATGGCCTAATTCTGCTCCTATCACATATGACCTGATTAGCAGGTGATTTTAAAGCCAAATAATTTATTTTATTAAGCATAGTATTCATTGCAATGTAGAAAGTAAAGTAAATTTCACACCAGATTTTCTCACAAATAGCATGACAATAATGAGCTGATAATCTGTGATTTACACTGTTGTTGGGTGGTGGATAAATATTCACCACTGAATCTGTGGAGAAGTTACCTGTGCATCATCAGTAAAAAGCCATTGTATCTGTTAAATCTACTTGAAAGGATAAATGTAACATCAGCTTCAAGTCTTGTCTGAAGAACGATGTGTTGACAGTACCACATTGTAGATTAGAACTAGGTTTTATGCTAAATCTCTGGAGAGGGACAATGAACCATGGCTGACAGTTAATCTATGAAGGTGGATCAAGTATTTACTTTAAATAAGGAGTAAGCACAATAGTCCAGATTAACCTTTCTGCTTATTTATTTACTTAGGTTAGCTTTGAATTTGGATTCAAGATAACTTACTTTTAAAAATCCCAGATGACAAGGAAGATGCTTATTTAGTTCTTTTCTGCTCCTTCAACCTAAGTCATAACACAATTTCTCATCCACAATTTCTCATCACATTTGCCAATTTTGCTGCCGATTCCCTCTCGGTATGATGCGGGTTCTTTGTTGTTGCTGTTCATTAAGACAAATCAGAGCAGTATCGCTACCATCAAGTCACCCTTTACTGAGAGCAATCAACTCTCAACTAACAGCAGTGGTTGATACAATAATGTGTCAAGGGTAATATCACATGGTATACTCATTAAGTATAATTACAACAACATTTTTATAAACTAAATCTTACATCTATGCATCTTTGCTTTAAAACTACCATCATCAATCAGATTCTCAAAATACTTAACGATGGTAGGTATATGGAACAAGCTGCCGGAGGAGGCAGTTGCAGTAAATACTATCCAAACGTTTAAGTGGCATTTGGAGGTATATGAATAGGACAGATTTAGCAGGTCATGGGCCAAGTGCGGGTATATGCGACGTGTAGATGGGGCATGTTGGGCGAGTGGGCAAGATGGGCCGAAGGGCCTGTTTCCACACTGTATGACTCTACAACTTTGAAAAATGATTTGGACAGATATATGTATATGAAGGGTATAGATGGATAGGGCGCAAATGCAGGCAAATGGAACTAGCCCAGAATGCCAACATGACTGGCATGGGCAGGATCGGCTTAAGATCCTGTTTCCATCTTGTATAGCTCTCTGAATATGGTGAAGTATGCCTAGCTTTGCAGATTCCTCATATTTGGACTGAAGCTGAAAGGGAATCCACTTCCTGGCATCCAAGTGCTTTGTGGCGATAAGCAGTGCATCATAAAGGTCAACGCCTCTTATGCTGGTCAAAGCTTGAATCCTGTTATGTTATCTTTATTTCATCAGCATTCCACACCATCAACTCCATTTTGCCCCACATAACAAAACTCTTAGGGAGCTCATGAAAAAGAATGCTGATAGCTACCCAGGCAGATGACTGTGTCATATTGTGAAGTTATTGTTGCTGCAAATATGTGATGGTGCGAGACTACTCTGGAGTAGCGCTTACAACGCCAGAAACCCAAGTTCGATCCCGACTGTGAGTGCTGCCTGTTTGGAGTTTGTACGCTTCCTCGTGACCGCGTGAGTTTTCTCTGTGATTTTTGATTTCCACCCACACTCCATCAATGTCCTGGTTTGTAGGTTATTTGTCTTGGTATAATTTTAAGTTGTCCCTAGTGTGTGTAGGATAATGTTAGTGTACGGGGATCACCGCTCGGTGCGGACTCAGTGGGCCGAAGGGCCTTTTTATGCACTGTATCTCTAAACTAAACGAAAAAATTAACATTACAGGTCCAAAACTCTTCTCCAGAAGTGGGAGACAATAATGTTTGGCAATCTGCTGTATCTGCAACCAGGCTCATCAATTTCTCATGATAGGTCAAAGTAAGGAAAGTGATGTGCTGGAGAAAAGAAGAAGGTTGAAGAGGAAGATGAAGAGAGGCAGTCACTCACTGTACATGGAACCAGGGGATACCATCAAAATTAAATCAAAAGTGAGACCAGCAATATCAACCCTTCTCTAATCATCCCATTCTCTAACTCTCCACAGAATGCATCTGCTACAAACCACTATTCCATTCTCTAGCTCACATTGCAAATATGTGTGTTCGGATATGCATTGCAAACCCAACGTATAAATCAAATCATATAATATCTCATACAAAGTGCTGCCAATTATCATAATGCATTCCTTTGGTGTTTGTCTTCTGCATCACATTTGTGAACATTTTCAGAAATAACTCGAGAAATAATTTTCAGATAATTTTTGACATCATGGCGTGAATCTCTATCGAAATATGTAAAAATTTCACCATTAATGCGTCGTGTTTTCGAGGAGATGTGAAACGCACACGAACATCACACAAATAAATACACATCCAAGATCAGAGTTTTATAAGTATAGACATAAGGGGGAACAGGGTAACTAGAAAGAGAGTGGGACCTCTCAGGAATCAAAGTGGTCACCTCTGTGAGGAGCCGCAGGAGATGGGGAAGGTCCTCGATGAGTATTTCTCCACTGTATTTACTGAGGAGAGAGTCAGTAGGATGGAGTAACTTGACGCAATCAATGGAAGTGTCTTGAGAGCAGTCAGTGTTACCATCAAAGAAGTACTGAAGATACTGTCGTGTTTGATCTGCAGGGCCTGATCAGATATATCTGAGGACATTGTGGGAAACTAGTGAAGAAATTAGAGGAGCACTGGTTGCAATTTTCGAGTCATCCTTAAATACAGGAGACGTGTCAGAAGACTGGAGGGTGGCAACTGTTGTACCTCTATTCAAGACGGGCTATAGGGAAAATGTTGGGGACTATAGGCCAGTGAGTTTAACATCTGTAGTTGGAAAGTTACTAGAGAGTATTCTGAGGGATAGGTTATACAGGCATTTGAATGGGTAAAGGCTGATAAGGGATAGTCAGCATGGTTTTGTACATGGGAGGTCGTGTCTCAAATCTGTGATTTTTGAAGACGTGACCAAAAACGTCGATGAGGGCAGAGCTGTAGATGTTGTGTACATGAATTTCAGTAAGGCATTCAACAATGTTCCGCATGGTAGGCTGCCCTGGAAGGTTAGGTCGCATGGGATCCAAGGAGAGATAGCTGAATGGATAGCAAATTGGTTTCATGGAAGGAAGCAGAGGGTGATGGTGGAAGGTTGCTTCTCGGACTGGATGCCTGTGACTAGTGGTGTGCCTCAGGGTTTGGGGCTGGGCCTGTTACTGTTCGTCATCTACATCAATGATTTGGGATAGCAGCACATTTGGAAAGTGGTGAAATCATTGGACAAAGTCAGCATGGATTTACGAAAGGTAAATCATGTCTGACGAATCTTATAGAATTTTTCGAGGATGTAACTAGTAGAGTGGATAGGGGAGAACCAGTGGATGTGTTGTATCTGGACTTTCAGAAGGCTTTCGACAACGTCCCACATAAGAGATTAGTATACAAACTTAAAGCACACGGTATTGGGGGTTCAGTATTGATGTGGATAGAGAACTGGCTGGCAAACAGGAAGCAAAGAGTAGGAGTAAACGGGTCCTTTTCACAATGGCAGGCAGTGACTAGTGGGGTACCGCAAGACTCAGTGCTGGGACCCCAGCTATTTACAATTTATATTAATGAACTGGATGAGGGAATTGAAGGCAACATCTCCAAGTTTGCGGATGACACTAAGCTGGGGGGGCAGTGTTAGCTGTGAGGAGGATGCTAGGAGACTGCAAGGTGATTTGGATAAGCTGGGTGAGTGGGCAAATGTTTGGCAGATGCAGTATAATGTGGATAAATGTGAGGTTATCCACTTTGGTGGCAAAAACAGGAAAGCAGACTATTATCTAAATGGTGGCCGATTAGGAAAAGGGGAGATGCAGCGAGACCTGGGTGTCATGGTACACCAGTCATTGAAAGTAGGCATGCAGGTGCAGCAGGCAGTGAAGAAAGCGAATGGTATGTTAGCTTTCATAGCAAAAGGATTTGAGTATAGGAGCAGGGAGGTTCTACTGCAGTTGTACAGGGTCTTGGTGAGACCACACCTGGAGTATTGCGTACAGTTTTGGTCTCCAAATCTGAGGAAGGACATTATAGCCATAGAGGGAGTGCAGAGAAGGATCACCAGACTGATTCCTGGGATGTCAGGACTTTCATATGAAGAAAGACTGGATAGACTTGGCTTATACTCGCTAGAATTTAGGAGATTGAGAGGGGATCTTATAGAAACGTACAACATTCTTATGGGGTTGGACACGCTAGATGCAGGAAGATTGTTCCCGATGTTGGGGAAGTCCCGGACAAGGGGTCACTGCTTAAGGATAAGGGGGAAAACCTTTAAGACCGAGATGAGAAAAAACGTTTTCACACAGAGAGTGGTGAATCTCTGGAACTCTCTGCCACAGAGGGTAGTTGAGGCCAGTTCATTGGGTATATTTAAGAGGGAGTTAGATGTGGCCCTTGTGGCTAAAGGGATCAGGGGGTATGGAGAGAAGGCAGGTACGGGATACTGAGGGATGATCAGCCATGATCATATTGAATGGCGGTGCAGGCTCGAAGGGCCGAATGGCCTACTCCTGCACCTATTTTCTATGTATCTATGTATCTATCCAGTTTGGAAACCTGAGTATAACAGATGCAACTGGAATGGGCTAGAAATATAAAGTTACTTTTATTCTGTACTTTCCATTAATGAATATAAATATTCTATCATCTTTAGTGTTACTCTAATTTAATCAGAAGCAATAGAAGAAGGTTCTCGACCCGAAGCGTCATCTATTAATTTTCTCCAAGGATGCTGCCTGACCCATTAAGTTACTCCAGTATTTGTGTTTTTCTTGGGAGTTTATCAGACCCTATATTCAGCTCTAGTTAGCCTGACTGACTACATTACTCAAGGTCAACTCCTCAACCAAGCTCAAAAAATTAATTGTTGTCATTATTTGTGGTTCTATGCGCAAGGACCAAATTGTAATGATAAAATACATATTTTGCCTTTTTGGTGTTCGGGAGAGACACAGGCAATCCTTTGTTTTACTTCGGAGTCACGTGAGTGACTACGTGAAGAAGACCCGTCAGGGCGCATGCGCGTCATTACGTCGGTCGCATTGGCGCAGACAGGCTGGGAGGAACTAAGTTCTCCAGCGGTAAGTTTGAAAAATCCTACAGGTAAGTTTAAAGTTAATTTTCAGGTTGTCCGTTGCAGGAATCATTTCTCGCAGGTTCCTGCTGGACATCAAATTCAGCAAACCCCGGTGGACCGCGGGGAAATTGTGGACCGTGGGGATGCCGGCTTCGGACCGAGGGAGTGCGGCAGCAGGCGGCCGGTGGGTTTTGCTGGTTGAGTCGCGGACAGAATGGTCCGCGACTCCCGAGGTTTAATTTGGGCCGCGGGTTTTTTGTAGACTGCGGGTTAAGCAAGCTACGGTCACCATAGAGGTGGCTGTTGGGCTTGTTGTTTCGAGTCGCTGTCAGGCAGGTCAGCGACTCCAGAGATATGTTTTAAATAGGGGCCGCGGGGTTTCTCTAGACCGCGGGGATACCGGCTACGGTAAAGTGAGGAGCTGGTGGCCGTCGGACTTCTTGTTAGAGTCGCTGACAGTAAGGTCAGCGACTCCCGAGTGTATTCGGGGTGCAGACTGAGCATGGTCGTCGGGTTACTACCCGGCTCATTGAGGCAAGGACCCCGACTTTGGCAGCCCATATGAGTTTGAACTATGTGGAGCCTGGCCAGGAGGGTCCCCTCTGTTATATATGTATGTCCTCAGTGGAGAGGAGTGAGGTCTCAGGGCTGCTTACCAATCCCTCAGTGGAGAGGAGTACAAGGGGTCAGTGTGTGGCTGACCCCAACCCCAACTCAGGAAGTGAGATTAGTGGTTTATCACCCTTATGTGTGGTTCTGTGGAGGTTTCAGGTCTAGGCCAAGCTGGCCTTCAAGGAGAATTTATAATTCACGCATGCCCTCCAAATTAAGGATGAACGCAATTTTGGGAAGCGTTCAAAAGGGTAGACATTATAGTTACCACTTGGTCACATTGTGACTATTATACCGAGACAGATGATTATCATTTACTCAATTAAGGACATGGGAAGCCTTGTTGAGCTGTATTATCAGTCACCTGTGGGAGTTACACCAGGTGGCGTCATAGTAATTCTGCTCATTAAAAGGGACTGTGCACGGTTTCTTCCCCAGGACGTCGGATTACTCATATTAAAAGGAAATAAATCCCAGGTTTAACTGGGATGGGCGTCATTATTCACATAAATGTCTTTGCCTATGACAAATAACTGCTAAGTTTTGTTCCAGCATTTCCCACTATGTCTGATGTACGGGGGCCAGAGGCGCTCCAATTCTTCCCTATAGACGGCGTTGGCATCGGGAAGGAGCACAATTTGGAGTCGCTAGCACGTGCAGCCTGTTTGGGAAGGAGGATACCAACAGAGTATCGATTTGCATGGCTAGTCCTGGCGGCTGCTGTAGGCAGCGACCTGATAACCCCAACTCAGAGTGAGTGCCAAGCCAGGGGTATCAATGTCAGACAACATTGCATCTTGTTGCAATCCAACAACGCTCCATCATAAGGCATGTCAGGCAGCAACACCTAGTAAAGGGTTGCAAAATTCCCCCCACTCAAGGGTCGGAGTGGTCGAGAGAGTGCTACAGGAGGATGCACATGTGCCTGAAGCAACACCTGTTTGCAGGGTTGCCATTCCTCCCACTTGGTACTGCACAGTGGTCGAGATAGTGCTAAAATACATGCAAACATGCCTGAGGTGACGCCTAGTAAAGGGTTGCCAAAATTTCTCCCACTCAAATGGCGGAGTGGTCGAGAGAGTGCTACAGGAGTATGCACATGGGCCTGAAGCAACACCTGTTTGCAGGGTTGCCATTACTCCCACTCGGTTCTCCGTAGTGGTCGAGATGGTGCTAAAATACATGCACACAGGCCTGGGGCAGCTCCTGTTGCAGGTTGCATAAGTCCTCCCACGTGGATGTATAGTGGATGAAGATGGAGCCACACACACATATGTGATAAGATTGTGGGGAATGGAGTCGAACAACATGCTTGGTACAGAGGCATGTACAAGCAAATGGAGGAGATGGATGGTGATACCTGCTTCAGCTTCGATAAGTCCCACTCTAAAAGAGTGTCTAAGGTTAGTATGGATTAACTCCAAACAGGAATCCAAACATGGCTATGTGCCGGGATCCCATGCTGAATGCATGAGGGTAAGCAGTGGGCGTTTGCCTCCAAAATTGCTGCTCAGTCGCTGATTGCTGATCCATCCAGAGAAATCCAAATTAACACCTGACTATTTGGGTCACAATTAATTCAATTAAGTGACTCTGCCCAGGGAAAAAAGGGTAGAGCTAATTGACAGCAGTATCAAGCTAATTGAGGCATTAAGGATACATTTGGGTCATTATAATAGACCTATGCAGTTATCAGTAAAGGCTATTCTGATTTGCAATGTTGGATTCACCATGTGTCCAGGAGTTATAGCAAGGTAATGCTTGACCAGCCTTCCATGATTTTGCAGGTGAATGTCAGTGCACTCGGTTGGGGTGTCACGGATACGAGTTTCAGCTGTGGAGGCAGATGGACTGAGCAAGAGGCATCGCTTCTGCAGACATGGGCAAGTAACTATAAAGAGGTTTTTATGGACAAGGCTTATTGCTCTAACAAATGTAATCTGCATGTTCAGTTTCAGATTGACAATACTACACAAGTGGCATGTATATTAATCACATCGGTGGAATCAAGTCGGTATTTTGTGACAGATTGGCTAATCAAATTTGGGCCTGGTGCATTGGAAAAGATATTTCAGCTATTTATCTACCAGGTAGATTCTACATAGTAGCAGGCGCCAAGTCACGAAAGTTCCATGACAACATAGATTGGATGTTGAACCAGGAGGTGTTCAATAATATAGTACTTGTATATGAATGCCAGATATCGGTTTGTTTTGCATCAAGGTTCAACCATCAGATGCCTAAATAGGTTTCATGGGAACCAGACCAGGTGGCAGTTGCAATTGATACTTTGACGTTACAATGAGGTGGTATGTTTTATATATTTTCCTACCATTTTCCCTAATGGGTCGGAGTCTGCAAGAAATCAAGCAGGATGCCACTTTGGGGGTGCTTGTAATACCTAATTGGCTGAATCAAGCATGGTTTCCCATTGATGTTACAGTTAGGGATCCAACCTCTTTTTGGTGGTTCCCAAGCGTAGGAATTGACTGGAGCATTCGCTAACACGGGAAAGTCATCTGTTATGTGATTGTATTGACTTGTTAATTTGCAGGTTTTAAGAAGGCCATACCTGGAGCAAGGACTGTCAGGGTGAACGGTGGACATGCTCACTGTAGCCTGGAGAAAGAGTAATCAAAAGGGGTATATTACTTATGTAAAAAATGGGAGCAATATTGTGTACAAAATAATATTGATTATAGTACTGCAGTTATTGTGGATATTTTAGAGTTCCTGTTGACACTCTATGGTGATGAGGGGCTCAGTTATAGCACCATTAATACAGCTTTAAGTGCTTTGTCATCGTATGGTTTTGATGGGGTCAGGAAAGATCCTATTGAGTTTCATCATATCATAGTTGGATTGATGAAAGGAAATTCAACCCTAAACCTCCTAAACCCAGGTATATGGCGATCTGGGATGTAAGTGAGGTCCTCAAGATGCTTCGACAGTAGGTTCCTGTCATGTCTCTGAATTTGCCAAACTAATCATGAAAGTGGTTATGCTCTTGGGCATTGGTTCAGCATAGCAAGTGCAGATTTTGCAAAAGCTTCTGCTAGACAGGATGGAAGTTGCTGAAGAGAATGTTATGTTATATAATTGTGTCCTGCTAAAGCAGAGCAGGCCAGGTGTCATTGGTTTGTTAAAATTGTGTTTCAGCATAACCTACTGATCCTTGTTTATGTGTAATGGCACATTTATTTTCATTATATTGAAGCTATAAAGACCTTAAGAAATGTGGAAACAGCATTGTTTATCAGTTACATGAAGCCACACAGGAGAATGTCAGTGCAGACTATCTCAAGGTGGTTTAAAGCAAATGTTGATTAAGGCAGGTATTAACACTGAAGTGTATATATCCTTTTTCCACTAGTACAGCAGCAACGTCGTCGGCTAGGGCGATGGATGTTCACAGCAGCCATATTTTTATAGGTGCCGGGTGGTAAAATGAATTTTTTTTTTTTAAATTACCATCGGCCGATCGGAGAGAGGCTGTTTGCAAATTCAGTATTAAGTCCTGTTTAGTTTCCCCTGGGATAGAGGGGTTACTGTTTGTTTTGATTATTCAAATCAATTATTACTGCATGATATTAACATTTCATGTTTAACGCATTATTGATTGTTTCTCATCGAAAGTCAATCGATGCAGTGAGGCCGGGATTTGGATCTGCGGCATAAAATCACAGAGCTTTGAACCCTTCACGTAGTCACTCACGTGACTCCGAAGTAAAATAGTAAGATTAAACAAGAACTTACCAGTTTGAAGTTTGATCTTTATTTTATGAGGAGTTACGTTGGTGATTACGTGCCCGCCACGCCCAATCCTCTCTCATAAAAAAGGTCATATGGTAGTTCTCATGTTGCTCATCTTAATATGTTACTTCAAATATTGTGTTGTCTGTGATTTCATACAGCTGCTTTGAAGATTGACATGCATGCGCCCTGACGGGTCTTCTTCACGTAATCACCAATGTAACTCCTCATAAAATAAAGATCAAACTTCAAACTGGTAAGTTCTCATTGAATCTTACTATCCTCCTCGCAATTTATATTTCCTTTCACTTGGCAAGTGAAATGAATCATTCACGATTATTGCCTGATGCATGATAGTGAAACTTATTTTCTGACATGTCACAGCATTCCAGTTGAGCCTATTCAGCATTTCTTTTGAGAGGCACAATATATATTGATGGTTCATTCAAGGTTCAAATATAGCTTCTATTATTTGCATTCTCTTTTGCTCCCTGCAGTCAACTCAACGTTGAAATGCAACATGAAAACCAAAGTGCAATTATACATGGAGTGAATAAGTTGTCCTGAAACTCTATACTGATGCTAGCACACCTGTTCATATATTTCTAGACAGTAAATTGTCTGCACACCTTGACAGCTAAGTGTTGCATTGCTGATGTATTATTTTAAAACAGAAACCATATATGAATTGATAAATATATCTGTGAACAAAATACGGTTGCCTTTCACCTTTTTCCCACTTTGTGTTATCATTGACTGCTCTCTCCTTCGAATCCAACTCCTATCCTTTTGTAATTACAATTTCAAACTCTGACAATTTTGATCTACAAGTATTAAGCTGATTGAAAGCAAGCAAGACTGATCTCTGTTCGCTTGCCCTTGAATTATATTTACTCTCTCAATGGACCAGATCCGATTATTTCACACAGGATAACATTGCATGAGGTTAGAACATGTGCAAACTTTAGTTTAATTTAGTCTATTATTGTCATGTGTACCCAGGTACAGTAAAACGTATTTGTTTGTGACCTACCTAATCTAAGAAAAGACTGCATGAATACAATTGCTGTCTATAGTGCACAGATAAAGGGTACAACATTTAGTTTAGTTTAGAGCTACAGCACAGAAATAGACACCACGTCCACGCCGACCAGCGATCCCCGCATGTTAACACTATCCTACACACACTAGGGACAATTTGACATTTATACCAAGCTAATTAACCTACAAATCTGTACCTCTTTGGAGTGTGGGAGGAAACCGAAGATCTCAGAGAAAACCTACACAGTTATGGGGAGAACGTACAAACTCCATACAGACAAGCACCCGTAGTCTGAATCGAACCGTGTCACCCTTTTCAGTGCAGAGATATAACATTGAAGTCCGATATAGTCCGATTAAAGATAGTTCAAAGTTCTCCAATAAGGTATAAAAGAGGCCAGGTCTGCACTTTAGCTGATGAGAGGGCCATTCAGTTAACATCTGGTAAGAAACTGTCCCTGACTCTGGAGGTGTGTGTTTTCAAATTTCCGTATCTCCTGCCCAGAGAGGGATGAAGAGTGGGTAATTGCAGTGCAACTGGTCCTTGATTATCCTTGCCGAGGCAGCATGAAACGCAGTTGGAGTCAATGGAAGGGAGGCTGGTTTGTGTGATGGTCTGGGCTACGTCCGTAACTCTCCGCAATTTCTTGCGGCCTTGGTTGGAGCTCGTTCCCAAACCAGGCTATGATGCATCCTGATAAGAAGTTGGTTAGAGTTGTTGGGGACATGCCAAACTTCCTAAGCCTTCTAATGATGTACAGGCATTGATGTGTTTACTTGGCCATAGTTTCAATGACACTGGTCCAGGGCAAATTGCTGGTGATATTTATTCCGAGGAAATTGAAGCTTTCGAGCATCTCTACTTCAGAGCCATCAATGTAGAACAGGAAGTGCAGAATATTCTGCTTCCTGAAGTCAATCATTATCTCCTTTGTCTTGCTGACATTGAGGGAGAGCTTGCTGTCTTGGCACCAGGTCACAAGGTTCTCAATCTCCATCCTGTACTTCATCTTGTCATTATACATTATCCGACACACCAAGGTGGTGCTGTCTGAAAACTTGTAGATTGAGTTTAGTCGTGGGTGTACAAGGAGTAGAGTAGGGGACTGAGAACGAACCCTTGCAGAGCATGAGTGTTGAGGATTATCGTAGAGGATAATTTGTCCCCTCTCCTCACTTGTTGTGGTCTGCAGGTCAGGAAGTCAAGGATCCAGTTGCAGAGGGGAGTACTAACTCCAAGTTCCACGAGGTTGGTATAAAAGTATTGAAAGCAGATCAATAGTCGATGAATAGGAGTCTGACATTGATGTTCTTCTTATCCAGCTGTTCCAGGGATGAGTGTAGGGCCAAGGAGATGGCATCGGCTGTGGACCTGTTGTGGCAGTAGGTGAACTGCAGTGGATCAAGGTTGCTTGCTCGGCTGGATTTAATGTGTGCCATAACCAGCCCCTCGAAGCACTTCCTGATGGTGGGTGACAAGGCCACTGGATGGTAGTCTTAAAGGCACGGCATCTTGCTTTTCTTTGGCACTAGGATGATAGTAGTCTTCTTGAAACAGGTGGGTACCTCAGAAAGGAGTAAGGAGAGAATCAAAATGCTTGTGAATACTCCCACTGGTTGGTTCACACAGGTCCTAAGGGCATGGCCAGGGACTCCATTCGGGCCTGTTACTTTTTGTGGGTTCACCTTAAGGAAGGCTGATCTTACTTCTGTAACAATGACCCAGGGAAAAGGCACACTCAAGTCTGTCGAGACGGGTGTCATTGTCCAGTTGGCCATCGGCTCAAAACGAGGGTAGAATGCATTACATTCATCAGACAGGGACGCTTTAGCACCAGCGATGCTGCATGACTTTGCTTTGTAGCCCTTCATAGTGTTCAAGCCCTGCCACAGTTGACGGGTGTCTGAGTATGCCGTTACTCAAGTTTGTCCCTGTATTGCCACTTGGCATTTCTGATGGCTTAATCTGCTCTGTAACTCCATTGTTCATGTGTATGAATCATACACGTAATTCAAGATTTTAGATGTTACACTACCTCCCCCTTCAACATAATTCGCTCTTTACAAATTAAATCCATTCACAAGTTTAAGAAGTTTAGGAAGGAAGAAGAAGGGTCTCGACCAAGAAATGTCACCCATTCCTTTGTTCCAGAGATGCTGCCTATCCTGCTGAGATACTCCAGCATTTTGTGTCTATAACAAGTTTGAGAAGTTATTTTGACTGACATTGTCAATGTCATTGACATTGTATTCACTTGATGAGTGTGCCTTCTATTGACCCAATGCAATAGAGTTTCGTATCATTTTTTCCATTGTCCCATTGGGTCAACATCTGGAATACAGTTACATAAGTTGTGTATTATTTTATAAATCACTTGCAGGAATCAAGCCATTAATGGGCCCAAATAATCTTTTCCCCATTGTTCATCAGATAACACTTCGCACCAGATATCACTTCAACATCTAATTTCAAATGTTAGATAGCGTTAATGCATCAACTCTATAATGTTCATTGAAGTATTCATTTCCTTAAAGTGACTAATAATATAATTTCTGTCTCAGCCGCCTCTCTTCCACATTTTGCTCAGTATTTGGCTGAACTCAATCATATTCTTTCTACACATTTGCAGGAATATAAACTATTGCAGGATATTATTCTACAGTTTGACAAAATGTTTGCCAAGTAAAAATATAATTCTGCAGTGATTTTTTGCCAATTGTCACTGATCTCTCAGCCATACCACTTGACACCAGACCATATAGTGAAATACGTTTGTGCCTAATATTGTATCCTTAAGCAATCAAATAGAAATGAACAAAACTGAGGATCATAACTCTTCTGGTAAGCCATGACATTACATCTCAGATTTTTGACAGCGAAATGCTCTCACATAATGCATACCTCAATATTTGGAATAAACTTCTGGGAAATTGTCATTCCCTTTTTCAAAATAATCAGAATGTACCATTTGCGCTCGGTTAGACTGATATGCAACTCAGTATAGGAATTTTCGCTGGATTGATGCTGCATCTTGACAAGTCATACACTAACCTACTGGTTCTTCAACATTCTTATTTAATTTTGGCCAATAAACAACATTTCTAGCTATTGATTTCCTTTGTACAATATCAGAATATCATGTATAACTCATTTTCCCCTTTTGCAATATGAAGCCTTTTTTCATCCTTGGGGTCATTTTCACTTGGTAACCTTGTCAATGCAATAACACTTTGTGTAACATTTTATATTCAACAAATAATTACATTGAGATAAGCAAATAGGTAATCTTTTCATTCTTTACATGAGAATTGTCTGCATTGTTAATAAAGTTTGTGGTCCATTCCCATGATTAAAGCTTTGTCAAAGATAATTTCTAATGTCTCTTTCTCAATTCGATCATAATTTTTCCCAATCATTGTCAAATTACGTGATGCCAATGTGATTGTACTCTTCTTGGACACTGGACCTGACAAGACTGATTGTAATTCCTATTTTACAAATCAAAAGTATCAAGTGTTAATTTTTAACATCCACATAATTTAATCTTGCGCCAACAAAAATTCACTTCCAAGAATCTACCAATGCATCGTATGCCTTTGGATGTACTTTGCCACAACTGTAATAGAACATCACATTATACAACACAGAAACAGGCCCTTTAGCTTGCAATGTGTGTGCTGAACATAATGCCGTCTAACTTATATCAGCCCAAACATAATCCATATCCCTCCATTCACTGCATATCAATATGACTATCCAAAAGTCTCTTAAATGACCCTCATCAGCCCCGGCAGCTCGTTCCAGGCATTCACTACATAGTATTTGATATTTCCATTCTGGAAAAAAGGTTCTAACTCTCCACGCCTCTAAAAATTGTATATACTTCTGTCAGGTCTCGCTGAAAGTTCTAGCATTCCAGAAAAATCAATCCCAGTCTATCCAATATCTAATATCTCCCTGTAGCTAATATCCCCTAATCCGAGCATCATTGAGGTAAAACACCTATGCACCTTTTCCAAAGACTCCACAACTTTCCTGGATTGGGCCGAACAGAATTGCATTTAATACTTCAATACGGCCTAACCAATGTCCTAAAAAGCTGCGTCATGCTGCAAAAGCTGCGACTTCCTGACTCACATATTCAATGCCCCAACCAATGAAGTCAAGCATATGCCTTATTTCCCACTCTATCTACTTGTGTTGCCACTTTCAGGGAGTTGTGGACGTGGACCTCACGATCCCTTTGTACATCAATGCTGTTAAGGCTCTTGCTGTAAATTATGCATTTTCCCCTTTCATTCAATCTCCAAACATGCAACCCACATGAGATCCAAGCAAAGCTAGAGACTGGATAAACATTTGTCTTCCTGGGAAGGGAGCACAGGGTGATGCTGGAAGATTGTTTTTTGTACTGGAGACCTGTGGCTATTGGTGTGCCTCAAGGATCAGTGCAGGTCCCATTACTGTGGTTTATATCAATAATTTGGATGAAAATGCACATGGCACAATTAGTAAATTTGCAGATGACACCAAAGTATTGTAGATCGCAAATATGGCTATCAAAGTTTACAGCAGGATCTTGCTCAGTTGGGCAAGTAGGCAAAGGAATGGAGTTTTATGCAGATAAACATGAGGTATTGCATTTTGGGAAAGTTTAACAAGGGCAGGACCTTCAAAGTAAATTGCAGGGCTCTAGGAGTGATGTAGAGTAGGGGGGGTCTAGGAGTACAGGTATAAAGTTTATTGAAAGTGGTGTCACAGGTAGATAAGGTGGTCAAGAAGACTTTTGGCACATTGGCAACATCAATCAGGGTTTTGACTATGGAAGTTTGGATAACTCAGTGTGTCATGCTGGAGAAAAGGAATAGGTGACATTTTGGGTTGAGCCTTCTTCAGACTGCGAGTCAAGGGAAAGGGGAACAAGAGATATAGATGGTACTTAGGAGTAATGAATGGAAGATATAAAAGGCAAATATAATCAAAGAAATGTGGGGCACACAATAGGCCATTGTTGGCCCCGGGAGAGGTGACAATGTGCATGCAGACAGATAAACTTAACAGGACGACAGTAAAACTAGTACAACTACTATGGTGGGGGGGGGGAGATGGAGAGGGAGGGGATGTACGGGTTACTTGAAGCTAGAGACATCAATATGTATTCCTGGGTTGAATGTTGTAAACCATTCACAATAGGTTGTAATGGAAATGGTTGCACATGGTTGCTGGGTTGTAAGCTGCAAAATATGAGATGATGTTTCTCCAATTTACGTTTGGCTTCCGGACAGAAAGGTGAGTATGGGTATGGGAAAGGGAGTTAAAGTGTTTGGCAACTGGAATATCACGTAGGCCAAGGGGACTGAGCTAAGGGGTTCAGTAAAATGATTGCCAAGTCTGTGCTTGGCCTTGCCAATATATCGTAGTCCACACCTGGAACTGTGGTTACAGTAGATGAGGTTGGAGGAATTGCAAGTGAACATCTGCCTCACCTGAAGGGACTGTCAGGATCCCTGGACACAGTCAAGGGAGGAAGTATAGACACCTCCCAATTATAAAGTAATGCCGATTATCAATAATTAACCAATTCTCTTCCAAAGGGGAATAAATCTATCTCGATGAATCCTCTCCGAAGCTTCCCAAGAACTGATGTGAGGTTCACTAGCCATAAACTCAGGGTTCTGAATTTCCGAATCCAAGAAATTCCCTGAATTGTCTTTACTTCCCATCTTAAATAAAGAAGAAGCATTCGCTACTCTCCACTCCTCCGGGAACTTGCCTGTGGCTAGTGAAGATGCAAAGACTTTTCTCAAGGCTCCCGTAATCTCCTATCTTGTCTCTCTCAATAACCAATTCCTTCTCTTGGACGACAGATGGCGCAATGGGCTAAGTGTTCGGCTGGCAACCGGAAGGTAGCCGGTTCGAATCCCGCTTAGAGTGCATACTGTCGTTGTGTCCTTGGGCAAGACACTTCACCCACCTTTGCCTGCGTGTGAATGTATGTGAATGTGTGTGAATGTGTGTGAGTGATTGGTGGTGGTCGGAGGGGCCGTAGGCGCAGATTAGCAGCCACGCTTCCGTCAGTCTGCCCCAGGGCAGCTGTGGCTACAGAAGTAGCTCACCACCACCGAGTGTGACTGAGGAGTGAATGAATAATGCGATGTAAAGTGCCTTGAGTATTAGAAAGGCGCTATATAAATCCCATCCATTATTATTATTCTCTTGCTTCCTTCTCACCTCTCTTCAATTTGCAGGGACTGGCATTAAAACATCAATTTTACTTCGGAGTCACGTAAATGACTACGTGAAGAACCCGTCCAGCACGCATGCGCGACATAGCGTTCACGCAGTGCAACAGCGACGAACGGGAGTACAGGCGCTCCCGCTACAAGTTTAAAAAGTGGACCATCAGGTAAGTACTTACTCTGAGGTCGTATTCAAGAAGCTTTGCTCTGCTTTGTCAATTCCAGGAAGAAGCTGGGGATAATGAGCAAAGCACGGCAAGTGAAAAAGACCGCCCCCAGTTCGACTCCAACAGAATGGGAGTGTCCCATCAGTGGGGGGTGAGAGGCGGCACCTGGACCGCACATGCTGTGGCACACCCTCATTGAGACCAAGCCGAGCCCAGTACCGCTAGTGCAGCCTGACCAACAGCAGCGGGCTGGAGGCAAATCAAGACAAAAAACGAACCGCCCGGTTATTTCTGATTCCAATGAGGAGGACTCTCCGCCTGAGAGCGGCAGAGCTAGCCACCTGAGCCGCATGGAAAGGCTCATGGAGCAAATGCTCCAGCGAGACTTGCTTCGGGAGCTGGAGCAGTCTCGCCAAGGGAACTCGGGCACTCCCACATCAGTGCCCTACAATGCACTGGCATCGCTTCTTCCTCAGCCGAGGGCAGCGTTGGCGACCAGGGCTGGGCTGGTCAGGGACAGGGTCATTAGCTGAAGATGTCGAGAGTACGCTTGGGGTACAGGATCAGGAAGAGCTGCTGGGTGTGGTGAATCGCTACGTGGCTACACCACGAGCAGGGCAGCCGTTGCAGCCAAAACTGGCGGCCAGCATTAACCACCTGTCCCTCAAACCACTACAAGAACAGGTAGTCAATGAGGCACTGGAACTCTATTCGCCTCCGGAAAACTGCAGTTCCCTCAACGTGTCGGCCATTAACAGCCAAATCTGGGGGTATGTTGGACAGAGTATCCGGAACCAGGAGCTATAATTACAACGTATCCTCAAGCTCCTGACGACAGGGATAACATCCAATGCTCGTTCCGTGGATGGGGTGGATATGACCACCAACCAGCAAGCCTTCTCCCCAACCCCTATCAGTCTGAAGAAGGGTTTCGGCCCGAAACGTTACCTATTTCCTTCGCTCCATAGATGCTGCTGCACCCGCTGAGTTTCTCCAGCATTTTTGTGTACCTTCGATTTTCCAGCATCTGCAGTTCCTTCTTTAACACTTTGTCTACCACTGCGAAATCTCGTCAAGGTATGCCTACTTTGAAGAAGTTCTCCTCCTCTCTCCGGAGACTGTTCCACACCCAACTCTCTAACTGCCCCATCTCTGTGATCCCCCCTGCCCTCCAACTCTACGACCACATCCTTACCCAAACTCTTCTCCCCACCCCCTATCAGTCTGAAGAAGGGTTTCGGCCCGAAACGTTACCTATTTCCTTCGCTCCATAGATGCTGCTGCACCCGCTGAGTTTCTCCAGCATTTTTGTGAACCAGCAAGACACTCTGGCTCTGCTGTGTAACACTCAATATGAGATAAACAACCTCCACAAGGAGATAGTAAGACCTGCCCTCAATCCCAAATATGCAGGACTGTGTAAAACACCGGCCTCAGAGCGACAGATCCTGTTATTTGGAAAGGACTTGACAAAACAAGTGAAAGACCTGAAGGAAGAGGCCAAAGCATTCGGCCTCATGAGGGCCTCATGAGAACGAGCAGACCCACACAACCCAGACGGCAGTACCCCACCGCGTCCACCAGTCGACGTCAAACTTAGCGGACTGGTGAAAGCTCGGGTTCCGCATACCATCCCCGAAAACCTTTCTTAGGCTAGGGCCCAGAGCGGACCCCATGGAAAATGCGCCACCCTCAACCAGCAGTACATTCAGTAGTACAACGACGGATGAAGAAACTGAAGAAAGGAACACTACCATAACTATGGAGGTAGGTGGGTCTGGTTCCTACCAGCATATAAAAAGTGGGGAACTTTACTAACAGGGGGGAGATTACACCTGTTCATTGAACCATGGAGGTCTGTCACGAATGATAGTTATATACTTAACAGTATTCGTGGATACAAAATAGAGTTCATTCAAGCAAATATGCCACCAGTTCAGCACGTACCCCAAAGGGTCTTTACCCTCTCAGTCAAAGAAAAACTAGAGGGTCAAGCAGAACTGGTGAGGTTACTTACAAAGGGTATCATTGAGAAATCCAAACATGAGCCTTTGGAATTTGTCTCAAATATATTTACCAAAAACAAAAAGATGGTTAATGTTGCATCATCATTGACTTGACCTCACTAAATACCTTTGTTAAGTATGTACATTTCAAAATGGAAACATTTGTAACTGCCAAACAACTGATTTCCAAAGGATTTCCAGAGCATTGATTTAAAAGATGCCTACTATACAGTACCCATTCAAAAGGGTCATCGCAGATACCTGAAATTTACCTGGATGGGGCAACTATGGCAGTTTAAAGCGTTGCCTAAGGGGTTAACATCAGCCCCAAGACTATTTACGAAGATATTAAAACCAGCCTTGGCAACATTAAGAAAACAGAGACATATTGTCATGGCATATTCTTGATGCTATTCTAATAGTAGGCAAAACCATGGAGTTGGCTAAATCCGCTGTATTAGCTACCAAACAATTGTTTGAAACCCTGGGATTTGTCATACATCCAGATAAATCTAAGTTGACGCCATCCACAACTATGGACTATCTGGGATTCACAATGAACTCAGTCCACATGTCTGTAACGTTGCCAAAACATAAAGCAGCAGAATTGTCACAGACGTGTAACAATTTAATGGTTAGCAATCGACCAGCCATCCGACAAGTGGCAAGAGTAATTGGCAAAATGGTAGCAGCATTTCCAGCTACACAATTTGGACCCCTGCACTATCAAAACCTACAAAGGGCAAAAGTACAGGCGTTAAAACGACATGCAGGTCACTTTGACCGAACCATGAAATTACCCATTGAAGCTATATCAGAGTTACAGTGGTGGATAGAGCATATTGGGCATAGTTCCAGCCCTATCATCATCAAAAACCCAACATTAACTATACAAACAGATGCCAGTGCTCAAGACTGAGGAGCAACTAATACCATATCCAGCACAGGTGGTAGATGGACTAACCTAGAATCATCTTTACTACAAACACTGGGCATAAATTATTTGGAAATGTTGGGTGCGTTTTATGGTTTAAAAGCATATTCCACGAATATGCACCATCTGCATGTTCGTTTACAAATTGATAATACCACGGTGGTGGCCTATATTAACCATATGGGCGGAATAAAATCGATATCATGTGTCAATTTGGTCAACCAAATCTGGCAATGGTGTGTCAAAAGACATATTTGGCTATCAGCAACTTACCTACCAGGTAAGCTAAATACAGTGGCAGACACCAGGTCACGCAAATTCAATGATAACACCGAATGGATGTTAAATCCTAGAGCTTTTGCTAAAATTACAAAGCAATATGGCACACCAGATATCGATCTCTTTGCATCCAGACTAAATCACCAGGTACCAATGTATGTCGCTTGGGAACCAGACCCTGAGGCAGCAGCGATAGATGCATTCGCGCTGAACTGGGGAAACTATTCATTTTATGCTTTTCCCCCCTTCTGCCTCATCAGTAGGGTACTACGCAAATTACAGATGGACTCCGCTTCAGGTATTTTGATAGTACCCGACTGGCCTACACAGCCATGGTTCCCAGTGGTCCTCGACATGGTCATCGAAACTCCTATGACCTTTCCCAGTAGCCCAGACTTATTGACTCACCCGGTATCAGGCATAAGTCATCCAGGCCATGACAGAATTAACCCACTGGGTTGCAGATTATGAAAAGACCACTGCTGGGCCTGGGATTATCTGACAGGACCATCAACACTATGACAGCGTCCCACCGTATGTCCACCAGGAAACAATACCTATCGTGCATCAGGAAGTGGGAAAGATGCTGCTCGACTACTGGGACAACATACTCATCTGCAACCATAACCAATGTACTGGAGTTCCTGGCTGGCCTTCACCATAATGAAGGACTGAGCTACAGCGCCATCAACACTGCCAGAAGTGCTTTGTCAGCCTACATAAAACAAGTACCAGGTCTCTCGCCCTGGAACAGCTAACCCTGAAAACGGTCATGCTGAAGGCACTAGTCTCAGCACAAAGAGTCCAGTCCCTCCACTTACTGCGACTGGACAACGTGGTTATAACACCAGACCGGGTCTCATTCACCATTCAGGAGCTGGTAAAGCAGAGCAGGCCAGGAACTTCAGGCCTAGTTATGGATTTCCGGGCATACCCACCTGACCCACGGTTGTGTGTCATGACTGACCTACTCACTTACATCAACACAACAAGAGATTTCCAAGGGAGAAAAAAAGCCTTATGGGTCAGCCACAAGAAACCTCATGGTCAGGTGTCGAGCCAAACCATCTCAAGATGGCTCAAGCAGGTACTAGGAGCTGCTGGAGTAGATACTGATGTATATACATCTCACTCCACCAGGGCAGCATCCACATCGGTGGCTAAAAGGATGGACGTACCACTGGACCACATCCTGGCTACAGCGGGGTGGTCCATGGAGAAAACGTTCCAAGCGTTCTACAACAAGTCACTAGCAGAACCTGAGTTATTTGCAGAAAGAGTTTTAGAATCTGCAAATATATTATTTAAACCCAGGGGAGCATTTTTCTTTTGTTATTGTTTAATAAATACCATTATTGTTTACAAACAGATTCATGGTTGATTACGATAACATACTTCCTCCTTTGAATGACTTCGGCAGCGAGTGAAGTATGAACTGTTACACGGTTTGAAATCACAGAGCTTTAAAATCTTCACGTTGTCACTCACGTGACTCCGAAGTAAAATAGTAAGATTAAACGAGAACTTACCAATTTGAAGTTTGATCTGTATTTTATGAGGAGTTACGATGAGGGATTACGTGCCTCCGCTCCCACCCTCAATTATAGAGATCAACTGGTATCTTAGTTCTCCTTTTTCTTTACTATGTTTATTTCAATTATTGTGTTTCCTGTGATTCCACACCGCTGCTTTGAAGTATGTCGCGCATGCGTGCTGGACGGGTTCTTCACGTAATCCCTCATCGTAACTCCTCATAAAATACAGATCAAACTTCAAACTGGTAAGTTCTCGTATAATCTTACTATTTTAAATGTACTTTGCCTAGGATTGTGCAACGCTTTGATGTTTCCTTGTCTTCACAACTGCTTCTACCTTTTCTTTGACAATTTACAATTAATTTGCATGTACTCTTAGACTGAGACTGACTACTTTCTGTATGATTGCACAATTGCTGCTTTTGAGCTTTCCTTTCTGTTTGTGCAATAACTTGAACACTTCCAATATTTAAAGATTTTCTCTTTCAGTCCTTTATCTTAATTGCGGATACCAACCTGCATCTTATCCATTGTAGGTTTAAAGATTTTCAGTGACAATTTCACCAAATACGTTGTTTTCTTTTAATTTTCAGAGGGAGAGACCCTGATGTATATTGATTGCCAGTATTTCTGATACTGCTTATGCATTTTTCACCTGAGTGTATGCATATGACAGATCTAGTTTGGTAAAAAAAAATTGCCAACTCTACAAATAAAAAGTGAGCACTGCTGACCATCAACAGTTTGTGATACAGAAAAAATGAATGGTTTGTCTGTTTTAGGCATGACTGCAGTTGTTGCCACCCTGTCAATGGGCATTGTCCACCAGATTTCCACTTTGTTCTAGTTAATATAACTCTTCCTTCACTTGAGATGAAGGAATTGATGCACTATAATCCTGAGAACTACATTCCAAACTCTGTATCTTCCCCTTTGCTCTACCTTTTTTCTAGTTTAGTCCAGAGATGTAGCATGGAAACAGGCCTTTGGCCCACTGAGTCCGCACCGACCAACAATCACCTGTGCACAGTTCTTATCTACAAACTAAGGACAATTTACAGAAGCCAATTAACCTACAATTTGCACATCTTTGTAATTTGGGAGGAAACCAGAGCACCTGGAGAAAACCTACGCGGTCACAAGAAGAACGATCGAACTCCATACAGGAGCGTCTTTCTACACAGGCTCCATATGAAGAACGCATTTGGGTATCATTTGATAACTGCTAGCCCACTTCCCTGTTCCCCATTATCCTAGAGCTTAATTTCTCATTGCAATACATCATTACAGTATCTGATTTACCTTCAACAAAAATAAACAGCACGACAACATAATCATAGAGTCATAGAGTGATACAGTGTGGAAACAGGCCCTTCGGCCCAACCTGCCCACACACTGGCCAACATGTCTCGGCAATGCTTGTCCCACCTGCCTGCGTTTGGTCCATATCCCTCCAAACTTTTCCGATCCATCTACCTGTCTAACTGTTTCTTAAAACTTGAACATTTTTCACACAGAGAGTGGTGAATCTCTGGAATTCTCTGCCACAGAAGGTTGTTGAGGCCAGTTCATTGGCTATATTTAAGAGGGAGTTAGATGTGGCCCTTGTAGCTAAAGGGATCAGGGGGTATGGAGAGAAGGCAGGTACAGGATACTGAGTTGGATGATCAGCCATGATCATATTGAATGGCGGTGCAGGCTCAAAGGGCCGAATGGCCTACTCCTGCACCTATTTTCTATGTTTCTATGTTAAATATTGGGATAGTCCCAGCCTCAACTACTGCCTCAGGCAGCTTGTTCTTTGTGTGAAAAAGTTACCCCTCAGATTCCTATTAAATATTTTACTCTTCATCTTGAACTTATGTCCTCTGGTCCTCGATTCCCCTACTCTGGGCAGAAATTCTGTGCATCTACCCGATCTATTCCTCTCATGATTTTGTACACCTCTATAAGATCACCCCTCAGCCTCCTGCACTCCAAGGAATAGTGGCCCAGCTTACTCAACCTCTCCCTATAGCTCACACCCTCTAGTCCTGGCAACATCCGTGAAAATCTTCACTGAACCCTTTCAAGCTTGACAATATCTTTCTAGTGCAGAGTACTTAACACAATATTCTAAATGCGGTCTCACCAACGTCTTATACAACTGCAATATGACCTCCCAACTTCTATACTCAATACTCTGACTGATGAAAGCCAATGTGTCAAAAGCCTTTATGATCATCTTATCTACCTGCGACTCGACCTTCAAGGAACCGTGCACCTGTACTCCAAAATCCCTCTGCTCTACAACACTACCATTTACTGTATAAGCCCTGCCCTTGTTAGAAGTCTCAAAATGCAACATCTCACTTTTCTCTGTATTAAATTCCATCAATCATTCCTCCACCAATGTGGCCAATCGATCCAGATCCTGCTGCAATCCTTCACAACCATCTTCACTATCTGCAAAACCACTCACTTTTGTATCATCAGCAAACTTGCCAATCTTGCCCTGTATGTTCTCATCCAAATCATTGATGTAGATGATGAACAGTAACAGGCCCAGCCCCAAACCCTGAGGCACACCACTAGTCACAGGCATCCAGTCCGAGAAGCAACCTTCCACCATCACCCTCTGCTTCCTTCCATGAAGCCAATTTGCTATCCATTCAGCTATCTCTCCTTGGATCCCATGCGACCTAACCTTCCAGGGCAGCCTACCATGCGGAACCTTGTCGAATGCCTTACTGAAATTCATGTACACAACATCTACAGCTCTGCCCTCATCGGCGTTTTTGGTCACGTCTTCAAAAATCTCAGATTTGAGACACGACCTCCCATGTACAAAACCATGCTGACTATCCCTAATCAGCCTTTACCTATTCAAATGCCTGTATAACCTATCCCTCAGAATACTCTCTAGTAACTTTCCAACTACAGATGTTAAACTCACTGGCCTATAGTCCCCAACATTTTCCCTATAGCCCGTCTTGAATAGAGGTACAACATTTGCCACCCTCCAGTCTTCTGACACGTCTCCTGTATTTAAGGATGACTCGAAAATTGCAACCAGTGCTCCTCTAATTTCCTCACTAGTTTCCCACAATGTCCTCAGATATATCTGATCAGGCCCTGGAGATCAAACACGACAGTATCTTCGGTACTTCTTTGATGGTAACACTGACTGCTCTCAAGACACTTCCATTGATTGCGTTAAGTTACTCCATCCTACTGACTCTCTCCTCAGTAAATACAGTGGAGAAATACTCATCGAGGACCTTCCCCATCTCCTGCGGCTCCTCACAGAGGTGACCACTTTGATTCCTGAGAGGTCCCACTCTCTTTCTAGTTACCCTGTTCCCCCTTATCTCTATACTTATAAAACTCTGATCTTGGATGTGTATTTATTTGTGTGATGTTCGTGTGCGTTTCACATCTCCTCGAAAACACGGCGTGTTAATGGTGAAATATTTACATATTTCGATAGAGATTCACGCCATGATGTCAAAAATTATCTGAAAATAATTTCTCGAGTTATTTCTGAAAATGTTCACAAATCTTAAATAACTTAGAAAATAAATGAGATGGTCTTGCTGATGACGTCACATTGGATCTGACTGCCTGCCGCTGCTCGCGCTGCGAGTGACGTCACCCCTGTTGTGTCTTCTGTACTTCTTGGTTTCTTAACTTTCACTTATTTAAAATGGTCACTTAGCTGCTCAGATCATGCTGCACGCTCCGCTGGGCTCCTTGAACTTCTAGAACATGGCGGCGAAGGTCGTTTTCGCTGCGCAGGCACGGGTGAGGGTGCGGGGCAGGGCATTGGGAAGGTGGCGGCAATTACTCCCACTGGGAGAGGCCGTCTATGGAGACCCACGATTCCTCCTTCAATCGCAGGGACTCGGGGAATCGTGACGCCTTTTCCTCGCTGGTGATCTCGATCCCACCTGGCGATCTCTGGACGTCACGGGGTACCAATGCCTCAATTTCCCTCGTCAGCCAAGTTTCCTCACGTATCATTCTAAATCAAATATATAAATTGAATCCTATAATTTTGCTATGGTGCAAACTAATTATCCTCATGCATTCTCTAAATACCTGTCATCTGACTCCTTTTGCTTCCAAAAGTCTCAAATCAGACACCCTAAAGCCAATATATTTATACCTATATTTTCTTTCCTAACATGATTAATGTCTTCAGAGCTGGTTTTGTGTTATGTACACAAAGTCGACCATTGGTGCCAAATGTGTTTCAGCCAACAATTAACCACCCTCAGTGGTGAAAATATCAGCTCCCTATCTTGAGAAAAAGTTTCTACAATAAAAAAGCACATTTTTGACATTGCATGCTTCTATGGAGACACAATTAATAGCAACACCTGACCTCTCAGAGATATCACATGATTCACAATCTACTATTATTTACAGTCAGCTAGCTTCATTCAGGTTCTGAAGATATTAGGTTAATTATTAAAGCTGAACCATTAGATTGTCATCAATAAACATAGCTCCTCTCTCAGTGTTGATCCCAGCAGAAAGATTTTGTTCAGGTTAGTCCAGACAGACCCAAATATTGCCATGCTGATGTAAAATGTAGTCTTATATCTTTCCAGTACTGGAGCAAGTGTCAACACGTAAGACTATTGTGCAATTCAGGCCGGTGAAAAAAATCACATCATTGTGCACATTGGGTTGCTTAACCAGTCCTGATGAAATCAGGTGGTCAATTCATCATCAGCATTAGTGCAAAGAATGGAGCTCATGGAAACATCATTCAAGTGCATCGCTCAATCTCTGAGCAATATCATTAAGCAATATCCTTTATCAGTGATATTAGAGGATACATTTGAGCACATGGCTGTGAGTAGACCATTAGTTCTTGTAAGTGTGGAGGATTCGGCATGTTAAAAACCTAATCTCTCCATTGACAGGTTCTATCTCCCTGTTTCCAATGACAACAGTAAATTCACAAAGTTTTCAGAAATGGACCATTGGAGCATCTACTGGGAGGACTGCTGAAAGGAGGTGTGTATGCACCAAAGTTTGTATGATTTTGTCACCACGGACATATACTTACATAGCTCTACATAGACTTCCACAAGTTACCAATAGGCTTCAAAGAATACTTGAAAAAGTGCAGCATCTTTACTGATTTCTGGCAAACGAGTGGAGAATGTTAATTCGGATGATATTGAGAATCTTGAGATCATGCATTGAGAGCACATAGAAATCTTGTGTATGGACAAAGAAGAAGCGTACCATCTCACAAACTATCCACCATCATCACGCTGACAACCACACCAGACCCATCTATAGCGGTGTCACCTATCAGCCAGCTTAGAACTACGTAACTGGAGTAGAAACAAGTCATTTTCATCCTGAGAGCAAGAAGAAGAGGAAGAGGAGGAGGAAGAAAAGGAGGAAGAAAAAGAAGAGGACAAGGAGGAAGAAGAGGGAGAAGGAAAGGAAAGTACGAAAATCAAACTTAACAAAATCTATTTTAGCAAACTGTCAGAAAATTTAAAGCACTTTCCTTCAGAATTGATTTATTTTACTCTAGAGGGGCTTTAACATGTGACGATAATTAAAGAAAAGCTTAAAACAATAAAAAAAAAGTCCTTAGAATTAACTGCTTTATCAAAATTGCCAAATGTTCCCTCAACAAACTGAAAAGAGTGACAATGTGATTGATTTCAGTACTGAACAATCCAACTTACAACAGAGAGCTTGAACACCCAGACGTTATGGTGAGCCAGGTTGCTGGCTCATACTTCATCACCTCAGCTATCAAGTAAAGCAAGTTTCACCAGAGCCACTACAAATCCAACATACTTTACATAAGCTCATTCTATACTGGAAAATCATTAAGTGCCAGTTGCAATGGTATACTTAGAAGAAAAGATGAAAGCAGATTTGTTGGTAAGTTTATCTGAATACATTTTACAAAATTGGACAGCTCTTGGCCGTCACCACGCATGTGCGTCAATCTTCAAAGCAGCAGTGTGAAATCACAGAGAAGAGTTGTTGAACTAAAATAGTAAGATTAGAGTTGACTAGAACTTACAGAAATATCTTTATGTTACGAGGGTCGGGACCGGAGGACACGTAATCGCTCATCGTAACTCCTCATAAAATAAAGATCAAACTTCAAACTGGTAAGTTCTCGTTTAATCTTACTATTTTACTTCGGAGTCACGTGAGTGACTACGTGAAGATTTTGAAGCTCTGTGATTTCATGCCGAGGTACAAGTCCACGTGTCACAACTGCATCAATTGACCAGGACGAGTGAGAAAAAATTAATGCATTCAAACATGACATGGTTAAACAATACTGATGTTTTAATAACAAAAGAAAAAATAACAGTGACCCCTCTCACCCAGGGGGAAACTGTGAAACAGAACTTAAAACAGAATTAACAAAAATCCCCGGTCTGGCGACAGGCTTGTTATAAAACCTTTGGTACGTCTGCTCATTAGACCATCCCGCAGCTGCTAAAATGTGGTTGAGAGGGACGTCCATATCCCTTGCTGCTGATGTCGATGCATCCCTGGTGGAATGAGGTTTAAAAGTGTCAGTGTCCACTCCTGCACATGCCAGAACCTGTTTAATCCATCTAGAGATGGTTTACACCGTAATCTTTTTATGAGGTTTAGTATAACTAATAAAGAAGGAGAGTTCCGAGACTCTCAGGCTCTTAGTGACCTTTATGTATTGAAGTATGTGTGACACCACACACAATCGTGGGTCTGAGGGGTATGCCATAAAACTCAATTTGAGCCCCAACATCCCTGGCCTGCTCTGCTTAATGAGGTCATGAACAAAAAAGGTGATGTTATTACAAGATGTACCCATACTGTCCAGTCTGAGTTTATGTAATGTCTGGACCCGTTGTGCTGAGGCCAGCACCATGAGCATGACTACTTTAAGTGTAAGATGATGCAGAGACAGAGATGAAGTTGGTGCCCACTGACGGAGCAGCGTGAGAACCACGCTCACATCCCATATTTGTGAATACCTGGGCCTAGGTGGAGTGGAGTTTAAAATGCCCTTCATGAACTTTGTTATTAAAGGGTGAGATCCTACCGTGTGGTTCCCTGACCCCAGCCATAAATAGGATGACAAAGCGCTCCTGGCACTGTTAATGGCACTGTAACTGAGCTTGTGATCATAAAAAAGTGACGAAAGAAACTCCAAAACGTCCGTGATAGAAGCCGTGTCATATGAAATATTAGAGCGGAAACAGTACATCTCCCGTTTCCTTATGTGACTGATGTACTGTTTCTGGGTGCTCTTCCTCCAGGCCACAGTGATGACATCTATCTTACAATCTGAAAACCCGAGCCCCAGGAACGGTATCCTCAGAATCTGCAAACCAATAAATTTATACGGTCATGAAGAGGGTGGCTTTCCCCTGTCACTGGGTGTACCAGCAGATTTCTGCTCTTGGGCACTGCCATAAAAGGCTATGTAATTAAAACTAGAACCAGTGGGAACCAATGCTGAGTAGGCCAGTCTGGTACTACCAATATGCCAGAGGCAGAGTCTTGCTTGATTTTGGCCAAACATCGACTAATGAGGCAGAATGGGGGAAAAACATACAAAAATGTTCCACCCCAGTGTAGCGAGAATGCATCTACTGCTCCTGCCCCTGGGTCTGGTTCCCATGACACATAAATTGGTAACTGATGATTAAGCCTGGATGCGAACAGATCAATGACACCATAACGAAGGACAATGTCATTAAACACTTCGTGATTCAACATCCATTCTTTGTTGTCATTGAACTGTCGTGACCTGGTGTCTGCCACCGTGTTGAAACCCAGATGTTTCTCGCAATACACCAGAGCCAGATAAGATTAGACAATCTATCACAGGATCCAGAATTACTTCCACCCCTGTGATTAATGTGCGCTACTGCTGTAGTGTTGTCAATCTGAAGTTGGACATGCTCATGATGTATGCTGGTACAAAAAGCCTTTAACCCATAGAGTGCTCCCAACAACTCTAAGTAATTAACACCGTGTGACTGAAGCATCGATGATTCCTGCAGATCCCATCTGCCACCGCAGCTCGAGACGGTGTCGGTAGCGCCCCAACCTAGCGCACTGGCATCAGTCTGCAGGATAACTGATGGTGTATCGACTAAAATAGTACTAGAACAATACTGAATATTGGTAACCCACCATTGTAACTCAGCCAGGGCTTCAGCTGGCAATTGCATGGGTCTATCAAAGCGACCTTTATGAAGCTTGAGTGCCTGTTCCTTTGCACGCTGTATGTTTTGGTAGTGCAAAGGCCCGAACTGAGCAGCTGGGAAAGCAGCCACTCATTTTCCAATTATACTAGCCACATGTCCAATAGAAGGTTGATTATTAACAATGAGTTTCCTGCAGGCTTCAATTAACTCTAATTGCTTGCCCCGAGGCAGTCACTGACATGTGTACTGAGTTAATGGTGAATCCCAAATAGTCAATTATCATAGATGGTACCAAATTAGACTTAACTGGATGGATTAAGAAACCCAGTTTCTCAAAAATGAGTTTTGTAGCTGACACAGATAATTCAGCTAATTCCAAAGTCCTCCCAATGAATAAGATGTCATCCAAATATGCCATGACTATATGATTCTGTGCCCTGAGTAGCCCCAGGACTGGTTTTAGCAATTTAGTGAATAGTCTGGCGGCTGAGGTTAATCCATTAGGCAATGCTTTAAACTGCCACAACTGCTCCATCCAGTTAAACTTCAAAAATCTCCTGTGATCTTCATGAATGGCCACGGAATAGTATGCATCTTTGAGGTCAATGCTTGCCATGTAGCATCCCTTGGAAAGCAGTTGTTTGGCAGTGACAAAAGTTTCCATTTTGAAGTGTTTATACTGCACAAAGGTGTTAAGCTCTATTAAATCAAGGATAATTCGACATCCTCCATCCTTCTTTTGCCTAGTAAATATGTTGGACACAAACTGGTGAGGCTCACGACTCGACCTCTCAATTACCCCTTTATTGAGCAAAGACTCAATTTTTCCTTGTGCACTCATACACTTCTGTTGTGAAAACACAAAAGTGCGGCTAGGTGTATGCTGAGTGGGTGGAGGCGAGTCAGAAATGAACTCAATTTGGAAACCTTGTATACTGTGCAGTATAAACGGGTCAGATGTTATCCAATGCCATTCATGTAAGAAAAATTGTAATCTCCCCCCAATTTGTATCTGATCCATCGCAGGCTCACTTACCTTAGTTGTTACCTGCGGTATGGTCTCTGCTTCTGCCCCCGAGGTCTGGGGGGTAGGGCTGTTGGAGGACGCCATCCCCGCATCTTGAACATGGCCCGGCCTGGGCCCTGCCCTAAAAAAGGCTTATGTGCCTGTTGCTCAGAACCACATCCACCATATCTGGCAAACCGTCTGGTGTGGAGAGGAGGGTAAGGAAAGGTAAGGAAAAAACCTGAACCGGGAGCAACGACCTCAGATAAGTTATGAACACTTACCTGAGCATTTAAAACTTACCGCTGGAAGGAGCAACGCGCCCGCCAGTCAGTCGTTGCGCAATGCGTCAGATGTAATGACGCGCTTGCGTGGTGACGGCCTTCTTCACGTAGTCACTCACGTGACTCCAAAGTAAAATCTAATTGCTGTTCTTAACCATAATGAGCTAGCCATTTGATTTTCCTTGAGTAAAAAAGGCTTTGCCTTTGCAAACCAGTCTGCCACCTCACGTACAAGGTAAGTATGATGTAGATCTAATATCAGCAGATAATTTTGGTTAATTGTGCAATATAGATCAATGTGACAGAGGAGATGTTTTGAACCCACAAAGCTGCTTTCTCAGTCAACTTTTGTAATAAAATGCTTGTCAGCGTTCATTGCAGTTTCTCTGCACGGCTCTTTGGGAGGTGATGGGTGACTCTAAGCAGTGGAGGTTCATTTTAAGTGGACCTGGCCTGTCACGACACTTTGTTCCCTGCTGGGGACACATAGACAATGAACTGTGTCACTGTCACTGGACGCCTACAACAGCCAATAAATGAGCTAGCATAATTCCTGGACAGACACCATGGGCATATCAAAATGCCTGTCTCAGTTTTGGGGAATACATAATTTGACTTCCTTTATCATTTCCATTTTAAGTTATATTTTTGTTTTCATTCCTGACAATTGCTCCCAACATTCAAATCAGACAGAAATTAAATTGTTATATAAACATGCAACAATTTAAATTGCTGCCGGGACGGTGGTGCAGTGGTAGAGCTACTGCCTTACAGCGCCCGAGACCCGGGTTCAATCCTGTCTACAGGCGCTGTATGTACGTTCTCCCCATGACCTGCGTTGGTTTTCTCCGATATATTCGGTTTCGTCCCGCACTCCAAAGACGTACAGGTTTGTAGGTTAATTGAGTCGGCATAAATATAAATTGTCTCTAGTGTATGTAGGATAGTGTTAATGTGCGGGGATCGCTGGTCGGTGCAGACTCGGTGGGCTGAAGGGCCTGTTTCCATGCTCTATCCCTAAATAAATTGCTCAAATTAGATGATTAATTCTGACAATCCACATGAACGAACATCAACGATTCCAGCTGATGTCACTTATATAATCAGAATCAGAATCAGAATCAGAATCACACTTTATTCACCAAGTATGTTTTGCAACATACGAAGAATTTCATTGGCCAGGTCAGTCATACAATTAAAAGCAACAGATCACAAAAAAACACATTTTAACATGAACATCCAGCACAGTGACTCCTACACATTCCTCACTGTGACGGAAGAGGAAATAAAGTTCAAGTCTCTTCCTTTTGTTCTTCTTCGATTGTGGGCCTCGAGCCCCCGTTGACGGGATGATCTTGACTTCCGTAGCCGGCGGCGTTTGGGCCCTCCGCATCGAGGCGATCATGCTCCCGCATTGGGATGATGGCAGCTCCCCCGCGCCGGCAGATCGAACCTCGCGTCGGGGCTGGTCGAACCTTCCGCGACGTTGGAGCTCCCGACTATCCTCAACCGAGACTGCGATCCCTTGATGGTGTTTTGCGGTGGGAGCGGTGGGAGCGATCCCAGGTTAAGGGATCAGCTCCGATGTTAAGTCCGCGCCCCGCAGTGAGGCTCACTACAGTCCAAGGAGGCTTTCAGCTCCATCGATGGTAGGCCGCAGAGCCCGGAGAATGTGATCCTAAAATTGATCACATCTCCGGGAAGGTAAGAGCTTGAAAAAAAGTTTCCCCCGACCCCCCCCCCCCCCACATAAAACAAACCTAAGAACATTAAAACAAACTTTTAACGCACTAAAAAATAACAAAATGAAAGAAAATACGAACAGACTGCCGGCAGGGCTGCCATCTCCCCGGCGCCCCTGGTGGTCTTTCTTCCACCAGACAGAACAAAACCAGCATGTTGTCAATCGAAGACCACAACATGTGTTAAACCCAGCATATACAAAGAACATCATCATTTGCCTCAATCTCACTGCATAAATATTCTCGAGCAATTCAATTCTTTCTTCACAGATGTTTGAGTCAGTAATATTTTTCATTTTATGTAGTAAAAAAAACCGACATTTAACAATCTGATTGTGACTGTTTTTTTTATTTTCCCAAAACCATCATCTGTTTGGGATACTTCCAAACTAAACTGATAATTTTGTTTGGATCAGAAAAGAAATAAACCTCTGGTTCCAATATTTGGTGTGTGTGCACAGTTGAAAAGTCAGTGCTATGAAGCTACCATCTGTGAGATTAGTTTTAAGTACTTCAAAATCAACATTCCTTCTACCATTGTTATGACCTGCCTGAATTAAATTGCAAGTTAAAATCATTTAGTGCTGAATTATGAACGATTTAGTGATATGGAGCTGAGCCCAAAGTAATTTAATTTATTACTATTATAGTGAATACAGTTTGTGTCAGTCAGCGTCAGATTAAACCTTGATTTGGGGAGTGAAGTGATAGCTTTGCATTATCTGGCCTTGTTTCTGTTTTCTTCCAAAACTTTCAGTTAGAAGTTAAGAATTACGTTTTTTTATGTGTGTGAACATTTTTTTATACACAAGTTTTATAACAGCTCTGAAGAAATTTGGCAATGCAAAGAGGAACAAGGCAAGCATAAATGGCCATGAAACTAATCTAGTGATAAAACTGAGGTATAATAAACACAACCAAAAACTCAGTAAAAGCGAATAATTCATAAAGACAACATGAACGGCCTCAACAATATTCATCCAACATAACATAACATCCAACCTAATACTCGGGATGAGAATCCATAATAGGAAACCCATTGATGAAGTAACTGAAATAAGCAGGAAGCTTCACAACTAAATACTGCAAGTTACAGGAAAAGAGGGGGGGGGGGGGTGAAAAAATGAGGAGGGTATAACTAACTGTACTAACTAAAACTTACAAATAGCAGGAGATAGGGAGGGTAAAACTAACCTGGAATCCTGAACATAGACACAAAACGCTGGAGTAACTCAGCGGAATGCAACATCTCTGGTTCGAAGGAATGGGTGACGGTTCTGGATATCCTTATATATTCTACCAAATACTAAGAATTTTTGTTTACTAATAGGAAGAAATGTGTAAGAATATGGGTACAGTAATTAAACATAAAACAATAATCATGGGGTTATTTAAATATATTTAATAAATTGGAAAAAAAAGATGAAGCAGCTGCAAGGGTCCCAACCCAAAATGTCACCTTTCCATTTTCTCCAGACATCCTGCCTGATCCACCAATTTAGTCCAGCACTTTATATCTTTTTTTGTAAGTCAGCATCTGCAGTTCCGTGTTTCTCTGTAAATCTCTCAATGCGGTGTAGAGGATTTCTTTCCTATCCAAAATGTGAAATGCCAAACTTGAGAGGGAGCACTGCTGGATTCAGTATTGGGAAATGAATCCAAATTGATGAAAGAATGAAGCTTGGGAGAACATCTCCACAATGATGAGCACCACCATTCCCTATTAAACACAACTTCAAACAAACTCAGAACTATAACAGCCTATTGCACTTTATCTGTTTATTGATGTGTTTATTTATATATATATTCTATGGTACATGGACACACTGATCTGATCTGTATTTATGCCTGCAATATCCTGTTGTGCTGCAGCAATGCAAGAATTCCATTGTCCTATCTGGAACACATGACAATAAACTCACTTGACGACTTGACTTGACTTGACTTGATAAAAGATTGAAAAAACCCTGATAATTTACCAGGACCAGGAAAACGTACCAGGATCACCGTAGTGGAGATATTTCCTGATTTTCTTAAAATTGAAAAACATTTAAAAGGGTAATTAATGATGTATGGAACAGTATGTCCCATTAAGTAGTAATAACAGCTCTCAAGAAATGGAACAACATGTATGACAAATGAAATCAGGGCAAATTTGGAACAAAAGAAGCAATGCACTAAATACATTATAGGAAGCAATGACAATAACAATTAATGAACAATATAGGGAAAATGTCAGATAAACAAAGAGAAAATATAAAAAATAGATTATAAGGGATGATAAAAGAAACATACTGGCATATGATTAAAAACAATCAGAAAATACTGTCAATTATCAGCAGATCAGAGTCCAGAGAAACAGAGTTTTCACTTCAAAAGGCAATTGAACCAAAACATGAATTATTACTACTCTACAGATGCTGGCCGAACTGCTTAGCATTTAAAGGATTTATTTACTCTGTTTTACTTTTATAAAGGGGAAGCTAGGATCAGGAAAGACTGCCCAAAATGAACATAGTTAGCTCCCAATGAAAGGTCATTTTTTACTTTGATGTCATGTCTACAAAGTGAGGCCCAATGCAAATTGGAGGAACATCACCTCATATATCACTTGAGCAGCCTACAACCTAGCGGTATGAATATTGACCTCCAATATCAAGTATCTTTTGCTTTCCTTCTCTCTCCATCCCTCCCCCATCCTAGTTCTCAGATTAGTTTGACTCCTCCTGATTATATTTTACTTTGCATGCTTCATTGTCAGCTTCACCTAGCTAACTAACAATGATCCATTCTACATTTTCTTTGATTAACATCCCCTTTGATCTCTCGTTTTCACACCTTACCTTTCCATATCTTTCGCTTCCCTCTCCATTGACTCTCAGCCTGAAGAAGGGTCTCGACCCCAAAACATCACCCATTCCTTCTATCCAGAGATGCCGCCTGTCCCGCTGAGTTGCTCCAGCATTTTGTGTATATCTGCAAAGTACACTAACTTGTTGAAAATAACACAAAAGGTGTTCTTTTAGAAAAGATAGGCAAGGGGAGATACTGAAAGTGGTAAACCAAACTTACAAACATTCATCTGGATCAATTGCATTTGCAGGTAATAAAATGTTAAGGGATTGACAATAGAAGCACTATTACATACATAAAACATAATCAAAAAGGAGCGTCATACCATAGGTAGAACAAAATGTGGGTATTAGTCATGTCCAACCACAGGAAAACTCCATGGAGATTAACATCAACCAGCTTTAATTCAATGATGTGAAAGTTTAAGGCTTTCACTTAAAAGCTAGCAGATGTGCATGGGCAGCAGAAATGCAGTCACACTTCTCAACACTTGAGGGTGGGAGATCTTTCCATTGGATTTGCACCAGTTCAGTCGGCCTATTGATTCCAGGGGGAAGGAAAGAAAGTTGGTTAAGTACAAAACAATTTCTATACAATACGCAAAGTGCTGAAGTAACTCAGCAGGTCAAGCAGCATCTGTGAAGGACTTGGATAGGTGACGTATGAAAGTGATCTGATCATTACTCTTCTTCAGACTGAAAAGGTCAAGACGTATCCCTGCCCATAATGTGGTTTATTCATTCCTTCAACAGATGCTGCTTGGTACAGCAAGTTACAACAAAGGTACAGCAGTTATCATGGGTGACTTTAATCTACATATAGATGGGGCCAACCAAATTGGTAACAGCGCTGAGGAGGAGGATTTCCTGGAATGTATACGGGATAGTTTTTTAAACCAATATGTAGAGGAACCAACTAGAAGGCAGGCCATCCTAGACTGGGTATTGTGTAATGAGGAAGGATTAATTAACAATCTTCTTGTGCAAAGCTCCTTGGGCAATAGTGACCATAATATGGTGAAATTCTGCATTAGGATGGAGAGTGAAGGTTAATTCAGAGACTAGGGTGCTGCACTTAAAGAAAGGAGACTTTGAAGGCATGAGACAAGAATTGGCTAGGATAGACTGGCAAATGGGAATCAAGGGATGTGGAGAAAAAGCCGGAACAGGGCACTGATTTTGGATGATCAGACATGATCATATTGAATGGCGGTGCTGGCTCAAAGGGCTGAATGGCCTACTCCAGTACCTATTTTCTATGTTTCTACATTTCAAAATTATACTTGAAGGGTTGTTGGTGGAGATGAAATGGCAACGATTTAAAGACCACATGGGTGAACTCCAAAAATTGTTCATCCTTGTCTGGCAATAAAATTAAACTGTGAAGGCTGCTCAACCATGGCTAATGAGGGAAATCAAGGATAGTGTTAAATCCAAGGATGTGGCATATAAATTGGTCAGAGGAAGCAGCAAACCGGAGGACTGGGAGAAATTTAGAAATCAACAGAGAAGGACAAAGAGGTCAATTAAGAGGGGGGAAAAGAGCATGAAAGAAAGCTAGCGGGGTATATAAAAACTAACTGTAAAAGCTTCATTAGATATGTAACAATGAAAAGATTAGCGAATACAAATGTAGGCCCCTTACAGTCAGAGACAGGTGAATTTATAATGGGAAACAAGGAAATGGCAGAACAGTTAAATAAGTACTTTGGTTTTGTCTTCATTAAGGAAGACACAAACAATCTCCCAGAAATACTAGGGGACCGAGGATCTAGTGGGAGGGAGGAACTGAAGCAAATCCACATTAGTCAGGAAATGGTGTGAGGTAAACTGTTGGGACTGAAGGCAGATAAATCCCCAGGGCCTGATGGTCTGCATACCAGAGTACTCAAGGAGGTGGCCTTAGCAATCTGTTTCCAATGTTCTCTTGAGTGTGGATCAGTTCCTGTGGACTGGAGGGTAGCCAATGTAACTCCACTATTTTAAGAAAGGAGGGAGAGAGTAAGCAGGGAATTATAGACCAGTTAGCCTTACATCAGTAGGGGAAGATGCTTGAATCGATTAGGCAGTGAAGGCAGTGGAGGCCAATTCACTGGATGTTTTCAAGAGGGAGTTAGATTTAGTTCTTCGGGCAAAAGGAATCAAGGGATATGGGGAAAAAGCAGGAACGGGGCACTGATTTTAGATGATCAGCCATGATCCTATTGAATGGTAGTGCTGGCTCAAAGGGCCGAAAGGCCTACTGCACCTATTTTTCTATGTTTCTATGTTTCTATGTTTGACCCGCTGAATTATTCCAGCACTTTTTTGTTTTGTATAGGAATTGCTGGAATCACAATGTGCTGGAGTAAGAAAGCATTTGTGGAAAGAATGGTGAGGAAACATTAGAAAGGTGATGTGGAGGAAATGTTTAGCCAAATGGTGGGAATTCATTGCCATAGATAGCTGTGGAGAGCAAGGGTTTGGGTATTTTTTAAGTGGAAATGGACAGGTGCTTGATCAGTAAAGGTTTTAATGATTACAGGAGGAAGACTGGAAAATCACGATTGATCATGACTGAATGGCAAAGTAGACTTGATGGGCTGAATGGCCTAATTATGCTCCTATGAACATGAACAAATGCTGCTTGACCCATTGAGTCACTCCAGCATGTTGTGTTTTGCTCAAGATTTCAGCAACTGCAGTTCTTTGTGTCTCTAAGCAATTTCCATTTCTTGTTAAAGCTTGGCATACAGTATATTGTAGGAGCAACTCTGTGGGTCCCTGGAGAAAATGGCTAGGTGGCGATTTGGGCTGAGACCCTTCTTTAGACTGATTGTGGTGGGGGTAGAGGGGAACTGGAGGCAAGAGACAACCTAGGATGAATGAGGGCCAGCAACAGATGACCTCAGGCAAGGAGGTTCCCTGATTGTTGGCTAGAGATGGTGGGTGCACAAGAGGGATACATAGATGTGAACTGTGGAATAATGGATTTTTAATGGAGGAATGGAGGAAAGAAGAGAAGAGGAAGGGGAGAGGGAAGGAGGTGTTTACAGAAGTACCTACAATTGGAGAACTCCATGTTCAAACTTCAAATTTGCGTTTGGCCTCACTCTGGCAATGGAGGAAGCCCAGGATGGAAAGGAAGTGTGGGAATGGAAAAGGAATTAAAGTGGTTAGCAACTGGATGATCCAGTAGGACTTGGCGGGCCGAGGGTAAGTGTTCAGCTAAACAGTCGTTGAGTCTACGCTTTGTCTCGCCAAAGTACAGGAAGCCCCTTCGAGAACACAGGGTGCAGTAGATGAGGTTAGAGGAGGAGCATGTGAGCCTTTGTCTCACCTGGAAGGACTGTGGTGGTTATTGGATGGAGTCGAGGGAGGAGGTATAGGGACAGGTGTTACATTTCCTGTGCTTGCAGGAGAAAATAGCCTGGGGAGGGGGTTGAATGGCGGGTGAAGGAATGAATGAAGCAGTTACAGAGGGAGCAGACTCTGTGGAAGGCACAAAGAGATGGAGATGGGAAGATGCATTTAGTGGTGGGATCACGTTGGAGGTGACATAATGTGTAAATGCATACTTTTGAGCCCAAAAGTGTACCATTGTTCAATATTTCCTCTTCAAGGTTTACTTATAGAATGATTGTTACCAGGTACCAGTTAACTTTTCAATATACAATATACTCTTTTCAATATATTTAAAAAATATAAGACATTGGCGTGGAAAATAGAAAACTGCAGTATAGGAACATGCCGTTTGTTCCACTATATCTGTGCTGAACATGATGATATACTGAAGTACTCCTATTGACCCGCACATGTTCTAAAACCATCCATTCTCCGAATATACACGTGTCTATCTAAAAGCCTCTTAAATACCTCTATTCTAACTGCCTCGACCACCGGCAGCGTGTCAGGCCCCTCCACCCTCTGTAAAAAAACTTGCACCACACTTTTCCTTCAAATTTTGCCCATCTTGCATTAATGCTATGCCCACTAGTCTTTGACAGTATTTCTGAGAAATCCAATAAGAACGTGCCTGATGTTGTTTGATGGATCTTTTATTTGCAGCTAACTTGCTGCTGATTATTCAATGTCTGAGCAACTTAAAAATCATGCAAAGTATTGCATTATTTAATCTTTAGTAAAATACTAGACTAAGTTGGACCTGTTGGGTCCCAGCATCACACAGGAGGGCTGGTCCCCCAATGCAATATTCCACCTCTCCATCAATTCCAATATTGGTGGCCAGTGGGGGGGGGGCTTTCTGGAGCGCTAGTATGGGTGTTGTGGGCTGAAGGGACTGGTTTCCAGAGGGCAAGTATGGACATTGTGGGCCGAATGGATTCTTGGGCTGGCGGCTCAGTCACTCAAGCCTGTTGTGCTGGCAGCTCACTCACTCACGGCTGGTGGGCTGGCAGTTGACTCACGGCTTTCCTTGAAATTCCATTTCAAGCAGGTTGCAAGGCCACCAAATTCAAATGCAGTGTCTTACCACTTCTAGCAGGGTGCAAGGCCACCAAATTCAAGTGCAGTTTCATACCATTTCAAGCAGGGTGCAAGGTCACTAAAGACAGCGAGTCGTGACTTCTCCCTCCTCCATCTTGCAGAGACTGAGCCACGCCCACACTTCTTGGTTTTATAGTCCCTCCCCCTCTCCCACCAGAAGGGTCGTGGCCTTCATGGCGTGATTGACAGGAGAGAGAATCTCAACATTTTTTAACACTAATAACTCTTTTATTTTTCATCGATGGGAAATATCCTCGGCACCTGATGAGCAGAGGGGGACTCTGAATAAGATGACCAAAAATCACAGCCGTACGTGGTAGCTTATTTTCTAAAATTAATATAAAGCACAAACATGAAGTGGTCAAGATTAGACTTTAATTATATAGAAGGCAAATGTAATTATGCAAGGCAACTTTAATTCGGCAACACAGCTTCAGCATTTCCAAACCAAAGGCAACACAGCTTTAGCATTTCCAAACCAAAGGCAACACAGCTTCAGCATTTCCAAACCAAAGGCAACACATCTTTAGCATTTCCAAACCAAAGGCAACACAGCTTTAGCATTTCCAAACCAAAGGCAACACAGCTTTAGCATTTCCAAACCAAAGGCAACACAGCTTTAGCATTTCCAAACCAAAGGCAACACAGCTTTAGTATTTGCAAACCTAAGGCAACACAGCTTTCGCATTTCCAAACCAAAGGCAACACAGCTTTCGCATTTCCAAACCAAAGGCAACACAGCTTTAGCATTTCCAAACCAAAGGCAACACAGCTTTAGCATTTCCAAACTATATTTTCAAACCACATGAAGGGCACTGACAGGTCAGTAAAACAACTCACAGTTTAGTAGACACTTGTTCATTGTTATTCACAGCTCAGACTGAGAGATGTGACCTTCTCGCTCCCCATCTTGCAGCGATTGCCTGAGGCACTCAACACTTCTGGGTTTTATAGTCCCTCCGGAAGTGGCGTGGCCTTCAGGAGAGAGAATCTCAACATTTTTTTTAACACTAATAACTCTTTTATTTTTCATCGATGGGAAAAATCCTCTTGTCCTGCGCAGCGGAACGGGTCTGTGTAAGATGGCCAAAAATCACAGCCGTAAGTGGCAGCATTTTTTCTAAAATCAATATACAGAACAGGAAGTGGTCAAGATCAGACTTCTAGTAATATAGATAGAGCAGGTCCTGATATACAAGTTGAAAGAACCACCCTAATGATATATTTTTATGACAGTCAATTTGTGGGATTTTAATTCTAAATAGATATATCCAGTTTCTGGAAGAGTATTATTGTAAGAACCACCCCTTTTTAATATAAATTATCTGCTGCACGTGGGTAGCAAAGATTTAAAATATTAGCAAAACTATTGTGCGCATGTGAACAAATGAACTGACATCGATGAAGAAAAACTAAAAATAAATAAATATTTTCTTATTTTAAACATGATTTATTATTCAAGCCTTTCTAGCTGTTATGATGAATTGTATTGCAGTTCTGCCAATCATTATCTGTCAACACTGTTCTGCTGCAGCGTCAGGATTGTAACCATTGGCATCAATGTGGCATTTGCACTGGTGATTTAGTGGCAATACTACTTTAGTTTAATGCAGATTTGTGGGCAATTAACTTAAACTTGCCAGAATAATTTAATTAAGGACCCTTAATGACCTGCAGGATTTTTTTTTCCCATTGACTGAATTTGATTTAAATTTGGACCACATGTGATGGCATAATATTCAAGCAGTTTCACTCAAAATGGCCAAGGGTAATTTTGGATCTTGATACAAATACTTGACCTGTCTAAAGCAGACATTTAAAATGGATTGATGTAATAATCAAACTACATCGCAAATCTAAAGTTTTTCTTTTATAAATGCATTTCCTTCCATTTGATTACAAATAATGTTACACTTAAGTAAATCATTGTTCCAACATATAACATATAATCATATAACCATATAACCATTACAGCACGCAAACAGGCCATCTCGGCCCTTCAAGTCCGTGCCGAACACTTTTTTTTTCCCCTTCTTTCTTCTTTCTTCCCCCTAGTCCCATCTACCTGCACTCAGACCATAACCCTCCATTCCTTTCCCGTCCATATACCCATCCAAACTATTTTTAAAGGATAAAATCGAACCTGCCTCCACTACTTCCACTGGAAGCTCATTCCACACAGCTACCTCTCTCTGATTAAAGAAGTTCCCCCTAATGTCACCCCTAAACTTCTGACCCTTAATTCTCAAGTCACGTCCCCTTGTTTGAATCTTCCCTACTCTCAATGGGAAAAGCTTATCCACGTCAACTCTGTCTACCCCGCTCATCATTTTAAAGACCTCTATCAAGTCCCCCCTTAACCTGTGATATCTGTGATGGTATCTATTCTCTACATGAGTCCTCCTTGTCCATATAATTCTAATGTGCCAACTATAGCATATAACAAAATCAGAGAATGTTGCAAATACTCAACAGGTCAGGTTGCATCAATGGAAAAAAAAACAGTGAATGTTTCAGGCAATAGAGCCTTCACCCATCTTCATTCCAAAATGTGACTTATTTTTCCTTTGTTCCTCTTTCCACAGATGCCGCCCCACCTGCTGAGTGTTTCCACATGTTCTGGTTTATGTTTCAATTACCAGGCATGAGTATTTTTTTGTTTCGGGTTTTCAATAATCAACATGTGCTTTTCTGTTCCACAAACACTTCTGAAACTTCCCTCAGGTGTTTAAATGTATCTCTCTTAATGGCCCTGGTTGACTTATCTGGCATCTCAAAACACTTAATTGTTCTGGTCATTCTGTCCTCTTGTCCTTTTCCCAAACCTCTCCTTCATATTTAACACCATTGCAGACAGGACAACATCTCCAAATTGATTTATTGAATGGCCAATCTACCACTGGAGGTACAATAGGTGCTGGCAGCTCATCTAGAAAACATCTAGAAGTCATGTTAAATTGAGTTTATTGTCATATGTACAATTCCGTGAGGTACAGGTACAATTAAATCTTGCTTGAAGCAGCATGATAGGTCTATAGACTCAATGAGACCCAAAGCCCAATCTCAGATGAGCCTCAGTGTCTGAAAATGAACTGACTAATTTCTATTCTAAGAATCGAGAACCAGAGGACATGGGATTAAGGTGAGGGGGAAAGTTTTAATAGGAACCTGAGGGGCAACTTTTTTGCATAAAGTGTGGTAGGGATATGGAACAAGTTGCCAGAGGAGGTAGTTGAAGCAGGTACTATCACAACGTTTAAAAATATTTGGATAAGTACATGGATAAGACATGTTTAGAGGGAAATGAAGGGCCTGTATCCATGGACAAAGGACAAAGGACAAAGGACATTTATTATCACATACACCAATTGGTGTAGTGAAATTTGACTTGCCAATTCAGCACACGAATAAAGATAATACACAACATTAAAGAATTTAACAATAAACATAAAAACATCCCCCCACAATGGTTCCCACTGTGGGGGGAGGCAGCAAAGTCCAGTCCCATCCCCAGTTCACCCATAGTCGGGCCTATTGAGGCCTCTGCAGTCGCCGATATAGCAGCCCGATGCTTCAGGCCCTCTCGCCGGATGATGGAATTCTGGCGTCGGGTGAACACTCTCAGCGGCCCGGAGTGTCTGGAGCGGCCGCTACCTCTCAGTAGACCGTGGCTCCCGAAGTCCACGAGCCGCACTGGTCGGAGCTCCGAATCTGGCGACCTCGTCGTGAGATCCCAAGCTCCGCGGTGTTTAAAGTTCAGCGCCGCCCGCGGCTGGTAGCTCCGCAGACCGCAGACCACAGACCGCAGACCGCAGCTTCGCGATGTTGGAGTCGGCGGTCACAGCACTCGGAGCTTGCTGCACGGTGACCCGGGTTAGGCATCGCCCGCTCCACGATGGTGCCTCAGCGCTGAGCCGCCGCCGAAGCTGAAGTCCTGGCCTGTCCTGGCAGGAAAACGTCGCTCCAGTCTGCCCGTAGGCTGCGAGGAAGGGGCGAAGATATGGCTCGGAGAAAAGCCGTATCTCTGACCAAGTAGGGACTGCGAAAAATAGTTTCCCCCCTTACCCCCCCCGCACCCCCCACATAAAAAGACTAAAAGACCTCCAACACAAACACTTTTAACTAACTAAAAATAAAAAAGGGTGAAAAGACTAACAGCTGCTGGCAGGGCAGCTCTACTCGACGGCGCCCCCTATGACAGATGCAGTATGAATCTATGACCCTCCATGATTCTAGTCTTCTCAGCTTCAGCACGCTTACATTTGCAAGTTTACAACAGCTGCTTTATCACTAATTTGTAGAGAATTAAAACTTTATGCTTTGAATGTTAGGACAAATTTATTTTTGAAAATAACTGTGTGGGAATCTTCACTATACCTCGGGTAGCAATGCAAGGTAGAAGCTATTATCTTCTCTGGACAATCACTACTAGACTAGTTTTCGTTTCCGGTGGAGCTGCGAGTCGGCTGCCTCGCCTGCAGTGAGTTTGTTGTTTCGCCTTTTTGCCTTTTTTTTGTTTTTTTTATTATGTCCAAAAGTAATTTTTAGTGTTTCTCTGCATGTCTTGTGTGGGGGGTGGTGAGGGGGGGGGGGGCGGAACAGTGTGAAACCTACCTCGCCGGAGATGTGACTTTCGTCCTTGTCGCTTCTTCGCTCCCCTCCTTGCGGCCTTGCAGCTGGTTTGGTGCAGCCTTTCCTGGAGTCGGTACTTCAGAGGGGACTTTAACATCGCGGAGCGGGGCGACCCCTTACCGGGATTCGCCGGAGAAGAGCTCCGACCGCTGGCCTGCGGCCTTCAACATCTTGGAGCCTCGGTCTTTGGAGCTTCTGGCGTCAGGCATGGAGCGGATCTTCCATCGTCGAGCGGGGCGACCCCTTGCCGGGGGTCACCGGAGAAGAGCTCCAACCGCCGGCCTGCTGCCTACAACATCTTGGAGCCGCGGTCTCCTGTAAGGAGGAGGTGGATTTGGGAGCATCACGGGGTGTGCTCAACCTGTCCCGACATCGACGTTCCAACTATCCCGACCAGAGTCCTTGAACATCGGACCTTCCGTAGCGGCGACCAAGGAGGGCCAGGGCCCCGACCACAGGTAAACAATGGAGGAGGAGGAGGAGGACTGTCTGAACTGTATTGCCTTCCACCACAGTGAAGAATGATGTGGTGGATGTCTGTGTTGAATTATGTTGTGTATTATGTTGTGTATTACGTCCTTTTTTAATTGTAACTCTGCATGGTAAATTACATTTCACTGCACCTTATGGTGCATGTGACAAATAAATTTGAACCTTTGAACCTTTGAACCTTTGAACCTTTGAACCTTTGAACCTTTGAACCATGGCCTCAACAGCAAAGACCACATCTGGAAAATGGATCCCACAAGTACCATTGCCAGACGATTATTCTGCAATATCTGTATAAAGTAAAGCTTGAAACAATCATAAGCTTGTTATGCAAATTACATAATAATAATGTAATAAACAAACAATAAACATTGAAAATGTGTTGGACATTTAGCTTTTGTGCCTGCAAATGTATTTTTCTGCAGCTATCTTAAAATGTTATTCCATGCTTTGGCAATATTCTAACACATTAGGGAGGAAACCATGGACATAACATTCTTATTTCGAAGATCAGATAATTCTGATGCCTTCAATTAGTCATTATTAAAATGCCACTGCTTTCATAGATTAATGACCTGTGTTATTTTTCCAGTGCTCTGTATGTTCTTAGATGATGCACAGATCACCACTTTAAAGTCTTCCTCACTATTCAGTGTAATTAAATGGTCTACTTTTCATTTATAAGAATGACAAGCTGGCCTTTAAATCTGCTACAGATCCAGATAACATAACAACATTGAATTTGTCTTATCCTTATCACAAGATGTTGTTAATTAAAAAACATCATTTGGAAGAAGTCTTGAGGGTAGCAAGGGCACAGAATGTGCTTTAGTTAGGGATATTCAATGTCTATCATTGACAGCCGTTTAATGTACACCACTAATGATCAAGCTGGCTGAGTCCTGAAGTACTTGCCTGCCAGTTTGGGTCAATGGCAATTGGTGATGGGACCAACACAAGGGATATACTTACTTTACCTCTTCCTTGTCATCTTACTTTTGTAGAAACATCAGTCCATAATGTTATTTGTAGATGTAACCATCACACAACCCTGACATGCTAAATATCAGAGATGACCTATTGATAGGCGACTGTGGTCAGAACTGTATTCCTCTCACTGCCGTACATGTTCCTAATTCTATCTTCACTGCCAAACCAGGTGACCAAATCTGATTCTTTGAGGAGTGCAGCAGAAAATGGCACAGCCCCAGCATGCATAGCCTAAAATCAAGGGCCACCAAGAAAATATACAAAATGGATTGAAATCCATGCTGGATAGTAGAAGAAACATACTAAAGACAGAGCAAAAGAAGACACAAAGTGCTGGAGTAACTGAAGTTGTCAGGGAGCTTCTCTGGAGAACATGGATAGATGATGCTTTGCATTGGGTTCCTTCTGATGGTGGTGGTGGGTGGTGGGTGGGGGTTGGGAGGTGGTGAGTGGTGGGTTGGGGGGTGGGGGGCTGGTGAAGAAATTTGGAAGAGCGGCAGGACAAAGCCTGGCAAGTAACAGGCGGATATCGGGTGAGGAAGGTTTTTGATTGGCAGATGGCTGGACAAAAGCCAGAGATGAAAATACAGAGGGTGTAGGACAAAAGGATTGAAGAGTTGAGAATTATGAAGCTAGATGAAGGAATGTTGGTCAAAGGGGGGGAGGGGAGTAATAGGTGTTAGTCCAGGTGGGGCACAGGAGACAGGGGGGAGGGGTTGTTAAAGGGGGGCTGGAGAAGGAGTAGAGAAGTTTGGTCATTAGCTAAAATTGGGGAATTCAATGTTCATCCCATTAGGTTGTAAGCTACCCAAGCAGAATATGAGGTGCTATTCCTCAAGTTTGCATATGATCTCAATCTTACAACGTAGGAAGCCCAGGACAGAAAGTTCAGTAGGGAAATGGGAAGAAGAGTTACAATGGTTATCAACTGAGAGATCCAGTAGGCCTTGTGTGGAGATGCGAGATGAGACTGGTGGTGGGATCATGTTGGTGATGACAAACATGTCAGAGAATGATGTGTTTAAGAAGGAACTGCAGATGCTGGAAAATCGAAGGAACACAAAAATTCTGGAGAAACTCAGCGGGTGCAGCAACATCTATGGAGCGAAGGAAATAGGCAACGTTTTGGGCCAAAACCCTTCTTCAGACTGATAGGAGGTGGGGGGCGGGGAGAAGAAAGGAAAAAGGAAGAGGAGGAGCCCGTGGGCTGAGGGAGAGATAGGAAGGGGAGGAGACAGCAGGGGCTAACATAATTGGGAGAATTCAATGTTCATGCCCCCAGGATGCAGACTCCCCAAGCGGAATATGAGGTGCTGTTCCTCCAATTTCCGGTGTTGCTCACTCTGGCCATGGAGGAGTCCCAGGACAGAGAGGTTGGATATGGAATGGGAGGAGGAGTTGAAGTGCTGAGCCACCGGGAAGTCAGGTTGGTTATTGCCTACCAAGCGGAGGTGTTCGGCGATGTAGATCAGCTGACATCTAGAGAAGCAGATGCAATAGATGAGGTTGGAGGAGATGCAGGTGAACCTCTGTTGCACCTGGAATGACTGCTTGGGTCCTTGAATGGAGTCGAGAGGGGAGGTAAAGCGACAAGTGTAGCATCTCTTGCGGTTGCAAGGGAAAGTGCCCGGGGAGGGAAGGGAAGAATTGACAAGGGAGTTACGGAGGAAGTGGTCTTTGCGGAAGGCAGACATGGGGGGAGATGGGAAGATGTGGCGAGTGGTGGGGTCACGTTGGAGGTGGCGAAACTGACGGAGGATTACTTGTTGTATGTGACGGCTGGTGGGGTGAAAGGTCGGGACTAGGGGGACTCTAGTCCAGCAGGAGGTGGCACTAAAGCCATTTCATCCGCCGGAGAGTTCCCCTCCTCCGCTGCTCTAGATGTCAGCTGATCTACATCGGTGAGACCAAGCGGAGGCTTGGCGATCGTTTCGCCGAACATCTCCGCTCGGTCCGCAATAACCAACCTGACCTCCCGGTGGCTCAGCACTTCAACTCCCCCTCCCATTCCGTATCCGACCTCTCTGTCCTGGGTCTCCTCCATGGCCAGAGCGAACAACACCAGAAATTGGAGGAACAGCACCTCATATGGGGAGTCTGGATCCTGGGGGCATGAACTTTGAATTCTCCCAATTTTGTTAGCCCCCGCTGTCTCCTCCCCTTCCTATCTCCCCTCAGCCCTCGGGCACCTCCTCCTCCTTTTTCCTTTCTTCTCCCCGCCCCCCCCACCCCCCACCCCCTATCAGTCTGAAGAAGGGTTTCGGCCCGAAACGTTGCCTATTTCCTTCGCTCCATAGATGCTGCTGCGCCCGCTGAGTTTCTCCAGCATTTTTGTGTACCTTTGGAGAATGATGTGTTGGATGTGGAGGCTGGTGAGGTGAAAGGTGTGGATAAGAGTACTGTATTATTGTTCCATCTGCGGGCAGGGGGAGCAAGAACAGAATTATGGTACACAGAGGAGAGGCAAGGTGAGGGATCCATCTATCACAGCAGGGAATACAGAGAGTGGTGAATCTCTGGAATTCTCTGCCACAGAAGGTAGTTGAGGCCAGTTCATTGGCTATATTTAAGAGGGAGTTAGATGTGGCCCTTGTGGCTAAGGGGATCAGGGGGTATGGAGAGAAGGCAGGTACGGGATACTGAGTTGGATGATCAGCCATGATCATATTGAATGGCGGTGCGGGCTCGAAGGGCCGAATGGCCTACTCCTGCACCTATTTTCTATGTTTCTATTTACTAACGAAAGAGGACATTTTGGTGTCCTAGAATGGAAAGCCTTATTTAGTTTAGTTAAGTTTAGTTTATTAATAAAGTGTAGAAACAGGCTCTTCGGCCCACTGAGTCCACACCAACCAGCGATCATCGCACATTAACACTACCCTACACACACTAGGGATAATTTTACATTTATACCAAGCCAATTAACCTACAAGCCTGTACATCTTTGGAGTGTGGGAGGAAACCGAAGATCTTGGAGAAAACCGAAGCGGGTCACGGGGAGAATGTACAAACTCCGTGCAGACAAGCACCTGTAGTCAGGATCTAACCTGAGTCTCTGGCTCTAGCTCTAGCTTGGAAGCAAATGTGGTGTACATGGGGATAGCATATTTGCAAGAGACAGATGAAAGAGGTGGCAGAGATAATCCAATGGACTTTGAGGGCAGGGTGAAAGTTAGTGGTAAAATTAATGAAAAAAATAGTTCTGCATGGGTGCAGGAGGCTGACCTGATGTAGTCGTTGAGGGAAAAATGAAAGATTTGGGGAATGGTGCAAGTGTATATTTGGAACTTAATTTAAACACAACCAATTAAAAGGCAGGCATAACTGAGGTCCATGCCAGTGCCAATGGCTACACCGTTAACTTGGAGAAAGTGGGAGGAGTCAAAAGAGAAGTTGTTGAGGGTGAGGACAACTTCCGCCAGGTGGAGGAGAGTGTTGGTATGGGGAGATTGATTGGGTCCCTGTTCATGGAAGAATCAAAGGAGCTTGTACCTTGTACCTTGTGGTCATTTCTTCCATAGAGTCCACCAGGGACTATACTGGAAGTTGGACAATTGTAGACTGGACAGTTTTTACATTTATCAAGCCAATTTATCAAGCCAATTAACCTACAAACCTGCCTCTCCCCTGTGTACAGACAGCAGCCGTAATCGGGATCGAACGTAGTCTCCGACGCTGCATTCGCTGTACCCCTGCGCCACTGTGATTGAGACCTTCCTGGTGGGGGATGGAATTTAGTTTAGTTTAGGCTAGAGATACACCATGGAAACAGGCCCTTTGGCCCACCGAGTCCGTGCCAAACAGCGACCCCCATATATTAACACTATCCCACACACACTAGGGACAATTTACACATACACCGAGCCAATTAACCTAAAACCTGTACGTCTTTGAAATGTGGGAGAAAAACGAAGATCTCAGAGAAAACCCACGCGGTCACGGGGAGAACGTACAAACTCTGTACAAACAGCACCCATAGTCAGGATCGAACCTGGGTCTCCGGTGCTGCAAGCACTGTAAGGCAGCAACTCTACCGCTGTGACACCGTACAGCCTTTTAGGGATTTTTTTAGGGATTGGACATCCATGGTAAACTGAAAGTTATTGAAGAGTTGAACTGCATGTGAGGTGTCTCGGATATTGGTTGGAAGGTGCAAGGGGGGATACGGTGGAATCAATGTGTATGGAGATGCGTTCTGTGAGGCGGGAACAGACGGAAACAAAGCATCTGCCAGGGCAGTCCTGTTTGTGGATTTTGGGAAGGTGATTGAAGTGGGTAGTGCAGGGCTGGTGAACAATAAGGTTGGAAGCTGGGGGAGGGGGTTGATCATCAGAAGTGATGAGATTATAAATATGCTGAGAAGTTCATCTGTGGGTCATGATCAAAGGGTCATGGTCAGAGGAGCTGGTACGTACTCGGCATGGTAGATATCAGCCTGCCAGACTACTATGGCACCACCCTTGGTGGCCAGTTTAATAACAACATTGGGAGTGTTTGCTGAGTGAGTGGAGTCTGTGCGTTCAGAGTGGGGAAATTGGAGTGGGTAAGTGGTGTGGAAAAGTGGCTCCTGGAATGAATACAGAAGTTTGAATAGTGTGGCAGCACACCAACCCCTCTACTTCCTCAGAAGACGGAGGAAGTTTTCCATGTTTCCAATGACTTTTAAGAACAGATGCATCATAGAAAGCACCCTATTGGGATGCATCACAGCTTGGTTTTGCTACAGTGCTGCCCAAGAAGTGAAGACATTTCACAGAGTTGCGGATGTAGGCCATTCAATCACACCATCCATTTTTTCTCCATCAACTCCATTTCCACTTCATGTTGTTTTGAGGATGTAACCAACATAATGAAGAACCATTGATACCCTGGTCATTCCCTCCTCTCCATTCTCCAGTCAGGCTAAAGATACAAAGGCTTGAAAGCATGTTTATCCAGATTGAGTAGCAGTTTTATCCCCTCTGTTATCAGACTGAAGCATCCACTTATCCACTCATAAACCCGTGTCGTACTAATCACCTACCTCATTACAGCCCTTACACTTTTTTAAAAATCTGTGCAGGTTTCTCTGCAACTGTAACACTATAATGCTCTAACATTTTTAAAAGATAGAGATTGTAGGCAACTATGTTATGATGTGTGGCAATTAGCCATCTCACCCTATAGGTTCAGGCAATGACCATCTCCGGCAATAGATTATCTACCTGCATCATCTTGCTATTTAATGCCAGGTGTTATCTACAAATTTCCCATCAATATTGAGAATCAACATTGACTCTCGGTCTGAAGAATGGTCTCGACCCGAAAAGTTACCTATTCTGTTTCTCCAGAGATGCTGCCTGACCCACTGAGTTACTTCATCATATTGTGTCTATTTTCAGAATGGACATTGACTGGACTAGTGAAATATCCACAAAAATACCATAGCTGCAATAACAAGTATAACAGATTTAGTTCTATGTGATTTACCTCATGACTGTTAAAGTCCTTTATAATATCTACAAGTCCAGAATCTTTGTGGAGTATTTTCCACTTTCACAACATCATCCAGGACAAAACAGCCTGTTTGATAAAGCTCATCCACTATCTTTTCACCACTGACACAATATGACTTTGCGTGTTTTATCCATAAGATATACTGCCATAACTTGCTAAAAGTTGTTCAACATACCACACAATTCTAAGAATTTTATGGATGAAAAGAGCAGGGGAATTAGGCGCATGGAATGACTTTCTCTAAGTTGCTTGAGATGTCACACAATGTATTAACATTCTTTCCTTGGCACTAGTTTAACATTCAGAAGTTCTTAGTCTGATTATGTTGGGAGAGCATTCACCAGATAATCTGCAGTAGTTCCAATAGGCAGCTGGAATTAGACTTTACAGTTAACAATTTTTGCTATCATTAAGGACCAAATCAAAAAACATTAATAAGGTATAGATAGCTTGTAGAGCATTAGCCTCCTGCTGATTTCTATTTATAAAAACATACTTTGAATTGGATGAGCAACAAAAGAAGCTAGAAAAGTAAAATTTCTGCAAGGGTTCAACCAATCTTTTACAATATCCAGAACATATTGCAGATGTCTAAAAACTTGGGATAAATGGTTAAAGACAAAATTACTATCATTATTCGCCAGCATTCTGACAAAGGTGCAGTGGGATTTTTTTCCAAATATTTTTCAATATTTAGATCAATTTCACAGAATTCCATACACCTAAAACACATTTAGTACTCTTTAGATTCAATGCGACTAATGCCAAGTAATAAATGTTTCACCTGTTCAGTTATATTGGTAATAACTTGTTCCTCCTTCACATATCCAGATATTAGGATTATTTAGATTTTTTTCACCATTAGTACTCTATAAAATAATGAGGTAAATAGATCGGGTAGACGCACAGAGTCTCTCGCTCAGAGTAATAATAATAATAATAATGGATTTTATTTACGGGCCCGAGGTCTCAAGGACACCATACAGAGATTTATAGAAAACATATAATCAGAATTTTAAAAAATAGGTTATAAAGACCAATACATAAATCAGGGACAGAATTCCTTCCAAAAACACAAAAAAAAAAAAAAAAAAATCAGAAGCACAATTTAGGATAATCTAGGACCAGAGGAAATAGGTTTAAGGTGAAGGGGAAAAGATTTAATAGGAATCAGAGAGGTAACTTTTTCTGGTAACAAGAGGTAACAAGCTGCCAGAGGACATGGTTGAGGCTGGAACTATTGCAACATTTAAGAAACAGTTAGACAGAATACATGGTAGGACAGGTTTGGAGGGATATGGACCAAATACAGGCAGGTGGGACTAGTGTAGCTGGGACATGTTGGTCGGTGTGGGCAAGTTGAGGCGAAGGACCTGTTTCCATGCTGTATTACTCTATGACGCTCTGACCATTATATTACAACAATTATATAGACCAGTATATACAAGACAGCCATTTAATGGACTGCATCTTGCAAAAACAATGTAAAAAGAATGACAAATATCAGTTTATTCCTGGCTTACTGAACTTTCGGATGAACTAAAATAAAAAGAATAAATGCTGCAAAACTCAGCAGCTCAGGCAACATCGATGGGCAGAGAGAAATCATTACATTTCAGGTTGAATTCCTACATTAGAACTGGGAAAGATAGAAAATAAATTGTTTTTAAGTTGCGGAGAATGTGTGGAAGGGACAGATAGGATAAAGGAATACCACTAAAACATTGGGTTGCCATGGATATAAGCTGTGAGTTAGATGATGCCATTAATGGGTTAATGCTGAAAGCTATAAAACCATAAAAAGATTTTACATTCCTTTGTTCAGGTTTTCACTCTCCTCAAGTAATCCATCAACCAGATGACCTGGTTTATAACTTACCCTCACAGCCACCCTGGACTTTTATTTACAGCAAAACTCCCCCCCCCCCCCCCCATTCCATCTGGTATTCCCTGTTCCCCCAACATCCACTACAATTTAAAACTGCAGAAGGAATTCAACCTCAAATGTTAACTCTGATTCCCTCTCCATAGATGCTGCCTAACCTCCTGTGCATTTCTAATGTTTTGTGCTGTTATTTCAGATTTCCAGCATTTGCCTTTTTTTAATCTTTCATTTAGCATGAGCTGAGATGATTCTGACAGAACACAGACATGGGAATTTAGCCAGGAAAGCATTGGAATTGTCAAGTGTAGGATGGAAATGTGGGATGAATTTTAAAGTTGTAAAACAGAAAGTACTTTTTAACGTTACAGCCATTAAAGAAAATAATGACCTGACACCAATGCAGACAGACATGGACAATGTAAATGAACTGATGAACATGGATTCCTAACATAGATCACAAATATAAACCTTAAAAACTACAGATGATAATGGAAGTTAGAAGTACTTCCTTCCACAGAGCAATGACTGTATGGAACAAACTACCAGTAAAACCATTTAATACAGAAATTGAAAGTACTTTGACTCAAAAGTTTCTAAATGATGAACAGCATGAGATGATCAAAAAACAAAATTCTGCTGAGACAACATTCCATGAATATCATCTTTATTGAATAATGGAAGTTAACCTTTAGATAAATAATCAGAGATTTACTCAGTTAACATATTAGATAACATATAATCAATTCTGAAGGATTTTTGCCATAGATAATTAAATATGGCTTGATAAATGAATGTCAATGTGATCAGTCTGGATGAGCCTTTTGTCATTCACACTTAATAAATAATCTGCTGAAAGTCAAATAGTGGACCCATCTCCATCATGAATTTGTTCCAAAATGTGATTTATTTTACAGTAGATTGCAAAGCACTTCTTACAATGATATAACTTAGTGTGATGGATGCATAATATTAGATAAGAAAATAATCTCCATTATTCACTTTTCAAATTACCACTGTTGAATTTATGTGCAAATGGGCATGTTTTCAAATTGTAATTTAATTGTAAATTTGAAATTAAGCATGACATTAAATATCAGCAAATGCATTTTCTCCTGGATTATGTTTTAAACTACCATTTAGATGAATGGCTTAGCTGATGATACATTTTGCCTACTTTTTAAGCTATGTATATGTTTCGCTGAGCAAGATATAACCTAGCAGTTCAGTTTGGCTGTGAAGAAAAGTATTGAATGCCTATTGTTTCAGCACAACTTTATCACAGTCATTTCTCTGTAATTTGAGAGAAATAGACTGTTTTGGTCTGTATTGTGTGATTGACGCATGACACATTACAGTCAGGGTGAAGCAATACAGAAAATATAACCAAATGGTTTAGCTGATGTGTTTCCATGGTGACTCACTTGAATTATTTACCTCCCTTTATTTTCTTCTCTCATCAAACAATATGAGGGGTGACAGGATCGACTACTTTGATGCAACATAGTCTTTCAGACATTTTTTTCTGCTAACTGTTTGAAATCCTCATATTTGCTTTAATTTTTGCAATTTCCATTGCATTAGTGCCACTTTTTAATTGGTGCTTTCCTTAATTGTATTTTATAGCTGACTAGTTTGTAAGTCTAGTGTAAGTAAATCATGAACAGCATTATTGATATCAGCAAATGTAGTTCATAGTTGAATGTTCGTCAAATCTTTATTTTAACATGACCTCTGATATAACAAATTAAATTTGAAATGTGAGTATAGTTTACTGTAATTAGATGAAGATTTGAACTAGCCTCACATGACTACTCCCGCACCCTTTTTCTTGCTCAGCAGCTCTTACTCCTTTCAAAACTTGTTTTCACCATATACTCCATTTACACTTCACGATGGATACTTTGAGAAGGTAACCAACATAATGAAGGACCATTGATACCCCGGTCACTCCCTCTTCACTCTCCAGTCAGGCTAAAGATACAAAGGCCTGAAAGCACGTTTATCCAGATTGAGGAGCAGTTCCATCCCCTCTGTTATTGAAGCATCCACTCATAAACCAGGGTCTCGTCCCAATCTCCCAACCTACCTCACTACACACCATACACTTATTTTTATCTGTGCAGGATTCTCTGTAACTGTAACTATAATGTTATAACATTAAAGAGATTGCAGGCTACCTTGTTATGATGTGTTGCAATTAGCCATCTCACTCTCTCATTTGTCCCTTTATGAACACCCATTCAATCTCATTCTCAGTTTACTCTCTTATCTTTGCTGCCACTCGCCATTCTTTTACTGCCTTCTCCACTCTTAATATATCCCACATGGTGGGATGCCCTCAGATTCTGCACAACCTCAACTAGTTTGGTTCCTGTTCTATTCACTGCCATGAAGTGCGAATTAACTGCTTTCAAAACTCTTGTTTATTAAAAAAAGTATCAAATTAAAATAAAGAAAGAGAAAACCCATTCTAATCATTCTGTTTGGGTTACTATTCCATGACCTTCAATTGGGTGGCACAGTGGCACAGTGGTAGAGTTGCTGCCTTACAGCGAATGCAGCGCCGTAGAACTGGGTTCGATCACGACTACGAATGCAATCTGTACAGAGTTTGTACGTTCTCCCCGTGACTGTGTGGGTTTTCTCCGAGATCTTTAGTTTCCTCGCACACTCCAAAGACGTACAGTTTGTAGGTTAATTGGCTTGGTGTATGTATAAAATTGTCCCTAGTGTGTGTAGGATAGTGTTAATGTACGGGGATCACTGGTCGATGCGGACTCGGTGGGCCGAAGGGCCTGTTTCCGCACAGTATCTCAGAAACTAAAAAACTCCCACACACCTCCCTCCCCCTCCCACACACCTGCTCCCCACACACACACCACTGCCCCCACAACCCCCTCCCCCCACACACACCCCTCACCCCCCTCCCCCCACACCCCCTTCCCCTCCCCCACACACCACCCCTCCCCCACACTGCTTCGCCACCACACAGCCCTCGCCACACCGCCCTGCGACACCCCCTCCCCCCCACACACACCCTTCTCCCCACACACACACCCCTCCCCCCACAAACACCCCCTCCCCCTCACACACACCCTCCCCCCACACCCCCTACCCCCCCAACCCCTCACCCCCCCACACTCCCTCTCCCCAGCCCCCCACCCCCTCCCCCCACACCCCTTTCCCTCCCCCCACAGCCGCTCCACCCCCTCCCCCCAACCCCCCTCCACACCCCCACAACCCACACCATTCCACACCCCCTTCCACTTCCCCCACACCACTCCCCCCACAACCTCTCCCCCCCACACCCCCCCTCACGCCCTCCCCCCACACCCCCTTCCCCTCCCCCCCCCACCACCCCCCCCCTCCCCCACACCGCCTCGCCACCACACAGCCCTCGCCACACCACCCTGCGACACCCCCTCCCCCCACACACACCCTTCTCCCCACACACACCCCTCCCCCACAAACACCCCCTCCCCCTCACACACACCTCCCCCCCACAAACACCCCCTCCCCCTCACACACACCCTCCCCCCACACCCACTACCCCCCCAACCCCTCCCCCCCACCCCCTCCCCCCCACACCCCCTTTCCCTCCCCCCACAGCCGCTACACCCCCTCCCACCACACACACCCTTCTCCCCACACACACCCCCCTCACCCCCTCCCCCCACACCCCTTCCCCTTCCCCCCACACCCCCTTCCCCTCCCCCCACACCACCCCCTCCCCCACACCGCCTCGCCACCACACAGCCCTCGCCACACCGCCCTGCGACACCCCCTCCCCCCACACACACCCCTCCCCCCACAAACACCCCCTCCCCCTCACACACACCCTCCCCCCACCCCCTCACCCCCCACACTCCCTCCCCCCACCCCCCCACCCCCTCCCCCCACACCCCCTCCCCCCCTCCCCCCACACCCCCCTCCACACCCCCACAACCCACACCACTCCACACCCCCTTCCACTTCCCCCACACCACTCCCCCCACAACCCCTCCCCACACCCATCCCCTGCCCACACACACACATTCCCCCTCAACACACACCCTCCTCCACACACACACCCTCCCCCTCACACCCCCCTCCCCTCCACACACACCCCCAAACCCCCTCCCCCCAACACCCCCCTCCTAACACACCCCTCACACCTCTCTCCCTCCACCACCGCCCTCACCCACACTACCCCCTCCCTGCACACCACACCGGCCCACACACCCCTCCCCCCCACAACCCCCCCACCCACATAAATTCTGATCTTGTGCTCTTCCTGTTTGCGTGGTTTTTCTATTTGCGCAAAAACAGTACACTATAGTGCTACGATTTTTCACCACCTTACCATTCTCCTGTGCTCAAGTGCAACTTGTTTTGTTCTGATCGATGGTACATTATAAAAGTTATTAGGTTTAAAAATCTTTAAAAACGCTCATGTGCCGTTTCCCATGCGTGTCTTTACTGCCGTCAAAAAGATCACCCGATGGGTCATTGGGGCCTTTCCAGAGTTCACTCAGAATGTCATCATCCTTTTTCCTGCCTCATAATGTCCCCACGGGTAAGTTTTGTTCTATTTTAATTTCCCCGCCTCCAGCCATCCCCCTCCCCAGCTACAGGACGCATCCCCCTCCAGCCCCCACCTGAAGCCGTCCACGTCCCCAGTTGCAGGATACTCCACACCGGCCCCCGCCTGAAGCCGGTAGTGAGCGGCAGTGACAGGCCATGGCAGCGGTAGGCCTTGCCAACGGCAGTAGTAGGCCATGGCAGTGGTAGCGGTAGGACGCGGCAGGGGTAGGCAACACCAGGAGTAGGCCACGGCAGCACTACTGGCCCCCGCTCACCCAACCCCCCCACTGGCCATCAACGGGCCCAGTCAGAAACTGTCCCCGCCCCCGGCTACAGGACGCTCCCGCCAGCCCCCCCAGCCCCCGCCTGAAGCCGTCCCCATCGGGATGCAGGATGCTCCCCACCGGTCCCCGCCTGATGTGACAGGTCATGGCCATGGCAGCTGTAGGCCCCGACAGCGATAGGCCACAGCAGCGGCACCAGTAGGCCACTACTGTGCTAGGCCACGGCAGGGGTAGGCAGGGCAGAGGTAGGCCAGAGCAGCACTCCCCCGTCCCCCCCACCATCCCCCTCCCCTGGCTGCAGGATGATCCCCCCACCACGTCCCCCAACAGACCCCGCCTGAAGCCGTTTCCCTCCCCTAGCTGCAGGACGCTCCCCCCCCCCCCCCCCCCGATTGCCCCCGCCAGAAGCTGGATTAACGGGAAAAACATTTATTACAATTTGATCCTCTCTAAAGTTAGAGGTCAAGGTGATGTGGCTATTGCTGTAGCGTCCTCTGGGATAGCAGTTAAATTAATGCCTGGTGGAAGAACTGCACATTCTCGATTCAAGATACCATCCAAGTGACCCAGGATACATTCTGCAACATTGAGAAGAACTAACACATCACGTTTGATGAGGCAAATGAAACTCATTGTTTGGGATGAATGCCCAATGATTAGGAGGGAGATCTTTGAAGCGGTGGACAGAACTCTTCAAGATATATGCACCAACATTACGTTTTTGGCAGCATTCTTACCGTTTGTTGTGGTGATTTTTTACACCTCCTTCCTGTGCTGCTGTTGAAAATTCCTGCATCAAGAAATCCTACTTGTGGACACTTGTCACCAAGTTTCAATTGCAGACGAATATGCGATTGACAGAGGGAGAAGGCAACTATTCTCAATTTTTGTTGAAAGTTGGAGAAGACATAATTTTAAAGAATGAAGACGATAAAACTAAAATGCCAGAAGACATGGTTCTATCAGCAAAAACACTGGAGGATTGTATTGATTGCGTGGTTGAACGATGACTTCTGAGGTAAATTCTCAGATTTTCTTCAAGTTAAAGTTTGACCAATAATGTCTCTATATTAAAATAGTGTGTCTTTTTTTTCATCAACAACAAAGACATCGAGATGCAGTGAGCAGCAGAACGCAACAAGAAAGAACTGAACTGAATAAATCTCATCTTTAGTCTTTAAATTGTTGTTGTATTTTAAGTATTATTCACATTTTAAGCTTTAATAAATCCCTATTCCAATTGCTGCGCCCGTCAGCTGGGCCTGCGCAGTATTAACAGCTATGTCACAATGTCACAATGACAATATGGTGCCAGCACAACAACCTGGCTCTCTATATCAGCAAAACCAAAGAACTGATTGTGGACTTTGGAAGAGGAAGGTTGAGGTGACACAATCCTGTTTACATCAATGGGAAGATGGAGGAGAGAGTCAAAAATGTCAAATTCCTGGGTGTGCATATTTCTGACGATCTTTCCTGGACCCAGCACACTGATGCAATCATAAAGTGAGCACATCAACGCCTCTACTTCCTGAGAAGATTACGGAGATTCGGTATGTCAAAGTGGATTCTCTTGAACTTCTACAGGTGCACAGTAGAGAGCATACTGACTGGTTGTATCGTGGCCTGGTTCAGCAACTTGAATGTCCAGGAACGGAAAAGAATGCAGAAAGTTGTAAACACTGCCCAGGCCATCACCGGCTCTGATCTCCCCACCATCGAAGACCCATACCATCCTGGCCACACACTCATCTCACCACTGCCATCGGGAAGAAGATACAGGAGCCTGAGAACTGTAACGCCCAGGTTCAGGAACAGCCTCTTCCCTACAGGCTATTAAACACTACAACCTCATAAGCTTTGAACTACAGTAGAATATTATTATTATTATTATTATTATTACACTGTTATTGTTTGTTCTTTTTTTCTGAGTTTTTCTTATTATTTATTATGATTATATATTCTGTTGTGCTGCAGCAAGTAAGAATTTCATTGTCCTGTCTGGGACATATGACAAATTAACACTCTTGACTCTTGACAATGGGAACCCAATGGGTGGGAATGGCTGTCATTTGGAACTCAAATTTCCAATGAGAGTTTGCAACTTCCAGACTTGATTTAAACTTTGTAAAAGGAACCTTGTACACAGCTTGGAGAAACCCCACAGATATTTTAATGCATGTATTTAATCCAATCCCATCTCATTGAATTACTTATTGCTATATATCAGCAATCCAACTGAGATCAATTGCAGGCATGGAATATTACTTCGGAGTCACGTGAGTGACTACGTGAAGAACCCCGCCAGTGCGCCTGCGTGTCATTACGTCAGACACATTGGCGCAAACGGACGCGAGGAGCAGAGCTCCTCTAGTGGAATTGTAGTTTTTAAACTACAAGGTAAGTATAAACTTTTTTGGAAGTATTTCCGTGTCCTTTTGCTGTGGGTCTGTGGGGATTTTTTCCCCAGGCGCCATGGAAAAAACGGGCAAGGGGAGGAGGCGAGCGACTCAGCCGGTAGAAAGTCGCGAGATTGCAGTCGGCGACCAGCCGCCTCTGACCACGGTACAGTCGCCAGCAGACAGCATAGCGACTGGGGATATTGGGGCTGAAGTGAATTTAGTCAGCACCAGTGGGGCAAGGCAAAGCCGATAAAAAGCTGCGGGAATGCGGTCGGTAAAGGACTGCCTCATACCCTACAACAGTCGCCGGCTGGGAGCGGGGCAAACTGTGGACTTGTGCATTAAAGAAAATAATTTAGCCAGCGTCAGTTGGGTGCTAGGCAACATACAAGTCAGGGCCATGGAGCAAGAGTCAGTTTGGGATTCAACTCCAAGGCTGGATACCACTTTCTGGGTGGATATTTAAAAATGGATAACCTGTACACAGGTTGCTCCAACAAATCATACTCCAGGAGGAGTGATGTCAGAACCAGGCTCCAGAAGCCAGGTCAGTAGCACCTAGTATAGGGCTGCTTGATAGCACCCTCATTGATGAGGCGCATGCACAGGTTCAGCAGAGTTTCCAAAACAAGCGAAGACGGCAGCTGCCAGATGGGCTATTCCTGGCAGTACGATTTGCTGCTCTGTGAGAGTTCTGACCCTGAGTCTGACGGTGAGGCCGATACAAGCGAAGACGGCAGCTGCCAGATGTTTTACTCCTGGTAGTACGATTCGCTGCCCCGTCAGAGTCAGGAGAGCCACTGGAAAGGACGTGGTCTCTGTGATCAACTATTGTGTCTGCCATCAGCTCTAGTAGCTTACGATGGATGAAAATGCCAAAAAAGTACGAGATCCCAAGGAACTGCGTATTGCTGAAAGTACTAGCAGTGAACCAAGATAAGGGGTCAGATGGGCGAAGGCATGTAAGCCTAAGGAAAGTAAACTGCAGAGAATATTGAAGCTGCTGGGTTGATGAACAACTGCAATTTGCAAAACGATGGATGGAGGCCATGGATGGAGATGCATCAAGTGGCACTAAGGTTGCTATGTAGCGCCCACTTCAAGATGAATTGTTTCAGGAAGTATGCCATTCGGTCCACCATCAACCCAAAGTTGCAGCAACTCTGTAAAGCCCAGCAATGTGCAGTCATTCAACTTATTCTTCAGAGAAAAAACCTCATGAATCGTGGGAAAGAGTTGGATAATGAGGCAAAAACAGCAAAGTTGATCACAACATCAATGGTCATCAAGTCTGCAAAGACGACGTATCCTTTCAGACATCATACAAAATCCTGGACCGACATCAGGATCAAATCGACCATTGAAGCAGGTACGCAGTTGATGTCCTGCAGCAGGAAAATGAAAAAGCGTGGGTTTTGCCTGCCAGGAGCCAGGAACCACAGGTCACTCAGATGACAAAGGAGGTAGGTGGACCTGGTTCTTATGGGAACATATTAAGGCAAAAACAGCCAAATATTGGAAGCAAATTAATTCAGTTATTATTCTGAGTATTATAGAAAGGTTTCTAATTGATTCGATTCCAATACTGATTTGCCATCCAGCATGTTCCAAGCAGAACACTCCAATTTCACATACAAATAATTGATGGAGGTTCAAGCTGAATCGAAAACTTGTTTATAAACAAGTAATTGAAAGGTCGGTTTATCAAAACCACCAAATTGTGTTTAAAATTTCTCAACCTAAAAAGTTGAGGAGTATTTTAGATCTGACAAGTCTTTAAAATGTTGTGAAGTATAGACACTTCAAATTAGAGATTTTGAGACTGCCAAACAATTTATTTCAAAAAAGATGATTTATGGCACTTATAGATCTGAAAGATGTATATTACTTAGTGTTTGTTCATTTATAAGATAAAATTATCTAAAGGAACAATTATGGCAATTCAAAGTTTGTCTAACGGGTTAACTTCAGTCCCTAGAAATTCACTAAATTGGTAAAACCAATTTTGCGGCTAATTAGAATCCAAGGACAGATGTGGATGGCTTAACTGGATGATGTCCTAATTAGGACGAACAAGAGAATTCGTGAGTTATCTCTCTCAAATTATTCAAACCACTTTTGAAAGTTGGGTTTAATTCATCCAGAGAGAAATTAAGTTAACGATACTTACAACAATTGATTATTTGATTCAATTGAAAAGGTAGTAATTTACCCAGGGTAAAGGATAAAGCTAATTGATGGTTGTATTTAGCAGTTGGAAAAGCAACAACCTTCAATTAAGACAGGTGGCCAGCTTGTTAGGAGAATTAGTGTTATTTCCAGCAATACAATATGGGCCATTGGACTACCAGCAGCTGCAGACTGCAAAAAGAAAAAAACACTAAGATGCATGATGGCCATTTTTTGATAGGCCATGCAATTAAACAACAAATGCTGCTTCTGATTGCAGTAGTGGATTTAACATGTCTTCAGTAGTTCAAGCAAGATACGGATTGAACAGCCTTCCATGGTCTTAATAGACTGATATCAGTGTACTAGGATTGGTGCCACTAAAAAGGTATCCATCTGTGGACAGATGGAATATGGAAGAAGTATTATTTTACAGACATGGAGAATCGACGATTTAAAGTCTATTGGAAGGCTTTTGAGGTACAAGCTTGTTGTTAAATACAACTAATCTGCATGTTCAGTTTCAAATTAACAACACTGGCATGTATTAATTGTATGGGTGGAATTTCCATGATAACAAAGAATGGATGTTTAACCTTAAGATTTTTTAAGGATATAATAGTCAGATTTGGGAAGGCAGATATGACTTGTTTCCATCCAGACTCAATCACCAGTTACAGAGATATGTGTTATGGGACTACATCGGGAGACAGTAGCGATGGATGTTTCTAGCTATATTAGGATGGTAAGTTGTTATAAGCATTTTACTCCATCCTGTCTCATAAATCGGTGTCTGCTTAAAACGAAGCAGTATGCTGCCTCTGGGGTATTCGTGGTACCAGACTGGCCTACGCAGCCATGGTTCCCTTTGATATTGGAATTTATGACACAGTTTTCTGATAAATGTTCCCAAAAGATGGAAGTTACTGGTGTATTCGATAATTGGAGAGTAACATCCGTCATATGCCTGTATGGATGCAGGGTTTAAAAAAGAGGATTGTCTGGGCATGCTGGGGACATGCTTACAGCAGTCTGGCGGAAGAGCACTCAAAAGCAGTACATTTGTGAATCTGAGTTGTGACTCTGTAAATACTGCTTTCCCATTATGTAAAGAATGAGGGGAAAATTTCTGTGTATAAAATAATATGGAATGTAGTACGGCACATGTCTCAAATATCTTGGATTGACCTCTATTTAATGGGTTGAGGTATAGTGCGATTTATTCACACAGAAGTATATTATTCCTCATTTTTATTTGATGAAGTTGGAAAGACATCCTGTTGAGTCTCGTTCTTTTATTTCCAGATTAATGAAAGGAATTTTAATTCCAGACCTTCTAAACCTAGGAGGGAATCTGGAATATAGAATTGTTTTAAGCTACTTCATCAAAGGAGTCTTGGTGCGATTATGATTTGGCCTAGTTCAGCATGAAGGTAGTCATGTTTATGGCACTTGTAACATTATAAAGTTACAGATACACAGAAGTACCTCAGGATTATGTTATGTTTTACATTTTATGAACTACTCAAATGAAGTAGGATCAGGTGTGACAGGATTCAAGATTGTTTTATTAACATATTCTATGGATCCATGTCTATATGTTAAGACATATTTATTGGAAAAAAAAAAATTGAGGCTACAAAGATCTTATGAAATATGAAAACAAGATTGTTTATCATTCACGAAAAACCATACAAGATAGTGTCAGTTTAGACTATTTTAAGATGGTTAAAAACAAGTTTTAGTTGCTGCACGTGTGAACATTGATGGTTTTACATTCCATTCAGTTTAGCAGCAACATTGACGACCAGGGCGAAGGAAGTCCCGTCGATCATATTCTCACAGCCGCCGGGTGATCTAATAAGTTGGTGTTTCAACACTTTTACCATCGGGCTATTGCCAATACGGGGCTGTTTGCAGATACTATATTAAGTTCTGATTAATTTTCCCTGGGTTAAAGGGGATACTATTAATTATTTTATTCTAATAAATGAATTACTGCATTTGTGGTACAAATGTTATTATTAATGTATTATTGAATATTATTGTTCCGAGTCAATCAATGCAGTGAGAAGCCAGGATTTGTCTGCGGCATGAAATCACAAAGCTTTAAAATCTTCACGTAGTCACTCACGTGACTCCGAAGTAAAATAATAAGATTAAACGAGAACTTACCGAAGTTTGATCTTTATTTTATGAGGAGTTAAGTTGGTGATTACGTGCCCACCACGACCCAACCCTCTATCATAAAGGTCAGATGGAAGTTCTTGTATTACTCGTTTTATTATGATATTATATTACTTAGCTTGTTGTTTTTTGTGATTTCAAACCGCTGCTTCGAAGATCGGCACACTGGCGGGGTTCTTCACGTAATCACCAACGTAACTCCTCATAAAATAAAGACCAAACTTCAAACTTAGGTAAGTTCTCGTTTAATCTTACTATTCTTCATTAGCAACACAGAGTTCATATGGTGAAACTTAGACAACTGTTTGCCAGTGGGCGGCATCTGTCCGGTTCTGACATTCCCCATATTCAAATGCTTTGAGAGACTAGTGATGGTGCACATTAATTCCAGCATACCAGACATCCTTGATTCGCTGCAGTTTGCTTACCATCGCAACAGGTCCACAGCAGATTACATCCCCCTGGCCTTACACTCATCTATGGTACACCTGGATAATAAGGCCACCTATGTTAGACTCCTATTTATTGACTACAGCTCCTGGATTTAGTTGAGATTAGTTTAGTAATACAGTGCGCAAACAGGCCCTTCGGCCCACTGAATCCACACTGACCAGCGACCCCCACACATTAACACTATCCCATCCACACTAGGGACAATTTACAGTTATACCCATCCAATTAACATATGCACCTGTGCTTTTTCGGAAGAAACCAAAGATTTTGGAGAAAACCCACACATGAAAAACTTACAAACTCTGTACAGACAGCACTTGGAGTCGGGATCGAACCCTGGTCTCTAGCGCTGCAAGCGCTGTAAGACGGCAACTCTACCGCTGCGCCACCATTCTGCTCATGGAGCTTGGGGTCAGCACCCTTCTCTGACACTTGATCCTGAACATCCTGACCCACAGACCACAATGAGCAAAGACAAATGACCACACATCCTCCACAACCCTGTGCAGCCAGATTCTGCTCCAAGTACATCTACAAGTTTGCACAGGCACCATTATGATGGGCAGGATCATGAATAATGATGAGACGGAGTACAGAATAAAGATAGAGAGGCAGAATAGAGATATAGAATACAGATATAGTGCCAGGACAATGACCTAGCCTTGAAAATAGACACAAAGTAACTCAGTGGGTCAGGCTGCATCTCGGGAGAACATGGATAGGTGACATTTCCGGTCGGGATCCTTTTTCGACATTGTAGGAAGGGGATTGAAAGCTGGAAGGGAGGGGCATTGACAGGTGGACAAAAGCCACAGATGAAAAGACAAAAGATATGAGCAAAAGGATTGAAGACATCCAAATTATGATGCTAGAGAAAGGAATGTAGATGGAAGGGGAGGGGGAGAAATAGGTGCAAGTCTAACTGGGGCACTACAAAACCCTCCCCCTATCCCTTCAAGGTCTAAATACAGGGCCGGATTTACGTATAAGCTTCCCAAGCTTAAGCTTAGGGCCTCGGGAGGGCCAGATTTACCTTCAGGCCTCGTAGGTTGAAGCCAAAGGCCTCAAAATCTAGGGGGCCTCCGGTCAAGGTGTTTTTTTCCCAGAGTAAAAAAAATCCCGAGAAAAAAAAAATTGGAGCGCTCTCAGTGTTTCCATTTTGCAACTGCGCAATTGGGGGAAGCCGGTGACGCAATAGCGACGCAAAATGACGCTGTCTCTCCGCACGTGTGCAGTGGGCCCGGGCGGGTTCAGATCTCCATTTGTACTCCACACAACCTCCTCGATGCCTCGTGTCTACTCCAGGTAAGTAGTGGAATATTGCGTTGCGGGAGTGCCCGTTTCTCCGGGAAGGCGGGGGGGTGCGGTGTCTGCGGTGCAGAGTCGGAGCCTCGCTGCGTGGAAGGGAGAGAGGGGGGGATGTGAGAGGGGAAAGGGTGGGTTGAGGCAGAGGGGGGAGTGAGAGGGAGGGAAGGTGGAGAGAAGAGAGAGGGGAGAGAGAGAGAGGGGAAGGGGGGAGGGGGGAGAGAGAGATAGGGAGGGAGAGAGGTCGCGGGAGAGGGAGGGGGAAGGAGGAGGGGGGAGAGAGAAAGGGGGATTATCTTTAGTGAGATTGCAAAATTAAGGTAGGTTTTAGAGCAATTATATTTTCTCCTCCATATGAATAATATCAAACAATTGGAACTGCTTTCTTTTCCTTGATAACAACACTGAAAATATGAATTCCATAGTTTGCGACTTTCATTTTGCATCATATTTTTAATGTGCACACACTAACAGTCGAACAGTAACAGGCAATTAAATCAACATACAAAACATTCTCTAAAAAAAGGTTTTATTTACTGCAAAAACGTACAGTATTTTATTTGCAGTGTTTGCATGCTTCTTTATAAAATTTTACAGTACAACTTGATTATTAAAACAAGGACAGCTTCAATTCTTGATTTAAAAAATGTATACAACAATGACCCCAATCATCCCATTCCAACCACTCATTACTCTTGACTCAACCAAAATTATTTCTGAAATATTGGTCATAAATTTGGTGCAAAAATGCTCCAAAATAAGGCTCAGAAAGCGCTAGAGAGCATCTAAAACCCCAGAGCTCCCAGGGCCCTTAAGTGGGCCCTGGACCCCGGCCGCAAGGGTGTTTCAGCTTCGTGCATGTGATACGCGCTACGTGCACTTATTTCCTATAAATGTTTTGTAATCCTGCCATGCCACCCCCTTTTTGAAAAGCTTTGTACGGGGCTGGTGTATAATATTTTTGACAGTGTCATAGGCCTTTCTTACATATGCTGTCACAATGCACTGTAGTCTCTAATCAACACTTCAGTAATTTTCCTTGCCCTCCATTTCAGAATAATAGTGTTTTAAGCTGATAACTCGACACTAGCACTGGGAATAAATAAAAAGCGCAGCTTTCCAGCTCTTATCTCATTGGCCACGCGCGACTGCACATTGGTGCCAATCTGGTGGACTCTTCCATCTTCCTCTCGTCGTGGGGGTGGGGGATTGGGGGGGGCCTCACAAGTGGAATAGCCTAGGGCCTCTCTTCATCTACATCTGGCCCTGTCTAAATAATACTAATAATCTGTCTTGGACCACCCACATTAAAGTAACAGCCACAAAAGCATACCAATGCCTTCTTTTCCTCAGGAGGCAAATTAATTTTGATGTGTCCCCATCAACTCTTACCAACTTCCACAGATGCATCATAGAAAGCATACTGTCGTGTCGCTTCACAAATTAGTTTAGCAACAGACAAAATGTGTAAGAAGGAACTGCAGATGCTGGTTTAAACTGAAAATAGACACAAAAAGCTGGAGTAACTCAGTAGGACAGGCAGCATCTCTGGAGAGAAGGAATGGGTGATGTTTTGGGTCGAGATCCTTCTTCAGACTAGTTTGGGAACAGCTCTGCCCAGGACCACAAAAAATTGCAGAAAGTTGTGCATTTAGCCCAGGCCATCACACAAATAAGACATCCCTCCAGTGGCTCCATCTACGCTTCATGATGTCTCAGGAAACTAGCCAACATAATTAAAGACATTTATCACCCTGGTTAATGCTCCATCTTCCCGCTCCCATTGGGCAGAAGATACAAAAACTTGACAGCATGTTCATCCAGACTCAGAAACAGCTTCTCCTCCTCTGTTATGAGACTGCGTTATGTGCAGTTCTCCCATTACTTAGGGTGAAGTCCCAATCTTCCAACCTACTTCATTGCTGACATTGGATTTTCTCTGGAACTGCAGTGCTGAATGCTGAAAAATAATATTCCGCATTCTGGTATTCATTAAGGCATTTGACAAAGTTCCGCATGGTAGGCTGCTCTGGAAGGTTAGACTTCATTAGATCCCAGAAGAGATAGCTGAATGGATAGAATGGATAGAAAATTGGCTACATGGAAGGAAGCAAGCGGTGATGGTGGAAGATTGCTTCTCGAACTTGTGACTCATGGTGTGCCCGAGGGTTCAGTGCTGGGCCAGTTACTTTTTGTCATCTATATCAATAATTTGGATGAGAACATACAAGGCAAGATTAGCAAGTTTGCAGATGATACTAAAGTAGGTGGTTTTGCAGATGGTGAGGATGGTTATGAAAAATTGCAGCAGAATCTTGATCAATTGGCCAAGTGGGCGGAGGAATGGTTGATGGTATTTAATGTAGAAAAATGTGAGGTGTTGCATTTTGGGACGTCTAACAAGGGGAGTGTTATGGAGCAGTGGGATATAGGAGTACAGGTCCATGGTTCCTTGAAGATCAAGTCATAGGTAGATAAGGTGGTCAAAAAGGCTTTTGGCACATTGGCCTTCATCAGTCAGAGAAGTTGGGAGGTCATGTTGCAATTGTATAAGATGTTGGTGAGACCGGATTTAAATATTGTGTTCAGTTCTGGGCACCATGTCATAGGAAATATATTGTCAAGCTTGAAACAGTTCAGAGAAGATTTACGAGGATATTGCCAGGACCAGAGGGTCTGAGCTATATGGAGAGGTTGAGCATGCTGGGTCTCTACTCCTTGGAGCGCAGGAGGATGAGGGGTGATCTTATAGAGGCGTATAAAATCATGAGAGGAATTGATTGGGTAGATGCACAGTCTCTTGTCCAGATTAGGGGAATTGAGGACCATAGGACATCGGTTCAAGGTGAAGGGGAAAAGATTTAACCGGAATCTGAGGGGTAACCTTTTCACACAGAGGGTGGTGGGTGTATGGAACAAGCGTGGTCGCGTTGAGCCGCGACGGTCCCGCGAAGGACGCGCGCGATTTCATGCGTAAGCACAGCCGTCTGGAGCGTGTGACGTCATTTGAAGATGGACACAAAGCTGGAGTAACTCAGCGGAACCGGCAGCATCTCTGGAGAGAAGCAATGGGTGATGTTTCGTGTCGAGACTCTTCTTCAGTCTGAAAAGAAGGGTCTTGACCCGAAACATTACCCATTGCTTCTCTCCAGAGATGCTGCCGGTCCTGCTGAGTTACTCCTGCATTTTGTGTCCATCTTCAATTTTCTTGGCCCCGCTCTGGGAGTAGAAGTGGGGGCAGATCCGGATCCGCAACGGCCGTGAGCCCCAAGCCGAGTTCGGCGATCGTTTGCCTGCTTCTGCTGCTGTTGGAGGTGAGACGTTGCATCGCTCCAGGTTCTTGGGCCTGTCCCACTTTGGCCGTCAGTTACACGACAGGCCGTTGGCGCGCAAAGATTTAGTTCGCTACAAAAATTCCGGAGCCCCGCGCGATGACGCGCACAACTCCATACCCCTCCGCGCTTCTCAGTGGCACCGGCCCCGCGCGGCCACACGATGCCTGTACGCCTCAACGCGACCACGAGGTAGCGTAATTTGCGTGCCAAGGACACGTAAGTGGGACAGGCCCTTTAGTTTAGTTTAGAGATTCAACGCGCAAACCCTCTTCTCTTTCCTATGACGTACAGTCTGAAGAAGGGTCTCGTACTGAAACGTCACCCATTCCTTCTCTCGGAGATGCTGCCTGTCCCACTGTGTTACTCCAGCTTTCTGAATCTACAAACCTGTGCATCTTTGGAGTGTGGGAGGAAACCGAAGATCTCGGAGGAAATCCACGCGGTCACAGTGAGAATGTACAAACTCCGTACAGACAGCACCCCTAGTCGTGATCGAATCTGGGACTCCGGTGCTGCAAGCGCTGTAAGGCAACAACTTTACCACTGCACCACCGTGTCACACAAATGGTTAGGTTATATAAGCCTGTGGGCTGTTTCGAGCTAACTGACCACCAGAGAATCTTCAGTTGCCAGCTGTTCATGGTTGACTCCCATGAATACCCAGCCAGAAATGGAAAGCTGAAACAAAGTAAATGTCAGGTAACTTTTTGTTCCTCTGTTAAAGGCCTGTCTCACGAGTCTGCAGTCATTGGCGGTGAAACGGGAAGAATCTACCGCTCCTGGGCTGCCATAGACTGCGCACTCGGTCAAACGCACAATTACGGGGCCGTGCGGCGTTGTTCCCAACACTGCACAGTGCTAAAATAAAACCAACACTGTTCAAAAATATGTCCCTACCGCACAGCCTCCGCCAGTGAGGCACGAGTGCGGCACGGCCGCCGCCACAGCCGCCGCCAGTGTGACTCGAGCGCCGTGCGTCGAACTTGCACCGCCACAGCCTCCGCCAGTGAGGCACGTGTGCGGCACGGCCGACGGCACAGCCACCGCTACAGCGCCGCGATCAGGACGGCCGCCGCCACAGCCGCCGCTAGTGAGTCACGTGTGCGGCACGGCCGCCGCCACAGCCACCGCTACAGTGCCACGATCAGGACGGCCGCCGCCACAGCCCCGCAGATCCAAAATGACGTCATCGCAGTCGGCCCGCCCTTTTTTTTTACTTACCGCAAGCACGTGGGACCAGCCGTATTTAAATCACTCGGCCCCCGCGCAGCACCCGTGCGGCGCTCCCGTGGCATAGGCTCGGCGCTCTCGCCATTGCCGTGCGGTCCACTATACAGGCGAAGCCGCACTTCACCGCCGATGACCGCAACACCGTAAGACAGAGCCCTTACACTCACCATTAAGTTGAATGCTGGAGTACTAATGTGCTGGAGAGAGGGTCGGAGGATGCACTTCACGGCTTTACATCACCAAGGGCTAACTTAAAAACGTTCATTTGAAAGGAACCACCTTAAAAGGTGGTAAAAGGTACCTACTTAAATTATTTTCCTTTATGTTATTATTGTATTGTTCGTATTTCAATGTGATTTTAATTAAATTCGTTATCTTGTTTTATTAATCTATTTTAATAGTTTTTAAACCTCTCTCTAAAGCTTTTTTGCGTCTCGCAGTCGACAGCAGATCTGTCAGTGGATGCAGTAAAGCAGGATATTCTGCATAAGAGGAAAATGTGGTTAAAAAAATCATAATTATTCTTGCACTGGAATTTTTGCATATGTCATAAGGGAACAAGAAAGCATGATTCAAGAAAGCTGACACAATAATTTCTTTGACAACCCATTCAGTACTTGTCTGCCGAATTCCACTAATGGAAGCTGATGACTGTCAAAGCACATTCAGAAATTAGGCCCTGTCAGATGTGAGTGCACTATTCAAGCTGCATTAAACAAACAGGCAATTGCTATGATTAGCAGAATAACCATGGGTAGGAATACCAATTTTTTTTTTAAAGTATGCAGGCAATCTGAAAATACTTTTGTAACTGTGTTTTAATCTTCTGAAGTAAACTTAAGGGCAAGGCCACTAATAGAGCTCAATCATAGGCAGACCCTTTAAGCACATTTTCTAAATGTTTGATTTGAGGAATAATATGAGGCACATTCATGTATGTTTGCATAATTAGAAATATTTAATGGTTAGTTAGACACAACTTTACCATCTGTATCAGGTACTTTATGTGACACCTTCAATCGTTCTAAATGTTGTTGGTATTTAGATTAAAGAAAGGATTATATATTTCAAATTGAAATATTTTTAAATGAGTGCACACAAATAAATTTGTAATTAAAACAAAAATACCATTATAATTGTCTGTCTGTCTGTCCTCCTTGCAGCTGCGGCTCGCCTGCAGTCCGTTTGTCTTTTCTTTTATTGTTTTCTTTTGTCCCGTTGTTGCGGTTTGTTTTGGTTTATTTTAGTTGTGTATGTGTGGGGGGGGGGAGAGAAGCATGTTTTTTGGCTCTTCCTTCGGGGGGGGATGCGACCTTTCTTGCCGTATTCTCCGTCTCCGCTGAGGCCTATCGCGGAGCTGGCGGCCTGCAACTGGGACTGACCTCGGGGCTCGGGAGGCAGAGCCAGCCAGGACTTGCCAGCGCGGGGCTGGCCGACTTCGGGGCTGTGGTGGCGTTGCGACCCGACTTCCGACCCGACTTCGGAGCCTCGGAGGCTCGGCGAGGACCAGTGGACGACATCGTCGGGAGCTTGCAGGTCACAGGTTGGTGACCTGTTTTTCCATAGCTCCCGCAACAACAGCTTTGTCCGCTGGACTGGAGGGCGGCAGCTTCGGCAGCTTCGACCGCCCTGGGCTGCGGAGTTTGAACCGGCCCGTTCGGATTCAGCCACGGGACTTACTTACCATCACCCGGCGGGGTCACAACATCGGAGGCCTGGATCGCCTCAATGCAGAGGGAGAGCAAGGAGGGAAGGGACATGGACTTTGGGACTTTTTACCTTCCATCACAGTGAGGAGGTGCCTGGTGGACTCACTGTGGTGGATGTTAAACTGTGTTGAGTGTGTGTTTTTGTTATTTATTCTATGTTATGACTGCAGGCTAAACCATTTCGTTGCACTGAAAAGTGCAATGACAATAAATTGAATCAAATCAAATCAAAATCAACTAAAACTTTCATCTTGTCCTCTTCCGGTTTGCATTGTATTTACATTTGCACTATGATTTTTCGCCACCTTACTCACCAGGACGGCGCCGCCCCTTCCGGCACCCGCTGTCAATAACCGGAGCAAGGAGAATAAAGCCCCGGAGGCCGGGCTGAGTCCGTTAGTCCAGAAATCGTTCGCCCCGAAGCCGCCCGCCCCAAAGCCGCCCGGAAGCCATCCGCCCCGAAGCTGTCCCGAAGCCGTCCTGAAGCCGTCCCGAGCCCGGGAGCCGTCCCAAAGCCATCTGTCCCCAGATGCAGTCCTTTCAGCGCACAACATGGCAGCGACAGCCCCGTCAGGCCACCAGCCGCCGACAGGCCCCGCCTGAAGCCGCCCTCCTCCCCGGCTGCAGGACGCTCCCCGCTTGAAGCCGTGCCCATTCCGTGGCTATGGAAAGCTCTCGCCGGCCCCCGCCTGAAGCCGTCCCCAGCTGCAGGATGCTTCCCCCTTCACCCCCCCCCCCCCCCACCACACCACCTGCCACCACCTGAAGTCGTCCCCATCCCCATCCCCCAGCTGCAGGAAGCTCCTTGCCGGCCCCCACCTGAAGCCGTCCCCAGCTGCAGGACGCTTCCCCCCTCCTCCCCCCTCACTACCAGCCACCACCTGAAGCCATTCCCCTCCCCCTGATACAGGACACTCCCCCCACTCTGTCTGAAGCTGTCCCCGTCCCTGGCTCCAGGACGCTCCCGCCAGAAGCCGTCCCTGTCCCCAGCTGCAGGACGCTCCCCCCACTGGCACCCGCCTGACGCCTCCCCCCCCCCCGACCAGCCCCCGTCTGAACCAATCCCCATCCCAAGCTGCACACTGATCCCCACCAGTGCCCACCTGAAGCCATTGGGGAACGCCAGTGACAGACCACGGCAGCTGCAGGCCATGACGGCAATCGGCAGCGGCAGGGGTAGGAAGCGGATGGCAGCGGCAGTGGCATTGGTAGGCCATGGAAGCACTGCAGGCCCCCCCCTCCACCAGCCCCCGACAGGCTCTGTCCGAAGCCGTCCACTCCCCGGCTACAGAACGCTCTCGCTGGTCACTGCCTGAAGCTGTCCCCGTACATGTACCCCGGCTACAGAATGCTCCCGGATGCCCCCGCCTGAAGCTGCCTCCATCCCTGGCTGCAGGAAGCACCATGCCAGCCCCTGCTTGAAGCCGTCCCCCTCCCATGACTGCAGGATGCGTCCCCCCCCACTGGCACCCACCTGAAGCTGTCCATCCCTAGCTGTGGGATGTTCACCTCCACCGGTCCCCACCTGAAACCATCTCCGTCCCCAGATGCAGGACACTTCCCCTACCCACCAGCTCCCACCTGAAGCCGTCCCGGTCCCCAGCTGCAGGATGCTCCCCATCCCGGTCCGCAGCTGCAGGATGCTCCCCATCGGTCCCTGCCTCAAGACGGTGAGGAGCAGCAGCGGTAGGCCACGGCAGCGACAGGCCTCGGCCATGGCAGCAGTAGGTCTCAACTGCGAATGGGCACAGTAGCGGTAGACCATGACAGTGGCAGGCCAAGGTAGCAGCAGGCCACGGCAGTAGTAGGCCAGGTCACCGGCAGTGGTAGGCCACAGCAGCGGTAGGCCACGGCAGCTGAAGGCCATGGCAATGCTCCCCCACCCCCACCGGCCCCCGACAGTCCCCACCTGAAGCCGTCCCCCTCCCCTGGCTGCAGGACGCACCCCGTCTGAAGCCGTCCCCATCACTCTGCTACAGAACGCTCCTGCCAGGCCCCAGCCTGAAGCCATCCCTGTCCCGAACTGAAGGACGCTTGCTCCACCCCCCCCCACACCCTGCCTAAAGCCATCCCCCTTTCCCGGCTGCAGGACGCTCCCCGCCAGCTCTTGCCTGAAGCCATTCCCATCCCCAACTCCAGTCCATTTGGCCCACAACACCCGAATTAGCCCAAGAAATGTCTATTCGCCAACAATGTCCATACTAGCCCTCTTGAAACCAATCCCTTCGGCCCACAACACCTGTACTAGCCCTCCTGATAGCTCCCCCCTCCACTGACCACCTCCTGAAACCCTCCCCGAGCTGCAGGACGCCCCACCCAACTGGCCCCTGACAGGTCCAACCTGAAGCCGTTCCCCCTTCCCCTTGCTGCAGGATGCTCCCCCCCCCATCGGCACAGGACAGCCCGCACCTGAAGCCGTCCCACTCCCCCACTGCAGGATGGTCTCCCCCACCTGCAGCCATCTCCTACAGCCAGCTGCAGGATGCTGCACCCCCACCCCCAACAGCCCCCGACAGCCCTAGCCTGAAGCCGTCCTCATCCACCCGCTGCAGGATGCTCCCCTCCCACCTCCTGAAGACAAACCCCTCCCCTGCTGCAGGACGCTCCCCCCTACCAGCCCCCGCCTGAAGCTGTCTCGTCCCCAGCTGCAGAATGCTCACCAACGGCCCCCGACAGCCTCCGCATGAAGTCGTGCCCCTCCCTCAGCTGCAGGACGCAACAAGAGACACAACAAAAAAGAATGGACTCAATAAATCTTATCTTTAATGTTTAAACTAGACTAAGTGGCACCCGTTGAGTCCCATTGTCACACGCAATATTACACCACTCACCCTTCGCCCACAAATACGCAGGCGCAGCTGACAGGTTCCCGTTGTGATGCCCCTGATCCCCCCTCACCATCCCCAACTCTGCCGCTTGCTTTCCGCCCCCCCCCCCCCAAGCACTCACTCGATCTCCCTCAACTCCATTCTTAGTGCCTCTCTGGCAGCGCAGCCATTCCTGCCCATTGGGCTCCCATTGTCAAGATCAAGAGTGTTTTATTATCGTATGTCCCAGACAGAACAATGAAATTCTTACTTGCTGCAGCACAACAGAATATATAATCATAATAAATAATAACACAAACTCAGAAAAAAAAGAACAAACAATAACAGTGCAATAATAATAATAATAATAATAATAATAATAATAGTCTATTTTACTTCGGAGTCACGTGAGTGACTACGTGAAGAAGACCCCGTCCAGCCGCACGCGCGTCATTACGTCAGACGCATGGCGCAGCGACGGTTGGAGTCGCAGAGCTCCTTCAGCGGTAAGTTTAAAAAACCTCGAGGTAAGTGCTACACTTAGTTTAGAGGTTGCTTTCTGTTGGTACGCTTGGTTTCACAGCGCTAGTACTAAAATGCAGAAAGCTACGAAGGTGAAGGGGAGGCGACCCGCTAGTAAAAGTTTGGGAGACCGCGGGAGTGCGGGTAGCGGGTGCCCGCCTACCTCACCTATATCATCGTTAACAGGGGGGTTAACAACTGCAGACACGTTGCCTGTGAGCAGCGTCGCCGCGCCGGTGGGGCGTAAGGCTACTTCCAAGTCTGCTAGGCCCATTGACTCCGAGTCGGGCCAGGAGAAGTCACCTCCGCAAGGTGAGACCGTTTTTAAACGGCTAAATGAAATCGAGGTCCTGTTGGAGAGGATTCTCGCAAAAGATACACACCGTGAGTATGAGTGGTGTCCACGACGGGCTGATGGAGAGCCTGTGCCAGCAGCGCCTGCAATAGGGCTGCTTGATCGCTCCCTCATGGAGGAGGAGTGCTTGACGGGTCAGGGGGATACTGACGCCGAACCAGTGGGTGAACAGAGCCCAGGGGGTGAAGGGCATGAGGATACAATACCTGATTTGGCTGCAAAATTTGCCATTCCCACAGAAGCAGGAGAGCCATTGGGGCAGCAGTTGTACACAACTATTAATTATTTGCTCTCCCATCAGCTCCAAGAGCTGTTATTGGATGACACTGTTAAGAAGTATGAAACCCCGGTTGACTGTGCCTTATTGAAGGTGCCGGTGGTTAACCATGTTATATGGGGACAAATGGGGATTACAGTTCGGGCACAAGAGCTAAAACTCCGGCGGGTGCTGAAGATGCTTGCTGCAGTTATTACTGCGTTTGCCAGAACGGTGGACGAGGGCCACCTATCAGAAGCACACCATGATGCTCTGGGGCTTCTGTGCAGTGCACATTTTGAGGTGAACTGCTTAAGAAAGAGTGCCATACGCCCAAATATTCACCCGAAGTTTGCATCGCTCTGCAAGTCTAGCAATGTACAGTTGCCTAATCTGCTGTTTGGGGAGGACCTCGCAAAGTGAGTTAAAGAACTAGATGATGAGTCAAAAACTGTGGGGTTAATAAAAGTGCCGAATAGCAGCAAAATGGGTCGGAGGCAATTCCCCTATCGACGGGGTGCAATGACTGAGGCTGGTGAAAGGACAAGCCGTTCATTCCCGAACATACGAAGCTGGCACCCTGCCACAGCCACACAGGGAAGGATGAATTTTCCCACGTGGAACAGGGGGCAACAAGTTCCATCGGTCAGCATGCAGGTCAGTTGTTTTGCTCCTGATAGAATCAAATTAAATGGGAAATATGTTCAAGTTGGGGGCAGGTTACACTTGTTCCTAAAAGAATGGCAGGAGATAACATCAGATCCCTTTGTGCTGTGCTGTATAGAAGGGTTTTGAATTGAATTCTACCCTCATTTGTGTCCACCCACTCAGCATGTCCCAAGTCGGACACTTGTTTCTCACATGAAGAGAATATGCAGATACAGGCAGAACTTGAGGTATTGTGTAGTAAAGGGGTGATTGAGAAGTCGGATCGTCAACTACACCAGTTTGTGTCAAATATATTTTTCTGTTGCTATTCTGAAGTTCCCCTTTAAAATAGCAACAGAAAAATTTAAATATCTGGGTATTCAGATTACTAGAAAACATAAAGCTTTATTCAATGCCAATTTTATACATTTAATAAACAAACAATATAATGTTTAATTTTGGAAAACACTTCCTTTATCATTAATAGGTAGAATAAACGCTATAAAAATGATCTTTCTACCACAGTTATTATACCTATTTCGGTCTATACCAGTATATGTACCAAAATATATATTTTTTAAATTAAACTGTAATATTACTAATTTTGTTTGGGATTATAAATCACATAGAATTTAAAAAGAATACTTATGTAAACCAAAAGATGTCAGGGGAATTTCACTCCCGAATTTTCTGTATTATTATTAGGTAATACATATTAAGAATATAATTTACTGGTTGGATAGTTCTACCCAACAGACAGAATGGATAAAAATGGAGAAAGAGAATTGTTTTCCTTGTAATATAGGAACAATCCTCTTCTCCCCGAAAAAAATGAACAATACAATATATAAGAAGAACCCAATTATACAGGATACAATAAGAATATGGAAACAAATAAAATTATCCTTAAAATTAAGAAACCTATCATTGTTAACACCAATAACGAATAATCCTTTATTTAAACCATCTCTTATGGACAAAATATATAATCAATGGGAAAGTTTAGGAATTAAAAGGATCGGGGATATGTATGAAATGGGAGATTTACTATCATTTCAACAATTACAATTAAAATTTAAATTGAAAAACAATCATTATTTTAAATATCTTCAGATTTGCGATTTCTTGAAGACATACATACAAGGATATCAAAAAATAATTCCTGATTTATTGGAAGAAGCAATGAATATTAAAGCTGATACACAAAAATTAATATCATATTTATATAATAGTATTTTAAATATAGATTTACCAGCGACAGAGGTACTTAGAGAAGAGTGGGAACGGGAATTAATGATAAAAATTACAAAGGTTACATGGGAAAAGTATTTGACATACATTCACAAATGTTCGATTAATGCAAGACATAATCTAATTCAATTTAAAATTTTACATAGATTAAATTACTCAAAAACAAGATTAAATAAATTCTACCCAAAATTATCCCCCACTTGTGATAAATGTTTAACCCAAGATGCAACTATAACACACTCTTTTGTTTCCTGTATAAAACTTTGTAGATTTCGGAGTGATATTTTCGAAATATTCACAAAATTATTTAAGATAAAAATGGAACCTAATAATGAATTGATTATATTTGGGGTAATGGAAGATGGGAATAAATTGAATCCATCTCAAAAATTATTTTTTAATTATGGTTTAATAATAGCAAAAAAATTAATACTTACATTTTGGAAAAATACAACAATACCAACGCTCAAAATGTGGATTGCAAGTATGTTGGACACCGCACATCTTGAGGAAATGCGATTTCTCCTAATAGATGAATTTGACCAATTCATAACTAGTTGGTCTCCATTTGTCATCTTTTTGGAATCATATGGTGCAACACAATTGTAAAAGCTAACTCGTGACTGGGCGAGGGATGGTCAAGATTATAAATAAGATCTCCTTACTTTTTACTTTTTCTTCCCTTTTCTTCTTTTATTCTCTTTTTCCTATTTTTCTATTCTTTAACTTTCTTCTTTCACTTTCTATTTTTCTTTTCCACACACTGGTACACTTTCTGTTGGTACGCTTGGTTTCACAGCGCTAGTACTAAAATGCAGAAAGCTACGGAGGTGAAGGGGAGGCGACCCGCTAGTAAAAGTTTGGGAGACCGCGGGAGTGCGGGTAGCGGGTGCCAGCCTAGTTCACCTATATCATCGTTAACAGGGGGGTTAGCAACTGCAGACACGTTGCCTGTGAGCAGCGTCGCCGCGCCGGTGGGGCGTAAGGCTACTTCGAAGTCTGCTAGGCCCATTGACTCCGAGTCGGGCGAGGAGAAGTCACCTCCGCAAAGGGAGACCGTTTTTAAACGGCTAAATGAAATCGAGGTCCTGTTGGAGAGGATACTCGCAAAGGATACACTCCGGGAGTACGAGTGGTGTCCACGACGCGCTGATGGAGAGCCTGTGCCAGCAGCACCTGCAATAGGGCTGCTTGATCGCTCCCTCATGGAGGAGGAGTGCTTGATGGGTCAGGGGGATACTGACGCTGAGCCAGTGGGTGAACAGAGCCCAGGAGGTGAAGGGCATGAGGATACAATACCTGATTTGGCTGCAAAATTTGCCATTCCCACAGAAGCAGGAGAGCCATTGGGGCAGCAGTTGTCCAGAAGTATTAATTATTTGCTCTCCCAGCAGCTCCAAGAGCTGGTATTGGATGACACTATTAAGAAGTATGAAACCCAGGTTGACTGTGCCTTATTGAAGGTGATGGTGGTCAACCATGTTATATGGGGACAAATGGGGATGGCAGTTCGGGCACAAGAGCTAAAACTCCAGCTGAAGTTGCTTGCTGCAGTTATTACTGTGTTCGCCAGAACGGTGGATGAGGGGCACCTATCAGAAGCACACCAGGATGCTCTGGGGCTTCTGTGCAGTGCACATTTTGAGGTGAACTGCTTAAGAAAGAGTGTCATACGCCCAAATATTCACCCTAAGTTTGCATCGCTCTGCAAGCCTAGCAATGTACAGTTGCCTAATCTGCTGTTTGGGTAGGACCTCGCAAAGCGAGTTAAAGACCTAGATGATGAGTCAAAAACTGGGGTTAATAAAAGTGCCGATGAACAGCAAAATGGGTCGGAGGCAATTCCCCTATCGACGGGATGCAATGACTGGGGCTGGTGAAGGGACAAGCCGTTCGTTCCCGAACATACGAAGCTGGCACCCTGCCACAGGCACACGGGGAAGGATGAATTTTCCCACGAGGAACAGGGGGCAACAAGTTTCATCGGTCAACATGCAGGTCAGTGGTTTTGCTCCTGATAGAATCAAATTAAATGGGAAATATGTTCAAGTTGTGGACAGGTTACACTTGTTCCTAAAAGAATGGCAGGAGATAACATCAGATCCCTTTGTGCTGTGCTGTATAGAAGGGTTTCGAATTGAATTCTACCCTAATTTGTGTCCACCCACTCAGCATGTCCCAAGTCGGACACTTGTTTCTCACATAAAGAGAATATGCAGATACAGGCAGAACTTGAGGTATTGTGCAGTAAAGGGGTGATTGAGAAGTCGGATCGTCAACTCCACCAGTTTGAGTCAAATATATTTCCTAGGTCTAAAAAAGATGGGGGATGCAGAAACATTCTGGACCTGATGAACCTTAACCCTTTTGTACAGTATAGACACTTCAAAATGGAGACTTTTCTTACGGCTAAACAGCTGATTTCCAAAGGGTGTTATATGGCAAGCATAGATCTTAAAGATGCATATTACTCAGTATCTGTTCATTGCAATGATAGGAGATATTTGAAGTTTAGCTGGATGAGTCAGTTATGGCAATTCAAAGCACTGCCTAATGGATTAACCTCAGCTCCTAGATTGTTTACCAAATTGTTAAAACCAGTTCTAGGGCTCAGGGTCATGTTGTAATGGCCTAATCTAGATGATATCTTAATTGTAGGAAAGACTTGGGATGCAGCTGAATCATCTGTTTCAGTTGTGAGCACTTTTGTGCAATTGGGGTTCATCATTCATCCAGATAAATCCAAATTAACACCAGTCAAAGTTATTGATTAGCTTGGGCTTCACCATTAATTCAAATCACATGTTAGTGACTCTGCCCAGTGATAAAAGGCAGCAGTTAATTGAAGGTTGTATCAAGCTCCTTGGTGAACAACGACCTTCAATTAGACAGGTGGCCAGTTTAATTGGTAAGTTGCTGGCTGGTTTTCCAGCTGTGCAGTTTGGACCTCTGCATTATCAACAATTACAACGAGCAAAAGAACAGGCACTGAGTAAACATGCAGGTCATTTTGACAGGCCCATGGGATTATCAGCTGAAGCCATTTCTGAAATACAATGGTGGATCATGAATGTCCCAATTAGTTCCAGGGAAGTTTTGGTTGAACCACCTTCCATAGTCTGACAGACTGATGTTAGTGCTCTAGGTTGGGGTGCTACTGATATGTTTTCCAGTTGTGGAGGCAGATGTAATAGTGATGAGGCATCCCTTCTGCAATTGTGAGGGATCAATTATTTCGTGCTTTTGAGAACCTTTTATGGGCTTAAAGCTTATTGCTCTACCAAGAGTCACTTGCATGTGCAGGTTCAAATTGACAACACCACAGCAGTGGCATATGTTAATCACATGGGTGGAGTTAAGTCAGAATATTGTGACAGATTGGCAAATCATATCTGGAGCTGGTGCATTGACAAACACATCTGGCTTTCAGCAATCTACTTACCAGATAGATTCAACATAGTGGCAGACACAAGGTCACGACAATTCAATGACAACATAGAATGGATGTTGAATCAGGACATATTTAATGATGTTGTTGCTCGATTCGGGATGCCAGATATTGATTGGTTTGCATCTAGGCTAAACCACCAGTTGCCTAAATACGTTTCATGGGAACCAGATCCTGGGGCAGTAGCGGTCGATGCATTCTCGCTGCATTGGGGTGGAATGTTTTTATATGCATTTCCTCCATTCTGTCTCATCAGTCGATGCCTGCAAAAAATCAACCAGGACTCTGCTTCAGGAGTATTGGTAGTACCAGACTGGCCTACTCAGCCATGGTTCCCTAACGTTTTACAGATGGCTATTCAGCCTCATATGATTGTTCCCAAACATCAAAACCTACTGGTGAACCCGGTAACTGGCGATCAACATCCTTTACATGATTGTATTGATCTGTTAATTTGCAGATTCTAAGAAGGCCATACCTGGGGAGAGGACTGTCCGATCGCACCGTGGATGTTATCACTGCGGCCTGGAGGGATAGTACCCAGAAGCAGTACATCTCCTCGATAAGAAAGCGGGAGGTGTTCTGCTTACGGCTGAATATTTCATATCAAACTGCAGGCATCCCAGACGTGCTGGAGTTCTTGTCAACTCTCTATTTCGATCACAAGTTAAGCTATAGTGCGATCAATATAGCCAGAAGTGCTCTGTCCTCATATTTACTCATGGAATCAGAATTATATTCTGTGGGGACACATCCTCTAGTTTCTAGATTTATGAAGGGAGTTTTTAATTCCAATCCTCCTAGGCCCAGGTATTCGGTTATCTGGAATGTGAGTGAAGTTCTTATGCTCCTTCGTCAGTGGACCTGTCACAGCCCTGTCTTTGCCCAAACTCACCATGAAGGTAGTCATGCTTTTGGCATTGGTTTCAGCCCAACGTGTGCAGACATTACAGAAGCTGAGACTAGATATGATGGATATAGCACCAGATGCCATTACTTTTTATATCTATGATTTGCTCAAGCAGAGTAGAATAGGGGTGACAGGGTGTAAGATGATCTTTTCGGCATACCCCACGGATTCCCGCCTGTGTGTAGTGTCATGTTTGTTATATTACATTGAGGCTACCAGAACCCTAAGAGGAGAGGAAGCAGCATTATTTATTAGCCACTAAAAAATGCATAGAAAGGTGTCGGTTCAAACTATTTCAAGGTGGCTAAAGCAGGTGCTGGTTTATGCTGGGATTGACACTGATAATTTTAAATCTCATTCCACCAGGGCGGCATCAACTTCAGCGGCCAGGGCGATGGATGTCCCTATAGACCATATCCTCGCGGCCTCAGGATGGTCCAGTGAACTGATGTTCCAAAAAATTTATCATAAGCCAATTGCCAATTCGGGGGTATTTGCCGATTCAGTTTTAAGTTCAGTTTTATAGTTTTCCCCTGGGATAGAAGGGGTTACTATTGTTTCTTTATAAATAAACCTTTAATTCGTTTCAAGCAATGTTATGGTTGATGCATTATTGATTAATTTCTGATTATGTGTCAATCAATGCAGTGAGACGCCGGGAATTGAATCTGCGGCATGAAATCACAGAGCTTTGAAATCTTCACGTAGTCACTCACGTGACTCCGAAGTAAAATAGTAAGATTAAACGAGAACTTACTAGATTGAAGTATGATCGTTATTTTATGAGGAGTTACGATGAGGGACTTCGTGCCCTCCGCTCCCAGCCCTCATAAACGTCATCTGGTAGTTCTGGTCTTCTCTCATCTTACTATTATACTTCAGTCACTATTATTCAATTCAATTCAAGTTTATTGGTCACATACTCAATTATACAGGTATATCCAGTAGTGAAATGCTTAAGTGCCTGTCCAGTTGTGCATGGTTCCCCACTTACACATAACCCACATAAACAATACCCACATATAACACATCTTACCACACAACCCACATAAAACAATACCTACATATAACACATACCCCATAAATATACCACATAACAAGTAGCGCTGTTACAAGCAAAGTGACAAGTGCCGTGGAACACCTGTGATGACAGCATGTTCCATCCAGTTCAGTCCCATATAACCATATAACAATTGCAGCACGGAAACAGGCCATCTCGACCCTTCTAGTCCGTGCCGAACACGTATTCTCCCCTAGTCCCATATACCTGCACTCAGACCATAACCCTCCATTCCTTTCCATTCCATATAACTATCCAATTTATTTTTAAATGATAAAAACGAACCTGCCTCCACCACCTTCACTGGAAGCTCATTCCACACAGCCACCACTCTCTGAGTAAAGAAGTTCCCCCTCATGTTATCCCTAAACTTCTGTCCTTTAATTCTCAAGTCATGTCCCCTTGTTTGAATCTTCCCTACTCTCAGTGGGAAAAGCTTATCCACGTCAACTCTGTCTATCCCTCTCATCATTTTAAAGACCTCTATCAAGTCCCCCCTTAACCTTCTGCGCTCCAAAGAATAAAGCCCTAACTTGTTCAACCTTTCTCTGTAACTTAGTTGCTGAAACCCAGGCAACATTCTGGTAAATCTCCTCTGTACTCTCTCTATTTTGTTGACATCCTTCCTATAATTAGTCGACCAAAATTGTACACCATACTCCAGAATTGGCCTCACCAATGCCTTGTACAATTTTAACATTACATCCCAACTTCTATACTCAATGCTCTGATTTATAAAAGCCAGCACACCAAAAGCTTTCTTTACCACCCTATCTACATGAGATTCCACTTTCAGGGAACTGTGCACAGTTATTGCAAGATCCCTCTGTTCACCTGCATTCTTCAATTCCCTACCATTTACCATGTACGTCTTATTTTGATTTGTCCTGCCAAGATGTAGCACCTCACACTTATCAGCATTAAACTCCATCTGCCATCTTTCAGCCCACTCTTCCAACCGGCATAAATCTCTCTGTAGACTTTGAAAATCTATTTCATTATCCACAGCCCCACCTATCTTAGTATCATCTGCATACTTACTAATCCAATTTACCACACCATCATCCAGATCATTGATGTACATGACAAACAACAGTGGACCCAACACAGATCCCTGTGGCACCCCACTAGTCACTGGCCTCCAACCTGACAAAGAACCATCCACCATTACTCTCTGGCATCTCCCATTCAGCCACTGTTGAATCCATCTTGCTACTCCACAATTAATACCCAACCATTGAACCTTCTTAACCAACCTTCCGTGAGGAACCTTGTCAAAGGCCTTACTGAAGTCCATATATACAACATCCACGGCTTTACCCTCATCAATTTCCCGTGTAACCTCTTCAAAAAATTCAAGAAGATTAGTCAAACATGACCTTCCAGGCACAAATCCATGTTGACTGTTCCTAATCAGCCCCTGTTTATCCAGATGCTTATATATATTATCTCTAAGTATCCTTTCCATTAATTTGCCCACCACTGACGTCAAACTAACAGGTCTATAATTGCTAGGTTTACTCTTAGACCCCTTTTTAAACAATGGAACAACATGCGCAGTACGCCAATCCTCCGGCAGTATTGCCGTTTCCAAAGACATTTGAAATATTTCTGTCATAGCCCCTGCTATTTCTACACTAACTTCCCTCAATGTCCTAGGGAATATCCTGTCGGGACCAGGAGACTTATCCACTTTTATATTTCTCAAAAGTATCAGTACTTCCTCTTCTTTAAATCTCATAGTTTCCATAGCTACTCTACTTGTTTCCCTTACCTCACATAATTCAATATCCTTCTCCTTGGTGAATACCGAAGAAAAGAAATTGTTCAATATCTCCCCCATCTCTTTTGGCTCTGAAGATAGCTGTCCACTCTGACTCTCTAATGGACCAATTTTATCCCTCGTTATCCTTTTGCTATTAATATAGCTGTAGAAACCCTTTGGATTTACTTTCACCTTACTTGCCAAAACAACCTCATATCTTCTTTTAGCTTTTCTAATTTCTTTCTTAAGACACTTTTTACATTTTTTATACTCCTCAAGCACCTCATTTACTCCATGCTGCCTATAATTATTGTAGATCTCTCTCTTTTTCTGAACTAAGTGTCCAATTTCCCTTGAAAACCATGGCTCTTTCCAATTTTTACTATTTCCTTTCAACCAAACAGGGACATAAAGATTCTGTACTCTTAAAATTTCACCTTTAAATGTCCTCCATTTCTCTTCCACATCTTTCCCATAAAACAAACTGTCCCAATTTACTCCTTTTAAATCCTTTCGCATCTCCTCAAAGTTAGCCTTTCTCCAATCAAAAATCTCAACCCTAGGTCCAGTTCTGACCCTCTCCATAATTATATTGAAACTAATGGTATTGTGATCACTGGTCCCGAACTGTTCCCCAACGCATACCTCTGCCACCTGACCCGTCTCATTTCCTAACAGGAGGTCCAGCACCGCCCCTTCTCTAGTAGGTACTTCTATGCATTGCTGCAAAAAACTATCCTGCACACATTTTACAAACTCCAACCCATCCAGCCCATTTACAGAATGTGTTTCCCAGTCTATGTGTGGAAAATTGAAATCTCCCACAATCACTACCTTGTGCTTACTACTAATATCTGCAATCTGCTTACATATTTGCTCCTCCAATTCTCGCTCCCCATTTGGCAGTCTATAATACACCCCTATGAGTGTTGCTACCCCTTTCCCATTTCTCAGTTCCACCCAAATAGCCTCCCTAGAAGAGCCCTCTAATCTATCCTGCCAAAGCACTGCTGTAATATCTTCCCTGATAAGCAATGCAACACCTCCACCTCTTGCCCCTCCAATTCTATCACCCCTGAAGCAACGAAATCCTAGAATATTTAGTTTCCAATCACAGCCCTCCTGCAACCATGTTTCACTGATCGCCACAACATCATACTTCCAGGTGTCAATCCAGGCTTTAAGTTCATCCACCTTTCTTACAATGCTCCTAGCATTAAATTATACACATTTAAGAAACCCACCCTCTCTTATTCTCTGTTTATTGTCTTTTTCTTCTCTCTCCCCTACATTTTGGGTCAGAGTGCTTCCATTCTCTGCCTCCTGCCTCACACACTGACTGCTAGCTTTCCCAATTTGAGTCCCTCCCCCCAACCATACTAATTTAAACTCTCCCCAGTAGCCTTTGCAAACCTACCCACCAGGATATTGGTCCCTCTCGAGTTCAAGTGCAACCCATCCTTTCTGTACAGGTCGCACCTTCCCCAAAAGAGGTCCCAATGATCCAGAAACTTGAATCCATACCCACTGCACCAGTCCCTCATCCACTCATTTATCCTCCACCTCGCTCCATTCCAACTCTCACTGTCGTGTGGAACAGGCAGTAATCCTGAGATTGTTACCTTTGCAGTCCTTCTCCTTAACTCTCTACCTAACTCCCTAAATTCTTCTTTCAGGACCTCTTCTCTTTTTTACCTATGTCATTGGTACCTATATGTACCACAACCTCAGGCTCCTCTCCTTCCCATTTCAGGATTTCTTCGACATGTTCAGACACATCCCTGACCCTGGCACCAGGGAGGCAAACTACCATCCGGGTCTCCTGTCTGCGTCCACAGAAACGCCTATCCAACCCCCTGACTATAGAGTCCCCTATTACAATTGCCCTCCTCTTCTTTTCCTTACCCTTCTGAGCAACAGGACCGGTCTTTGTGCCAGAGGCCCGGCCGCTGTCGCTGCCCCCAGGTAGGCCATCCCCACCACCATTATTCAAACATGAGTACTTATTTTCAAGGTGTACAGCCACTGGGGTACTCACCAGTCCCTGCCTCTGCCCATTGCCCTTCCTAACTGTGACCCAGTTTTCTGTCTCCCGTGGTCTTGGAGTGACCACCTCCCTGTAACTCCTTTCTATGACCTCTTCGCTCTCCCTGAGCAGACAGAGGTCATCGAGTTGCTGCTCCAGGTTCCTAACACGGTCCCTTAGGAGCCCCATCTCGACGCACCTGGTGCAGATGTGGACGTCTGGAGGGCTATCAGACTCCATGACTTCCCACATCTGACATCCAGAACAGTAAACTGCCCTGGCCCTCATAATCCCCTTCCCTGGGATACAAGCCAATCAGCTGCTTCCTCTAGTCCGTTCGACCAATCAGAGGCTTCCCCCACACTCCTTCTCTGGAACGTTGCAGTTGCAGATGGAACGTTGCAGATTTGGGTTCCAACGGCTCCAGGTAACTCCTCCTCGCTCCAAAGGCTTCCCGGGCCTCTGTAGAAGCAAGCCCCGCGCTGTTTTTCTACTCACAGCTCCAGGTAACTCCTCCTCGCTCCAATGGCTCCCCGGGCCTCTGTAGAAGCAAGCCCCGCGCTGTTTTTCTACTCACAGCTCCAGGTAACTCCTCCTCGCTCCAAAGGCTTCCCGGGCCTCTGTGGAAGCAAGCCCCGCGCTGTTTTTCTACTCACAGCTCCAGGTAACTCCTCATTGCTCCAACGGCTCCCCGGGCCCCATGTGTGTGTGTGTTTGATGGTGGCGAGGCGGGACGGGGCGGGGGGTTTGGGCAGGGGTGCAGGTGCTGGTGAGGTGCTGGTGAGGAGGGTGGGGAGGGTTTGGGCGTTGGGGGGCTGGGGGGGGGGAGAGGGGGGGGGGCGGCGACACTCCATCCTCGTTCAGCAGTCTCATGGCCTGGGGAAAGAAACTCCTCCTCTTTTTCTCCGTGTTGGCCCTGAGCAGCCGGTACCGTTTCCCTGAGGGCAGCAGGGAAAACAGTCGGTTGTTGGGATGAGTGTGGTCCTGGATAATCCTCCTGGCTCTTGACCTGCAGCGCTTGGTGTAGATGTCTTGCAGGTTGGGAAGGGTGGTTTTGATGGTCCGCTCAGCTGAGCGAACCACCCTCCTCAGAGCCAGTTGGTCCCTCTTGATGGTGTTCCCCATCCAGGTGATGATGCTCCCACTCAGGATGCTCTCCACAGTATGGGTGTAGAAGTTCTTGAGCACCCTGAGGGGGAGCTTGAAGTCCCTCAGCCGTCTGAGATGGTAAAGACGCTGGTTGGCCTTCTTTACCAGGCTGCTGAGGTGGTGTGACCATGTCAGGTCCTGGGAGATGAGGATGCCGACGTACCTGAAGCTCTCCACCCTCTCCACCTGGGCCCCGTTTATGCTGAGGGGGAGAAAGCTCCTCTGCTGCTTCCTGGAGAAGTCCACTATGAGCTCCTTGGTCTTGGAGGTGTTCAGCTCCAGGTTATTATCTGTGATTTCACACCGCTGCTTTGAAGATTGACGCTCGTGCGGCTGGATGGGGTCTTCTTCACGTAGTCCCTCATCGTAACTCCTCATAAAATAACGATCAAATTTCAAACTGGTAAGTTATCGTTCAATCTTACTATTGTAGTTCAGAGCTTATGAGGTTGTAGTGTTTAATAACCTGATGGCTGAAGGGAAGGAGCTGTTCCTGAACCTGGACGTTACAGTTCTCAGGCTCCTTTTTTTTTTTTTTTTTTTTAGAAATTAGGTGCAGGAGTAGGCCATTCGGCCCTTCGAGCCTGCACCGCCATTCAATACGATCATGGCTGATCATCCAACTCAGTATCCCGTACCTGCCTTCTCTCCATACCCCCTGATCCCTTTAGCCACAAGGGCCACATCTAATTCCCTCTTAAATATAGCCAATGAACTGGCCTCAACTACCCTCTGTGGCAGAGAGTTCCAGAGATTCACCACTCTCTGTGTGAAAAAGTTTTTCCTCATCTCGGTCTTAAAGGATTTTCCCCTTATCCTTAAGCTGTGACCCCTTGTCCTGGACTTCCCCAACATCGGGAACAATCTTCCTGCATCTAGCCTGTCCAACCCCATAAGAATCTTGTACGTTTCTATAAGATCCCCTCTCAATCTCCTAAATTCTAGCGAGTATAAGCCAAGTCTATCCAGTCTTTCTTCATATGAAAGTCCTGACATCCCAGGAATCAGTCTGGTGAACCTTCTCTGCACTCCCTCTATGGCTATAATGTCCTTCCTCAGATTTGGAGACCAAAACTGTACGCAATACTCCAGGTGTGGTCTCACCAAGACCCTGTACAACTGCAGTAGAACCTCACTGCTCCTATACTCAAATCCTCTTGCTATGAAGGCCAACATACCATTCGCTTTCTTCACTGCCTGCTGCACCTGCATGCCTACTTTCAATGACTGGTGTACCATGACACCCAGGTCTCGCTGCATCTCCCCATTTCCTAATCGGCCACCTCCTGTACCTCCTGTACCTTCTACCCGGTGGCAGTGGTGAGATGAAAGTGTGGGCAGGATGGTGTTGGTATTTGATGATGTTGGCTGCCTTTCTGAGGCAGCAACTATGATAACTCCCTTCAATGGTGGGGAGGTCAGAGCCGGTGAAGGCCTGGGCAGTGTTTACAACTTTTTGCAGTCTTTTCCACTCCTGGACGTTCATTTTGATGAACCAGTAGTTGCTCTCTACTGTGCACCTGTAGAAGTTCAAGAGAATCCACTTTGACACACCGAATCTCCATAAACTTCTCAGGAAGTAGAGGTGTTGATGTGCTTTTTTATGATTGCATCAGTGTGATGGGTCCAGGAAAGATCGTCAGAAATATGCCCAGGAATTTGAAGTTTTTGACTCTCTCCACCATCGTCCCATTGATGTAAACAGGATTGTGTGACCTCAACTTTCTTCTTCCAAAGTCCACGATGAGTTCTTTGGTTTTGATGATATTGAGAACCAGGTTGTTGTGCTGGCACCATATGGTCATTGTGGCATAGAACACGCTGGTATTACTGCGCAGGCACAGCTGACGGGCACGGCAAGTGGAAAACGGATTTATTAAAGCTTAAAATGTGAATAATTCTTAAAATACAACAATAATTTGAACGTTAAAGATATTTATTCAGTTCAGTTCTTTCTTGTTGCGTTCTGCTGCTCACTGCGTCTCGATGTCTCTTTGCTGTTGATGAAAAAAAAGACACACAATTTTAATATAGAGACATTATTGAGTGGTCAAACTTTAACGAAGAAAATCGGAGAATTTATCTCAGAAGTCATCGTTCAAACAAGCACACGTTTAATGACAACATTCTCGGTTGATGGTCCATCCTTCAGGAAAACATTGACATTTTTCTTCACTTTTCCTCAGTTAAGAGCACATATAGTTGTCCATGCTGAAATACCGGTTTCCCGAGGTATATCAACACTTTCTCCATTGTTTGCCTTTGCGCATTATGGATCGTCATAGCCAAACTTGACTGAATGGGGAATTGGCTCCGCTGAAGGGGAATGTCTTTGCCTTCTGTCAAATTGAGCATTATCCTAAGAATGAGAACAATGTTAGATTATTGTGTAGCTCTTCCACAATTATCCTCGTACCATTGCATAACTTTGGGGGTTCCAAGTTTCTCATTAACATGATCGGAGATCCTTTTTCAACCAATTTGCGTGGCGGTAATCCAGAGATGTCGAGTGAATCGAGGAATTCTGTTGGGAAGCATAAGTTCAAGTTCAAGTTCAAGTTCAAGTTTACATTTATTGTCACATGCACTAATTGGTACAGTGATATTTGGGTTACCATACAACCATACAAATAAAAAAAAGAACACAACACACGATAGAATTTAACATAAACATCCCCACACATGGAATCAACATTTCCCAATGTGAGGGAAGGCAACAAAGTTCAGGCATCCTCCTCTTTGTTGTTCACTCGAGCCCTCCACAGTCGCCGCTACGGCGGCCTCCGATGTCAGAACGGAAGAACTTTCTCAGCGGCTTGGAGTTCCAAATCGGCCATCTACTCCCGAAGACCGCGGCGGGGTGGAGTAGCAAGATGGATTCAACAGTGGCTGAATGGGAGATGCCAGAGAGTAATGGTGGATGGCTGTTTGTCAGGTTGGAGGCCGGTGACTAGTGGGGTGCCTCAGGGGTCTGTGTTGGGTCCACTGTTGTTTGTCATGTACATCAATGATCTGAATGATGGTGTGGAAAATTGGATTAGTAAGTATGCAGATGATACTAAGATAGGTGGTGTTGTGGATAATGAAGTAGAGTTTCAAAGTCTACAGAGAGATTTAGGTCATTTGGAAGAGTGGGCTGAAAGATGGCAGATGGAGTTTAATTCTGACAAATGTGAGGTGCTACATCTCGGCAGGACAAATCAAAATAGGACGTACACGGTAAATGGTAGCGAATTGAGGAATGCAGTTGAACAGAGGGATCTAGGAATAACTGTGCATAGTTCCCTGAAGGTGGAATCTCATGTAGATAGGGTGGTAAAGAAAGCTTTTGGTATGCTGGCCTTTATAAATCAGAGCATTGAATATAGAAGTTGGGATGTAATGTTAAAAGTGTACAAGGCATTGGTGAGGCCAATTCTGGAGTATGGAGTACAATTTTGGTCGCCTAATTATAGGAAGGATGTCAACAAAATAGAGAGAGTACAGAGGAGATTTACTAGAATGTTGCCTGGGTTTCAGCAACTAAGTTACAGAGAAAGGTTGAACAAGTTAGGTCTTTATTCTTTGGAGCGCAGAAGGTTAAGAGGAGACTTGATAGAGGTCTTTAAAATTATGAGCGGGTTAGACAGAGTGGACGTGGATAAGCTTTTCCCATTGAGAGTAGGGAAGATTCAAACAAGGGGACATGACTTGAGAATTAAGGGACAGAAGTTTAGGGGGGACATTAGGGGGAACTTCTTTACTCAGAGAGTGGTAGCTGTGTGGAATGAGCTTCCAGTGGAAGTGGTGGAGGCAGGTTCGATGTTATCCTTTAAAAATAGATTGGATGGGTATATGGACGGGAAAGGAATGGAGGGTTATGGTCTGATTGCAGGTAGATGGGACTAGCGGGAAGTATTTATTTTTAATTTTAAAAAAAAAATTAAAAAAATGTTCGGCACGGACTTGAAGGGCCGAGATGGCCTGTTTCCGTGCTGTTATGGTTATATGGTTATATGGTTATATGGCTCCCGAAGTCCACAGGCCGAGCTGGGCGGAGATTCAACACTAGCGGCCCTCGGCAAAGGGATCCCAGAACTCCGCGATGTTAAAGTCAGCGCCGCCAGCGGCTAGAAGCTCCGCAACCACAGCTCCACGATGTTAAAGCAGCAGGCCCAACACTCCGAAGCTTCAACAAGCGATCCCCAGTAAGACATCGCCCACTCCGCGATGGTAAATCAGTGCTGCGCCACTGCTGAAGCTCTGGTCGGTCACCAGCAGGAAAGGCCACGCCAATCCAGTTGGCAGGCAGTAGGTAGGGGAGGGGGGGGAAAGATGCAACTCGGAGAATAGGCACATCGTCGACCAGGAAATGACTGAGTTCCTTCAGTGACAGCATTGAAAGAAAAGTACTCCTTAATGATTCCAGGGAAGCGTCTGACACATGGAGAATTGATGCTTCTCATCGTATCGTTGTGCGGACCAAGATACAATTGTCGGAGAATAATTCAGCAGGATTGTCAAATGCGGGATAGAAGCAAAAACAATCCTTCAGTGTTTTTGCTGATAGAACCATGTCTTCTGGCATTTCAGTTTCATCGTCTTTAAAATCTCGTCTTCTCCAACTTTCAACAAAAAGTGAGAATAGTCGCCTACTTTCTCTTTCAATCGCATATTCGTCTGCAATTGAAACTTGGTGAAAAGTGTCCAGATGTAGGATTTCTTGTTGCAGGAATTGTCAACATCAGCATCATTACAGCATTTCACTACAGGACGGAGTTGTCAAAAAGCACCACAACAAATGGTAAGAATGCTGCCAAAAGTCTTAGTGTTGGTGCATACATCATGATGAGTTCTGTCCACCTTCTGTCACTGTACCAATTGGTGCTTCAAAGCTCCCCCTCCTAATCATTGGGCATTCATCCCAAACAATTAGTTTCACTTGCCTCATCAAACGTGCCGTGTTAAAGGCCTGTCTCACGAGTCTGCGGTCATTGGCGGCAAAACAGGAACAATCTACCACTCCTGGGCCGCCAGAGACCACGGGCTCGGTCAAACGCCCACCGCCGGGGCCGTGCAGCGTTGTTCCCAACACCGCACGGTGCTAAAATAAAACCAACACTGTTCAAAAAACTTTTCCTACCGCACAGCCACCGCCAGTGAGGCACGAGTGCGGCACGGTCACCACCACGGCTGCCGCCAGTGCGGCACGAGCGCCGTGCATCGAACTTGCACCGCCACAGCCTCCGCCAGTGAGGCACCACAGCCGTCGCTAGTGAGTCACGTGTGCCACACGGCCGCCTCCACAGCCACCACCACAGCGCCGCGATCAGCACTGCCGCCGCCACAGCCCCGCAGATCCGAAATGACGTCATCGCAGTCGGACCGCCATTTGTTTTTACTTACCGCAAGCTCGTGGGACCAGCCGTACTTAAATCACTCGGCCCCCGCGCAGCACCCGTGCGGCGCTCCCGTGGCATAGGCTCGGCGCTCTCGCCGTTGCCGTGCGGTCCCCTCTACCGGCGACGCCGCGCTTCACCGCCGATGACCACAACACCATCAGACAGAGCCTTTAGAGTTCTGTCAATGTTGCAGAATGTATCCTCGGTCACTTGGATGGTATCTTGAATCAAGAATGTGCAGTTCTTCCACCAGGCATTAATTTAGCTGCTATCCCAGAGGATGCTACAGCAATAGCCACATCACCTTGACCTCTAACTTTGGAGAGGGTCAAATTGGTGATAAATGTTTTTCCCGTTCCATCTGATGAATCAATGAAAAACATTGAAGGAAGCTTCCTTTTCAAGCAGTTGCACACCTGGTCATACACTGCTCTCTGCTCAGCATTCAGCAGAGGCTCATTCTCCTAAAAAAATTGCTGTTGTTCAGTTCTGTTGTATTGCAATTTCTGCAGCAATTCTGGATTGTCATCATCAAGGTGGATCCTTCCATTTCTTGGTCGTGGCAAATGAAAGCATTCCATTGTTTTGTTGTCATTCTCAAGCTTGTCTTGAATATACAACCGCGCCTGATCATGATGCTTCTCTTCAATCATGATATTAGGATCACTCATTGTTCTCCGTTCTTTGTACTTGAAGCGGGGGCTATCGAGGGGGGGTGCGAGCATCCTGCAACCGGGGGAGGTGGACGGCTTGAGGCAGGCTGTCGGGGGGCGGCTTGAGGCTGGGGCTGTCGGGGGGGGGGAGCATCCTGCAGCTGAGGGAGGGGCACGGCTTCTGGCAGGGGCTGTTGCAAGGGGCATCCTGCAACCAGGGGAGGAGTACGAGCAACCTGCAGCCAGGTGAGGGGGATGGGTAGCAGGCGGGGGCTGTCGGAGGGATGGGGGTGAACGTCCTCCAGGCGGGCGACAGGGACGGCTTCAGGCGGGGGTTGTCAGGGGGAACGACCTGCAGCCGGGGGAGGGGCACGGCTTCAGGCGGTGGCTGTCAGGAGCTGGTGGGGAAGCATCCTGCAGCCAGTGGAGGGGGACGGATTCAGGCGGGGTCTGTTGGGGAGTGTGGGGGGGAATTGTCCTGCAGCCAGTGGAGGGGGACGGATTCAGTCGTGGTCTGTTGGGGAGTGTGTGGGGGGGGGAATTGTCCTGCAGCCGGGGGAGGGGGATGGCTTCAGGCGGGGTCTGTTGGGGGGCGTGGGGGGGGGGAATTGTCATGCAGCCAGGGGAGGGGGATGGTAGCAGGTGGGGGCTGTCGGAGGGATGGGGGTGAACGTCCTCCAGGCGGGAGAGAGGGACGGCTTCAGGCGGGGGTTGTCGGGGGAGCATCCTGCAGCCGGGGGAGGGGCACGGCTTCAGGCAGGTGCTGTCGGGGGCTGGTGGGGGGTATCATTCCACAGCCGGGGGAGGAGGTCGGCTTCAGGAGGGGGCTGTCGGTGACCGGGGGGGCAAACGTCCTACAGCCGGGTTAGGGGGACGGCTTCAGGCATGGGCTGTCGGGGGGGAGCGTCCTTCAGCTGGGGATGGGCTCGGCTTCAGGGGGGTGCATTGAGGGGCCGTGGGGAGCGTCCTACAGCTGGCAAAGTCGGACGGCGTCAGTCGGGGGCTGTCAGGGGCCGGTGAGGCGGCGAGTGACCTGCAGCTTGGGATGAGCATTCTGCAGCTGCGGGATCAAGACAAGTCAAGAGAGTTTATTGTCATGTGTCCCAGATAGGACAATGAAATTCTTGCTTTGCTTCAGCACAACCGAACATAGTAGCCATGAATACAGAACATATCAGTGAGTCCATATACCATTACATAAAGATATACACACATTAATAAATAAGCAGATAAAGTGCAAATAAACAGATAATGGTCTATTAATGTTCAGAGATTTGTTTCAGTTGAGTTTAATAGCCTGATGGCTGTGGGGAAGTAGCTATTCCTGAACCTGGACGTCACAGTCTTCAGGCTCCTGTACCTTCTACCTGAAGGTAGTAGGAAGATGAGTGTGTGGCCAGGATGGTGTGGGTCCTTGATGATACTGCCAGCCTTTTTGCGGCAGTGACTGCGATAGATCCCCTCGATGGAAGGGAGGTCAGAGCTGATGATGGACTGGGCAGTATTTACTACTTTTTGTAGTCTTTTCCGCTCCAGGGTGCTCAAGTTGCCGAACCAAGCCATGATGCAACCGGTCAGCATGCTCTCTACTGTGCACCTGTACAAGTTAGAGAGAGTCCTCCTTGACATACCGACTCTCCGTAATCTTCTCAGGAAGTAGAGGCACTGATGTGCTTACTTTATAATTGCATCAGTGTTCTCGGACCAGGAGAGATCTTCAGAAATATGCACGCCAAGGATTTGAAGCTCTTGACCCTCTCCACCATCGACCCGTTGATATAAACGGGACTGTGGGTCCCTATCCTAACCCTTCCAAAGTCCACAATCAGTTCCTTGGTTTTGCTGGTGTTGAGGCCAGGTTCTTGTGCTGGCACCATTTGGTCATTCGGTCGATCTCACTTCTATACTCTGACTCGTCCCCATCAGTGATACGTCCCACAACAATGGTGTTGTCGGCGAACTTGATGATGGAGTTCGCACTATGACCGGCTACACAGTCATGAGTATAGAGTGAGTACAGTAGGGGGCTTATCACGCAGCCTTGAGGTGCTCCTGTGCTGATTGTTATCAAGGCTGACACCTTTCCACCAATATGAACAGGCTGTGGTCTGTGGATGAGGAAGTCAAGGATCCAATTACAGAGGGGTGCGAAGAGACCCAGATCTGAGAGCTTGGTAACCAGCTTGGAGGGGATGATTGTATTAAATGCCAAGCTGTAATCAATAAATAACAGCCTGACATATGAGTTTTTGTTGTCCAAGTGGTCCAGAGCGGAGTGGAGAGCCAGCGAGATCGCATGCACCGTTGATCTGTTGTGGTGGTAGGCAAACTGCAGTGGGTCCAAGTTTTTGTCGAGGTAGGAGTTGATTTGCGCCATGAACAACCTCTCAAAGCACTTCATAACCACCGACATTAGTGCCACTGGTCGATAGTCATTGAGGCACGTCACCTTGCTCTTCTAGTGATATGAATTTTTATTAGAAGCAAACATATTATAATGTAGAGTAACATATTATAATAGGAGAAGAAAAAACTTTTCATATACATCAATCACTCATACATTTTTAAATTTGTCAATTGTCAGTTAATTCTGCTTCTAGTGTTTTTTTTAATATAGATAGAAAAAGAAAAATAGAGAGAAAGAAGAATTACAATATCAAAAAAGAAAAAGAGGTGGAATGAATTACTTATAATACGTCATAGGAGATAAGTTCGTAGGTTATGAAATATAATTACATCAAATCCTGAGTTCAAGCTTCAGTCGGGCTTTCGCGCTGGGCCACTCTATCCCTTCAAATAGGCAATGAATGGAGCCCATATTTTAACAAAAAGTTCTTGCTTGTCCATTAAGACAAGTCTAATTCTTTCTAGATGTAGGGTCTCCGACATTTCCACAATCCACATTTTAATTGTGGGGGTTGTAGGGCCTTTCCAGAATTTTAATATTAATTTTTTCCCAGTTATTTTACTTCGGAGTCACGTGAGTGACTACGTGAAGAACCCCGCCAGTGCGCCTGCGCGTCATTACGTCAGACGCCTTGACGCAAACGGACATGAGGAGCAGAGCTCCTCGAGTGGATTTGTAGTTTTTCAACTACAAGGTAAGTAAAAACTTTTTTCAGGTTTTCCAGGTCCGTTTACTGTGGGTCTATGGGGATTTTTTCCACAGACGCCATGGAAAAAACGGACAGGGGGAAGAGGCGAGCGACACAGCCGACAGAAGTCGGGAAAGTCGGGAGTCCGCGGTTAGAGACCAACCGCCTCTAAACCCCGGTACAGTCGCCAGCGGTGAGCATAGCGACTGTGGACCTGGGGCTGGTGAAATCACTGTCAGCGCCTGTCGGGCAAAAGACACAGTTTAAATCCCAACGGCCCACGGAGGGAGTCCCAGGCAATGTAAGTAGCTCCAGGGCTAGATACTGCTTTCGAGCATATTGCCCAAATAGAAAGCCTTTTACATAGGCTGTTGGAGCAAAGTTCACTCAGGGAGGAGTGTACTGAAAGCAAGCTGCTGGAAACAGCTCAAACAGCTCCTGGTACAGGGCTGGATACTGCTTTCGAGCATGTTGCCCAAATAGAAAGCCTTTTACATAGGCTGTTGGAGCAAAGTTCACTCAGGAAGGAGTGTACTGTAATCCAAGCTGCAGGAGCAGCTTAACAGCACCTGGCTCAGGGCTGATGGACTGCACCCTCAGGAATGAGGAGCGTGCTACGGGTCATGAGATTTCAGACCCCGACTCTGACGGTGAGGCTGTACAAGGCGATGAACGGCAGCTGCCAGATGTTCCACTCCTGGCAGTAGGATTCGCTGCCCCGTCAGGGTCAGGAGAGCCATTAGGAGAAGAACTGGCCTCCTTAATAAATTACTTGGTTTACCATTAGCTGGAACAGCAGGAAATGGATGAGACTGCAAGAAGTAACTGTGGGCAGCAGTGAATCAAAATATTAAAGCTGCTGGGTTCTGGAATAACTGCTTTTGCCAGAATAGCAGAAAAAAGCCAAGAGATGATGGAGTTGCATCAGGAAACACTGGGGTTGCTATGCAGCACCCACTTTGAGACAATTATCTGAGGAAAAGTGTGATACGGCCTACTATGAATCTAAAATTCGCAGCACTCTGAAAACCAAGTAATATACAATTACCCAACTTACTCTTTGGAGAGGATCTCGGGAGACATATTAAAGAGTTGGAAGATGAAGCGAAAACAGGATTGATGAAGACATCAATGGTTGTGAAGTCGGTAAAGAGGAAGTATCCTTTCAGATGTCATTCGGATCCTGGACCAAGTCGCTCATCAACGCAGGGACGTAGTTGGCGGCCTGCAGCGGGAGCAAGAACCAGTGGGCGTGCTTCCGGGAGAACCCAGGAATCTCAGGGTACTCAAATGACTCAAGAGGTAGGTGGACCTGGTTCTCATGGGAACATACTAACTGGATTAAGTCCAAAAGTTGGAGGCAGGTTACATTTCTTTTATAATAATTGGAAGAAAATTACTTCAGAATGTGGTAATCCTGAATCATATACAAGGATTTTGAATTGAATTCAATCCAAATTATGATTTGCCTGATCAGCATGTTCCTAGCCGAACTCTGCACTTTGTACAAAAAGAAGTGATGGAGGTTCAGGTTGCACTTGAAACCCTATATAAAAAAGGGGTTATTGAAAAAATCAGTCTACCAAAGTCACCAATTTGTGTGAAATATATTCCCTCGATCAAAAAAGGATGGAGGATGTAGGATTATTCTAGATTTGACAAATCTGAATCCTTTTGTGCAATTTAGACATTTTAAAATGGAAACATTTGTGACTGCCAAACAGCTTATTTCAGAAGCATGTTATATGGCAACTATAGACTTGAAAGATGCATATTATTCAGTGTCTGTTCATTCAGAAGATAGGAAGTATCTTAAATTTAAATGGATGAACCAGTTGTGGCAGTTCAAAGCTCTGCCTAATGGGTTAACATCTGCACCCAGAATATTCACAAAATTGTTAAAACCAATTCTGGGTTTGCTGAGAAGCCAGGGGCATGTACTCATGGCATATTTGGATGATGTCTTGATTATAGGAAAGACAAAACAGTCAACAGAAGCATCTGTTGCAGTTGTGAAATCAACTTTTGAAAATTTGGGTTTCTAATTCATCCAAAGAAATCTAGGTTAACACCATGTACCTCTATTAATTATTTGGGGTTTACAATTGATTCAGTCCAAATGAATATTACTTTGCCCAGGGAAAAAAGGGTGGATTTGATTAAAGATTGTAGTAATCTCCTAAACGAGCAAAAACCCTCAATTAGACAGGTGGCTCGTGTACTGGGAAAATTAGTAGCAGCATTCCCAGCAGTTCAATTTGGACCATTACATTATCAACAGCTGCAGAGAATTAAAGAACAGGCACTGAGAAAGCATGTTGGTCATTTTTGATAGAACCATGCAACTAACAACAAATGCAGTTTCTGATCTGCAGTGGTGGATTCTACATGTCTCAAGCAGTTCCAGCAAAGTGCTGATTGAACAACCTTCCATGATATTACAAACTGATGCCAGTGCACTAGGATGGGGTGCAACTGACTTAACATCTAGCTGCGGAGGCAGATGGAATCAGGAAGAGTCATTGTTACTGCAGACATGGGGAATTAACTATTTGGAGCTTCTATGATGTTTCTATGGGCTCCAAGCTTACTGTTCTAACACAACTAATAAGCATGTTCAAGTTCAAATTGATAACACAACAGCAGTTGCCTATATTAATCATATGGGTGGAATCAAGTCGGTGTCATGTGACAAAATGGCTAATCAAATTTGGTCTTGGTGTATTGAAAAGAATATTTGGATTTCAGCTATCCATCTAACAGGTAGAATGAATACGATAGCAGACACCAGGTCACGAAAGTTCCATGATAATAAAGAATGGTTGTTGAATCAAGAGGTATTCAATGATATAGTAACCAGATTTGGAATGACCGACATCGACTTAAATCATCAGCTATCGAGATATGTCTCATGGAAACCAGATCCAGGAGCAGTGGCGATTGATGCTTTCTCGCTACATTGGGGTGGTATGTTTTCATATATATTTCCACCTTTCTGCCTCATAAGCCAATGTTTGCTTAAAATCAGGCAAGATGCTGCTTCAAGGGTATTGGTAGTACCAGATTGGCCTATACAGCCATGGTATCTGTTGATATTAGAATTAACAACACAAATGTTGATGAAAGTCCCAAAAAGGAGTAATTTATTGTTGTACTCTGTAACAGGGTAACAACATCCATTATACTATCGTTTGGATTTGTTGATTTGCAGGTTTTAAGAATGCCTTTTCTGGGACGAGGACTGTCTGAGCATACTGTGGACATGCTTACGGCAGCCGGGAGGAAGAACACTCAAAAACAGTACCTTTCTTATATTAAGAAATGGGAAGAGTTCTGTGTACAAAAGAATGTGCAATAAAGTACTGCAGATATTTCAAATGTTTAGAATTTCTGTCAAAACTTTATTATGATGAAGGTCTGAGTTGTAATGCAATTAATTCAGCCAGAAGTGCATTGTCCTCATATTTGGTTCTGGATTCAGAAAGAAACTCAATTGGGTCACACCCAATTGTTTCCAGACTAATGAAAGGAATCTTTAATTCCAAACCACCGAAACCTAGGTACGTGACAATCTGGGATGTAAGTGTGGTACTGAAACTACTTTGTGAATGGTCATCAAGTGTGTCTTTACCTTTGGTCAAGCTCAGTATGAAAGTATTCATGCTTATGGCATGAGTGACAGCACAACGAGTGCAAACACTTGGAAAATTACAAAAAGACAGTATGGAAGTAACTGAAGACAAGGTTACATTCTATATCTATGACCTACTAAAGTAAGTTAGGCCAGGTGTGACAGGATTTAAAATTATGCTAGCAGCATATCCAAATGATCCATGTCTCTGTATTAAGACATATTTATTAAAATACATTGAGGTCACAAAGAATTTGAGAATACGGAAACTGGGTTGTTGATCACACACAAGAAATCACACAAGAGAGTTTCAATACAGACTATTTCCAGATGGATAAAAGAAGTCTTAACAGCTGCTGGTATTAACACTTATGTTTTTACGTCTCACTCGACTAGGGCAGCAGAAACGTCGGCGGCCAGGGCAAAAGACGGCCCCGTCGACCATATCCTCGCAGCCGCCGGGTGGTCCAATGAGTTGATGTTTTCAACATTTTTACCATCGGCCTATTGTTAATGCGGGGTTGTTTGCAGAAACTATTTTAAGTTCTGTGTAAATTCCTCTGGTTTAAAGGGGATCTGATTCATTTCATTCTTGAAATGAATTACTGCATTTGTGGTACAAATGTTATTATGAATGCATGATTGATTATTCTCGTTCCGAGTCAATCTATGCAGTGAGAAGCCGGGATTGATCCACGGCATGAAATCACAAAGCTTTAAAATCTTCACGTAGTCACTCACGTGACTCCGAAGTAAAATAGTAAGATTAAACGAGAACTTACCTAAGTTTGAAGTTTGATCTTTATTTTATGAGGAGTTACGTAGGTGATTACGTGCCCACCACGACCCTACCCTCTATCATAAAGGTCAGATGGAAGTTCTTGTATTACTCGTTTTATTATGAGACTATATTACTTCGGTTGTTGTTTTTTGTGATTTCACACCGCTGCTTTGAAGATTGACGCGCAGGCGCACTGGCGGGGTTCTTCACGTAATCACCTACGTAACTCCTCATAAAATAAAGATCAAACTTTAAACTTAGGTAAGTTCTCGTTTAATCTTACTATTATACTGTAGTCAAGGAAGTTTCTTTGGCTTGTTGTGAGTGTTAAACTTTGTTCTGATATCCCAAGTATTATTAATTTTGAGTCTGGAGCCAATTTGGTATTAACAACCAGAAATTATTTGAAAAATATCAGTCCAGTAATTTTTAATTTTTATACAATTTGCAAAGGTATGTGTTAAATTGGCCTCTAGATGCAGGCATTTATCACATATAGGAGAGATATGTGGGAAAATTCTATTTAGTTTTATTTTGGAGTAATGTAATCTGTGTAAGACTTAAAATTGTATTAAAGCATGTCTGGCATTTAACGAACATTGATGTATATGTTGTAAACTTTCGTCCCAAATATCTTTCGTAATAGGATAACCTAACTCATTTTCCCATTTATGTCTATATAGTTCCATCGGTGGTACCTCGTTATTTAGGAGAATGTTATAAATATAAGCTATTAATTTTTCAGTGTTAGGATGCTTATTCAAACATTCATCAAGAATTTCTGGTTCCCTAGTCCTATAAACTTGTGTATTGGATTTAACATAATCTCTAATTTGTAAATATCTGAAAAAGTTATTTGAGTGTAGTCCATGATTCTGTTGTAACTCTTGAAATGACAGAAAGATGCCTTCCCTATAAAGATGTCCAATCCTTTTAATTCCATAATTTTTCCATTGTATAAAACCTCTATCCAATATGGATGGCTTGAATAGAGGATTATTTACAATGGGAAGACATAGTGGTATATTATTCAGTTTTAAAGCCTTTTTTAATTGTTTCCAAATTCGTATTCCACTATGTATTATAGGGTTTTCTTTATAGGTTTTTTAATGCAATTTTGTGGTAGCAAATATAATCGAACCAATTTCAAAAGGTAAACAGTCTTCCTTTTCCATCCTTAACCATTCTGGTTGTTGGTCCATTTCTTCCAGCCAGAAATTCATGTTTTTAATATGGACTGCCCAAAAATAAAATAAGAAATTTGGCAAAGCCAAACCACCGTTGCTCTTTGATTTACATAAATGTTTTTTACTTATTCTATGATTCTTATAATCCCAAATAAAGCTTGTAACAATGGAGTCGACTTTTTTGAAAACGTTTTTTGGAATATATATCGGAATTAATTGAAATAAATATAGTAGTTGCGGTAAGAAAATCATTTTTATAGCATTAATTCTACCAAGCATTGAAATAGGAAGTGTTTTCCAGTACTGAATATGTTTGTGTAATTTATTGAGTAAGGATGGAAATTTTGTTTAAATAAAGAGGTATATGTCTTAGTTACATAGATTCCTAAATATTTAAGTTTATCTTTAACTATTTTAAAAGGGGTTGTTGTATTGTATTTAAGTTGAATTTTGTTATTGGCATAATTTCACTTTTATTCTAATTAATCCTATATCCTGAGAACTGACCAAATTGTGTTATTAGATTTAATAGATTTGGAATACTAGTTTCTAACTTTGTAATATATATTAATACATCATCTGCATATAAGGAAATGTTATTCCTTGTATCTCTAGTGTTGTATCCATGTATTCCTGGATGGTTTCTAACGCTTTCTGCTAATGGTTCAATTGCAAGAGCAAATAATAGTGGGGATAGTGAACATCCTTGTCTACAACCTCTAGAAAGATTAAATTTGGCTGATAACATTTGATTTGTTAATATTCTAGCTGTTGGATTAGAGTATAACAATTTAACCCATGTACAGTACTTCTCTCCCAATTGAAACTTTTTCATTACCGAAAATAAATATGTCCATTCTACCTGGTCAAATGCCTTTTCAGCAACTAACGAAATAATTGCTAGATCTGCATTTGGAATTCTATTTGTATATATAATATTGAATAGTCTTCTCAAATTATAAAATGAGTAACGTTTTGGAATAAAACCTGTTTGGTCCGGGTGTATTAATTTGTTAATCACTAAGCTCAATCTATGAGATAGGATTTTGGTTAATATTTTCTGATCAGTATTTAAGAGAGCTATTGCTCTATATGAACCTGGGTCTTCAAGATCCTTATCCAGTTTCGGTATAAGTATGATTGTAGATTCATTTAGAGTTTCTGGAAGTTTCTGTTGAGTATAAGCTTGTTTGTAAAGTCTCTGTAGACGTGGAGAAATCAGATCGTAAATTTTTTAATAAAATTCAGAGCTTAGACCATCAGGACCTGCGGCCTTTCCATTTTTTAAAGATCTAATTGACTCCTCGATGTATTTTACAGTAATTTCTACATCTAATAATTCTCTCTCTTTCTGATCTAGACCTGTAAGATTACATTTCTGTAGAAATGTTTCCATTCCTACTGATTGTTCTGTCGTTTTAGATGAATACAATTTTTGATAATATTGTAAAAATCTATCATTAATATCTTTAGGTAGTGTTAATGTTTCTCCCTTATCTGATCTAATTTTGTAAATTGTTTTTTCCCCGTCCTGTTTACGAAGTTGACGCGCTAATAGTTTTTGTGGTTTATCTCCAAATTCAAAATTTAATTGTTTTGTACGTTGATATAGTTTTATTACTTGGTCTGAGTATATCTTGTTTAACTTATATTTCAGTACTGCAATTTTATTGTGTTTTACCATAGATGGTGCTATTGCATTTTCTATGTCTAATTGCCTTATTTCCGTTTCCAAAGACTGTTGTTTGGCCCTATTCTCTTTGTTAATAAATGATTGGGAGGAGATTAATGCTCCTCGCACAAATGCTTTAAATGTTTCCCAAAGAAGGGAGGCGGAGATTCCAGGGCTGTCATTAGCCTCGAAAAACATATTAATCTGTTTTACGAGGTATTCATTACATAGCTTTTCTTTCAAGATTTGGGGGTTAAGTCTCCATTGTGTCTTTGTCTCGGTCATTCCATTTAGTTTAATCATAAATGTTAGTGGAGCATGGTCCGATATTATAATATTATGATATTGCGAATTATAGGTAAATGGGATAAGTTTAGAGTCTACTAAGAAATAGTCTATCCTTGAGTAAGTTTTATGCACGGGTGAGTAGAATGAGTATTCTCGACCAGATGGGTTTTCAATTCTCCAAACATCCTTAATGTTGGTAGTATTAATATATGAATTTAGAAATTCACTTGACTGAGATTTTAATTTTCTTTGACTTGATGATCTATCCAATTAAGCATCCAGTGTACAATTTAAGTCTCCACCGATAATTAAGTTATGTTGTGTACATTCCGGGATAATGTTAAGTATTCTCTTAAAGAACGGGAGGCTATCAAAATTTGGTCCATACACATTAAGGAGAGTCACTTTTTTTGAGTATAACTCCCCTACTAATACAATATATCTGCCTTCAATATCTTCTGTCGTTGATATATGTTTAAAGAGTATACCTTTACGAATTAATATTGCAACCCTCTAGATTTATGTGAAAATGAAGAATGATACGTTTTAGCAATCGATTTGGCTTTCAATCTATGTTGTGCTTCCTTTTTAAGATGTGTTTCCTGGAGAAATATTACATCTGCTTTAAGTGATTTTAAATAGGCTAATACTTTACCTCTCTTGATTGGTTCATTAATTCCCTTAACATTCCAGCTACAGAATTTAATTCCTTCACCCCCAATTTTCATATTAACGTCTTGCATCTTGTGGTCTATGTTGGAGCAGATGGCTCAGCGCACTAAACCCTACCTTATACTTGAACCTCAGGTAGATGAATTCTAAGTCTCGTCGGTTTTTTATCCAGACATATCTCCCTAAATAAAACATATAATTCCATTCCAAATACAAAATATAATATAACATAAGATAGAAAAGGTAATAAAATGTTGTATTAGTAACGTGTAAAAAGTAGAAAAAGAAGAAAACGACAACTATGATTAGTGCAGTTAGTGATAGCCACCCTAGTGTGGCTAAACATCTAAAGACTTCCGTAGCTTTTGTTAAAAAAAAAAAATATTACTAGCTCCGTACTTTCCTTAAAAGAAAAGTTTCAATTACAATGAAAACAATTTATGGGGGGGGAGGGAAACAATAGTTTATTCCATAATTGAAGTATTTGTTAGTCTCCAATTAAAATGTTAGTATCATATAGCAAGCTAAAAATATTTTTCCTCTTTTTTTTTAATTAAAAAAAAAAAAAAGGGGGAAGACACTGTTAAAGAGTAATCAAAAAACATTATTAAAGAGTAATCAAAAACATTGTTAAAGAGTAATCAAAGTCCAAAATATCCAAAATAGCAAGGAAAAAACTTCCTATATTTTATTAATTAATTACTTGGATCACACTTTACTTATATTTCATACTTTTAATCAATTCTAAGTTGGTCCAGTTAACAACAATTAGTATTGATTAGTATTTGTGATTAGAATTAATTGTTAGAAATTAGTACTAAAATATAAATTTTATGTATCAGTAGCGAGATAATTGCCCAATTCTTCCCGCAGATCTTGGACAAAATCTGCAAGAAGAATGGGGACAGTTCTTAAAAATTATAGTTTAAAGTTCCATCTCTTCTCTGCAGGATAACAGTTTCCACTGTCTTCAGGTGAATGTTGGGTGTAGAATATTATTCAATCTTCGGTCTTATTCACGATGCTCTGGGCAAATTCAAGTGCCTCTGTATGCTTGACGAAGAAATGTTCCTTCTTCTCATAGGTCACTCTTAATGTTGCGGGATATAACAGTCCATATCTCAAATTGTTTATATTCTTAAGTATTCTTCTTGTTTCTGTAAACAGCGCTCTCTTCTTGGCGACTTCCACAGGATAATCTCTAAATATGCTTATCTCGTCTCCTTCAAATGCAAGGTTTCTGCTTTGAACAATTATCTTCATCATATCATCCAAAACATGGTCATATTGCACCTTCACTATCAGTTGTCTTGGGGGGGCGCCCACCCTGGGCGACATCTTGATACTCTGTGCGCTCGGGCAATTAACGGTGCTTGATCCAGATTCAAGACTTTTTTCAGTAGATCTGCAGCAAATTCGCGAGGGTCACGATTCCCCTCTCTGCCTTCCTGGACGCCTACGATTCTTAAATTCTGACGTCTCTGTCGTCCCTCCAAGTCAATACATTTTTCGGTTATTTGATGTAATAACTTCGATAGGCGTTTGTTCTCAGCAATAAGTTTATTTGTTGTTTCGGTGCTCGTCTCAGCAATTTCCTCCAATTCCTTTACAGCCTCGTGGTGTTGATTTAAAGTCTGGAGGATCGGCTCCAACTTAGCATCAAATCTGGATTCCATCGAATTCAGTTTATCATATACTTCTTCAGTATTTTGATGCATATTTTCTTCCATGGTTAATTTCCAGTCTTCCTGCACAGAAGCTGTAACCTCATCTTTAATTTGTTCTTTAATTTCATCTTTTAAAGATTTCAGCTCCTGTTTAAGATTTTTAAATTCTTTCATTATATTAGAGATTTCCTGTGTCAGGAAGGTTCTTAATTCTTCCACATCTGTTTTTTTCTTCCTTGAGATATCTTCTTGGGATGCTGTTTAAACTGAGCCCGAGGCTTCAGTAGGGCCTGCCTCTTTTCCCTTACCGGTTTTTCTCGTCTTGGGGGGTATGTTGAATCGACATGCTGCCGATGTCGCGCGCCTGATGACGTCACGGACCTGTTGCAAACACTCGGTGCCGTTTTCTAGAGGTAGGTCCCGTCTTTTCCCCCCATTTTCAACGTTTTTTTCCCGGAGCTAGTCGGCGCGAGTCTCTCCTACTCCATAGCGCCACCGGAAGTCCACCTTGCTCTTCTTGGGCACTGGTATATTTGATGCCCTTTTGAAGCAGGTGGGAACCTCAGATCTCAGAAGTGAGAGG
>CM075977.1:108031990-108093841 GCA_038087875.1 Malacoraja senta
ATCTTCCCCACCACCCTGTTTTCTCTCTCTCGCCTTTCTTAAAAACTGGGATAACATTAGCTACCCTCCAATCCACAGGAACTGATCCTGAGTCTATAGAACATTGGAAAATTATCACCAATGCATCCACGATTTCTAGAGCCCCCAGACTATCAGGCCCTGGGGATTTTTTCAGCCTTCAGTCCCATTAGTCTATCCAACACCATTTCCTGCCTAATGTGAATCTCCTTCAGTTCCGCCATCACCCTAGATCTTCTGGCCACAAGTATATCTGGGAAAATGAACCTTATTCTCCTATCTGCTGCTGATAGGCTCATTGCATTTGCCTCCTAGACAAAGACTCTTGAGCCAAATATCCATATAATTTCTCAAGGAGATTGGTTCACTTTAGAGTATTGCTCCCAGAACACCTTTGATGCATCAATAGAGATGATCATCTGCAAAAGGTTCTTTCATTTCAGGTTCTACTTTGTATGCCCATAGCCCTGTCATTACCATATAACCATATAACCATATAACAATTACAGCACGGAAACAGGCCATCTCGACCCTTCTAGTCCGTGCCAAACACGTATTCTCCCCTAGTCCCATATACCTGCGCTCAGAACATAACCCTCCATTCCTTTCCCGTCCATATAACTATCCAATTTATTTTTAAATGATAAAAACGAACCTGCCTCCACCACCTTCACTGGAAGCTCATTCCACACAGCCACCACTCTCTGAGTAAAGAAGTTCCCCCTCATGTTACCCCTCAACTTCTGTCCCTTAATTCTCAAGTCATGTCCCCTTGTTTAAATCGTCCCTACTCTCAGTGGGAAAAGCTTATCCACGTCAAATCTGTCTATCCCTCTCATCATTTTAAAGACCTCTATCAAGTCCCCCCTTAACCTTCTGCGCTCCAAAGAATAAAGCCCTAACTTGTTCAACCTTTCTCTGTAACTTAGTTGCTGAAACCCATGCAAGATTCTAGTAAATCTCCTCTGTACTCTCTCTATTTTGTTGACATCCTTCCTATAATTAGGCGACCAAAATTGTACACCATACTCCAGAATTGGCCTCACCAATGCCTTGTACAATTTTAACATTACATGCCAACTTCTATACTCAATGCTCTGATTTATAAAAGCCAGCACACCAAAAGCTTTCTTTACCACCCTATCTACATGAGATCCCACTTTCAGGGAACTGTGCACAGTTATTCCAAGATCCCTCTGTTCACCTGCATTCTTCAATTCCCTACCATTTACCATGTACGTCCTATTTTGATTTGTCCTGCCAAGATGTAGCACCTCACACTTATCAGCATTAAACTCCATCTGCCATCTTTCAGCCCACTCTTCCAACCGGCATAAATCTCTCTGTAGACTTTGAAAATCTACTTCATTATCCACAGCCCCACCTATCTTAGTATCATCTGCATACTTACTAATCCAATTTACCACACCATCATCCAGATCATTGATGTACATGACAAACAACAGTGGACCCAACACAGATCCCTGTGGCACCCCACTAGTCACTGGCCTCCAACCTGACAAACAACCATCCACCATTACTCTCTGGCATCTCCCATTCAGCCACTGTTGAATCCATCTTGCTACTCCACCATTAATACCCAACCATTGAACCTTCTTAACCAACCTTCCGTGAGGAACCTTGTCAAAGGCCTTACTGAAGTCCATCTATACAACATCCACGGCTTTACCCTCATCAATTTCCCGAGTAACCTCTTCAAAAAATTCAAGAAGATTAGTCAAACATGACCTTCCAGGCACAAATCCGTGTTGACTGTTCCTAATCAGCCCCTGTTTATCCAGATGCTTATATATATTATCTCTAAGTATCCTTTCCATTAATTTGCCCACCACTGACGTCAAACTAACAGGTCTATAATTGCTAGGTTTACTCTTAGACCCCTTTTTAAACAATGGAACAACATGCGCAGTATGCCAATCCTCCGGCACTATTGCCGTTTCCAATGACATTTGAAATATTTCTGTCATAGCGCCTGCTATTTCTACACTAACTTCCCTCAATGTCTTAGGGAATATCCTGTCCGGACCTGGAGACTTATCCACTTTTATATTTCTCAAAAGTGTCAGTACTTCCTCTTCTTTGAATCTCATAGTTTCCATAGCTACTCTACTTGTTTCCCTTACCTCACATAATTCAATATCCTTCTCCTTGGTGAATACCGAAGAAAAGAAATTGTTCAATATATCCCCCATCTCTTTTGGCTCTGCAGATAGCTGTCCACTCTGACTCTCTTCAAGTACTTCAAGGGAATGTCTACTAATTCACCCATGGCAGGGAACAATTAGCAGGAAGACCTGATGCATCTATTGCACAACCTCCTGCATTCTGAAACAATTATTCAAACCAATAAATCATTGTAGAAATATGTCAACAAGCAGAAGAAATCAGTCAGCCGCTAACCCATAAGACATTGATAATCCCTTGAAATAGATTTGTCTCAAGTTTCTTCAACCTTCTCTAGACATGGTCATTCATGCAAGGTTAAGGGAGCATATTAAGTGCACTGAGCTCCAAATTGACAGTGTTGGAACCAAAACAACGTTGTATGAGACAAGACTCTAGAGCTGCCTGCTCAGTAATCACAACGCACATAACTATCATTATTCAACACGGAAATATGTGCATGTTAATCAAAATCCACCTTTGAGCTCTACGAATATGAATGAGCACAAGTTTGACAGTAGTTTCTCTCCACTAATTCTATCTTAGACTTTTTAATGTTTATCAATCCTGTTTTTTCATTTGATATTGAAAAAGCCTAATCCTGCTTAGTTCAGGATTACTAAGTAGGGGGGAAGGATGTGTGAGGTGATTAGGCCATTATAAAACCATTACTAGGACATGATAAAACAATTACTAGCACATTATAAAACCACAACACCACAAAACATAGGAACAAAAATAAGACATTTGGCCCATTCAGTCATGGTCAATCTATATTTCCCTCTTGTAAAGGGTTGATATCGAGACATCGTTACTTTACTATCTTTATTCATACTGGACATTATACATTGCACTAGCTGTACGTGGTCTGTCACAGGAACTAGAGGGCGATCTGTGGGTGTGGAGGTTGTAGTTATACTTGTGATACGGGGAGTGGTTAGTGGGTGTGAGGTCACTATGTTAAAGGCACATGCATATCTCATCTACATCCTTCCTCCCCGAAATGACAGGCAAATACAAAGGTGACATGGCGACCACGGCTCATGCGCTAGGATAGCTAGGCAACATCGCCATAGCGGTCAGGCGGTTTGACCAGACGTCCCGCCCGGGTTCGCGTCTCGCCATCCACCCTTCCTGGAGGAGGAAGAGGCACCAGCGGGGACAGACGAACCTGAAAGGGAGAAACGGGAGGAAACGGAAGAGATCGCGGCACCGAAACCGGAGGCGATGCGGGGCCGGGACCGGGGAGAGCGCGGGGAGGCGTGCGAGGACTAGTCGGAGTGTGTTGGAGCGGAGGGGGCGAAGGAGGAGCAGAGCGAGGCATGCAGGGAATCACGGGCAGGGCAACGGCCGGACGGGAAACAGGCAGCGGGGGAGCAAAGGGATCGGCGGGAGGAGGACGCGGCTCGTGGACGAGCCGAAGGTGCTGGCAAGACCGTCTGTAAATGGTCCCAGCGTAGTCGACTAAATAGGACCTGGGCGACCCCGCAGAGCCGACGACAGTAGCGAGCTTGGAGTGACCGGGAGTGGTCTGCATACGGACTACTTGACCGGGGAAGAGGGGCGGCAGCGGGTGGCAGGACCTGTCATGGGACCGCTTCTGGACGTCTTGCCTGAAGGCAATCCATTTCTGAACCGCCGCAGGTGGAAGGACCGAGGGTATGAGGGATCGCTGGGCCACCGGGAGTGGGAGCCTGGTAGCGCGAGACAGGAGCCGCTGAGCAGGTGAACCCATGGCAGGGTCGCGAGAGATGTTCCGAAGGCTGAGGAGGGCCAGGTGGAAGTCGGAGTTAATGCCACCACACTGTTCCAACAGGTGCTTAGCACTGCGGACCGCGCGCTCGGCCAAACCGTTGCTTTGCGGGTACTCCGGGCTGCTTGTGAAATGGCGAAAGTTCCATCTGGAAGCGAACGCTTTAAACTCGGGAGCTCGTGAACTGGCTGCCATTGTCCGACTGCAGGCTTGCCGGGGGGCCAAAAGTGCTAAAGTGGGGGTCCAACCTGTCGATGACGGCCGAAGAGGTCACGGAAGGCAGCCGGTCAACCGCAAACCAGCTGGAGTAGAAGTCAACGAGTACCAGGAAATGTTTGCCCCGCCACTCGAAAATGTCTGTGGCGAGCGCCATCCAGGGCAGTCCGGGCGCGGGCTGCTGTAGAAGCGGCTGACGCTGCTGATGGGGGGCGCGGCTGTTGCAGGTGGAACACGATGAGACCCTCTCCCGGATGTACTTTGCCATATCCGGCCAATAGAACTGTGCCCTGGCGAGAGACAAAGTGGCTTCAGCCCCAGTGTGACCGCGGTGTGCGACCTGAAAATAGTGGTCGTGCAGCGCCGCGGGCACGACCACTTTGTGACCCTTCACCACCACGCCGTCGTGCAATACGAGCTCATTCCGAATCAGGAAGTAGGGCACGGCTCCAGCCGGCCGTGCCGAGCGACGGTCAGGCCAGCCCTGCCGGATGACGGCAGACAGCTGTTGCAGGGCAGGGTCATTGGTAGTGTGTTCAACCAGGGATTTCATCTGTGGCGAGGGGACGAAGTTCAATCGTAGTACTAGTAACTCGGACGTTTCGTATTGGTGGCGAGCAGTGGACGTCAGCGGGGCGCGAGACAACGTGTCGGCTACGAACATGTCCTTCCCCTTACGATAAACCACCGTGAACGTGAAACGCTGGAGCTGCAGCAGCATGCGCTGCAGACGTGATGAGGCCACATGGATCGGTTTGTTGAGGATGGTAACAAGTGGTTGATGGTCAGTTTCAACGGTGAAAGTGTTGCCCACGATGTAGTCCCGGAATTTGGAGCAGGCAAACAGCACGGCCAGTAGCTCCTTCTCAATCTGAGCGTAGTGCTGTTCGGTGGCGGTCATGGTGCGGGACGCGAATGAGACAGGCATCTGCAGGCCGTCATGGACCTGGAGGCAGGCGGCACCGAGTCCGAATTGAGAGGCGTCGCAGGTGAGGACAATGGGATGCCGCAGGTCAAAGAACTTGAGCGTGGGTGTGCTGATCAGTTTAGACTTAAGAATGTCAAATGCCTTCTGATGATTGGGTAACCAAAGCCAGGAAGTGTCCTTTTTGATCAGATCCCTCAGGGGAGCGCTGAGCTCGCTTAGGTCGGGGATGAACTTCCCCAGGTAGTTTACCAAGCCGAGAAAGCGTTGCAGGCCTGCCACGTTAGTAGGAGGAGGCATCCCTGAGATGGTAGTCGTTTTCTGTGGGTCAGGCTTCAGCCCCTCAGCGGTGAATACGTGTCCAACATAGGTGACCTCCGAGACGCGGAATCGGCACTTCTTGGGGTTCAGTTTCAAGTTGATTTGCCTGGCCCGGTCCAGGATCAGGCGGAGGTTGACATCGTGTTCGGCAACATCCTTACCGTAAACGAGGATGTCGTCAACAATTATGGCGCAAGGCAGATCTGAAAACAACTGTTCCATGGTTCGCTGGAATACCTCGCTGGCAGAGTTGATTCCGAAGGGCATTCGGAGGAACCGAAACCTTCCGTAGGGTGTGGCGAAGGTTGTCAAAATGGACGACCGCTCGTCCAGTGGTATCTGCCAGAATGAACTCTTGGCATCGAGGACCGAAAAGACCGTTGCTGGACCAACCCGTGCAGCGACGTCTTCCACCGTTCTCATAGGGTAGTGAGGGCGCCGAATGGCCAGGTTGAGGTCTCTGGGGTTGATGCAGATGCGTATCTCACTCATGTCCTTTTTAGCAGCAACAACCATGGAAGAGACCCAGCTGGTGGGCTCGACGACCGCCTTTAGGACGCCCATTTGTACCATACTGTGTAGGGTCGCCTCCACTTTGTCCCTCATGGCGAAGGAAATACGGTGAGGAGCATGGACCACAGGAACGATCTTATGGTCCACTTCAATCTTGTAGCTGCAGGGTAGTTTGCCTAGCTTATCATCAAAGCGGTCAGGATACTCGGCCAGCGGGTCCATAAGAGCCCGCACGTGGTGGATGTCCTGGTGGAAGGACACCAGTCCCATTTCCTGGCATGCCTGGATCCCCAGCAGGGGAACGCAACTTCGATTGAGGAGAAAGAAGGTGAGGGGCCGAGTGGCCTTCAGTATCTTACAGTGTAGTGTGGCCTTGCCCACAGGAGTAAGGATCTCCCCACCATAGGCATGCAGGTTTGAGCTCTGAGAAAATATCTTCTCATTAGTCCTTATCTGGTTGAAAAGAGATGTTGACATAACATTGGTAACCGCCCCAGTGTCGATTTTGGCCGTGAAGGTCGAGTTGTTCACAGTGACTTGCACAGAAGGATCCGTTATCATAGCAGGTGCGTTCACCACGGTAAACAAGCTGGTTTCTGCCTGAGAGGAGTTGGATGTAGGAACAGAATGTTCATCGGAATAGTGCTGGGAGCTGAGATCATTATCCGACTGTAGAAGGTTGTTTAAATTTTGCCTTCGAGCAGCGACAGGCTTCCCACGGGAACGACAGGCTGCAGCAAAATGGTTCAACTTATTACAGGAGTTGCAGTACTTTCCCAGCGCAGGGCACACATTGAACTGATGAGATGTGAAGTTGCAATTAGGGCACCTTTGCTGGGTGTCTCCTCTTGTGGCACCACCGAACCCCGGGGCGCGTCCCCCTCGAGCAGCGAGCGACACCGGGGGTCGCGACTGGGGTGCATTCATGGGATAGCTAGGAGTGCTGGCAAAGTTGATCGCCTGTTCAGCCGGCGGCGCCGCCGCGGAAACAGCGTCGGCTAAGCGAGTAGCGTGCATTGCATCGGCCAAGGTCAGATCCGGCTTGCGAAGTAGTTCGGACCTGAGCTTCTCATCACGGAGACCGTAAACCAGTAGGTCCCTGATGACATTATCGGGGGTCCACGTCTCGAGGCGGCAGCGCCTGCCCAGGTCCCGCAGCGCAATGACATAGTTCTCAGCCGATTCCCCAGGGAGCTGACGCCGCGCGAACAGTTTAAAACGTTCTAAAATGCAATTAGTAGGAATGTCACAAATAGCGTCAAACTTAGCCAACAGACATGCCGGGTCCCGAGCTGATTCTCCAGGAGCGTAGACGAAGAAGTCCGAGCGAGTCAAGGCGTTGGGACCAGCCAAGTTGAGAAGCAGCGAGGCTTTGAGAGCGTCGGTGGCGCCAGGATGGGCAATCGTGAAATAGTGTTCAAAGTCGCGTTTGAATATGTCCCATCGAAGGGCGATGTCGAAATCGAAAACGAGCGCATCGGGCTTACGGGCAGAAGAGGCCATAACAAAACAGTTAGGGGGGGGAAACAAAAAACTGGGTCAAAATTAAATGATAAACCGATAAACGGGAGGCGCAAGGTACGTTATTTGACACCATGTAAAGGATTGATATCGAGACATCGTTACTTTACTATCTTTATTCATACTGGACATTATACATTGCACTAGCTGTACGTGGTCTGTCACAGGAACTAGAGGGCGATCTGTGGGTGTGGAGGTTGTAGTTATACTTGTGATACGGGGAGTGGTTAGTGGGTGTGAGGTCACTATGTTAAAGGCACATGCATATCTCATCTACACCTCTCAATCCCATTCTCCTGCCATCTCCACAGAACCTTTGAAGCCCATACTAATCAAGAACCTATCAATCTCCGCTTTATAAATACCCAATGACTTGGCCTCGAACCCCATCTGTGGCAATGAATTCCACAGATTCTCCACCCTCTGGCTAAAGAAATTCCTCCTCATCTCCTTTCTAAAGATACGTTCTTTTATTCTGAGACTGTGCCCTCCGGTTCTAGACTCTCCCACAACTGGAATCCTCTTTAAATCCTCTACCTAGACCTTTCATTATTTATTAGGTTTCAATGAGATTTCCCCCTCATCTTTCAAAAGTCCAACAAGTATAGACCCAGAGCCACCAAATGGTCTTCATAGATTAACCAATCATCCCTGGATACTGTGAGGAAGGGATGTAATGTTATATTCCAAGACTTTCAGGAGACTTCCAATAGTTAAAATTTCTGTACGTCTCTAATGGAACCTTAACCACCATGATGCTTTACCTATCAGTCCATCCAGTGAATACAATATGGTTTCATCTGCTTTTAATGAGAACAACAATTTGCATGTAAATGGTGTCGTGAACATTGTTGGATAATTTTAATTTGGGTTTTACTGTGAAATGGACCACATTGATTAATTCCACCAATGGATCACTCAAGTTATAATTTGAATGGATCTGTCCTAAACTGCTTCACAAGGGAGAAATAGTAGCAGGACAGACAGTAGAGATGACTAAAGCAAGAATAGAAGTTAAGGTTTCTGCATGATTTTAGGGAAGGGAAGAGAAGTGTTTGAATAGTTCTGTGGAACAATGTAAGGAGAGACTGGTGGAATAGATTCAAGATTATATTGAACAATTTCTTTTCTTCGGTATTCACCAAGGAGAAGGATATGGAATTATGTGAGGTAAGGGAAACAAGCAGAGTAGCAATGGAAACTATGAGATTCGAAGAAGAGGAGGTGCGGACACTTTTGAAAAATATGAAAACGGATAAGTCTCCAGGTCCTGACAGGATATTCCCGAGGACATTGAGCGGTTAGTGTAGAAATAGCAGGGGCTATGACAGAAATATTTCAAATGTCAGTAGAAACGGGAATAGTGCCGGAGGATTGGCGTACTGCGCATGTTGTTCCGTTGTTTAAAAAGGGTTCTAAGAGTAAACCTAGCAATTATAGACCTGTTAGTTTGACGTCAGTGGTGGGCAAATTAATGGAAAGGATACTTAAAGATAATACATATAAGCATCTGGATAAGCAGGGTCTGATTAGGAACAGTCAACATGGATTTGTGCCTGGAAGGTCATGTTTGACTAATCTTCTAGAATTTTTCGAAGAGGTTACTAGGGAAATTGATGAGGGTAAAGCAGTGGATGTTGTCTATATGGACTTCAGTAAGGCCTTTGACAAGGTTCCTCATGGAAGGTTGGTTAAGAAGATTAAATTGTTGGGTATTAATGGTGGAGTAGCAAGATGGATTCAACAGTGGCTGAATGGGAGATGCCAGAGAGTAATGGTGGATGGCTGTTTGTCAGGTTGGACGCCGGTGACTAGTGGGGTGCCTCAGGGGTCTGTGTTGGGTCCACTGTTGTTTGTCATGTACATCAATGATCTGGATGATGGTGTGGAAAATTGGATTAGTAAGTATGCAGATGATACTAAGATAGGTGGTGTGGTGGATAATGAAGTAGATTTTCAAAGTCTACAGAGAGATTTAGGCCATTTGGAAGAGTGGGCTGAAAGATGGCAGATGGAGTTTAATGCTGATAAATGTGAGGTACTACATCTCGGCAGGACAAATCAAACTAGGACGTACATGGTAAACGGTAGAGAATTGAGGAATGTAGTTGAACAGAGGGATCTAGGAATAACTGTGCATAGTTCCCTGAAGGTGGAATCTCATGTAGATAGGGTGGTAAAGAAAGCTTTTTGGGGTGCTGGCCTGAACGTCTTGCCTGAAGGCAATCCATTTCTGAACCGCCGCAGGTGGAAGGACCGAGGGTATGAGGGATCGCTGGGCCACCGGGAGTGGGAGCCTGGTAGCGCGAGACAGGAGCCGCTGAGCAGGTGAACCCATGGCAGGGTCGCGAGAGATGTTCCGAAGGCTGAGGAGGGCCAGGTGGAAGTCGGAGTTAATGCCACCACACTGTTCCAACAGGTGCTTAGCACTGCGGACCGCGCGCTCGGCCAAACCGTTGCTTTGCGGGTACTCCGGGCTGCTTGTGAAATGGCGAAAGTTCCATCTGGAAGCGAACGCTTTAAACTCGGAGCTCGTGAACTGGCTGCCATTGTCCGACTGCAGGCTTGCCGGGGGGCCAAAAGTGCTAAAGTGGGGGTCCAACCTGTCGATGACGGCCGAAGAGGTCACGGAAGGCAGCCGGTCAACCGCAAACCAGCTGGAGTAGAAGTCAACGAGTACCAGGAAATGTTTGCCCCGCCACTCGAAAATGTCTGTGGCGAGCGCCATCCAGGGCAGTCCGGGCGCGGGCTGCTGTAGAAGCGGCTGACGCTGCTGATGGGGGGCGCGGCTGTTGCAGGTGGAACACGATGAGACCCTCTCCCGGATGTACTTTGCCATATCCGGCCAATAGAACTGTGCCCTGGCGAGAGACAAAGTGGCTTCAGCCCCAGTGTGACCGCGGTGTGCGACCTGAAAATAGTGGTCGTGCAGCGCCGCGGGCACGACCACTTTGTGACCCTTCACCACCACGCCGTCGTGCAATACGAGCTCATTCCGAATCAGGAAGTAGGGCACGGCTCCAGCCGGCCGTGCCGAGCGACGGTCAGGCCAGCCCTGCCGGATGACGGCAGACAGCTGTTGCAGGGCAGGGTCATTGGTAGTGTGTTCAACCAGGGATTTCATCTGTGGCGAGGGGACGAAGTTCAATCGTAGTACTAGTAACTCGGACGTTTCGTATTGGTGGCGAGCAGTGGACGTCAGCGGGGCGCGAGACAACGTGTCGGCTACGAACATGTCCTTCCCCTTACGATAAACCACCGTGAACGTGAAACGCTGGAGCTGCAGCAGCATGCGCTGCAGACGTGATGAGGCCACATGGATCGGTTTGTTGAGGATGGTAACAAGTGGTTGATGGTCAGTTTCAACGGTGAAAGTGTTGCCCACGATGTAGTCCCGGAATTTGGAGCAGGCAAACAGCACGGCCAGTAGCTCCTTCTCAATCTGAGCGTAGTGCTGTTCGGTGGCGGTCATGGTGCGGGACGCGAATGAGACAGGCATCTGCAGGCCGTCATGGACCTGGAGGCAGGCGGCACCGAGTCCGAATTGAGAGGCGTCGCAGGTGAGGACAATGGGATGCCGCAGGTCAAAGAACTTGAGCGTGGGTGTGCTGATCAGTTTAGACTTAAGAATGTCAAATGCCTTCTGATGATTGGGTAACCAAAGCCAGGAAGTGTCCTTTTTGATCAGATCCCTCAGGGGAGCGCTGAGCTCGCTTAGGTCGGGGATGAACTTCCCCAGGTAGTTTACCAAGCCGAGAAAGCGTTGCAGGCCTGCCACGTTAGTAGGAGGAGGCATCCCTGAGATGGTAGTCGTTTTCTGTGGGTCAGGCTTCAGCCCCTCAGCGGTGAATACGTGTCCAACATAGGTGACCTCCGAGACGCGGAATCGGCACTTCTTGGGGTTCAGTTTCAAGTTGATTTGCCTGGCCCGGTCCAGGATCAGGCGGAGGTTGACATCGTGTTCGGCAACATCCTTACCGTAAACGAGGATGTCGTCAACAATTATGGCGCAAGGCAGATCTGAAAACAACTGTTCCATGGTTCGCTGGAATACCTCGCTGGCAGAGTTGATTCCGAAGGGCATTCGGAGGAACCGAAACCTTCCGTAGGGTGTGGCGAAGGTTGTCAAAATGGACGACCGCTCGTCCAGTGGTATCTGCCAGAATGAACTCTTGGCATCGAGGACCGAAAAGACCGTTGCTGGACCAACCCGTGCAGCGACGTCTTCCACCGTTCTCATAGGGTAGTGAGGGCGCCGAATGGCCAGGTTGAGGTCTCTGGGGTTGATGCAGATGCGTATCTCACTCATGTCCTTTTTAGCAGCAACAACCATGGAAGAGACCCAGCTGGTGGGCTCGACGACCGCCTTTAGGACGCCCATTTGTACCATACTGTGTAGGGTCGCCTCCACTTTGTCCCTCATGGCGAAGGAAATACGGTGAGGAGCATGGACCACAGGAACGATCTTATGGTCCACTTCAATCTTGTAGCTGCAGGGTAGTTTGCCTAGCTTATCATCAAAGCGGTCAGGATACTCGGCCAGCGGGTCCATAAGAGCCCGCACGTGGTGGATGTCCCGGTGGAAGGACACCAGTCCCATTTCCTGGCATGCCTGGATCCCCAGCAGGGGAACGCAACTTCGATTGAGGAGAAAGAAGGTGAGGGGCCGAGTGGCCTTCAGTATCTTACAGTGTAGTGTGGCCTTGCCCACAGGAGTAAGGATCTCCCCACCATAGGCATGCAGGTTTGAGCTCTGAGAAAATATCTTCTCATTAGTCCTTATCTGGTTGAAAAGAGATGTTGACATAACATTGGTAACCGCCCCAGTGTCGATTTTGGCCGTGAAGGTCGAGTTGTTCACAGTGACTTGCACAGAAGGATCCGTTATCATAGCAGGTGCGTTCACCACGGTAAACAAGCTGGTTTCTGCCTGAGAGGAGTTGGATGTAGGAACAGAATGTTCATCGGAATAGTGCTGGGAGCTGAGATCATTATCCGACTGTAGAAGGTTGTTTAAATTTTGCCTTCGAGCAGCGACAGGCTTCCCACGGGAACGACAGGCTGCAGCAAAATGGTTCAACTTATTACAGGAGTTGCAGTACTTTCCCAGCGCAGGGCACACATTGAACTGATGAGATGTGAAGTTGCAATTAGGGCACCTTTGCTGGGTGTCTCCTCTTGTGGCACCACCGAACCCCGGGGCGCGTCCCCCTCGAGCAGCGAGCGACACCGGGGGTCGCGACTGGGGTGCATTCATGGGATAGCTAGGAGTGCTGGCAAAGTTGATCGCCTGTTCAGCCGGCGGCGCCGCCGCGGAAACAGCGTCGGCTAAGCGAGTAGCGTGCATTGCATCGGCCAAGGTCAGATCCGGCTTGCGAAGTAGTTCGGACCTGAGCTTCTCATCACGGAGACCGTAAACCAGTAGGTCCCTGATGACATTATCGGGGGTCCACGTCTCGAGGCGGCAGCGCCTGCCCAGGTCCCGCAGCGCAATGACATAGTTCTCAGCCGATTCCCCAGGGAGCTGACGCCGCGCGAACAGTTTAAAACGTTCTAAAATGCAATTAGTAGGAATGTCACAAATAGCGTCAAACTTAGCCAACAGACATGCCGGGTCCCGAGCTGATTCTCCAGGAGCGTAGACGAAGAAGTCCGAGCGAGTCAAGGCGTTGGGACCAGCCAAGTTGAGAAGCAGCGAGGCTTTGAGAGCGTCGGTGGCGCCAGGATGGGCAATCGTGAAATAGTGTTCAAAGTCGCGTTTGAATATGTCCCATCGAAGGGCGATGTCGAAATCGAAAACGAGCGCATCGGGCTTACGGGCAGAAGAGGCCATAACAAAACAGTTAGGGGGGGGAAACAAAAAACTGGGTCAAAATTAAATGATAAACCGATAAACGGGAGGCGCAAGGTACGTTATTTGACACCATGTAAAGGATTGATATCGAGACATCGTTACTTTACTATCTTTATTCATACTGGACATTATACATTGCACTAGCTGTACGTGGTCTGTCACAGGAACTAGAGGGCGATCTGTGGGTGTGGAGGTTGTAGTTATACTTGTGATACGGGGAGTGGTTAGTGGGTGTGAGGTCACTATGTTAAAGGCACATGCATATCTCATCTACACCTCTCAATCCCATTCTCCTGCCATCTCCACAGAACCTTTGAAGCCCATACTAATCAAGAACCTATCAATCTCCGCTTTATAAATACCCAATGACTTGGCCTCGAACCCCATCTGTGGCAATGAATTCCACAGATTCTCCACCCTCTGGCTAAAGAAATTCCTCCTCATCTCCTTTCTAAAGATACGTTCTTTTATTCTGAGACTGTGCCCTCCGGTTCTAGACTCTCCCACAACTGGAATCCTCTTTAAATCCTCTACCTAGACCTTTCATTATTTATTAGGTTTCAATGAGATTTCCCCCTCATCTTTCAAAAGTCCAACAAGTATAGACCCAGAGCCACCAAATGGTCTTCATAGATTAACCAATCATCCCTGGATACTGTGAGGAAGGGATGTAATGTTATATTCCAAGACTTTCAGGAGACTTCCAATAGTTAAAATTTCTGTACGTCTCTAATGGAACCTTAACCACCATGATGCTTTACCTATCAGTCCATCCAGTGAATACAATATGGTTTCATCTGCTTTTAATGAGAACAACAATTTGCATGTAAATGGTGTCGTGAACATTGTTGGATAATTTTAATTTGGGTTTTACTGTGAAATGGACCACATTGATTAATTCCACCAATGGATCACTCAAGTTATAATTTGAATGGATCTGTCCTAAACTGCTTCACAAGGGAGAAATAGTAGCAGGACAGACAGTAGAGATGACTAAAGCAAGAATAGAAGTTAAGGTTTCTGCATGATTTTAGGGAAGGGAAGAGAAGTGTTTGAATAGTTCTGTGGAACAATGTAAGGAGAGACTGGTGGAATAGATTCAAGATTATATTGAACAATTTCTTTTCTTCGGTATTCACCAAGGAGAAGGATATGGAATTATGTGAGGTAAGGGAAACAAGCAGAGTAGCAATGGAAACTATGAGATTCGAAGAAGAGGAGGTGCGGACACTTTTGAAAAATATGAAAACGGATAAGTCTCCAGGTCCTGACAGGATATTCCCGAGGACATTGAGGGGTTAGTGTAGAAATAGCAGGGGCTATGACAGAAATATTTCAAATGTCAGTAGAAACGGGAATAGTGCCGGAGGATTGGCGTACTGCGCATGTTGTTCCGTTGTTTAAAAAGGGTTCTAAGAGTAAACCTAGCAATTATAGACCTGTTAGTTTGACGTCAGTGGTGGGCAAATTAATGGAAAGGATACTTAAAGATAATACATATAAGCATCTGGATAAGCAGGGTCTGATTAGGAACAGTCAACATGGATTTGTGCCTGGAAGGTCATGTTTGACTAATCTTCTAGAATTTTTCGAAGAGGTTACTAGGGAAATTGATGAGGGTAAAGCAGTGGATGTTGTCTATATGGACTTCAGTAAGGCCTTTGACAAGGTTCCTCATGGAAGGTTGGTTAAGAAGATTAAATTGTTGGGTATTAATGGTGGAGTAGCAAGATGGATTCAACAGTGGCTGAATGGGAGATGCCAGAGAGTAATGGTGGATGGCTGTTTGTCAGGTTGGACGCCGGTGACTAGTGGGGTGCCTCAGGGGTCTGTGTTGGGTCCACTGTTGTTTGTCATGTACATCAATGATCTGGATGATGGTGTGGAAAATTGGATTAGTAAGTATGCAGATGATACTAAGATAGGTGGTGTGGTGGATAATGAAGTAGATTTTCAAAGTCTACAGAGAGATTTAGGCCATTTGGAAGAGTGGGCTGAAAGATGGCAGATGGAGTTTAATGCTGATAAATGTGAGGTACTACATCTCGGCAGGACAAATCAAACTAGGACGTACATGGTAAACGGTAGAGAATTGAGGAATGTAGTTGAACAGAGGGATCTAGGAATAACTGTGCATAGTTCCCTGAAGGTGGAATCTCATGTAGATAGGGTGGTAAAGAAAGCTTTTGGGGTGCTGGCCTTTATAAATCAGAGCATTGAATATAGAAGTTGGGATGTAATGTTAAAATTGTACAAGGCATTGGTGAGGCCAATTCTGGAGTATGGAGTACAATTTTGGTCGCCTAATTATAGGAAGGATGTCAACAAAATAGAGAGAGTACAGAGGATGTTTACTAGAATGTTGCCTGGGTTTCAGCAACTAAGTTACAGAGAAAGGTTGAACAAGTTAGGTCTTTATTCTTTGGAGCGCAGAAGGTTAAGAGGGGACTTGATGGAGGTCTTTAAAATTTTTAGCGGGTTAGACAGAGTTGACGTGGATAAGCTTTTTCCATTGAGAGTAGGGAAGATTCAAACAAGGGGACATGACTTGAGAATTAAGGGACAGAAGTTTAGGGGTAACATTAGGGGGAACTTCTTTACTCAGAGAGTGGTAGCTGTGTGGAATGAGCTTCCAGTGGAAGTGGTGGAGGCTGGTTCGATTTTATCCTTTAAAAATAGATTGGATGGGTATATGGACGGGAAAGGAATGGAGGGTTATGGTCTGAGTGCAGGTAGATGGGACTAGGGGGAAGTTTTTTTGTTTTTTTTTAATTTAAAAAAATGTTCGGCACGGACTTGAAGCGCCGAGATGGCCTGTTTCCGTGCTGTAATGGTTCTATGGTTATATGGTTATTGCAGATGGCTAATTGTAGATTTTAAATGGCTCTTACATCAATGATGGAAACAATGAGAATAAATAGGAATCCACATGGGGGAGAGAAATGAAAGGGTGGAGCATAGTGAATGGTGGAAATAACTTGGGAAAGATTTGTGAATAAAGAATGTCATCCACAACTTCTCTGTTGCTCTCATTACCAAGATCAATTATGTGTCATTGGAAGAAGTGTTGCTCAGCATCTTTTTGTTCTGCATGGAAAATAAAAGAATTGATTCGCTATTGATGAAATGGATTATGGGGAGGGTGGGTTTACTCTCTCCAGACTATTTAAGCAGCCAATGGGTGCCTTAATTTGTCAAACAATGACATGATTGGGTTTAAGAAGGAACTGCAGGTGCTGGAAAATCGAAGGTAGACACCTCGCATCGGAGTGATTGAAGCTCCCGCGTCGGGGCAGTTGAAGCTCCTGCGGCTTGGAGTTCACGAAGTCGGCCCCTAACCAGGGACAGCGAGCTCCACGATGTTAAGTCTGTAGGCTCCCGTGATTGGAGCTCCCGGAGGTCATCCCTGACAAAGGGATCACCAGCTCTATGATGTTAAGTCTGCAGGCTCTCGCGGTTGGAGCTTCCAAGGTCGACCCCCAGCAAGAGGCCGCCAGCTCCACGATGTTAGGCCGCAGCGCAGACGGCGATACGACATGGAAAAAGTTGCATCTCCGTTGAGGAAAGAGATAAAAAAGTTTCCCCCAACCCCCAACCCCCACATAAGATAAACTAAAGATAAACTAAAACCTATATTTAACTACAGACTGAAAACAATAAAAGAAAAGGACGAAACAGACTGTTGGCGAGGCTGACATCGTATGGCGCAGGAGTGAGGAGTAGGTCAATGTAGAGGTTAGACGAACATGAATTATTTTTTCTGGAACATCATAAGTTGAAGGAGGGACCTGAAGTATATAAAATTGTGAGGCATAGATAGGGTAGACAGTCAGAACCTTTCCCCAGGATGGAAACATCAAAGACAAAGGGCAGAGTTTTAAGGTGAGAGAGGCAAGGTTTAAAGGAGATGTGTGGCACATTTGTTTAACACAGAGGGTGTTGGGTGCCTGGAACACTTTACTAGGGATGGTGGGGATGTAGATAATGTGGTGGCATTTAACAGGTTTTTAGATAGGCACATGAATATTGCAGGGAATAGAGGGAAATGGATCATCTGTAGTCAGAGGAGATCCGTTTAACTTGGAGTCATGTTTGCTGCAGACTTTGTGGTCAAAGACCCTGTTCTTGCTCAGTACTGCTCTATGCTCTATGAAGGATGGCCATTTGCTGACATAAAATATCCCACCAGTCACCTTGCAAAAAGCCCCATACAAAGAGATTACTATTGTTAATGCATTCCTGGACGTTAAACTCAGCAATCCACTCTGCAAGTGGAATCTTGACTTCCAGACCCACAGACCACAACTAGGCAACAAAATAATCTTCATGGTAATTCTCCACTCTATTGTCCTGCACAGATGACTTCTCAGATCCTTAAAGGCCTGTCTCACGAGTCTGCGGTCATTGGCGGTGATACAGGAAGTATCTACTGCTCGTGGACCGCCAGAGACCGCGGGTTCGGTCAAACGCACACCGACGGGGCCATGCGGCGTTGGTCCCATGCGGCATGGTGCTCACAAAAAGTCAGCAATGTTTAAAAATAATTTCTTACCGCACAGCCGCCGCCAGTGAGGCACGAGTGCGGCACGGTCACCGCCACAGCCGCCGCCAGTGCGGCACGAGCGCCGTGAGTCGAACTCTCACCGCCACAGCCGCCAGTGAGGCACGAGTGCGGCACGGTCACCGCCACAGCCGCCGCCAGTGCGGCATGAGCGCCGTGAGTCGAACTCTCACCGCCACAGCCGCCAGTGAGGCACGAGTGCGGCACGGTCACTGCCACAGCCTCCGCCAGTGAGGCACGTGTGTGGCACGGGCGCCGCCACAGCGCCGCGATCAGCACTACCGCCAGCACAGCCCCGCTTGTCTTTTATAAAGCAAATTTCTCCAACACCGCAAGCTCGTGGGACCGGCCGTACTGAGATCACTTGGCCCCCGCGCAGCATCCGTGCGGCGCTCCCGTGGTATAGGCTCGGCGCTCTCGCGGTTGATGTGCGGTCCCCTCTTCCGGCGACGCCGCGCTTCACCGCCAATGACCGCAACACCATGAGACAGAGCCTTAACTATACTCCTAGATGTGTGGCCAAATTATGTTCTAACTCCATTTACAGGTTTGCACATGACCCCACCATAGTGGGCCAGATCTCGTATAATGACAAGACAGGAAGGTGATAGAGAGCATTGTAACATGATGTTAAGACAACAACCTCCCTCTTACTCCCAATCAGCAAGATGAAGGAACTAGTTATTGAATTCAAGGAAACATGGTTGCGTTTACCTCTCAATCAGCAATAATGGTACTGAAGTGGAGATGTTTCTACAACACCACCAATTTGTCCTTGTTCAATGACATTGGCACCACATCCAAGAAAGCACAATAATGACCATACTTCCTCAGAAGAGGGCAGCACACTGGTAGAGTACAACGGGAGAGTTGCTGCCTTACAGCACCAGAGAACTGGGTTCGATCCTGACTATGGGTGCTGTTTGTACGCAGTTCGTACGTTCTCCCTGTGATTGTGCGCACTGGTCTCCTCCCACACTCCATAGACGCGCAGGTTTGTACATTCATTTGGTTCTGCAAATTATCCCTATTGAGTAGGATGAAATTAATGTATTGGTGATTGCTGTTTGGTGCAGACCAAAGGGCCTGTTTCTCTAAACTAAACTAAAGTAAGCTAAGAAAAAGGAAATTCAGCATGTCTCCAATGACTCTTTCCAATCCCTACAAATGCACTGTAGAAAGCATCCTAGCAGGATTTATCATAACTTGGTTTGGCAACTGCACTACCCAAGACTGCAGGAGAATGCAAAGAAGAGTTGGTAAAGCTAAGCCCGTCGCACGAACCATCCTTCACTCCCCATAATCTCCATCTACCCTTTATGCTGCCTCAGGAAAGCAGCCAAACAAGGGCCACTCAAACCCCAATCTTTCCCTTTTCTCGCTCCCTCCGCCTTCTATCAGGGAGAAGACACAAGAACTCGAAACCACATACTACCAGATTCAGGAAAGGCTTCATCCCTATTGTTACTAGAATACTGAACAGAGCACCCATAAGGCAATGGTGTCGTCATGATCTTCCTACCTACCACAATGTAGCTCTTACACTCGTTTATATCTGCACTTTCTCTGTAGATGCAACACTATATTCTGCATTCTGTTTATTTTGTTTCTCTTTGCGCCACTGTTTGTACTTGTGTATGGTTTGATTTCAGTCCTGTATAGTATGATTTGACTGGACAGCATGCAAACAAAAGTTGTTCACTGTATCCCGGTGCACGTGACGACCATGAATCAATATCAACTTATACCAAGAAAGGAATAGAAATTAAAGTGAGCCAAAGAACTGTTATGAATTTTAAAAAGCATCCGTCAAATAACGTGCCTCAAACCACATCCCCCTCACAACTCCACCATGACACATATCCTCTGTTTTCGATTGGTGAAAACTCCTTGCACATAATCATACTTTTGGGTAAATTAATTGGGATTTAAGCATAATGTTACAACTTTAATGAAACAGGCATAATGGAATTAACCTTGAAGCATTTTTTTCACAGGGCAGATAGATATTATTAATTTTTGTTCATTTCATTTATTTTTGGTCATTATCCTTTGTCAAATGTTATTTTCCCACTTACTACAATGGTTATTAATCAATAACTCATTTGCAAATAAACTTTGTCCTTGGTGACATAATTAATAATAAGATTCCAAACAAAAACCTTGGCAGAAACAAACAACTTGAACCAAACATTTCCGCACTGATACTGCTTCACTGCACTGTATCTGTGCAAGATTTGTGTCGGGCTCCCAGCTTTGATCTGAGAGAAGTTGCATCTTCAGGGAGTAACTCGGGCACCGATGTCCTCTGGGACCATCTTGGAGAAGAGTGGGCTTATTTTGATTGATTGCTCTGCGTTTCCGTGACTTGGTTTAATTCACCTCCAGTCTTTTTTCTACCTTAGGAATATACTGCTAGCTTGGAGTCCCAAATGACTCATACTAAAGCTGCATATAATTAGATAGCATCAAGTCAATGTAAAACTCGACTGTATTGTTGATGAAATATTGTATAATTAACCCCAAACAGCACTAAACCATTAACCTTAATAATAATGCATTTACTATCTCATTCTCCTGTAGGGTTTGCTTTTTATGCTACACCATGCGCGTTCATTTCTTGTGCTACTGGGGCCATTTGCAATCCCTGGTGCAACATCTCTGTTGCAGAAGCAAAATACACATTACAAATGCATCACCAGGTCTGATTTTTCTCAGAGATAAAAACATTTTCCTGTGGTCCATCTCCACATGAGTAAAACATAAAAAAGAGACTAACTCCACTCTCTTGGTGGACATAAGCACTATTTTGAAAAGTAGGGAATTACCTCAACAATATTTATCACAGCCAACACTGTAAAGACAGGCATTTGATAATCCTCAATTTACTATGCATGGGAGCATGCTATTCACAAAATTGCCAACAAATTTCCAACACTGCAGCAGATCAGCACATGAAAACTATTCCATTGGGTATAATGCATTTTGGGGCAGTCTGTACTGGCGTTGCAAACATTAGCTTTACTCCTTTCATTAAAAATAGCAAATTACAAACACCTTACACTCTGTGTCAAACACATGCCCCAGCTCTACAGATTCTATGTTTGAAAGGATCTTACAAGCTGGTCACAAACATTTCAATTCAAATTGGCAGCTCATCGGTATCACCAGTGTACGCTGGCCTAAATCACATGCAGAAAACACAGGAGCAATATCAGGATGGCATCCCAAGGCAATAGTCAGAGGACACGGATGATATTCACTTCCAGAGCTGCGGGATTTAGTTGACCAAAGAGCTTGTGCATTTGGTGATACAGAAACATAGCCAGTTTCTTCATGGAATCTTCATGGTGTCCGAGAGCAATAATGGAATCTGATTATTGAGGACGAGAAACTGTCAGGCAATAGGTTTGAGATTCTTTTTTATTTAGTTTGAAGATGAATCTTAAAAAGAAACAAAAGCATTAATTTTCAGAATGGTGCCTGCCTGTCCTTTCCAGTCTCAGTTTCACAACCCAAAATTGAAGTGTTTATACATTCTTTATATTTTCTGTTAATAAACCAGTCTTCAATAACATGCTTCCATGCACTCTTATTTGGTTGAGTAAGTTCATATATGGTCCCTTAAAAAAGGCCTTCCAAGATATACAGTATTACTTCCATTGATTCGTCTATATCTAATTTGTTGGTTGCAACTGCAAAAATTCTTCAACAGATTCACCAAGCATGACTTCCATTTCATAAATCCATGTTGACTCTGCCCTAAAATCATTATTTTCTTAGACACTGAAGAAGGGTCCCATCCTGAATTGTCATCTATTCCTTTTCTCCAGAGATGCTGCCTGGTCCGCTGAGTTACTCAAAAAAAATTGTGTCTACCTTTGGTATAAACCAGCATCCACAGTTCTTTTTTTATTATATTATTATTTTTGAGGAGTCCTATTTAGACTGACACAGATAGATTTTAGCATTTTTTGATTGTGTAGTCAGAGTACATGGTCTGTGGCTCCCAGTTTCTCTGTCTCTTCTTTATCAGATAGTGATGGTTACATTTGTTACCTTTCAATCTGTGAGAAGACATCCAGACTTTATGGATAATGGCAACCAATATATCCTTCAGAATATAGTCAACGGGTTCTTGGGAAACATCGGGTTTCAACTACTATTTTGGGACCCAAATCATTGCCTATCCCTCCCCTCCACAGATGCTGCCCAGACCCACTGAGGTAATCCAGTGCCTTGTGTTTTATTCTTCATTGTTTTCATGTTCTCATTCCCCAAAGACCTTTTTTCCAAGTTTCAGGGAAATTTATTCTGCCTTTGTCCTTGAAGACAGTCACTTTTATTTGGTTTCTCTGCTATTTCCAAATTCCCCAAAGTAAATATTACTGTATTAAATCTGTAAGGGATTCACATTAGGTTTTGCTAATATTTTCCATTCTGTTTATCTCTGGAAGTTCTTACATAGAAACATAGAAACATGGAAAATAGGTGCATGAGTAGGCCATTCGGCCCTTCGAGCCTGCACCGCCATTCAATATGATCATGGCTGATCATCCAAATCAGTATCCTGTACCTGCTTTCTCTCCATACCCCCTGATCCCTTTAGCCACAAGGGCCACATCTAACTCCCTCTTAAATATAGCCAATGAACTGGCCCCAACTAAAAAATGCTTTTCTCATCTCAGTCCTAAAAGATTTCCCCTTTATCCTTAAACTGTGACCCCTTGTTCTGGACTTCCCCAACATCGGGAACAATCTTCCTGCATCTAGCCTGTCCAACCCCTTAAGAACCCCTTAAGAATTTTGTAAGTTTCTATAAGATCCCCCCTCAATCTTCTAAATTCTAGTGAGTACGTCGAGTCTATCCAGTCTTTCTTCATATGAAAGTCCTGACATCCCAGGAATCAGTCTGGTGAACCTTCTCTGTACCCCCTCTATGGCAAGAATGTCCTTCCTCAGATTAGGAGACCAAAACTATATGCAATACTCCAGGTGTGGTCTCACCAAGACCCTGTACAACTGCAGTAGAACCTCCCTGCTGCTATACTCAAATCCTTTTGCTATGAATGCTAACATACCATTCGCTTTCTTCACTGCCTGCTGCACCTGCATGCCTACTTTCAATGACTGTTGTACCATGACACCCAGGTCTCGTTGCATCTCCCCTTGTCCTAATCGGCCACCATTCAGGTAATAGTCTACTTTCCTGTTTTTGCCACCATTTGTTGGGCTGCATTCACTTAACTGTGCTACTTTTACAATAAGCCAATTCTAGTTGCTGGATGTACAAAAGTCCTGACAAGGGATTTCAGTGAAAAAACAAAAGACCTGAAATCTTTATTACAAAAGGTTGAGAGAGAATAATAACCATAATATAACAACTGACATTTTTACATAGAAAGGTCTCGACCCGAAACATCGCCTATTCCTTCTCTCCATAGATGCTGCCAATCCCGCTGAATTTCTCCAGCATTTTTGTCTACCTTATTACGTCCGACCCTTTCTCTCTTCCTTCCTTGCTTAGAGCTACATCTTACATATACTCGTTATCATCTTGGAACAAATGCATTGATGATTTTATGTTTGAATGACTCCGGGGACTGATCACTTCCTTCTTTCTTAACTGTAGTACTCTTGTGAAGTTTTACTTTTAGGTAAAAGCTATTACAAGCTGAAATTGCAGCAATCTTTACGATCCAACACTAAGTTTAATACTCTTCTCTACCTTTGCACCTTGAGCAAACAGAATATTAGCTCTCTCTAGAAACAACCAACTGCAAATGCTGGTTTACAAAAAAATTACAAAGTAATGGAGTAACTCAATGGGTCAGGTAGCATATCTGTAAAACACGGATAGGTGACATTTCAGTTCGGGAAGTGTCCCAACATAAAATGTCACCTATTCATGTTCTCCAGTGATACTGTCTCCTTCACCCGAGTTACTGCATCAACTCTCTCTCCCTCTTCTGAATTACAGTTGTGTTTAGCTATATATCACACAAAATAACAATAGCTAGTTACATCCCCAGGGTCAGTTACAAAATAGTAGAGTTTCAGGTGGGCCTTTAGCTTCAGTGGAACTAATTTCCCCAATGGTGTTACATTTCATGTGTGGAAGATACAAACTTAAAAATGTCTTTACTTGTGTGTCTCCATTGTTGAAACCAGCAAGTTCAATATTGATAAGGGCTTCTGCAAATCAACAAAAATAGCTTTCAGTCAAATGAGACACAAAATGCTGGAGTAACTAAACGGGTCGGGCAGCATCTCTGGACCTGAAACATCACCTATTCCTTTTTTTCCTGAGGTGCTGCCTGACCCGCTGAGTTACTCCAGCATTTTTGTCTATCTTAAGTGTAAACCAGCATCTACAGTTTCTTCCCACACATATCGTTGTCAAATGGCAGGGTTTCGTGTTGCAGATTCATCATTTGTTGACCCCCCCCCCCAAACAGGGTTACTTTCAATAGCTTCTAATTTTGCTAACACATCCAAGAAAAGCAGACATCTATATTTTTGCTGATTACTGCATTGTGAATATTATTATAGCCTTGCGTATAGTCCAAATAACAGCAGAGGTCAGAGATAGAAAAACATAGTTAAACTTGCACAAATACATGTCTCACCCCCTCTCACAGTTCCCACAGCTTATCATTTATTGATCCCTTGCTTCTTTCACAGCACGGTGTGATGTTAAACTTTTGTCAAGTTTTGAATTTGTGAGCAGCGAACAATCTCCACTTTACAGTTACCTGCTCCTGTATAATGGGTGTACTATAGTTACAGTCACCTGGTCCTGTATAATGGGTGTACTATAGTTACAGTCACCTGGTCCTGTATAATGGGTGTACTATAGTTACAGTCACCTGGTCCTGTATAATGGGTGTACTATAGTTACAGTCACCTGGTCCTGTATAATGGGTGTACTATAGTTACAGTCACCTGGTCCTGTATAATGGGTGTACTATAGTTACAGTCACCTGGTCCTGTATAATGGGTGTACTATAGTTACAGTCACCTGGTCCTGTATAATGGGTGTACTATAGTTACAGTCACCTGGTCCTGTATAATGGGTGTACTATAGTTACAGTCACCTGGTCCTGTATAATGAGTATACTATAGTTACAGTCAACTGGTCCTGTATAATGGGGCTACTATAGTTACAGTCACCTGGTCCTGTATAATGAGTATACTATAGTTATAGTTACCTGGTCCTGTATAATGAGTATACTATAGTTATAGTTACCTGGTCCTGTATAATGGGGCTACAATAGACACAGTTACCTGGTCCTGTATAATGGGTATACTATAGATACAGTCAGTCACTCTCCCTGGAGCTTTGGCTACATCTGCTTTAATGTTTCATGCTAGGTTTCCTGCATTCTTTTTTTCAGTTTCTTTATTGAGCCAGGTCCTCCTTTGCTTAATTCTCAATTCCATTGGTTTCATCACTTATGATTACTTTCACTGTGTGATGCACACACACACACAAACACACACACTTTACAGAACATGGAACAAAAAACATATATTTGAGTACCAGTCAAACATCACTTTGTTTTCCTGTTGATAGCAAACAGACAGCAGGTAGTACAAATTCTTTAATGTTTCTTCTGCAATGCTCAGCGGGGAGTGCTTAAAATGGTACTATGAGTAAAAGGTTCAAATTACTTTAAAAAATGTTTATCTTGATATGCCCAACAATTGTTTGCTTTGTCTCCAGAATTTCATTGATTGGGCATAGATAGATAGATAGATATGCCTTTATTGTCATTCAGACCGAAGTCTGGACGAAATTGCAGCAGTCATACATATAATACAATAAAAACAACAATAAACACATATTAACATCCACCACAGTGAGTCCACCCAGCATCTCCTCACTGTGATGGAGGCAAAAGTCTTAGGTCTGCAGTCTCTTCCCTCCTCTTCTCCCTCTGCGCTGAGGCGATACCCCCCGGGCGATGTTAAATCAGTCCCGCGGCTCAAACACCGCGGCCCGGCGTGGTCGAAGCTGCCACCCACCAGTCCTGCAGACGCAGACGCTGGCCCGCGGCCGAACACCGGACTCAGGCCACCACCGCCAGAACACCGTCCCAGCCACCCTCACGTGAGTACCGTGCCGTCTTCAGCCTCTGGCTGGGCCGCCCCGACATGGGCGCCGAACCTCCCCCGAACCGGGCCGCCCCGACATGGGCGCCGAACCTCCCCCGAGCCGGGCCGCCCCGACCTGGGCGTCGCTTCTCCCTCTGGCCGGGCTGCCCCGACATGGGCGCCGAACCTCCCTCGGGCTGCGAGCGCCGCACCTCCCCGAGCTCGGCCGCTCCAACGGGAGCCTCGTTCCACCCTTGGGCTGGCCGCCCGCCCTCACGAGAGCGCTGTCCACAACCTCTCACGGGAGCACTGTTCCAGCCCTGAGCCGGACCACCCTCACGGGAGCGAGCTCAGGGCGAGTCTTGATGGGCTCTGCCTCCGGAGCCTCGAGGTCATCAGCTCCATTAGGCCTCAGCGCAGACGGAGGCAGAGAAGGGGAATACGACAAAAAAGTCGCATTCCCCCGCAGGGAGAGACTGCAAACCCCGTTTCAACCCCCCACCCCCCCAAAACACAAACTAAGAACCAAAAACTAGACTGACCAAAACAAAATAAACAACACAAAAAACACAAACAAACGGGACTGCCGATGAGCCACTGCAGCCAGGGCCGCGTCGCCACTCCGGAGAAGGTAGAAGGTGACATCTCTGTTTGTTACCTTGATCTATTTGTCCTCAGTTTATCATGGATGCAATGCCAAACAATTCAAAGAGTGATGAATCAAGCTGGTGCCAGTTTTAACAAAGTTTACCAGGAATAACTAATGTAGACACAAGGAGCTGAACATGCTGGTTTATAAATAAAGGCAGAAAGTGCTGTAGTAACTCAGTGAGTCTGGCAGCATCTGAAGACGGGCCCCACGCGAAATGTCACCTATCCATGTTCTTCAGAGATGCTGCCCAACTCGTTGAGTTACTCCAGGAATAAATTGGTATTAATATGGAAATTATTTAATATCCCAAGGCAAGTGATATCTCACTTCGGCCAACAGAATGTGCTTGTGGGAGAAACATGTTATGTCATAAATCTACCTATATTATTTTCTAGCAGTACAGCCAGTCACTGTTCCAATGTTTCAAATATTAATTATCACCCACACAAACATGATTTAATCTATCTTGTCTATCGTGAAGAGTAGGGTCTGATATGGATGCACAAATAAACCCAACGCTGTAATAAAATAGCAGAGTACATCCTACGCAGCATCTCACCAAATGTTTAATTAAAAAAAGTCTACAATGTTTAATCTGCCAAGCATCAAGTGGTGTAAATACATCGCCAAATGTAAACTGCTGCCGGAACTCAGCTGGGTCAGTTCCGTGTGTGGAGGGAAAAGGGCAGACACCCATCTACAGATGCTAACTGACCCGCTGAGCTTGGTTTTTGCTCCCGATTACAGCATCTGCAGTCTTTTGTGTCTCAGTATAAATATATACTTGATTGCAATAATAGAATTTAGTTGAGTAGGTGCGTAGGAAGGAACTGCAGATGCTGGTATAAACCGAAGATAGACACAAAAAGCTGGAGTAACTCAGCGGGACAGGCAGCATCTCTGGAGAGAAGGAATGGGACGTTTCGGGTTGGGACTGAAGAAGGGTCTCGACCCGAAACGTCACGCATTCCTTCTAGATGCCACTTGTCCCGCTGTGTTACTCGTGCTTTTTATGTCTATTTTCTTTTAATTGGGTAATCTAATCTATTTCTTTGTTCCTATTTTTACCTTTACTAATGACACAGATAATAGTTAGATTCATGCATTTATATTTATTTACACAAATGTAGCTGTTGTTGCTAATGGCAACATTTATAGTTCGTCCATAAATGTACTTCAGAGGGTGGTGGTGAACCAGTCCTTCTTGTGGTGTTTCTCCTATAGTTTGGGGGAAGAAGCTTCTGAAAATGGACACAACAATGATGAAGAAGCATAAAGGTGTAAAATGGACCATATTTTTAATGTACGAAAACATCCTCCTACACATAGTAATTATATCAATTCACTTTACAGTTTATCTTTTGAAGCTTTTCCCTGTATGTGACTCACTGCTTTTAGCAACCATAGCTGATCTCCCAAATAATTACTTTATTTATCTTTTCTCTGTCTTGATTTATTTCTAGGTTCAATAAATTGTAGCATTGTACAATATGCAAAACTCAAAATTCAAAGATACTATATATTGATTTGATTTATAGTTAGCAGAAACATCCTCAGAAATTTAACGTATATTAAAAACATAAGAAAATGGCCTCAGATGAACTACCTTTGAATCTTTAAGTCTGTTTGATGTAGAAACAAGGAACTACAAATGCTGGTTTACGAAAAATACAAAAGGTGCTGGAGTAATTCAGCAAATCAGGCCATATCTGTGGAGAACAAAGATAGGTGACGTTTCAGTTTGAGACCCTTCTACAGACTGATTGTAGGGGACAAGAAAGCTGGAAGAGTGCAGGGGCAGGACAAAGCCTGGCAGGTAATAGGTTGATACAGGTGAGGGGGGGGAGGGGGTTGATAGGTAGATGGTTGGACAGAGACCAGAGATGAAAAGATGTCAGCTTGCCAGACTACACTGGCACTTCACTTATGAACATGTTTAATAACAATGCTGGGATTGTTGCTGAGCGAACGGAAGGCTGTGTGTTTAGAACAATTTGCTGTTGTTAATTGCACTTATTTTAAGGATCTTACCAGTTTAACTCAGCAGCCTAAAACAGGAATTACGTACATTGTGCATGTAGCTTCAATACTTTCCGGAAGTGACGGTGCTGCCCTGCAGCTGCGGTTCGCCTGCAGTCCGTTTGTCTTCTCTTTTTTCTTTGTTTTCTTTTGTCCTGTTGTTTTAGTTTATTTAATTTATTTTAGTTGTGTATGTGTGGGGGGGTGGGAGAAACTTGTTTTTGGTCTCTTCCTTCAGGAGGGATGCAATCTTTTCTTGTCGTATCCCCCGTCTCTGTCTCCGACTGTGCTGAGGCCTAATCACGGAGCTGGTGGCCTCCAACTGGGACCGACCTCGAGGCTCCGGAGGCAGAGCCAGGACTTGGCCACTGGCCAACTTCGGGGCTGTGGTGGCGCTGCAGCGGCAGCCCGATTTCGGTGCCTCGGAGGCTTTGGCCGCGGGCCCAGTGAACTCGGCCGCGGGCCCAGTCGACGACATCGTCGGGAGCTCGCGAGTCCCAGGTTGGTGACTGATTCTCCGGAGCTCCCGCAACAAGTCAAGTCAAGTCAAGTCAAATCAAGTCAAGTCACATTTATTTATATAGCACATTTAAAAAACAACTCTCGTTGGCCAAAGTGCTTTACATTTGTTATAAGAATAGTATAAACAAACAAACTACATACATATATACATATAGCCCTCGCTCAGAGGACATCAAGAAAGGCTTGGGAATATAGATACGTTTTTAGTCTTGACTTAATGGAGTCGATGGAGGGGGCAGTTCTTATGAGAAGAGGGATGCTGTTCCACAGTCTAGGAGCTGCAACCGCAAAGGCACGGTCGCCCCTGAGCTTATGCCTAGACCCCAGGATATTCAGCAACCCCAAGTCGGCCGATCTGAGGGACCTGGAGGTGGAGTGATGGGTGAGAAGACTTTTAATGTAGGAGGGGGCAAGCCCATTGAGCGCTTTGTAGACATACAGGAGGATATTGAAATGTATACGGAACCGCACAGGGAGCCAGTGGAGAGAGGCCAGGATCAGGGTGATGTGGTCCCTTTTTCGGGTGCCTGTCAGGAGTCTCGCTGCGGCATTTTGGACCAGTTGCAGGTGGGACAGGGAAGATTGACTGATGCCAGTGTAAAGGGAGTTGCAGTAATCTAGGCAGGAGGAGATAAATGTGTGGATGATCTTTTCGAGGTCATCAAAGTGGAGGAATTGTTTCATTTTAACTATCGTCCGAAGCTGAAAGAAGCTAGCTTTTACCACGGCATTGACTTGTTTGTGAAATTTCAGTGCTGAGTCAAATATCACGCCAAGGTTTTTGACGTGAGGTTTGAGTAGTGGGGTAAGGCTTCCAAGGCTGCCTGCTATCATTTTGATTGAGTCCGAGGGGCCGAGAAGGATGACCTCAGACTTACTCTCGTTTAGTTGGAGGAAGTTCTGGGCCATCCAACACTTTATATCCTCGAGGCAGCGGGTAAGGTTAAGCTTCGTCCACTGGACTGGAGGGTGGCAGCTTCGTCCGCCCCAGGCAGCGGAGTTTGAACCGGCCCGTTCGTGGAGCTCGGATTTGGCCGCGGGACTTACCATCACCCGGCGGGGTCACAACATCGGAAGCCTGGATCGCCTCAACGCAGAGGGAGAACAAGGAGGGAAGAGACAAGGACTTTAAGACTTTTGCCTTCCATCACAGTGAGGAGGGCTTGGTAGACTCACTGTGGTGGATGTTAAATCTGTGTTCATTGTGTGTTTTGTTATTTTATTCTATGTTATGACTGCAAGGCACAAATTTCGTTCAGACTGAAAGGACTGAATGACAATAAAGGATACTTTGACTTTGACTTTGATATTTTCAACCATCTTAAAGCAAAGTCATCTCCAGGCAGGCAGGCAGGAATGAAACAGGCATTGGTGAACAACGTGGGATATGGTTGGAATTTGCCCATGAAGGAGTTTGTCATCATTGGAATGATCTTTTCGTGGAAGATTTGGTGGAACCCTGACCTTTTCAAATTTTAAGTGGTGTCACAGGTAGATAGGGTGTTGAAGGGCTGCTGAATTGTGCAGCAGTAGAGTTGCTGCCTTACAGCGCCAGAGACCCAGGTTCAATCCTGACTACGGGTGCATGTCTATAAGGAGTGTGTGCATTCTCCCCGTGAACTGCGTGGGTTTTCTCCAAGATCTTCAGTTTCCTCCCACACTCCAAAGACGTACAGGTTTGTAGGTTAATTGCCTTGGTAAAAATTTAAATTGTACCTCGTGTGTGTAGGATAATGTTAATGTGCTGGGATCAGTGTAGACTCGATGGGCCGAAGGGCCTGTTTCCTTGCTGTATCTCTAAACTAAACTAACGATTTCCTTTTCAAATTTCAAGTGGTGTCACGGTGTATTATAGGTACCAATGACATAGGTAAAAAAGAGAAGAGGTCCTGAAAGGAAAATTTAGAGAGTTAGGAGGGGAGTTAAAGAGAAGGACAGCAAAGGTAACAATCTCGGGATTACTGCCTGTGCCACGCGACAGTGAGAGTAGGAATGGAGCGAGGTGGGAGGATAAATGCGTGGCTGAAGGACTGGTGCAGAAGGCAGGGATTCAAATTTCTGGATCATTGGGACCTCTTTTGTGGAAGGTTCGACCTGTACAAAAAGGATGGGTTGCACTTGACCCTGAGGGGGACCGATATCCTGGCGGGGAGATCTGCAAAGGCTACTGGGGAGACTTTAAACTAGAATGGTTGGGGGGAGGGACTCAAATAGAGAATGCTATTAGACAGTGTGTGAGGCAGGAGGCAGAGAAGGAAAAGCACTCAGACCCAACATGTAGGGGGAAAGAAGATAACAATAATAAACAGAGAATAAGAGGTGGTGGGGTTCTTAAATGGGTGAGCAGAGAAACAGAGGGGTGTAAAATGCGGGCGGAAGCAATAGGTAGCAAGGTGAAAAGTAAAAGTGGCAGGCAGACAAATCCAGGGCAAAAATCAAAAAGGGCCACTTTTCAACATAATTGTATAAGGGGTAAGAGCGTTGTAAAAACAATCCTGAAGGCTTTGTGTCTCAATGGAAGGAGCATTCGTAATAAGGTGGATGAGTTGAACGTGCAGATAGCAATTAATGATTATGATATAGATGGGATCACGGAGACATGGCTCCAGGGTGACCAAGGCTGGGAGCTGAACATCCAGGGATATTCAATATTCAGGAGGGATAGAGAGAAAGGAAAAGGAGGTGGGGTAGCGTTGCTGGTTAGAGAGGAAATTAACGCAGTGCAAAGGAAGGACATTAGCTTGGAGGATGTGGAATCGGAATGGGTAGAGCTGCGAAACACTAAGGGGCAGAAAACGCTGGTGGGTGTTGTGTACAGGCCACCTAGCAGTAGTAGTGAAGTTGGGGATGGCATCAAACAGGAAATTAGAAATGCGTGCAACAAAGGCAAAACAGTTATAATGGGTGACTTCAATCTACATATAGATTGGGTGAATCAAATTGGCAGGGGTGCTGAGGAAGAGGATTTCTTGCAATGTATGTGGGATAGTTATCTAAACCAACATGTAGAGGAACCAACAAGAGAGCAGGCTATTCTAGACTGGGTATTGAGTAATGAAGAAGGGTTAGTTAGCAGTCTTGTTGTGCGTGCCCCCTTGGGCAAGAGTGACCATAATATGGTTGAGTTCTTCATTAGGATGGAGAGTGACATTGTTAATTCAGAAACAACGGTTCTGAATTTAAAGAAGGGTAATTTTGAGGGTATGAGTCGTGAATTGGCCAAGATTGACTGGCAATTAGTTCTAAAAGGGTTGACGGTGGATATGCAATGGAAGGCATTTAAAGACTGCATGGATGAACTACAAAAATTGTTCATCCCAGTTTGGCAAAAGAATAAATCAGGGAAGGTAGTGCATCCGTGGATAACAAGGGAAATCAGGGATAGTATCAAAGCAAAAGATGATGCGTACAAATTAGCCAGAAAAAGCAGCATACCAGAGGACTGGGAGAAATTCAGAGACCAGCAGAGGAGGACAAAGGGCTTAATTAGGAAAGGGAAAATAGATTATGAAAGGAAACTGGCAGGGAACATAAAAACTGACTGCAAAAGTTTTTATAGATATGTGAAGAGAAAGAGATTAGTTAAAACAAATGTAGGTCCCTTGCAGTCAGAAACAGGTGAACTGATCATGGGGAACAAGGATATGGCGGACCAATTGAATAACTACTTTGGTTCCGTCTTCACTAAGGAAGACATAAATAATCTGCCGGTAATAGCAGGGGGCCGCGGGTCAAAGGAGATGGAGGAACTGAGTGAAATCCAGGTTAGTCGGGAAATGGTGTCGGGTAAATTGAATGGATTAAAGGCCGATAAATCACAAGGGCCAGATAGGCTGCATCCCACAGTACTTAAGGAAGTAGCTCCAGAAATAGTGGATGCATTAGTGATAATTTTTCAAAACTCTTTAGATTCTGGAGTAGTTCCTGAGGATTGGAGGGTAGCAAACGTAACCCCACTTTTTAAGAAGGGAGGGAGAGAGAAAACGGGGAATTACAGACCAGTTAGTCTAACATCGGTAGTGGGGAAACTGCTCGAGTCAGTTATTAAAGATGGGAGAGCAGCACATTTGGAAAGTGGTGAAATCATTGGACAAAGTCAGCATGGATTTACGAAAGGTAAATCGTGTCTGACGAATCTTATAGAATTTTTCGAGGCTGTAACGAGTAGAGTGGATAGGGGAGAACCAGTGGATGTGTTGTATCTGGACTTTCAGAAGGCTTTCGACAAGGTACCACATAAGAGATTAGGATACAAACTTAAATCACACGGTATTGGAGGTTCAGTATTGATGTGGATAGAGAACTGGCTGGCAAACAGGAAGCAAAGAGTAGGAGTAAACAGGTCCTTTTCACAATGGCAGGCAGTGACTAGTGGGGTACCGCAAGGCTCAGTGCTGGGACCCCAGCTATTTACAATTTATATTAATGACCTGGATGAGGGATTTGAAAGCAACATCTCCAAGTTTGCGGATGACACTAAGCTGGGGGGCAGTGTTAGCTGTGAGGAGGATGCTAGGAGACTGCAAGGTGACTTGGATAGGCTGGGTGAGTGGGCAAATGTTTGGCAGATGCAGTATAATGTGGATAAATGTGAGGTTATCCACTTTGGTGGCAAAAACGGGAAGGCAGACTATTATCTAAATGGTGGCCGATTAGGAAATGGGGAGATGCAGCGAGACCTGGGTGTCATGGTACACCAGTCATTGAAAGTAGGCATGCAGGTGCAGCAGGCAGTGAAGAAAGTGAATGGTATGTTGGCCTTCATAGCAAGAGGATTTGAGTATAGGAGCAGGGAGGTTCTACTGCAGTTGTACAGGGTCTTGGTGAGACCACACCTGGAGTATTGCGTACAGTTTTGGTCTCCAAATCTGAGGAAGGACATTATAGCCATGGAGGGAGTGCAGAGAAGGTTCACCAGACTGATTCCTGGGATGTCAGGACTTTCATATGAAGAAAGTCTGGATAGACTTGGCTTATACTCGCTAGAATTTAGGAGATTGAGAGGGGATCTTATAGAAACGTACAAAATTCTTATGGGGTTGGACAGGCTAGATGCAGGAAGATTGTTCCCGATGTTGGGGAAGTCCAGGACAAGGGGTCACAGCTTAAGGATAAGGGGGAAATCCTTTAAGACCGAGATGAGGAAAAACTTTTTCACACAGAGAGTGGTGAATCTCTGGAACTCTCTGCCACAGAGGGTAGTTGAGGCCAGTTCATTGGCTATTTTTAAGAGGGAGTTAGATGTGGCCCTTGTGGCTAAGGGGATCAGGGGGTATGGAGAGAAGGCAGGTACGGGATACTGAGTTGGATGATCAGCCATGATCATATTGAATGGCGGTGGTGGCTCGAAGGGCCGAATGGCCTATTCCTGGACCTATTTTCTATGTATCTATGTATTGAAGAAGGCTTTTTGAATGTTGGCCTTCATCAGGCAAGAAACTGAGCATAATAAGTTGGGTCATTATGTTACTGTAACACAGAAAGAATTTTATCAGGATGCATCACAGCTTGGTTTAGGAACAGCTCCATCCAAGAGCACAAGAAATTGCAGCGAATTGTGGATGCAGCCCAAACCATCACACAATCCATCCTCCCATCTATTGACATAATTTATGCCTCACACTGCCTCAGCAAGGCCAGCAGCATAATCAAGCATGGGTGGAAATCCCGGTGGGGGGAGTGGGGGGGGGGGGGGCAGGGGGCAGGGGACACACGTACCCTCCATGTTTTGAGAGGTGGGTGACAATCCCCCCATGTTTTGTAATCCGGATTTTAAAATTTGGTGAAAAAAAATCTATTAATCTCCGCTTTCCGCGAGACAGTGGGGGTGTCACTGTTAAGCGCTTGTTAAATGTCTCCATTAACATTTAGGCTGTGGGCCGAGGAGCTTTATTCCAGTGTTTCATGACCCAAGTCACCAAACTACATGAAATTCAAACATATTGTGTAAAAATATTATATAAATCACCCCTGAAACTCGTCATGAACAAGACTTGCACATTTTTTTATTAAATTAGAGAATAAACGTAAAATTTTCAGGTATTTTTAGTCCAATCAAACCACGTTTAACATTGAGATGTATGCTAGTCAGCCAATCACGCACTTTGTTTCAGACTAGCTAGGCAGGGAGCACACAACATGGCTGATAGTACTTCTACTGATGCCTGTTTTACTGGAGATTCCCATGAAGGTTCTTTGTTGTTCTGTGGAATACATGTCGTGGAAACTTGCAGCAGGGTAATTGAATTTAGAGAGAAAAGCATTAAGAAGTCTGAAGAATGTGCTGCTAAGTGGATGGAAGTGGAATAAAGCCTTGAAAGCAAAGTCGCTGCTGAGGTGCTGCAACACAAAGGGGACAGCCAGGAATCAGCTCTAACGGAAAGGTAAGATCTAAAGTCTGAATTTGTGAAAATCTATCTGTATGGACTTTAATTAATTTAATTGCACCCTTTTATAATGTGAAAAAATGAGATTTGGAGGCTGTACATTCACTCATTCATTCATTCATTCATTCATTCACTCATTCACTCATTCATTCATTCATTCATTCATTAGTTCAATCACTCACTCATTCACTCATTCACTCATTCATTCATTCATTCATTCATTCATTCATTCATTCATTCATTCATTAGTTCAATCACTCACTCATTCACTCATTCACTCATTCACTCATTCATTCATTCATTCATTCATTCATTCATTCACTCATTCATTCATGAAGTTGAGGGCCTAAACTATGTGTATCCATAACACAGTAAATTAAACATTTTCACTAATTCCAGCTTGTTGTAGTGTAATAAGTCTTTAACATCTAATTTCGGAGCTGCCTGCGATAACTTATCGGGAAAAAGTGCTCCGACCACAGGGCCTAGGTACTTGATATAGTGAAGCCGCGGTCTCAATTAAGAAGCGGCCGATTCGCGAACGCGGAGCCCCGGGGTGTGTTTTGATCATCTCCGCGGGGAGGGAGGCTGTACATAGTGCCGTCCGCTATGGCCGTTTCCAAACCCCGACCACGGGAGAAAAACGGAGGGATATTGATCGCACTTTATAGGCTTCCATTGGAGTGAGAAATGGTCAGAAATGGTTGATGTTTCTGTAGAAATGAATTGGTGTATGTGAATTTGAACTAATTTATTTATGGTAGTAACCTATTGTTATTCTCATTAACATTAAGAAGAGGTTGACATTTAATGAATTGAAGCCCATGCAGACCTAAGTAATATAACCATATAACCATATAACCATATAACAATTACAGCACGGAAACAGGCCATCTCGACCCTTCTAGTCCGTGCCGAACACGTATTCTCCCCTAGTCCCCTATACCTGCGCTCAGACCATAACCCTCCATTCCTTTCCCGTCCATATAACTATCCAATTTATTTTTAAATGATAAAAACGAACCTGCCTCCACCACCTTCACTGGAAGCTCATTCCACACAGCCACCACTCTCTGAGTAAAGAAGATCCCCCTCATGTTACCCCTAAACTTCTGTCCCTTAATTCTGTAACTTAGTTGCTGAAACACAGGCAACATTCTAGTAAATCTCCTCTGTACTCTCTCTATTTTGTTGACATCCTTCCTATAATTAGGCGACCAAAATTGTACACAATACTCCAGAATTGGCCTCACCAATGCCTTGTACAATTTTAACATTACATCCCAACTTCTATACTCAATGCTCTGATTTATAAAAGCCAGCACACCAAAAGCTTTCTTTACCACCCTATCTACATGAGATTCCACTTTCAGGGAACTGTGCACAGTTATTCCAAGATCCCTCTGTTCACCTGCATTCTTCAATTCCCTACCATTTACCATGTATGTCCTATTTTGATTTGTCCTGCCAAGATGTAGCACCTCACACTTATCAGCATTAAACTCCATCTGCCATCTTTCAGCCCACTCTTCCAACCGGCATAAATCTCTTTGTAGACTTTGAAAATCTACTTCATTATCCACAGCCCCACCTATCTTAGTATCATCTGCATACTTACTAATCCAATTTACCACACCATCATCCAGATCATTGATGTACATGACAAACAACAGTGGACCCAACACAGACCCCTGTGGCACCCACTAGTCACTGGCCTCCAACCTGACAAACAACCATCCACAGCCTGTGTTTTGTGTGGACATGCACTGTGCTTTAATGAACACTAATTTGATATTTTGCAGAAACTCTATTACTGCAAAAGACTTTGAATCTGATGAAGAATCTTCAGATGAAGATCAGATGTAATGTAAACAAAATAAATTGGGGAAATAAATGATTATATAAAGTTTTATTTTAATGTCGATCCTTTCACTGTTTATTTGGTCAAATTATTTAAACAATGAGTGAATTACTTATGATAATGGCGTGCTGGTGAATGACTGCGACAGTCCACCCACCCATCCACACATACATACATATATACACACTTCCACACACACATCCATCCGTACGCACACTTCCATGCATGCAAACACACACATACATGCACATATAAATCCGCACACACACACATCCACACATCCATTCACACGCAGACATACATGTACACAAACACACACACATCCACACATACAGGCACACATACATCCATCCACACGTACATACACACTTACATCCACACATCCACAGATACACGTTTGAAAGGTATACACAGACACACACACAAACTAGAGATAAACAATGCAAAACTTTTAGGGTTCTTTTAGGTTAAAGGTAATAGCCCTCATTTGCAAAGGCACCATCGGGGGGTGGGGGGGGTCCAACATAAATATAAGCTCATTATAGCTTAAAATGAATACTCATCGAGTAAACATCAGAGCATTCGATTCTTGGCCAGGATGTGACATTTACATCAGAAATAAGACAGGTCTCTTACAGGTCTGTCACCCAGCCTGGCACTGCCCCAGTCCCTCTATGGCCGTGGCCCCCACTATGCACACTGGCAGTCAGTGGGGTTCAGTAAAGGGAGGAACCCACAAGAACTGCCCTAACCCATTAATTTCAGGACTCAATGCGACTTTGAGTCCTGAAAAGCGCTATATAAATAAAATCTATTATTATTATTATTATTCATTAGGCTGGTTCAGGAACAGGACCTCTGCGACAGTGTCATTAAAAAAACACACTCACAATTATATTCATCATATTATTTTTATATAATATAATTATAATTAATTATATATGATTACAGTCATATTTACAAGTTATATATATATATATATATATAGGTATAATAATATATAGTTTAAATGGACTGCAACACGGAAATAGGCTGCCCATGGTGTAATATGGGCATTGTCCACTAGATGGCGCTCACTTTCCCGATCTCATTTTCTAATTAGTTTAATTAATTAATGTGCAGCTTTTGGAAATGACGAGTTATGACTTCCTTCTCAATTATATTTCATCTAAATCTGTGGAAAATTTCATGTAGTTTGGTGACTTGGGTCACGAAAACTGATTTCTAGACACATTTTTGATGCTCGGCCCACAGCCTAATTGTATTAACACAATGTGTCATCAATTGTGTTTTGACCTTCAAGTATTACTGAAGGTATTCACGGAGAATTTCTTAAAGCTGTCTGATGCGGGTACAATTACCATTTGAACTAATTGGATGTATTGGTGGATGGGAAAGATTTAAACGAGTATCGGATTTAATCGGGTCAGGTCATTAGGCTCTGGTCGAAAGGGTTTCCTGGCTGGCTTGCAGGTAAGTCCCTCATTCACGGTCACTCACGTTATTTAGTATGTTTTTCCCATCTCTCTCTCTCTCTCTCCCCTCCAAGGTTGGTTCTTCTGTTTGCCTTCATTTGCTTCAGTTTTATTTGTTTGTGTTATTTATCACATTGTAACTTTTGAAAGATTCAAGTGGGTATCAGACGCTTTCTAAGGGCTGAATCGGCCCGTTCACGGGGCATTTCATCTCCCGGCGCGGCTTAAAATCAAACTGCTGTTCACGATGTTGAAGCCCCCGCCGGCCGATTTTAAGTCGCGCCAGGCGATGAAAGGCCCCGCATATGGGCCAATTGAAGCCCCACGATTCGGAGTGGACGAAGCTGCTGTTGCTGAAGTTCGGAGTCAATCACCAACCAGGTCAGCTCCCGAAGGTACACAAACATGCTGGAGGAACTCAGCGGGAGAGGCAGCATCATTGGAGCGAAGGAATAGGTGATGTTCCGGGCATTTTTGTCTACCTTCAATTTTTCCAGCATCTGCAGTTCTTTCTTAAACAGGTCTATTCCTGATGTTACCATCCACAGGGCTTACGGCTGAGGTCTCCAAAGCCCGCGTGTGTGTGTGTGTGCATGAGTGTGCGTGTGTTTGCGGTGTGTGTGAGGTGTGTGTGTGCGTGCGTGCGTGCGTGCGTGCGTGTGTGTGTGCGTGTGTGTGTGTGTGTGTGTGTGTGCGTGCATGCGCATGTGCGGGGCCACCAAGGAATTGTGTCCTCCCCATGTTTTGCTAGCGATTTCCAGACGTGTCGCTCCCTGGCCACTCCCTCTTCTCCCCTCTACTATCAGGCAAATGTTATAGAAGTGTGAAAATGCACACCTCTGAATTCAGGGACAGTTTCTTCCCAGCTGTTATCAGGCAACTGAATCATCCTATCACAACCAGAGCGCTGTGCTGAACTACTATCTACCTCTTTGATGACCCTTGGACTATACTTGATTGGACTTACTGGCTTTACCTTGCACTAAACATTAATCCCTTATCATGTATCTATACATTACAAATGGATCGATTGTAATCATGTATTGTCTTTCTGCTGACTGGTTGGCACGCAACAAAAAGCTTTTCACTGTACCTCGGTACACGTGATAATAAACTAAACTGAAACGGAACCGAACTGAACTGTTGTAAAAAACATTTGTGAGGTCATACCCGGCGTATTGCATCCAGTTTTGGTCACATCACTTTTGGAAAAATAGCAAAAAGCTGGAAAGGGTGCAGAGAAGATTTACAAGGATGTTGCCAGGACTCGAGGGTCACAGCTGTAAGCAGAGGTTGGGCAGGCTCGGACTTTATTCCTTGGAGCACTGGAGGGTGAGTGGTAATTTTAAGGAGGTGTACAAAATCATAAAGGGAACGGATAGGGAGTCTTTATTTGTCAAGGTAGGAATAGTTTTAAGTGAGAGAGAAGGATTTAATAGGAGTCTGAGGGGCAACTCTTTCACACAGAGGGCAGTGGGTGTATGGAATGAGCTACCAGGTTTAGTGTATGAGGCAGGGCAGATAATAGGGCAGATAATAATGTTTAAAAGACATTTGGACAAGTATATGGATAGGAACGGTTTAGAGAGATATGGGCCAGGCACAGGCTTAAGAAGGTGGTAAAGGCATAGAAACATAGAAACATAGAAAATAGGTGCTCGAGGATGCCATTCGGCCCTTCGAGCCAGCACCGCCATTCATTGTGATCATGGTTGATCGTCCCCAATCAATAACCCGTGCCTGCCTTCTCCCCATATCCCTTGATTCCACTAGCCCCTAGAGCTCTATCGAACTTTCTCTTAAATCCATCCAGTGATTTGGCCTCCACTGCCCTCTGTGGCAGGGTATTCCATACATTCACAACTCTCTGGGTGAAAGGTTTTTTCTCACCTCAGTCTTAAATGGCCTCCCCTTTATTCTAAGACTGTGGCCCCTGGTACTGGACTCGCCCAACATGGGGAACATTTTTCCTGCATCTAGCTTGTCCAGTCCTTTTATAATTTTATATGTTTCTATAAGATCCCCCCCTCATCCTTCTAAATGCCAGTGAATACAAGCCTAGTCTTTTCAATCTTTCATAGAAACATAGAAACATAGAAAATAGGTGCCATTCGGCCATTCGAGCCTGCACCGCCATTCAATATGATCATGGCTGATCATCCAACTCACTATCCCATACCTGCCTTCTCTCCATACCCCCTGATCCCCTTAGCCACAAGGGCCACATCTAACTCCCTCTTAAAGATAGCCAATGAACTGGCCTCAACTACCTACTGTGGCAGAGAATTCCAGAGATTCACCACTCTCTGCTGAAAAAAGTTTTTCTCATCTCGGTCCTAAAAGACCCTTATCCTTAAACTGTGACCCCTTGTTCTGGACTTCCCCAACATCGGTAACAATCTTCCTGCATCTAGCCTGTCCAACCCCTTAAGAATTTTGTAAGTTTCTATAAGATCCCCCCTCAATCTTCTAAATTCTAGCGAGTACAAGCCGAGTCTATCCAGTCTTTCTTCATATGAAAGTCATGACATCCCAGGAATCAGTCTGGTGAACCTTCTCTGTACTCCCTCTATGGCTAGAATGTGTTTCCTCAGATTAGGAGACCAAAACGGTATGCAATACTCCAGGTGTGGTCTCACCAAGACCTTGTACAACTGCAGTAGAACCTCCCTGCTCCTATACTCTAATCCTTTTGCTATGAATGCTAACATACCATTCGCTTTCTTCACTGCCTGCTGCACCTGCATGCCTACTTTCAATGGTACACAAAAATGCTGGAGAAACTCAGCGGGTGCAGCAGCATCTATGGAGCGAAGGAAATAGGCAACGTTTCGGGCCGAAACCATTCTTCAGGTTTCTTTCAATGGTTGCCTACTTTCAATGACTGGTGTACTATGACACCCAGGTCCCATTTCATCTCCCCTTTTCTTAATCGGCCACCATTCAGATAATAGTCTACTTTCCTGATTTTGCCACCAAAGTGGATAACCTCACATTTATCCACATTATACTGCATCTGCCATGCATTTGCCCACTCACCCAACCTATCCAAGTCACCTTGCAGCCTCCTAGCACCCTCCTCACAGCTAACACTGCCCCCCAGCTTCGTGTCATCCGCAAACTTGGAGATGTTGCATTGAATTCCCTCGTCCAAATCATTAATATATATTGTAAATAGCTGGGGTCCCAGCACCGAGCCTTGCAGTACCCCACTAGTCACTGCCTGCCATTCTGAAACGGACCAGGTTACTCCTACTCTTTGCTTCCTGTCTGCCAGCCAGTTCTCTATCCACATCAATAATGAACCCCCAATACCGTGTGCTTTAAGTTTGCATACTAATCTCTTATGTGGGACATTGTCAAAAGCCTTCTGAAAGTCCAAATATAACACATCCACTGGTTCTCCCTTATCCACTCTACTAGTTACATCCTCGATAAAATTCTATAAGATTCGTCAGACATGATTTACCTTTCATAAATCCATGCTGACTTTGTCCAATGATTTCACCACTTTCCAAATGTGCTGCTATTCCATCGTTAATAACTGACTAGCAGTTTCCCCACTACCGATGTTAGACTAACTGGTCTGTAATTCCCCGTTTTCTCTCTCCCTCCCTTTTTAAAAAGTGGGGTTACATTAGCTACCCTTCAATCCTCAGGAACTACTCCAGAATTTAAAGAGTTTTGAAAAATAATCACTAATGCATCCACTATTTCTGGGGCTACTTCCTTAAGTACTCTGGGATGCAGCCTAACTGGACCTGGGGATTTATTAGCCTTTTAACCATTCAATTTACCTAACACCACTTCCCGGCTAACCTGGATTTCACTCAGTTCCATCTCATTTGACCCCCTGCTATTTCTGGCAGATTATTTATGTCTTCCTTAGTGAAGACAGAACCAAAGTAGTTATTCAATTGATCTGCCATGTCCTTGATCCCCATGATCAATTCACCTGTTTCTGACTGCAAGGGACCTACATTTGTTTTAACTCATCTTTTTCTCTTCGCATATCTATAAAAACTTTTGCAGTCAGTTTTTATGTTCCCTGCCAGGTGTCTTTCATAATCTATTTTCCCTTTCCTAATTAATCCCTTTGCCCTCCTCTGCTGGACTGAATTTCTCCCAGTCCTCTGGTAGGCTGCTTTTTCTGGCTAATTTGTATGCTTCATCTTGTGTTTTGATACTATCCCTGATTTCCCTTGTTATCCACGGATGCACTACCTTCCCTGATTTATTATTTTGCCAAACTGGGATGAACAATTTTTGTAGTTCATCCATGCAGTCTATAAATGCCTTCCATTGCCTATCCACCGTCAACCCTTTAAGAATCAATTGCCAGTCTATCTTGGCCAATTCCCGTCTCATACCGTCAAAGTTACCTTTCTTTAAGTTCAGAACCCTTGTTTCTGAATTAATTATGTCACTCTCCATCCTAATGAAGAACTCAACCATAATTTAGGTCACTCTTGCCCAAGGGGCCTCGCACAACAAGACTGCTAACTAACCCTTCCTCATTACTCAATACCCAGTCTAGAATAGCCTGCTCTGTCGTTGGTTCCTCTACATGTTGGTTTAGAAAACTATCCCACATACATTCCAAGAAATCCTCTTCCTCAGCACACCTGCCAATTTGATTCACCCAATCTATATATAGATTGAAGTCACCCATTATAACTGTTTTACCTTTGTTGCACGCATTACTAAATTCCTGTTTGATGCCATCCCCAACTCCACTACTACTGTTAGGTGGCCTGTACACAATTCCCACTAGCGTTTTCTGCCCCTTAGTGTTTCGCAGCTCTACCCACATCCTCCAAGCTAATGTCGTTCCTTTCTATTGCGTTAATCTCCTCTCTAACCAGCAACGCTACCCCACCTCCTTTTCCTTTCTGTCTATCCCTCCTGAATATTGAATATCCCTGGATGTTCAGCTCCCAGCCTTGGTCACCCTGGAGCCATGTCTCTGTGATCCCAACTATATCATATTCATTAATAACTATCTGCACATTCAACTCAACCACCTTAATATGAATGCTCCTTGCATTGAGACATAAAGCCTTCAGGCTTGTTTTTACAACACTCTTACCCCTTATACAATTATGTTGAAAAGTGGCTCTTTTTGATTTTTGCCCTGGATTTGTCTGCCTGCCACTTTTACTTTTCACCTTGCTACCTATTGCTTCTACCCTCATTTTACACCCCTCTGTCCCTCTGCTCATGCATTTAAGAAACCCACCACCTCTTATTCTGTTTATTATTTTTTTTCTTCTTCCCCCCCTACATGTTGGGTCTGAGTGCTTCCCTTCTCTGCCTCCTGCCTCACACACTGTATACTAGCTTTCTCTATTTGAGTCCCTCCCCCCAACCGTTCTAGTTTAAAGTCTCCCCAGTAGCCTTTGCAAATCTCCCCGCCAGGATATTGGTCCCCCTCGGGTTCAAGTGCAACCCATCCTTTTTGTACAGGTCACACCTTCCCCAAAAGAAGTCCTAATGATCCAGAAACTTGAATCCCTGCCCTCTGCAGTCCTTCAGCCACGCATTTATCCTCCACCTCACTCCATTCCTACTCTCACTGTTGCGTGGCGCAGGCAGTAATCCTGAGATTGTTACCTTTGCGGTCCTTCTCCTTAACTCTCCTCCTAACACCCTAAATTCTCCTTTCAGGAATTCTTCTCTTTTTTTCCTCATATGACAGTCCCGCCATCCCAGGGATCAATCTCGCGAACCTTCGCTGCACTGCCTCAATCGCAATGATGCCCTTCCTCAAATTAGGAGACCAAAACTGTATGCAGTACTCCAGATGTGGTCTTACCAGAGCCCTATACAACTGCAGAAGAACCTCTCTACACCTATACTGAAATCCTCTTGTCATGAAGGCCAAAATTCCATTAGCTTTCTTCACTGCCTGCTTTACCTGCACCCCAACTTTCAGTGACCGGTGTACAAGGACACCCAGTTCTCGCTGTACTTCCCCTTTTCCTAACCTAACCCCATTGAGATAATAATCTGCCCCCTTATTTTTGCCATCAAAGTGGATAATCTCACATTTATCTATATTATACTGCATCTGCCACGCATCTGCCCACTCACTCAACCTGTCCAGGTCACCCTGCAACCTCCTAACATGCACTTCGCAGTTCACACTGCCATCCAGCTTTGTGTCATCTGCAAACTTGCTAGTGCTGCTCCTAATTTCCTCTTCCAAATCCTTAATATATATGGTAAACAGTTGCGGCCCCAAAACCGAGCCTTGCGGCACTCCACTCACCACTGCCTGCCATTCTGAAAAGGACCCGTTCACTCCTACTCTTTGCTTCCTGTCTGCCAACCAATTTTCTATCCACATCAGCACCCTACCCCCAATACCATGTGCTCTAATTTTAGTCACCAATCTCCCGTGCGGGACCTTATCAAAGGCTTTCTGAAAGTCTAGATACACTACCTCCACTGGCTCCCCTTCATCCATTTTACTTGTCACCTCAAAATATGCCAGAAGATCAGTCAAGCATGATTTCCCTTACATAAATCCATGCTCACTTAGACTAATCCTTTTACTGCTATCCAAATGCCCCATTATTACCTCTTTAATAATTGACTCCAGCATCTTTCCCACCACCGAAGTCAGGCTAACTGGACTGTAATTCCCCGTTTTCTCTCTCGCTCCTTTCTTGAAAGGTGGGATAACATTAGCTATCCTCCAATCCACAGGAACTGATCCTGAATCTATTGAACATTGGAAAATGATCACCAATGCGTCCACTATTTCTAGAGCCACCTCTCTGAGGACCCTGGGATGCAATCCATCAGGCCAAGGGGATTTATCATCCTTCAGCCCCATTAGCCTACCCAATACTATTTCTCGCCTAATGAAAATTCCTTTCAGTTCCTCAACTCCCTTAGGTACTCTGTCCTCCAGTGCTTCTGGGAGATTGTTTGTGTCTTCCTTAGTGAAGACAGATCCGAAGTACCTGTTCAACCCTTCTGCCATTTCCTTGTTCCCCCAATAATTTCACCTGTGTCTGCCTTCAAGGGATCCACATTTGACTTTGCTACTCTTTTTCCCTTAACATATCTAAAGAAGCTTTTACTGTCCTTCTTTATCTTCGTGCCCAGCTTCCCCTCGTACTTCATCTTTTCAGCCCGTATTGCCCGTTTTGTTTCCTTCTGTTGTCCTATGAAAGTTTCCCAATCCTCTGGCTTCCGGCTACTCTTTGTTGTGTTATACATCTTTTCTTTTCGTTTTATTCTATCCCTAACTTCTCTTGTCAGCCATGGTTGCCTCCTACTCCCCTTAGAATCTTTCTTCCTTTTTGGAATGAAATGATCCTGCGTCTTCCGGATTATGACCAGAAATTCCTGCCATTGCTGTTCCTCCGTCATTCCTGCTAGTATCCCTTTCCAGTCTACCTTGGCCAGATCCTCTCTCATGCCTTCATAGTCCCCTTTGTTCAACTGCATCACTGCCACTTCTGATTTAACCTTCTCCTTCTCAAATTGCTGATACCCTCATAACATTTAATAAATATTTGCATGAGCAATTGATTTGCCGAATTGGCCATTTACAAAGAGGTGGTCAAGAAGATTAGTACAGGTCAATACATGATGGGCTGAAGGGCCTGTTCAATGCTGTATAATTCTATGAAAATAGGATATACGGCATAGAACAGTACTGCACAGGAACAGGCCATTCTCTCTGTGCTGAAAATAATGCCAAGTTAACCCAATCTTCTCTGCAGATGTGATCCATAAATCTACATTCCCTGTAAATCCATGTGCCTATCCAAAAGCCTCCTAAATGGCAGCATTGTATCTGCCTCCTCCACCATCCCTGGCAGCACCTTCCAGGCACCCACCATCCTCTTTATAAAGAACTTGTGCTACACATCTCCTTTAAACTATGGCCCTTGCACCTTAAAGCTATGCCCCTAGTCTTTGACATTTCCTGTCTCGGAAAAAGATTTTGACTATCTATGCCTCTCATAATTTAAAAACGACTCTAAGAAATGTCTGCCAAAGCATCACCAGTTAAATCCAGGCTGCATGATTGTAGAGATGTTTGATTTTCCTCTTGTATCAACCATACCTCTTTACCACTGGATACTTAAGGCAAAGTCAAAAAGTTTTTAAACAACATATTGGATGCCTTGGGGCAATCAAACTATTGTTTGGTGAAGATAGACACAACAATTTGGATGCATAAGGAATAGGTGACATTTTGGGTCGAGATGAGTCTGAAGAAGGGTCTCGACCTGAAACATCACCTATTCCTTTTCTCCTGAGATGCTGCCTGATCTGCTGAGTTACTCCAGATTTTTGTGTCTATCTTCGGTTTAAACCAGCATCGGCAGTTCCTTTCATATTGTTTTGTGAAATGTGTCTCAATCTATTCATGACAGAAGTGGAGCCTAATTACATTCACCATTTTTGTGGTGAATAGCTTAATGTTCCTGACAAAAGGCAAACAGCATCAAGTGGCTGGTCCTCCATTAGGTGCTGCATGACGTACAGGCTTACACAGGGGTGCAGTATTTTATCACTTAAAAACAAAGTGGAGGGCAGATGATCTTTGCACAGAAACATGCAGTCTCCAAGTGGCACATAGATTCAGCAAGATATTACCTGGTATGGAATGTTTCAGTTATTCGGTTGTTCGAATTTTTAAATTAATTTTCTGGAGCTTTCATTTATAAATTAAAATCCAGTCAAACGTGACTTCAAAATAAATTGAGTGGGTTTTAGATGATGGAGGCTGACAATATAAGGTGTTCAGGAATTAATGAATTCACTAGAAATTTTGAGCTAAGAAATTTAATTAGATTTGTATCAGGTTTTGAACAAAATAAACATTCATGCAGGCCAATAAGATTAAGAGAGTTAGAATTAAATAAAAATTATTCTGATCTTTTTTTATCCACAACACTAATTAACTTCTAAAGAAGTGAGAATCCACATTGGGAAAATAATTTTTCAGAGCCAGAGCAGTTGTAATTATTTCTTATCACCTGATTACGAGTTCAATTAATCATGAATGCACCAGCTATAACTGTTTTGTTTGTTTGGAGGCAATACAGAGGACAAGAAGCACACATTCATGCTTCTCCTGTCATCTTAATGCCAAATTCCTCAACAAAGCATCCTGTGAAAGCATCCTGGCAAATTCTTATCAACAATTCTGGGCGTCCTAAGGGCCTGTCCCACTTGGCCCTCATTTGCGCGTAAATTATGCGACATCAGTTACGCGTCACGACGCACGACGCGCGCGACGTGACACGCACGTGATGCGCGCATGGTGCGCGATGACATAGGCAGTGATGCACGGCCGCACGCGGCGTTGCAGGATTTTGTGATGTACAAAATCTTCGCGCGCCATCTGCGTGACGTGTAAATGACGGCCAAGTGGGACAGGCTCTTTACCTATTGCATAGTTTTAAAGTCCTGAAGTCGACATCAGATTATACATGCAATAGTGAGCAGTGTTAACAACATCACTTTCTCTCAGGACAAATTTAGGGTAATTATTCACCATATGTAAATTGGATAAATACTCAAAGAATACTATTCAGTACTATAGGAAAAATCTGGAGGTGGGGGTAAAGGAAACATCTTTCAAAGAAGCAGCACAATGTACCAACTGCCCCCCTGCTGTGCTGGATCACACAATGATTCTAGTATCACTTAGGCTTTGTGCATTACAGTCTGTCAAAAAGTAACACTAGCAAATTTGCAGATGACACCAAGATGAACTGTGAAGAGGATGCTAGGAGGTTGCAGGGTATATTGGACAAGTTGAATGAGTGGGCAGATGCAGTATAATGTAGATAAATGTGAGGTTATCCACTTTGGCGGCAAGAACAAGGAGGCAGATTGTTATCGCAATGGTATCAGATTAGGAAAAAGGGAAGTGCAACGAGACTTGTTTGTCTTGTACACCAGTCACTGAAAGTAAACATGCAGGTGCAGCAGGCAGTGAAGAAAGCTAATGGCATGTAGGCTTTCATAACGAGAGGTCCTTCTGTAGTTGTGCAGTGCAGCATAGGTTGATCCTCAGGATGGCGGGACTGTCATATGAGGAAAGATTGGAAAGACTGGGATTCACTGGAATTTAGAAGGAAGAGAGGGGATCTTATAGAAACGTATAAAATTATCAAAGGACTGGACAAGCTAGATGCAGGAAAATGTTCCCAATGTTGGGGGAGTCCAGAACCAGGGCCCACAGTCTAAGAATAAATGAGAGGCCATTTAAAACTGAGATGAGAACAAACTTTTTCACCCAGAGAGTTGTGAATTTGTGGAATTCTCTGCCACAGAGGGCAGTGGAGGCCAATCTACTGGGTGAATTTAAAAGAGAATTAGATAGATCTCCAGGGGCTAGCGGAATCCAGGGGTTTGGTGAGAAGGCAGGCAAGGGTTTCTGATTGTGGATGATCAGCCATGATCACAATCACTCGAAGGGCCAAATGGCCTCCTCCTGCACCTATTTTCTATGTTTCTATGTTGCTATCACGGGAACAGGCTCGTTGTCCCAATCTCCATGCTGAATAGGATGCCAAGCTAAACTATTCTCCTCAGCCTGCACATGATCCATATCACTCCATTCCCTGCATATCTCTATGCCTATCCAAACCCCCATAAGATACCACAGGCACCTATTCTTCATTATTATTATTTTTCCATTTTTACTCCCAAATGAAAACTTGGACCTTTAATTATAAATGAAAGTATTTTTAGGTATTATGTAAACGTTATTGTTATTATGCAAACGCATATTCACTCATCTCAATGGAGCACTAATTTATTTAAAACTAAACCAGTAATGATTTCAAGTTGTTATACTGCAGCAGTATTGCAGCAGATGGTGATAAGCTTTAATTTGTCGAACTTAAGCTGCATCAATTACTGTTGTAATGTCAATGCAAATATATTTGAAAACATAATATACAGAAACATGAGTGGGTCTTCTCATCTCATGGCTATTGGTCTCAGTATCTATATTAGGGGCGGATCTACTGTGAAACTATGAAGCTTAAGATTCAGGGCCCCTAATCCCGGAGGGGCCCCAGAAGCATATTCTTCCAATTTAAATCCCACAGCCCCTCTCGTGGGGAGGGGCTGCGGCCGCCACGGGCAGGAGGGGGGGCCGGGCTTGGGCTCGACGTCAACGTCAGTGCACGTGCGTCCCTCCCCTCCCACCAGCTCTCTCGGGCAATGCACCTGCGCCGCTCTCCGCGCTCAGCCCCGCCCCCCTGGTTGGAGCCGTTCCGCTCGCGTGAGGTGCCGCCAACGGCCGGGGGGGCTATAAATAGCAGGAGAGAGGCGCCGATCAGTCGAGGCGCAGATCAGGTGTGAGGTTTCGTTAAGTTGAGGTTGGGTTAAGGTGTGAGATTTATTTGAGGGGCGAGGTATAGTGAGGTATGGTTTAGTCGAGGTGAGGTTTAGGTGTGAGGAGAAGTTTGGCAGTGAGGTATCGTCGAGGCGAGGGGTTTAGTGAGGCGAGGGGGTTAGTCGAAGTGTAGGTGTGTAGGTGAGGGGAAGTGAGCGTAGGTGAGGTGAGGAGCAGTAGGTGTCTGAGCTCAGGAAGGGAGACCGAGGTGCTGCTAAAGGAGACGAGACCACTGCCTTCTATGGCAGAGAATTACTCAAATTCACAACTCTGAGTGAAAAGGTTTTTTCTCATCTCAGTGCTAGGCAAAGAAACATTTCAGGTAACATATTTTCTGTAAAGATTTTTTAGCTGCATGATGCCTTTTATTGTAACATATAAGTTCATTAAGGGTTTGGACATGCTAGAAGCAGGAAACATGTTTCCAATGCTGGGAGAGTCCAGAACCAGGGGCCACAGTTTAAGAATAAACTGTAGGCCATTTAGAATGGAGATTTTTCACACAGAGAGTTGTGAATAGACAATAGACAATAGGTGCAGGAGGAGGCCATTCGGCCCTTCAAGCCAGCACCACCATTCAATGTGATCATGGCTGATCATCAACAATCAGTACCCCGTTCCTGCCTTCTCCCCATATCCCCTGACACCGCTATCTTCAAGAGTGGATTGGCTGTGGAGGCCAATTCTCTGGAGGCTTTCAAGAGAGAGATAGATAGAGCTCTTAAAGATAGCAGTCAAAGGATAGGGGAAGAAGTGAGGAATGTGGATGATCATAGAAATGTCTATTGTCTATTTCATGAAATATATATCTTTTGGGGGTTATTTTACTGCTTATGTGTTAGAAATATTCTAAGCTTCTGTTATGTAAACTACCAGCAGAAAGTTTGAGAATCATTCAATTTATTGAAAATGCAGGAGCTTCAGGGGGGGTTGCCGGGGGGGGGGGGGGGGGGGGCTAGCCAGCCTATCATGGAACAACCCCATTGATGAAGATAACAGTGGTTACCCAGACCTCGTTGCTGGTTGCGAAGGGGCCCCCATAACAGTTCAAGCTTCAGGGCCCCAAAATGTAGGTCCACCACTGGGGAACACAACAATGTTTGCGAAAAACATAGGGGAAATGAACCCAGATGGTGCAAGTCTATTGAAAGCAAATCATGTCCAACCAGCTGAGCTTTAGAAAAGAGCTCTTTTCTCGAGTAGGAACAAGGGCTGATTAGAGTATTGCAATGATGCACCTGCCAAAGTAATTTGACAAATTGCGACATAACGGATGTGATCAAACCTTTCAAGTATACGCTACTGGGAAGGAAGGAACTGCAGATGCTGGTTTAAACCGAAGATATGCGTGATGTTTCGGATCTAGATCCTTCTTCAGACTGGTCAGGGGAGAGGGGAAGGAGAGATATGCAGAGTGATGTAGAAAGGCGAAACGATCGCCTATTCTACGTTTGGTCTCGCCGATGTACGAGTCCCCATCTTGAACAATGGATGTAGTCATGTACGTTTTGGAAGAAAAATGAGATATAAACCAAAAGGTATGGCGTCACCTGATGGTCAGACCACTTACTGTCGAACCCTCGTCAGTGGTTACGAGGACTGTCACGTGACGTCATGGGTTGAGGGGAGTGTCCTGCTACATCAGCAGATCTTACCTTGAGATCATCAGTCAACAGGTAACTGAGCTCGAGTCAACACCCTCGCTCATCAGCAGCAGCAGCAGCAATGACACAATATGTTAAAGAGTCGCGAACACACATGTATGTCAAACTTATCTCACCGAATAAAGTAACTGTTTGATCACAAAGTTTGGACTCGCTACATTGGTGACCCGCGACGATCCAAATTGGGATTTTGGATTTCTCCCGAAGCAAGCAGCCGACCACCAACCTCTACAGTGGTGACTTGATGTCTGCAACAGCCCAGCCCTGCTGAACGGCGCAACCGCCAACCCTGCCGTATTGTATGCCGCCGCCGCAACGCGCTCCTGTGACTGGTCTCGGCGTTCGCAGGCCGCCTGGGGCGATAGGCGCAATCTGGGCCTTGTTTGACGGACGCCAATTCCTCCCGCATGACCTGCCTGGAGCCGGCCACCGGCACTGAGAGGCCGCGGCTACCACCGCTCCAGCACGAGCTGCTGCCCACTGGAGCTGAGAGGCCATGACTGCCACTGCTCCCCCACCAGCTGCTGCAGAAGCTGCAAGGTATATCAGCCCCCCGTCGCCAGCATCACCGGAACCGCCGCCCGCCGGCCCCGGGAGCGGGGAGAGAGTGGGCCCGCCCATCAACCCGCCGGCCACTGCCCAAGACCTAGCCTCCCGATCAAGCGGGCCTACCTGGGCCGGCTGCCCAAAGACGTCCTTCAGCTCCTCGCTGGCGTGGATTTTGACAATCCATGGCCGCTGTGGTCGGCCCAGCAGCGGGGTGGAGCCTCCGCCAGTAGTGCATCGGCGGTCCCACGATGGATTCCCCGGCAGCTTCCAGTCTCCGCCGAGGTTGCGGCAGCGCAGCCGGTCTCTGACGACATCGGTGACGGTGGGTGGAGTTCCTACCTGCAGCGGTCGGGCGAGGCCTGTTGGTGCCAGCCACCTCGCACGCATCCGGGAATCGCCTCAGTTGGTCGCCAGTAAAGGCCGCCTCGGTTGGTTTCCAAAATGGCTGCCGCGGCCTACTACCACATGGCCGCCGCGGTTGACTGCCAAAATGGCCGGCCCGAAGCGATGCTCGACCTGCTCTGACCGCCATCAACAGTGCCACCTTCCGGCCGGATGCCTTCTCTGCACTCGGACCGCCATCAACAGCAGCACCTGAGGTCGGATGGTGTCACTGCAGCCTAACTGCTGTCAACGGCACCACTTCAAGTCGGATGGTGTAACTGCAACCTCCAGTTTTCCAGCTTCCAGCACAGCTTCTCATCAGACATTGGTCAATTTGAACTTTTATTTTCCTACCACTTTGGACTTGTTTGCTCACTGTAGTTTGTTTTATTTTCTCTTTTCACTTTTTACTCTGTAATGACCTCGCCAGGTTTAGCTATTAATTTATTCTTATTTCTTTGTTGTGATTTATTTGGTTTGCATTGTTGCCGACGTCTCCCAGCCATTGCTGGGTGCCTTATTTCTCAGGACACAATCCCCTGCTGGTCGATGAGATGCAACAGTGTCTCGTCCATCCTGCGGCTTTTACAATTGTCTCCTTGCACCCCTCGGCATACGGCCGGGATGGTCCACAGCCAGAGAGTCGACTGTGCACGCGGGCTCCACAATCCCGACCCACAGCAGGTGCTCCCAACCCACAGCAGGAGCCGCCCTCGACTATGCTTGCACACCTTCTCGTAGAAGGTGAGCACGTTCTATCCCTTTTAGCCTGTGGGTTTACAAGTTTTGGCTGCTGCGTTTCGTTGGCCTGCTCGTTTTCCTTCCACCGGTACTAGGGGGTCCTATGGCGTCACCTGATGTCGGACACTTACTGTTGAACCCTCGTCAATGGTTAAGAGGACTGTCACGTGACGTCATGGGTTAAGGGGAGTGTCCTGCTACATCAGCAGATCTTATCTTGAGATCATCAGTCAACGGGTAGCTGAGCTCGAGTCAACACCCTCGCTCAACTGCACCAGCAATAACTCAATATGTTAGAGAGTCCCAACGCACATGTATTTCAAACTTATCTCACCGAATAAAGTAACCGTTTGATCACAAAGTTTGGACTCGCTACAGTGGTAATATTTTAAAGAGATAACAAGAACAAGAACAAAGGAACTCAGCTTTGAAGGTGGCACAATAAGTTGATTTGTTTTTGTAAAACTCAAATATCAAAGGCAAATAAAGAGCCAAAAGTCTGAAGAAGGGTCTCGACCCAAAACATCACCTATTTATTTTTGCCAGAGATGTTGTCTGACCCGCTGAGTTACTCCAGCTTTCTGAGTCTATCTTCAGTCTTTATAACGCACTGCCTGGACCTTAGCTGGAGTATTGTGCCCATCTCTGAGTGCCACAATTATTAAAGAATGTGAAGGCTCCAGAAAGGAGCAAATGTTGTTTATCAAATGCAGCAAGAGATAGTGAAAAGTAGTAATACTGAGAAACAGAAGAAGATTAACTTGATTTGTTTACAAATGACTTGATTTGATTTGAATACGACTTTGCTCGAGTAAATGCGCAGAATTTGTTTTGAAAAGCATAATATATTGGAAATCTGAAATAAAAACAGCTGATGCTGGAAATATTAATTGGGTCAGGCAGCATCTGAGCTAAGAGAATTAACATTTTAGGCCTATGGCTATTCCTCAAAAATAGGGAAAGTGGAAGTGATAAGAATATGAAAGGGACATGTGTAATAAGGTGGTGACCAAGAGAAACTGAGATACACATGTTGTTCATACTAATTGAGAAAGGTGGGAAGGACTTGCTGCTTGCAGAAAAAAAGAACAATACTGTTATGCTGAGAAAGGGAGTCCAGCAATTCCAGGAAAAACAAAATGAAAACTGAATGCTGGAGATACCCAGCAGATCAGGCAGCATCAGTCAATTTGTGTTACTGGTACAAATACATCAGAACTGACCAGTTCTGTCACAGACATGAAAGGCTAGCTCTCAGAAATTGTTGAATTCACTCGGGCTAGAAACCTGCCAAGTCAGAAAGTGAGTAGTTCTTTAAACTTGCAATGGAAAAGTGCATGAGGCCAAAGACAAAGAGATCAGTGTGAGTGTGCTGGAGAATTACAGTAAGGTAACTGGCAATGGGAAGCTCAAAGGCACTCTTGCATGTTGAACTGAGGTGTTTTTTTGTTTTCTCAGAGTAGAGAAAATATATCATGAGGATATACCATGAGTGAAGTGCATTTCAAAAAGGTGCAAGTGAATCATTGCTTCATTAAAGCAGTGCTGTAATCTATGGATTGTTGAAACGGAAGAGATGAAAATGAAAAATCCTTTCTTATGGCAGAATAATCATTGGTGAAGGAATAATGTTTGAGTTGATGAGTTAAAATGTGGTTTGGATAAAAGGAGGAGTGCTTTTATATATGAAATGTCTGAAAGACTTTTGGAGCAAATTGAATGACAGGTTTGGTAATAATAGAATGGGAAAGTTGATTAACTGATTTAAAAATGGAAAATAAATGTAGAGCTTTGGGAAAGAGCAAGAGTTTATACTGATTTGTAGGTCTATCAGAAATGCAGCATAGATATATCAACATATATGTAAAAATATATAAACAATTTAAATGTAAGATAAGAAATAAAACATATGTCCTTTGTGCCTGTCTGGGTATTTAATGAAATTATAACTGCCTTGATCTTAGACTCAGCTCCACCAAGCCGTCTGTTCCCAACCCTGTTGTCTCCAACAATTTGTCAGGGATTGTCTTGAATGTGTGCAATGATTCAGTATCCATACCTCTCTGGATAAAGGATTCCAAAGATTCAGGACCCACCTTGAGAGGAAATTCTTTCTCATTTCTGCCCTAAATGGGTGCCCAATAGTTTTGGGTTTCTCAAGAGGAAAATGTCTTCCCAACCATTATCTTCACAATCATTCCTCACAAAAACGTCACTTCTTCACAGGAATACACCTAATGAAATTTCACTGATCTTCCTCCCATGCAGTATATCTATATAATTAAAAGTCTCAACTTGACCACTTCCTGTTTGCACTGTGCTTTGATTTTAGAAAAACGCTACCACATATGTCTGTGATTTTTTGGCCATCTTACTCGGAGTCCTCCTCTGCTGCGCAGGCCCCGAGGATTTTTCCCATCGATTAAAAATAAAAGACTTATAAGTGTTTAAAAAATCTTGAGATTCTCTCTCCTGTCAATCACTGCCATGAAGGCCACGCCCCTTCCGATGGGAGGAGGAGGGACTATAAAACCCGGAAGTGTGGGCGTGCCTCCGTATGTCTGCAAGATGGTGAGGGAGAGGTCACAACTCTCTGTCTGAGCTGGGAAACAACAGAACACTGTGAGTATGCAATGTACTTGAATAAATGATTTGTTAGCCCTTAATGAAAATAAAATGAGTTGTTTGGCCTGCCCTGTGCTTGAAACTGCAATGCAATGGAAATGAAGTGAAAATGCAATGAGCTGTTTGGCTTGGGCCTGCCCTGTGCTTGAAACTGCAATGGCAATGGAAATGAAGTGAAAATGCAATGAGCTGTTTGGTTTGAGCCTGCCATGTGCTTGAAACTGCAATGGCAATGGAAATGTAGTGAAAATGCAATGAGCTGTTTGGCTTGTGCCTGCCCTGTGCTTGAAAGTACAACGGCAATGGAAATGAAGTGAAAATGCAATGAGCTGCTTGGCTTGAGGCTGCCCTGTGCTTGAAAGTGCAATGGCAATGGAAATGAAGTGAAAATGCAATCAGCTGTTTGGCTTGCACATGCCCTGTGCTTGAAAGTGCAATGTCAATGGAAATGAAGTGAAAATGCAATCAGCTGTTTGGCTTGAGCCTGCCCTGTGCTTGAAAGTGCAATGGCAATGGTAATTAAGTGAAATTGCAATCAGCTGTTTGGCTTGGCCTGGCCTGTGCTTGAAACTGCAATGGCAATGGAAGTGAAATGAAAATGCAATGAGCTATTCGGCCTGCCCTGTGCTTGAAACTGCAATGCAATTGGAAATGAAATGAAATGAGTTGTTTGGCCTGCCTGAATTCACTAATTTCGGCCCACAAGCCCCCTATTAGCCGAGAAACCAGAGCCTTTTGCCCAAAATGCCCGTATTAGCCCAGGAGGAGCATTTTGGCCCAAAAGGCCCGTGCCAGGCCAGGAAAAGTCCAGAAAAAGTACCTTTCACTGAAATTTCACAGATTTATTTTAAAGAGCCTCTTCGGCCCATCAGGCCTGTACTAGCCCAGGAGTCCCTTTGGCCCATCAGTAAGTATTCCCCCTGCAAGTATTAAACCTAACCCCAGTATTTTCTCCCTCCCTTCATTGGCTCCCTGTGAGATCCAGGCCAGGATAGACGTTCCTCCTTCATTGCTGTGATATGCAGAAAAAGATGAAACATTTCTAAAATTGATTCTCCACCCTCTCCACCTTCTCTCTCACAGTCTCTCACCTGTTTTGGGGAGAATTTCTGGGATTTTATGAGCTGCCAGCCCACCAGGCCCCAGTGACTGGACTGCCAGCCCACCAGGCCTGAGTGACTGAGCTGCCAGCCCACCAGACCTGAGTGACTGAGCTGCCAGCCCACCAGGCCTGAGTGACTGAGCTGCCAGCCCAATAATCCATTCGGCCCACAACGTTCATAATAGCCCTCTGGAAACCAGTCCCTTCGGCCCACAACATCCATACTAGCGCTCCAGAAAGCCCCCCCCCCCACTGGCCAGCAATATTGGAATTGGTGGAGAGGTGGAATATTTTGTTGCGGGACAAGCCTTCCCGTGTGAACATGGGACCCACTTAGTCTAGTCCTTCCTTAAATAAAGGAACAAAAATTATTCCGTTTTCTCCATTTGTGGTCAATCTAGCATCCTGTATATTTTAGCAACTTCCCTATTTCTGTAATAAAGGTTAAAGCTCCATTTTCCCTCCTAATTACTCACAATACCACGATGATAATGTTTTCTTTTTTTCTTGCATGTGGACACCCAGATCCCTCTGGTACAATGGCATTTTGCTTAAACAATCTTTCTTTTCATTCTACCAGCCAAAATGGAAAACCTCATACTGTGCTGTACAATTCCATGAAATCTGAAAGAAGTGTTCAAGCTAGGTTTAAAAATACACTAGACTAAGTGGGACCCATGGACCGAAATTAGTGGTTTCAGGCAGATCAAACAACTCATTTTATTTCATATCCAATTGCATTGCAGTTTCAAGCACAGGGCAGGCTGAATAGCTCATTGCATTTTCATTTCACTTCCATTGCCTTTGCAGTTTCAAGCACAGTGCAGGCTCAAGCCAAACAGCTCATTGCACTTTCACTTCATCTCCATTGCCATTGCACTTTCAAGCACAGGGCAGGCTCAAGCCAAACGGCTCATTGCATTTTCACTACATTTCCATTGCAATTGCAGTTTCTAGCACATGGCAGGCTCAAGCCAAACAGCTCATTGCATTTTCACTTCATTTCCATTGCCATAGTAGTTTCAAGCACAGCGCAGGCCAAACAGAGAGTCATGACCTCTCCCTCGCCATCTTGCAGACTGACTGAGCCACGCCCACACTTCCGGGTTTTATAGTTTCTCCCCCTCCCACTGGAAGGAGCGTGGTCTTCATGGTGGTGATTGACAGGAGAGAGAATCTCAAGATTTTTAAAACACTATTACGTCTTTTATTTTTCATCGATGGGAAAAATCCACGGGGCCTGTGCAGCGGAGGAGGACTCTGAGAAAGATGACCAAAAAAGTCACAGCCATATGTGGTAGCGTTTTTTTCTAAAATCAAAGCACAGTGCAAACAGGAAGTGGTCAAGATGAGACTTTTAATTATATACATAAGAAAAGGTGATGTGATATGCTATTTGAATAACCTCGAACTATGTTTTAAAGCTAAATATATGAACAATGTTATTCTGAAAAATTCGAACCACTTCAAAATTTACTTTCTCACAACATACCACAGTACAATGGCATGATTTGTTGCATTTCATCCTTGCGTGTTATGAAATGGGAAAACCAGCATCAAGCTTCTCGAATGCACAGATGTAACGCTTCTTGCCAACTTTTTCAATGGCTGACAGATGGTCATGGTGGAGGTTGAATGCACAGGAGACATCACTTTTTTTACAGCTTCTGCCCATTGTCACACCGCAATCCATGTGGCACTCACCAGTTAGCTAAAAAAAGGGGTATTTAAACTGACAATGTAACAGCTGTGTAAATCATCGAGAGGCAGTCTACTGGATAATTACTCCTGGGGAAAAAAAGTTTACAAGATGATATAATTTTGCACTCAAAGCCAAACTTATTCTGAGTAGACATTAGGTAACAGTTGGTATGAATTCCACATCAGTGTAATGCTTTGAGGGCCAATTTCAAGCATTGGCTTGTGACTTACTTGACTGCTCCAGAATATGATATATTGATAGCTAAAACTACAGCCCAGAAATGAAAGCGTGTATCAAGAATTCACTTTCATTGCAAAGGTAAGACGGCATGCAAAGTGTATGAGGAAGGCAGGTGCAGGTCACCGTGTAGAGTGTTCATCCTGATAATAAAAGTAATAAGAGAAAGGACGGACAAGGCCCTACAAGTTTAGTTTAGTTTAGTGATACAGCATGGAAACAGACCTTTCGGCCCACCAATACAATGCCGACCAACAATAACCCATTCATATGAGTGCTAGGTTGTCCCACTTTTGTAACCACTTCCTACATACTAGGCACAATTTACCGAGGCCAACTAATCTACAAACCTGCATGTCATTGAGATGTGGGAGAAAACCGGAGTACACGCTTCATGATTGTGGAAAAAGAACGTACAAACTTCACACAGATAGCACCCAAGCGCAGAATTGATCCTGGAACTCCAGTGCTGTGAGGCAGCAGCTCAACAAACTGTGCCACAGTGTTGGCACCCCTGATGCAATCCGCTGCAGGCATCACCATAGTTACATCACTCTCCCAGCCTAGGATATTTTCTTTGATGTCAGTCATAGATTTGTGCTGGATTGAAACAGATCCTTTCACCCATTATATCCACGCAGACCATTGTACATCAACACTCATCCCATTTACACACATTTGCTGCTCTGTGAGAGTCATGTTTTTTGACTTCTCCAGTGCTTTTAACACTATCTGGCCTGCACTGCTAGGGACCAAACTGATAAAGATGCGGGTGGATGCTCCATTGGTGTCCTGGATCACCAACTACCTGACTGGACGACCACAATATGCCAGGCTACAGAATTGTGTCTTGGACATGGTGGTGAGCAACACAGAGGCCCCACAGGGGATGGTCCGTTCTCCCTTCCTTTTCACCATCTACACCTTGAACGTCAGATATAACTCCGTCTCCTGCCACCTGCAGAAGTTTTCGGATGACTCTGCAATTGTGGGCTACATCAGTCAGCGCAGGGAAGCTGAATACAGAGCTGTAGTCAACGACTTTGTTGAGTGGTGTGGGCTGAATCACCTGCAGCTCAACACCGACAAGACTAAGTAGTTAGTGGGTCTGGGCCCCTGCGCATCCCTCTGCAATTGGATCCTCGACTTCCTCATCCACAGACTGTTCGAATTGGAGGAATCACTTCATCCTGAGTGACAATTAGTATGGGAGCATCTCAAGGCTGCGTGCTCAGCCCCCTCCTTTACTCACTCTTTACCCATGACTGCGTAGCCGGACATAGTGCGAATTCCATCCACAAGTTCGCCGATGACACCACTGTGGATGGACGAATTACAGATGGGAACGAATCAGAGTATAGAAGTGAGATCGACCAAATGGTGCCAGCACAATAACCTGGCTCTCAACATCAGTAAGACCAAGGAACTGATTATGGACTTTGGTAGGGGAAGGATGAGGACCCACAATCCTGTTTGCATCAATGGGACGATGGTGGAGAGGGTCAATAACTTCAAATCCTGGGCATGCATATATCAGAAGATCTTTCCTGGACCCAGCACACCGATGCAATTATAAAGTACATCAGCGACTCCACTTCCTGAGAAGATTACGGAGATTCGACATGTCGAAGTGGATTCTCCTAAACTTCTACCGGTGCACGGTAGAGAGCATTCTGAATGGTTGCATCGTGGCCTGGTTCAGCAACTTGAACATCCAGGAGCAAAAAAGACTACAAAAAGTTGTGACCACTGCCCAGTTCATCACCGGCTTTGACCTTCCCACTGTTGAAGGGATCTATCACAGTCGCTGATTCAAAAAGGCAGCCAAAATCATCAAGGAACCCACACCATCCTGGCCACAAACTTATCTCAACACCGCCATCAGGAAGAAGGTACAGGAGCCTGAAAACTGTAATGTCCAGGTTCAGGAACAGCTACTTTCCCACAGCCATCAGGCTATTAAACACAACGAACAAGCTATGAGCTCTGAACTGCAAAAGACTATATTATTATTTGTTATTTGCATTATATTTTCTATTTATTGAACTTTTTCTTTTTTCCCCCCGTTATATACAATGTTTACATATTCACATATTCTGTTTTGCTGCAGCAAGTAAGAATTTCGTTGTCCCGTCCAGGACATATGACAATAAAACACTCTCTTGGTGGACTTTTGGAGGAGAGGAACACCCCTGTCCCCTGTCTCCATCAATAGTGTGGATGTGCAGTTTACCAGGGAGTACAAATACCTTGGAGTGTTCTTGGACAGTAAACTGGACTGGTCCAGGAACGCTGAGGCCCTGTACAAGAAGGGACAGAGCCGTCTGTACTTTTTGAGGAGGCTCTGCTCCTTCAACGTCTGCAGTAAGATGCTGCTGATGTTCTACCAATCGGTGGTGGCCACTGCCAGCTTCTTCCCTGTCGTGTGCTGGGGCAGCAGGGCGAAGGCTGCGGACGCCAATAGAATTAAGAAAACTCATCTGGAAGGCTGTCTCTGTCCTGGGGGCAGAGTTCGATTCATGGGAGATGGTCTTGGAGGGGTGGATGTTCATTAAACTGCGGAGCATCCTGGACAATACAGCTCAC